>CM045552.1:18851452-19451452 GCA_024721245.1 Mitragyna speciosa | reverse complement strand
GCTGTACAACAACTTGAAATCATATCCTACGAAAAAAAATCAATTTCCAACAAAGAAAAGTCTATGGTTGTGTTATAAATTCTTTTGGGATCCACAAATACAAATTGTTGCATTAATAAAAAAAATAGTAAAATGATTGTGTTATAAATATTTAGATTCACAAATACAAATTGTTGCATTAATCAAAAAATAGTAAAGCAAGTTTTACTCACTCGAAACAATTCGTCTTACCAATTTTTCACTAAATAAAATTTCACCAAAAATTTTCCCCACCCACTATATTTTCACCAAAACAAATTTTCACCAAAACAACTTACATAGGAAAATTCTTGAAAATATTTTCAACAAAAATTTTCCCACCCACCATTTTTCACCAAAAATCAAAATTCCCTCCTTCCTTAGCAAAATCCCTCTTCGGTCTCTTCCCCATAGCAAATCAAAATCAACCCAAGTCTTTCTCACCTTCCCCTACTGTTGCCTTTCTCTTTTCCTCTCTCTTCATTCTCCCTTCAAAATCAAACAAAGTGCTCATCCCACCGGCGACCAAGGCTGCTCATTCTACCATTGACCTAGGCTACTTCATCGACGACCAAGGCTGTTTCACCGGCGACTCTTCAAGCTCAGCCTAGGGCCGATTAAACCACCAACTCCAACCCTAATTCCACCACCAACTCTAACCCTAACTTTTTCCAATCGAAGAACACCGCCGGGATTGGAATCTACCTCTGTTATGTTCCATTTATAGCTCTATGTCTTAACTAATTTCATTTTCATTTGGCAATTATAGAAAAAAATACTATTATAGTACTAATTAAGTAATTTGATTGAGGTAAATATATGACGTGCTACTAACTATTTTGAAGTTAAACATTGGAAGGTCCTTCACTGATTCTCAAAAGGGATTGAAGTCTTCAAAAATGTGATTTCGTATCTCCTGAAATCTAGGTTTTTAGCTAGGTTCTTTTGTAACATCCTGCGTCTAGGCTAGCCTAATAACTTTTGAGCTTTAAACCACAGGCTCAAAATGCTTAAGCCAAGTTATTTAGTAATCTAAACGCAAGATGTTATATACTATTCTTTTTTTTCTTACTCCCACCGATGTGGAATATCATATTCTCCCCTCCTTTAGGCCTTTGCGTCCTCGCAAAGCCCAATTTATATCCGAACTATCCACTCGATTGTGTCGGATTCTAGAGGTGGTTCATATGGTTTCTAGAGGTGGCTCCCGCCCCTAAGTCGACGTAGCACTTAGCCCCGCACAGCACTTAGTTCCTTCGCTTCCTTGCGTAGTCCGGCCCAATAGCATAGGTCCAGTCTCACCCCGTGCAGAGACCACACAAGGTTCGCTCTGATACCATTTGTAACATCTTGCGTTTGGGCTGGCCCAATAACTTTTGAGCTTTAAACCACAGGCTCAAAATGCTTAAGCCAAGTTATTTAGTAATCCAAACGTAAGATGTTATATACTATTCTTTTTTTTCTTACTCCCACCGATGTGGGATATCACATATTTTCTTTATTTTGTTTTTTAATTAGAATGCTTAGGCATATGAACTTTAATAAACCTTAACTGGAATCTCCAAATTCATAGAGCTTGTAATTTTTCTATGTGATTTAAAGCTATTTTGGTGCTCAAGAAGAGCAATACATAATAAGAGCCTGCCTTGAGTATATTGCCCTCCTCCCATCCAAAATTCTTGCTGTAGCTCTGAAGCCAGTACACTTTTTTTTTTTCAATTTTGCAGTTCCTTTTATCTACTTCCTTTCCTTTCTTACTTCTTCAGTCATGTAAATCTTATTATTTGTTGAATTTTTTTTCTGGATTATAATATTTTACGTGTTTTTTATAATGTCCTTTTTTATTTCTTCTGTGAAACTTGTTACTGTTTCTTTTTCTTTTTAATCTATCAATGCTGTGGCCTTTTTTCTCATTTTATATTGGTTATCCATTTATATTGTGGCATTTTATTTTGACTTTGTTTGTTTGTTGTCTTGCTTTCTTGCTCATTTATGTTATTTTCTTAGACTTTTTCTGTACTGCTTGTTTCTTCCTTCTATCCATTCATTCATTCTTAGACTAACAATGCTTACAGCTTTTCTTCCTTGGACTTTCTGGTTTTTCAGAGATGGATACATCCCAAATAGATTGGAAAGGTAGCATATCATCATCTCTCCATAAGTGATGTTGTTAAGCTAGGCTTTGTTTTGTTGACGGAGAACTATGAGAAAAATAAGGTTTTAGGAATAATTGGGGGAATTAAAGAGAAGTTTTTGGCAATTGAGCAGCTGAATTTGGAGAACTTTTCTCCGGATTGGGCGAAGGTGTTTTCGATCGCCTCTAAGCTATTTTCAAAGGGGTTAATGAATTGGAGGGATTGGATTCTATTATTGGCTTTTCAAAGGAAAAGAAAGCCAAAAAAAAAGTCTTATCATTTTCTCTATCCTCAAGACTCCAACGGAGCAATCCCATATATACACTTAGCATGTTCTTCTCTGCATAGAAGAGTCTCTGACAAACTACTATTCTACTATATACTTACAAAATACGTGGAGAAATTCACATAAATACTTATATTCCTTGTTTAGTACTAGTATATACTTGAAATTGAAGTAAAAATAAATCGTGGCTTGTGTCTGGGATTTTGGAATTTTTCGGGAGAAAATTTGAGGAAAATGAGCGCTGTTTCTGAGAATGATGAAAATAGAATGGAAGGGTGGCTGTATTTGATAAGGTCTTATAGATTGGGGCTGTAGCATTCTAGAAAAAGATACTCTGTTCGTCAAGATCACCTTCTCAAGAGCTTCAAATCAATCCCATCTTCCCATAACCAGGTCTCTTAATTTGTTTTTTGTTGTTATTTTTAGGCAATTTTCATTAGTAGTTTGAATTTTGTGCATTTATCTATTTCTGCAGAATTTGTGTTGTGGGCTTTTTCTTTTTTGTTGATTGTAGTATATAGTTTGTGCTGGGGAAACTTCTAGCTTCATGATTGCTATTGTAACTCCAATATGACAACTAAAGGTTAATTTATACCAAAAGGACTTTTTTCTTCTTGTGAGACCAAATTCCCTACAGTTTTCCTTCATCCAACTAATTTTCATTCCTCCACAGTTATCTAGATGTCATTTTGGTGAATATATATATGCTGTGTTTCATGCACATAATTTGTGCGTATGTGGCCGAAAAATATTTAGTAAAATGCCGAATTATCTGTATGATTGTGTGTGAGTACACAAAGGCAGAAACTAAAAAAAAGAAAGAAACAGAAAGAAATTATAGTAACGGTTACTTTTAATTTGCTTTTTCGATACCTTGGTTTTTATTTCCTTTTGTGGATTTAATTTCGTAATTTTTATTTGGAAAAGTCTCAGTTTTGTTTCTGTTGCATTTGCATGAAAAGAGAGGGGGAGGAAAGGGGAATCTTGTTTGTTTTGAAAGAAACAAAAATTTTTCAACTTTCTCGAATTAATTTAAACAAGAATTACTGTATTTTGAAGAGTATTCGGTGTATTGATCAACTTAGGCGTGTCATTGATTCCAGGGTTCTATGTTAGTATTCTTCACTCACTTTTACGTTTAGACTTTTTTTTTTTATCTTGCCATATGAAATATAATTTATGTAGCTTAACTGACTTTGTCAAATGTTTTAAGAGGATCTCCTCAACTTTGATCTGTCCACTACTAAAGGATTGCTTCAAGGTACTGTTATTTCTTCTTTTTCTTGAACTAGACTTGCTCAAATTCCTTACCTGTATATTTACCAATGAACCTAACAAGATCCAATGAGAAATACATGTAACTGTTTTACCAATAATTTAATACTGAAAGGTAAATTTAGTTGCTTTCCACAGTGTTGCATCAGCAACTTAAGCAAAGTTCTTCATCTACGTTTTCAAACTCTTTGTTCCACGGCTTCATTTGTTGATGCAATTTTTTATGTTAAACCCTCTTAATGTTCCTTTTTGGAGAAAAAATCTATTTTCGTTAAATTAACATTGAAGAAGAAATTGTCCAAGAACTAAACCACACTCAAGACTTGCATGCTAATGCTCTTCTTAGCTAAATTTTTTATGCAAAAGATCAAGAAATACTTAAACAAAGGTTGTTTTATTTCATCTTCGATGAGTATGTTTATGAATTACTTGTTTCTATCCAAAGCTTCCCATCATTAGTTGTTGATTACTAAATTCATTAATAATGGATAATACCGACTATCGCATCTTTTCAGCACTACACACACAAAACATAAATATGATTAATTTATGACTTCAATGCAAGTTCAACAACCATTTTGCAAACCCATTTAATGCAATAACGCCATTTTCCTTTATGATATTCTTCCTTCTGCATATGCCTTTAGCTAGGCAAAAATATCTTTGGAAGGTTTCCACAGTTATTGTTTTGAAAAAGAAAAATTTTTAAAATTATTTGTGGTTGTAGGCAACATGACCTTAACAGTTTGTGATTGATCCTTAACTGACTTCGTCAAATGTTGCAGTTCATATAAACTTGGTTTGTATAAATACAAAGTCATCATGAGTGTTATAATGTCTTTGATACTAGTTGAAGATTAGCAGTCTACTTCCCTCTCTCTCAATCTCTATCTATGAGATAATGCGTTTCCGTTATATGTTCATGAAATTAGTTTAGTTGTTTTCCGTTATATGTTCATGAAATTAGTTTAGTTTTCACTCTTAGGTGGTATGTGTGAATAGTAACAGTCTAACTTTTCTAATGACAATAATGTGAACTCAAATTTTTAGATAGAATGCTCCAGCATGGTTGACATGGCACAAGAAATTGTGAAACTTAATGGATTTTCAAATAATGATGTTTGTGCCCTGAATTCGTAATTTGGTCTCGTTTTCTGGGTTCATGTCTTATCTGATTTGGCTTTATTGTGTCCATCAATTCTATGCTCTCAGTTATAGCAATTCTCAAGGGAAAGGTTGGAGAGATCGAGCTTCTGGTTGCTCAAGTCGATGTAATAATTTCTGAGTGGATGGGATACTTTTTGCTGTAGGAAAACATGTTGGACACCGTATATTGACTTGGTATAGTATATGAATACCTAGTTTTGTGTTGGTGAAGTTGATTGATATGCGTATGCAGACTATGGACATCTCTTAGATGGCTGCAGGGGATGCTTCTTTCACAGCTCCTTTCAAGCTTGTAGTAGAACGGGATGACTACATCCATGCTCTTGTAGCTTATTTTGATGTGTACTTTACAAAGTGTCATAAATTGATGGGCTTTTCCACAGGTTCTTGTGTGACTTGTTTTTAATATTTTAGATGTTCCTAAAATAATTTGTGTTGTAGGATAGTAATTCTGACACTGGGAAGTTTGACTTGTTCAATCCATCATCTATGGCAGTAGTTGTCGGCACTATAACTCTCTTATGTTCTATTGAGGTGTGGCAATGCTAAGATATTATTTCTGTTGGGTTTGTTTTGTTTGTGATGTACTTCCAATGCCTGAACACAAGGTTAAACATTAAACACATGGTTAAAACCAGATCTTTTTTCAAGTTATATATTTCTTACAATTCAATCTTCAAGCAGTTAATATTGATTGATAGTTGAGAGCAGTACACTTGTGTCATCTTACACCTTTTCATGAAGATAATTGTATTACTTACACAGGATTATAATGAAGAAAGGAAACCTTTTGTTTAATGAATTCTCTTATTTAATTGATGCTTTGGCAATCAACTGGCACTTGATAAGATGTGTACTTTAGAATTAGTTTTTGCTCCATTTATTAACTTTGCTTAGAGCTTGTTTTATCATTACAAGCGGGCTGCTGTCCTAATTGTCTTGTGTCTATTTTATTTCTACTCTATGTTACACTTAATCACCCATTACCTTTTCTTTTAAATGGAGTGCCTTGAGAGAGGCTTAAATGCTGGAATGGTGTAGCTACTCTATTTAAGAAGAATTGAGGCTCTTTTGCATTTCATAGTATATTATGTGAAGCATATGTTGATATCACGTTTTGACTATTTTACTCCATACTTAAATTTTTTCTTGACTTATCATTTCTGATAAATATAATGTCTTTCAGGCATACAACATCTTGATGTTAAGATAAAGTGGCCAAATGACTTGTATGTCGATGGCATTAAAGTAGGAGGCAGCACATCAACATATAAGTCAAAGAAGTTTAATGTCAGTGCTGGTAAACAGTCTTATGCTTTTGTAATTAATGAACATATGTGCTTCTACATCAACAAATGTTATAGAACTAAAGCAAATTTTTTGGGAATTTTTTTCTTATCACATTTTACTATCGACACATTTAAAGCATTTCCTAACATGTATGGCGTATGCGTGCTCATGATTATTGCATCTCGATTGGAGGTTGCTTATTAATTTAACTACTACTGAATATTATTATCCTTGCAGCAATAGGCTTGAAAATCAATAATGAGAAGCCAACTATTTGTTTGAATGCAATTGTGAAAAAATTCACTCCTACTGCTTTTGAACTATTATAAGAAGATCTAATGGTAGCATTCAATATGTACAATGCTTTCATGCAGCTAGTAGAGTTTTTTTTTTCCCAGCCATTGATGAGTTTTGTAAGCCATCCTCTCATGTTAAAATGACTATATTTCTTCTCATGAGTTATGGAAGCTATCTTCTCATGTTAGGAAGTAGATAGTTTTACCTGTGCAACCATGTTTGATAGTACGGTTGCTCGAGAGATTGGAATCTGTATGTTATGAAGCAAAATGCATAAATCTTTTTGATGCTCAAGCAATTTATCTTCATGCTATAATTACCCTACATCTAATATGTTTTGCACTAACAAGAACTGAAAGCATGTCAATTAGGAAATTAACCAACAGCTTAAAATCATGCTAAACGATTTTACTTTAATACTGGTGATTATCCCCTCATAAATTTTATTACCATTTAATTTCACATAATAATTATAAGGTTTTATAAATTTAATTGCACTTTTTTGTATTATATGGGATAGTGAAAAAGAAAAGTATGGTTAATCTATCAGAATCAAGGATGTGCACTTTTAGATTCAAATAATTCTTTCTAAAAAAGTTCTTCTTGCCATTCTACATTATCTCCATCAAAGTAGAGAATACAATATTGCAGCAATAGGTCAACATATTTCTAACCTCCCCCACTGCTAAAAAATATAAGTAGTTTTCTTTTGCTTACATACCATTTTGAATAGACCCCAAGAAAAAATTAAAGCAATCATAGGAACCTATAAGATTTGTTTCCAATGTGATGCAGACAGTTGTTTTCCAGAATATATTCCTTATTGTCATCCCTTTACTATTTAATTAACTATGGATGAATTTCCCTCACTACATACTGCATTATTAGACGGTAGGGTAAATAAATACTCCCCTTATCTCTATTGGCATCTATAACCAAAAATGACTTTTAGCTCAAACTTTATGGTTAGACTATAAAGCATTCTTTTAAATTTTGGCTGTCTCCTGTAACTGTAATGCCATTAGTGATGCTCATTTTTTGGTCTTTATGTCATGTTGATAAGGATTTAAGCACGTTTCTAGGGTGCTAAATAATATCTCCTTCATTATTTGACTTTTACATTGCATCTTGAGTGCAATTTTATTTAATGATATTCATTGTTGAAGTTTTATCATGACTATTAGTTTATTAGATGTTAAAGATAAGTACTGAAATTCATTGGTAGAACAAAAAAAATTAAACAATGAAATTGCAGGTGTTAGTAATTTGCTATAATCTTATATTATTTTCTAGCATTAACAAATATGTACATAGGTAAATGTAATCACAAGTAACTTTGAACTTATGACTTTTCACTTTCAAAATCTATGCATGATAGAGTTTTGTCCTACATTATGTATAGTAGACTAGACATTGAATCTTGTTGTCCTCTTTAAATGGTTTTGAATCATTGACGTCTCATTTGAATTTTGATATTAAGTAGTGACAAAAATTCTCCTCAACTTCAAGCTAGTGCAAAGAAGTAATACAAATGCTCCTTAGCTCCAAGCATGGACATCAATGCCCACTCAAAAGATAAAAAGCAAGTTGACAAGGTTGGTGGTGGTGACAAAATATCATTTGAAAGGAAGATTGTTCAATATGTTTGTTGACAACAAGAGATTTAAAGTTAACTTTTATCTTTTGTACTCAGGTGGTTGTTTTGATGAGACTTGGTTTTTGATTTTTCGTTTTGTGCATCAAACGAGTTATTGTAAAAATAGTGTGTTCAACGATTTTTGTACAGTTTTGAATATTATTTTTTTGTTAATTGAAAGGATGGTTAATTTATAAATATTGTTATTGATGATATTGTAATTAATTTAAGATTCAATGCAATAATTGTAATAGGATTATATATATATTTGTGTCAAGTTGTTGTGTTGCATAAATAATAACTATAATGGCAACCAAATATTGTCATTGAATACAATGTACTCAGTGCCAATGCTATGTTGTCACTAAATACAGTTCATAGTGACAATGTGATGTCGTTACTAAACACAATGTCACTAGTGATTACATCATGTTGTCACAGAATGCATCACTTTAGTGACGATTTTTTGTTATCGCTAAAAAATAAATTAGTGATGACAGGACTTTGTCATTGAATATCATTAAGTAAAACATTAGTGACTGTCGCGCCCCGAAATGACACGCACGGTGGGCGTTGACTGTCGCGTCTCGAAGAGACGGTTCGGTCCGAGACCCTTTTTGACAAGCATAGTTTTGGGAAAAACCGTGCGCGTGTGTGAAAAATCGAGTTTTTATTGAAAAAGTGTTATTTAAGAAAAATAATAAAAATAAGGCCGGACAAAAAAGTGCGACAGTTTTGGTCAATTGATTTTTGAAAAAGGGTTTTATTTTTTAAATGGAGTCGCCACTTGGTACTGAGTTAGGATGTACCAAGTTACCCGAAAACATCCTTTAAACAAAACAAAAGTAAAATTTTAGAAAAATTATTTAAAACCCTTTTTCGACTCTGGTCTATGAAAACGAGAGAAAAAGGTCCAAGAGTCACATTTGAAGAAAGGGAAGGCAAAGGCTTGCGCCTAAGGCACCCTTTCTACCTAGCCGAGGGTAGTTGTGAGGTTTAATCAAAATTTCCTAAATTAACCCTAAGTTCTATTGCGTTTGAATGTATCTATATGAATGCAAGTCCTAAATCTAAATGTGGTATCGGGAGGGTCGAAATGTTTTGTCGAGATTTGATCGGAATTATCGCATTAATTGCGAAACCCGAGGTGAGGCCCAGAGGGAGTCACGAGAGTCTATGCAAAATGAAATGCAAAAAGAAAAGAAAAATAGTAATATAGATAATAAGTGGTCGAAGAAAGTGGGTATGCAACATAACGGGTACGAGGGACTAATATCTCGTCACTAAATGTTTCTACTCATGGAGGGGTGAACGGCATGTACGCCACCGCTTCTCACGTGAGTAGACGACTATTTCTAGTCAAATCACACAAATGTCCTAATTTCTAAGTGAGATGCAACCTAGATGTCATGCATTTTAAAAATGTGTCAAAATAATAATAATAATGATAATAATAATAGTAGTAATAATAAAATCATACCAAATAGAAAGAAAACTAAAAGTGTGTGAAATGTGAAACGCACACGAATGCACCTAACACTAAATGTCCTAAGGGTCTAGCGTTGGACTAGCCCATTCTAAAAAATCCCACTAGCGTTGGACTAGTGTGGTGACGGAATACCATAAATCATGAATTAAATATTGAAGCATGAATTAAGAGCAAATTAAACATATAAAAACATATAAGATCACATAGGAGCACATAACACATAAGCATAATATTCTCAATGCAAAAATCCTAAGGAAAGCGGTAAAAGAAATGAACACGTAAGCACGCAAAAGCAAATAAGCCCTAGCTATTACATTGGAGGGGGTTTAAGTTACAATTTTGAATGGGGAGAATAAATAAAAATAAATAAATAATAAATAAATAAATAAATAAATAAATAATAATAATAATAATAAATGACCTGCCTATTATATTTGCTATCTAAATATAAAATTTTGCTAAAAATATGATAAATGTAATCTAACTATTACATTGACTAGCTAAATACAAAATATTATATTTTTGCCAAAATAATAAAATTTAAAATTAAATAGCATAGAAGAAATAAATACACAAAGAGCATGCAAAAATAGGAAATATATATGAATAAAAATGCATAAAAATCACGTAAGGCACATTGGAGCACATAAGAGAAAAATCAACGAAGAGTAGGGATACCTCTTGAAAACCCGGTACAAATACTTAAGAAAATGAACACACATGTCAATGTATTACAATTTAATAAATGAAACCTAAAAATGTGTAAATATTGAAAAGTTGGAGTAAAGTGTAAAGTCTAGCAATTAAAGGACTAAAATAAAATTCTATAAAACTTAGGGGGTAGAAATTGGAAATTCACATAAGTCTAAGGGGGTAGGAATGCAAAATTAAAGTAAATTTGGGGACAAAATGGTAAATTTCAACAATTGGGCCAAGTTATGAATTTCAGCAAAATACGAGGTAAAAAAAACCAAAATTTCATCAAATTGAGGGGTTAAATTATAAATTACAGCAATCCTTGGCAAAATTGCAAATCAATCAGGATGCAATTGAAAGAAAACAAGACCTAAAGGGTTCAAATGCACAATTTCTATTTTTATAAAAATAAAATACTAAAAAATGAAATGCCAGATTAAACAAAAACTACTAAATTAATTGGAGTAACTCAATTAAATATCTAACTAACTAAACTAAAACTAAATTAAACTAACAAATTAACTAATGATAAAATCAAAACATAAAAAAATCAAATAAAAGAAAAACCCCAATATGCTAATTCCCGTTTTTAGTTGATCAGAAATCAAAACAAAACAAACCCTAAATAAACAAAAACCCACGCCCACTACCCAGCAGATCTTAATCGGATTCTCACACTCCCCACCCAGATTGTCTCTTCTCTCCCTCATTCTTTCTTTTCTTGGTTTTCTTTTTCTTCTTTTCTCTATTTTCTTTCCTTTTTCTCTTCTCTCTTCCACTCCGTCTCTGTTTTCTCTCATTCCCTCTTATCTCTCTCTTATTCTCTTCTCTGTTGACTTCCCGGTCTCTCTCCTCTCTCTCGTTCTCTCTGCGCTTTCTCTCTTCTCCCAATTTTTCCTTTATTTCTCTCTTTCCCTCTGAAACTCTTTCTTTCTCCTCCCTCTACGTTTGTCTCTCTCCTACCCTCACTCTTTCCCTTAGTTTCTTCTGTTTTCTTCACCTTCTTCCTCCCTAATTCCCTTGCGTCTTTTTCTCGCCCCGATTCTATTTCTTCCTTCTTTCTTTCTCTCTTTTTGGTCTCCCTCCCTCTATTATGCTTTCTCTCTCGCTGGTCCCCGGCTTTTCCCCTCTCTCTTTCATCTCTCTATTTCATTCGTCCAATTACCCCTCCCTCTGATTGCAAAATTGTGGTTGTTAAGGGAGGGGTTGCGGCTGTTTCTGGTTTTGGTGGTTTATGGGCATGCTTGAGGGTGGATTGGAGGTGATTGATTGTGTTTTCCAGCCATGGTTATAGGGTTGTAGTGGTTTATTGTAAGCAATTGGCGATTTTGGGCAGTGGTCGTTGAGGAGTGTTATGGTTGTGATTGGTGTGTGTTTAGTGTGCGAATTTGTGTGTGTAAATTGGTGTGTGTAGTGCGTGTAAATTGGTGTGTGCAGTTTTTGTTTTGGATGCCCTGTATGTCTATGAGATTAGTATGTAGTGTGTGCGTATGTATTGACTATGTTTGTGTGTGGGATTTTGTTTGTATGAATTTGTGAGTGTATGTGTTATCGAATGGAAATCAGGGGGGCTATTGGGATGTTGCTTGTGATTCTGTATTATTGCTGTTTTCTTTGCAGGTGGTGAGCAAGGAGGAGGAGGCATGGAAGTTGATGGTGGTTTTTCTATTTTGGTAGAATTTATGTTTGATGGGATGCTATTTTGAGATGGTATTCCCTTGCAGGTAGTTTGAATTCTGGTTTTTGCAGCTTCTGTGACGCCCTAGAAAATTCATATAATTCATATTATGCTTATTGGTAGAAAAAAAAAAAGAAGAGTGAGAAAAGAAAGGGCAAAAATTGAAATGTATTTTATTAAGAAATTTTTTTTATCTAGGGTTTAGTGATAATCTTTGATTTATTAGTTGAAAGATTTCTTAAGTTAATTAGTTAAACTAAATAAGATTCTTTCATTATTAAGTGGTACACCTAAGTACTATACTTGGATTAATTTCATTGGATCATTAGTTTATAATAGTGTTTAATTTTGACTAACTAACTTTATCATTTTCAAGACTATTGACTAAGTGAGTTTTAGTTCACTATTTTGACCTAAAAATTTCACTAATTTCTCTTGCTTTTCTCTCTCTAAATCCGGCCCTCTCTCTCTCATTTCTTTTCACTCTTTTGTTTTAAGATTTGTACCATTAAGTCTTGCATATTACTAGGGGTTAAGTGACTAATATTTTCACAAATCAAATTTAACCAAGTTAGCCAATATTTGATTAAAAGCATACAAACTTACATGACTCTTGTCTTGTTATAATTGGTCATCCTTTTCTCCATTATTTTCTTTATTTCTCTTCCATTTTCTTGACCTATTTTTCTCTCATTTCCTCTCACCTTGGTCGGCCCTCCCTACTCTCTTTTTCCTCTCTTTTGTTTTAAAAATCTAAGTCATAAGACTTGCAAATTAAGTGAAAAGTGATTAAAATTTGCACTAATCAAATTCAACCACCTAGTGACTATTATCTCAAAATATCTAAGCCCTAAGAGGACTTTTGTAGCAGCCTAGAAAATGCACATACAAGAGACATTTTTTTTTCTTATTTAGGGTTAAGTGTTAATCCTTGATTTATTAGTTGGAAGATTTCCTTAAGTTAATTAGGTTAATTAACTAAGATTTTCATTATTGAGCAAGGACATTTAAGCACTACCTTTAGAATAATTTTACTTGACCATTTAATTTATATTAGTGTTTAAATTTTGCTTAGCTTATTCTATTATTCTCTAGCCTTTTTACTACTTGAATTTTAGCTCAATTTTACTCAAAAATTTCACTTATTTTCTTGCTTTATTTTCTTTTTGCCTTAGCTGAAATTTTTCTCTTTCTTTTCTTTTCTTTTTGGCCGAAAATTCTTTTTCTTTTTCTTTCCCCTTAGGGCCGGTTTCTCTCTCTCTATTTTTACTCTCTTTTTGCTTTAATAATTTGTGTCCTATTATTGCTTATATTAAGTGATAAGAGTTAATGATCTCCACCAATCAAATTAATCCAAGTAGCTACTCTTGCATTTAAAGACCAACTTTTTTGTTTTACTCTTGTGAGATTTTAATTGGTTAATCATTTTCTCACATTTTCTTTATTTCTTTTCCATTTTTCTTAGCCTATTTCTTTCTCTTTCTTCTCCCTCTTGGCCGGTCACCTCTCCTTCTCTTCTTCTCTCATTTTTGCTCTCAACTTCTTGGAGTTTATTTCCTAAATCTTGGGCAAATCCACCATTAAAAGTGAGGTTTTCTTCTTCCTAAGCAAGGTTCTAAGCTTGTTTAAGGTATGTACTATGAACTTTTGCTATTAATTTTAAGTTTTATTTAGTTTTTGTTCAAGTTTTATGCTAAGTAATTGTTAGTAGTACTTGAAGATTTAAGCTTGAACTCAAGAACACTTAAACAGTCATGCTGGACCAGCTTTAGTAAAACTTTCATAACTTGCTGTAGATAACTTGGATTTGAGTGATTCTTGTTGTTTTAGAAACTAGATTCATAGGGCTTTCAAACGGTATAAAGCTTGCACAGTGGTTCGTTGTGTATTAACTGCAGAAAGCTTGCAAAGTTGGCTGAAAATTCGGTTCTGCGTAAACAGTTTTGATGAAGAGCCAACTTGGGGGCTAATTTTGAACCTGTTCTAGTTGGAATTTTAAGTGATGATCTTCACGAAAGTTGTAGCCCTATAAACGTACTTTCAAACCATGCAATCACAATTCCCTGTTTCTTGGTGGATTGACACCCACAAGGGCACGAAGTTGGCTGAAAACCAACCCTGTGCAGATTTGGGTGATGATTCTTGGAGTAGGAATTTTGAATTTGAGTGGAATTTTGATTGAATTTGAACTTGAGTTGAATATAAATGTTGTAGAACTTGTTGAATTGGGTTGGATTGTTGAATTTTCTTGCAGGGAAAAATTTTGGTTAGTTCGATTTTGAGGGGAAATGCTGCCAAAATTTTGGTAGAATTAAAAGAAGAAAAATTGATAAGTGAGATTTTAAGCCTAGAATAGGTTCAATTGAAGGAAATTGAAGTGTAGAAATTTTTAGAAATGATCTAATGATAGATTAGACTTTCTTAGAATAAGTAACCTAACCCTAGAAACCCTAAAACCAAAACCCTAGAAGTAAGTGGGGTATTTTCTTGACTTTTTCTTACTAAATTTACTAGGGTTTTAATTGGGTTTTTATGTTATTATTTCTTTTAAATTTCAGGGTCCGAAAACGCATCACGACCATTTTACGAGATATTTTCTTAGGCATTCCAGGTGAGTGTCTTTATGTGTGCATAATGCATGTAATGTGCTATTTCCATTTTGTAAATATTATGCCATGACTGCAATCGCTATGTGATTAAGTGTGCTACTTGAGGAAAGATGTGTACTTTATTGCATCTATTCCACAACGTGTTACCTGCTTTCATTACCCAATGTGTTACTTGTGCTTGAGACGTCCGTGACTAACTTCACCGTTATTTCACGGATGGTCAACCCGGCTGCACGTGGGAGGACATAAGGTGTTGGGTGTTTTAGGGTTTGATGTTCTTTCCCTTTTGAGTTGTGAATCCTCAAAGAGGCCAACTCCGGATTGAACCTGCTTGCTTGTTGGCCCTCCAGGGTTGAGAATATCTCCTTGGATGTGGTAGCCTGTACGGAGGTTATAAGGTGAATGGTGGTTAGGGTTCTTGCTTGCTTGCTTGATAATACTGGCATGACTCTTGATACAGACTTGAGCTATTATCTCAGTCCTAACATCGTGATTTCATGGTCAGTGCATGCTCTTCCTGCGGTTAAGCTTGCTTCCGTAGATGAGCCCCGTATCCGCCATTGACTATTTGTTAATTGAAATGTTCATAACTTGTCTACTTAAATTGTCAATTATTTTGTTCAATAAAATAATAGATTTGTGGTATGATTGCATGACTCCGATACTCACTGGGCTATTATAGCTCATTCTATTTTATTTGTTTTCCTTACTCAGGTTTCCTGGAAAATTAAAGCTGGAACGACTGATTTTGAGTATGCTAGATATCTTCGTTATTGTAATAACCAAACTGTATTAGGCTATCTTTGTGAAAAAAATCATGTATATTATGACACGTAAACTTTTGATGTGAATTGTACTTTATGTTGAATAAAATGAGTGTATTTTATTTATTCCATTTTATTTTAGTTTATTTTATTTTAAGTTAAGTACGCTCGAACGTTTGCGTGAGTGCGTGAATCGAGACCTGGCGAGAGCTAGGCAGGGAGTCCGCTAAGCCCTTTGGTGCGCCTCTGGGTAAGGTGGGGCTGTCACAACTTTTGTCTAGCTTTGATTGGTTGCACTTTCTTCCATTATCCTTTTATTTCTTTTATACTTTCTTGACTGAATTTTCTCCAATTTTCTTCCTCCCTCTTGGCCGAACTCCCTAGCCCCTCTCTCTACCCTCTTTTGTTCTTCATTTTCTTGGAGCTTTTTTTCCAATTTTAGACAAATTCCACCATAGAAAGTGAGCTTTTCTTCTTCCTAAGCATAGTTCTAAGCTTGTTTAAGGTATGTACTATGAACTTTTTCTATTACTTTCAAGTTTTATTTAGTTTTGTTCAAGTTTTATACTAAGAATTTGATAGTAGTATTTGAAGATTTAAGCTTGAACTGAAAAATACTTGAACAGTCATGCTGGACCAGTTTTAGTAAAACTTTCATAATTTGGTGTAGATAACTTGGATTCGAATGATTCTTGTTGTTTTAGAAACTAGATTCACAGGTCTTTCAAACGGTGTAAAGCTTGCACTGTGGTTCATTGTGTATTAATCGCAGAAAGTTTGCAAACTGGGCTGAAAATTCGGTTCTGCGTAAACAGTTTTGATGATGAGCCAACTTGGGGGCTGATTTTGAACTTGTTTAAGTTAGAATTTGGATTGATGATTTTCACGAAAATTGTAGTCCTAGAAATGTACTTTCAAACCATGTAATCACAATTCCCTGGCTCTTGATGGATTGATCCCAGCAATGGCATGAACTTGGCCAAAAACCAACCCTGTGCAAATTTGGGTTGATGAAACACTAGGTTGTGGACCAATTTTGGAATGATTTTTGTTATAATTTGACATGATGCTCTTCATGAAAGTTTTAGCCCTTAGAATATAGTTTCTATCCATATAATCACTTTTCTCATACGACATATCAATTGGAAGTTATGTACTGTTGAATATCCCTAGTTGGTAAACTTGAAAACATGAGTTAACAAAGAAAATTGGAATTGAGTTAGAATTGAACATAGAAGTTGTAGAACTTGTTGAATTGGGTTGGATGGCTGTTTTTCTTGCAGGGAAAATTTTGGTTTAGTTTGATTTTTAAGGGGTCATGCTGCCGAAATTCAGTAGAAATAAAGAAGGAAAGATGGTAGATGAAATCTATAACCTAGAAATAATTAGGTTATTTCTTGAATTTTCTTGCTAATTTACTTAGGGTTTTCACTAGATTATTTCTTGTAAATTCCAGGATCCGAAAGTGAACCTCCACCATTATACGAAATATTTTCTTAAGCGATCCAGGTGAGTGTCCCTTTACTTGATGCATGATAAATGGTAATTCTCTATGTTAATTCTATGTGTACTTGATATTCATGAATTGTTACAATGTACTATATGAAAGGAAAGTGTGTACTTTATCACATTTATCCCGTAATTTGTTACATGCACAATTTCTATCAAATGTGGATATAATTGTTTGTGAATTTTCGATTAAATTAAACTTGTTGGCTAGACTTCCGTGGGTGTACCGCGGTAGTCAGGCCGGTTGTACAAAGGAGGATATAAGGTGCTGGGTGTTTTAGGACATGACGTTCTTTCCTTGAGTTGTGAATCCTCAAAGAGGCCAACTCCGGATTGAACTTTCTTGCTTGCTTGTTTGCCTTCTAGGGTTGAGATCTCACCCTGGATGTGGCGGTTTTCAGAGGATATAAGGTGAATGGTGGTCAGGGCTCTTGCTCGATAATGCAGGTAGAACCTGTGATCCAGACCCGAAATACTATCTCGGTTCTACATCATGGTTACATGATCAGTACTTGCTCCCATAGTCGTGACGTATCCTCCCTTGTTTAAATAATTATTTACTTAATTATTTCCTATGTGATTTTGCGACACATGTTATTTGCTTATTTATTCTCTTTTGGTTTGCCTCCGTGTCTGCATGTGTGGGAACCTCACTGGGCTATTATAGCTCACCCTATTTTATTTGTTTTCCTTAAACAGACTCTTATCTCTAAAATCGGTGGAGAGGATTCAAGGGTAGATTTTGGTAGGATTTTGATAGAAGACTGCTTGAGATATTGTTGTATTAATGAACGTATATGATGTAAACTGCTAATCCAGTACTTTTACTTTTAAGTTTTGAATTTTATGTGACCCTAAGATACTGTCACGGGTGGTATCACGAGTTTTCTTCTGAATTACAATTGCTTACGAATTTTAGTGCGTGCTTGACTCGAGCCCTAGCGAGAGCCTTGCAGGCAGTCCGCTAAGCCCTTTGGTGCGCCTTTGGGTAAGGTGGGGCTGTCACAGCTTCAGTGGTGATGGATTGGACTTAACTGATGGCAGGGGGTGAAATTTGGTGTTGGTATGTGTTAATGGTGGCAATTGGACTGTTTCTGGTGGAATTTGGCAACTGTAGGGGTGGTCTGGGTTGATTGGTTTGGCGGTTTCTGTGGATGTTGAAGACTTCCGATGGTGAGGGCTTGGTGAATTGGGGCCATGGGTGGTTGGTTAGTGGTTCGACGGGTGGTTTATGGTTGATTTGAGGTTTTGGGTGGTTCACGGTGGTGAGGTGGTGGAGATTGACTTGGTGGTGGAGGTGGGACTGAACTGTGGAGAAGGAGAGGGAGGAGAGAGATGGGTGGTGGGATGGTGGTTTGCTAATTGTAGAAGAGGGGAAAAATCAATGAGGAACAAAACCTAGAAATTAGAAAGAACAGGCAAGAACCCAAAAAATCTAACCAAAAATCCAATCAAAATTCAAACAATTCCATATTTTAGTTTTGTTTCTTCATTCTTTTAATCAAATTCTCGCAACAAAAAAAAATGAAAAATGAATAAAAAAAATAAAACAATTATCAGAGATATTAACTTTTGAAATTGGAGACCAACTGATGATGAAGATGATAAACAGTAGTCTAGGATGAAGAACGATGAACAGTACCAAATTAGACCAGGCGGCTCATTGTGTGTGTAGGTTTTGTTTTAGTGTGTGTGCTTTGATCTTTTTGGATAAAATCAAAAGTGTTTTTAAGATTTTTGATTTTTTCTTCTTTGTTTTTTGCTGATTAAAGGGGTATTTATAGGACACTTGTCTTGGTCACTAAGAATGCTATAAAATAACAAAAACGCCACCAGTAATAAAAGCACTAATTTTATTTAAAAAATTATTTTTTAATCCCAAAATTAAAAATTAAGACAAAGAAATGACAGCAATCTCTAAAATTTTCAAAAAGAATTCAAAGTAGATTTCAAAAATAAAAGCTAGAGCTTAAAGCTGATGAAAATGCACGCGGGGTGTGAAATGACGATTTTGTCTTTGGACAACGAAAATACACAAAAAATGGCTATTAGCCTCAAAAAATTGCCAAAAATTAAAAATAAGCTTAAAACATTAGAAAATGCCTTTATGACTCAAAATTTGACAAAAAATGAATTTAGGCTGTAAAATAACAATTTTGCCCTTGGACAATGAAACTTCGCAGAAAAATAGCTATTCACCTCAAAAAATTACCAAAAATAAAAAAATGAGCTTAAAACACTAGAAAATGCCTTTATGACTCAAAATTTCACAAAAAATGAATTTAAACTGTAAAATGACGATTTTGCCCTTGGACAATAAAAATTCACAAAAAAATAGTTATTGACCTCAAAGAATTACCAAAAATAAAAAATAAAAAATACATTTATGACAAAAAATTGGCAAAAAATCAATTTAAGCTGTAAAATGACGATTTTGCCCTTGAATGCAGTATTTACAGGAAAAATAGCAATTGTCCCCAAAAAAATCAAGAAAATTTAGAAATATGCTTAAAGAATTAGAAAATGAATTTGGAACTAAAAATAAGCTAAAATGGTGTTCGCAAGTTGAAATTACTATTTTTCCCTTATGCTGGTAAAATATAAAAGAATACCAATTAAATCCAAAAAAATCATAAGAAATTAACAAATTCACATGAAAGTAAAAATATGAATTTAAAATCCCCAAAAGCTGATAAAAAAATTTTTAGAGATAAAATTACTACTTTGACCCCCAGATTATTGAAAAATTAAAATTTGGCCCAAAAAAATGTAAACATGCCCCCCCAATGTTTGAAAATAAATGGTGTATCAAAATTTGGTGTCTACAGTGACGATATAGTTTTGTCATTTAATGGGAATGTATCAATGATGACCAAAGTTGTCACTAAAGAATATATCAGTAACAAAAAGGCTTTGTCATTGAATATTGAACAGTGGGTAAAATCAAGCATTAGTGACAACTTATCATTGTCATTGAATAGGGAATGGTTTAGTGACAACCAAAGTCGTCACTGAAGGATGTATCATTGACAAAATGGCTTTGTTATTGAATAGTGAATATTGAGTGAAATCAAGCACTAGTGACAACAAGACATTGTCATTGAATAATTAGTGACAAGAAGCCTTTGTCATTGAATATTGAATGGTGGGTAAAAAAAAGTATTAGTGACGACATAGTTTCGTCATTAAATAGGTAATGCATCAGTGACAACAAAAGTCATTACTAATAAATACTCAATAGTGACAACATTGTTTGCAATTTCTCTAACAAGAAAAAAAGTTGTCACAATTCTACTAACCATTAGTGACAACAAATGTTGTCACTACAAGTCATATATTTAGTGACAACTTTCAATGTTGACACTGTTCACATTTAGTGACAGGCTTTTAGTGACGACTCAGCAACGACATATTTCTTGTTAATAAAAGGTATTAGTGACGACTTTTGAATTTTCAGTGACACCTTTTGTCGTCACTAATGATGATTTTTCTTGTACTGTGTAGGTTCAATGATATTATCAAGGATTTGGAAGCTCTTGGCAAGATATATTCTCTTGGTGAGAAGAATAGAAAAATTTTGAATTCCTTGTCCAATGAATGGGAATCAAAGGTCAATGCTATAGAGGAATCTAAAGATTTAAATTCTTTACCTATTGATTCTCTTATATGTTCACTAACTTCTTATAAATTGAAGCTTAAATGCAAAATTCAAAGTGATGAAGAGGCAAGAATCATAAGAAGTATTGCACTCAAGGCCTCTCAAAAAGAAGAAGATCTCTCTTCATTTGACGAAGAATATGACGATGATGATCTAACACTCATCACTAAGAGCATAAAGAAATTCTTCATCAACAAAATGAAGGATAGAAGAAGTAGTACAAGCAACAACGAAATGAAGAGAGCCAAAGGAAAAGGGAAAACATTCAACAACTTCAAAATGTCATGGGATGATTCCGACGGAGAATTCAAAGAAGAAAATGAGACATCTCATGTGGCTTTTATGGCCATTGGAGATGAAGAGGTATCTTCTAGTCCTTTTAATGATGATGATGATGATTTAGAGGCATTTGTTCCTAAATTGCATTATAGTTTAAAAATGTCTTATGCTAGAAACAAGGATTTGAAAAATAAAATAAATGCTTTACAAAAAGAAAATTTCAAACTCTTCCAAGAAAACAAAAGTTTGAGGAAAGAGAATGGTGATTTGAAAAATAAAGTTGATTTAATAATGGATTTGAGAAAGAAAATGGATGAGAAATCCAAATTTTATACAAAGTTCAAAAAAGAACAAGATGTGTTGAGAAACAAAATGGATGAACTTTCAAAATTTCTTGAAAATAAAAAACAAAAGGATTTTTCAAAGAAAAGGGTTGGAAAAATTGTTTTGTGCAAACATCATACTACTTTTTCTAAAAATGACATTTGCTTTATAAAATCCACATTTATTAGAGATTCAAATGCAATTTGTCATTTTTGTTGTCAACATGGCCATATGCAAAATGAATATTATGTTAAGAAAAATATCAAACTAGGCATGAAAGCCATGTGGGTAGAGAAAGGTATTGCTAACAATCTAGGACCCAAGAAAACATGGGTTCCAAAATCTATTGATTGATTTTTGTAGGTTTGAAGATCACCACAAGACAAGGTAGTGCTTTAACAAAAATATGATAAAGGGTATATGTATATATTTGGTGATTTTTATTATATATACAAAAAAAAAGTGAGTTTTGTATTTTTTAAATCAAAATGTATTTTTTTAAGATATGCTCACATTTAAGGGGAGCAAATGATTTTCTTAAATGAAAAAATATATATGCATTTGTTGAGAGGGAGCTTGTTCATAAATCTTTAAACACACCTCTCAATTATAATTTCGATGATGTCAAAAGGGGAAGAATTTTTGGACTGATGATCCAGTTTGAAAATGGGCATATTTTTGTTAACTTGCATATATTATTTTTGATCATTTTCATCATTAGTTTGTCATCATCAAAAAGGGAGAGATTGAAGACCTTAGGATCTCACATCATCTTTGTTTTGATGATTAACAAACTAATGATAATGTTTACTAATGTTTTATCAAGTTATCTTTGCACTAAAATCAATTAAGATTCAAAAGAAGATGAAAAATGCAAAAAAGTACTCATCCGGATGACCATGCGGACGTCCAGATGAACAGTAACCGTGAACATTGCCCATGAACAGTAACAGTGAATAGTATCGGATGAACAGTGCCTACATTCGGATGAACAGTGCTACGTCCGGACCCTCGTCAGGATAAACAGTAACTTTTGGACAGAATGTATGCAGACGACCATTTGGACGTCCGGATAAATAGTAGCAGACGTCGGACCTCAAATTTACTGTCTAACGTCTAGTTTTTTTAGATTTACCAATTTGACCGTTAGAGCCATTTTTAACCCTTTTTGTCACCCACATAAATACTATTATGCATAGAATTAATAGGAGACTTTTGCCTACTTAGTTTACAAGTGTTTTAAGAGTGATTTTGAAAGAAAATACTCTTGTGTGAGTGTGTGCTTGTAGTTCTAGGTGAGGTAATTAGTTGAGATAAAGTAGTTCTTTATTGGGTGAGTGATAGCATTCAATTGTAGCATAGTGTGGGGGTTGTAAGGGGTGTAAAACTCTTGGCTTATCTTAGTAGAGCTTAGTATAAGCAAAGTGGGGACTTTGGCTCAACTAGAGCTAGGAAGAGAGAGCAAGAGTGATCCTCCCATATGTACAAGTTGGTTTGCTTCACCAACAAGGAAAGAAACTACTAGTGGATTGAATTCCAAGTGGTTTACTTGGGAGTGGATGTAGGTACCGAGTTTGGTGCCGAACCACTATAAAAATCTTGGTGTGCTTTCTTTATCTCTTTTACTTTATTTATTATTTATTTGTGAACTTGTTTTATTATAACTTTATCATTATTATTGCAAGTTCATTTATCTCTATATTGGTTGCATTATTTTTGGGGCCAACATGATTGAATTATTGAAAAATTGAAAAATCTTCTATATTAGTTGCTTTCATCCAAACTTTAGGGACTAAAAATGCCTCAATAGGACTAAATGTAACACCCTAGAAATTCATACAAAACCATTTAATTCACATTATGTCTATTAGTAGGGAACAAAAAAAGAAAAGAAGAAAACCGAAATTAGTTAGAAAATAAATAATAATATGATTTCTATTATGTTGTAGCATGTTGTACTTTTTCCTTTAAGAGTTGTACCCTAGAAATCTTGCAAGATAAGTGGAAGATAAATGTTAAAACCCTCCTCTAATTATGGTTAGCCAAGTGGTGACTAAGGTGTAAGAAAGTCAAACTCTATGCTCACTTATGTCTTCCTATGATTGGCTGTCATTTTACCCAATTCTTTCTTTATTTCTTTTCTACTTTACCTGGCCTATTTTCTCTCTTTTTCTTCTTCACTTGGCCGGCCCTCTCTTCTCTCTTTTCCTCTCTTTTGCTTTCATTTTCTTAGAGTTTTTATCTCCATTTTGATCATTTTTCTTCCATTGAAAGTGAATTAATCTCCTCTCTAAACAAAGATCTAGACTTGTTGGAGGTATTTACCATGAACTTTTATTATTCTTTCCAAGTATAAGTTATAGTTATGTAGATTGATACTCATGTTCTTGTTGTTAAGCATGATTAATTAAGCCATGAAAATGAAGTTTTATTCCATGATTATGATGTTTATAGGCTTGTATGACTTGTAGCTAGTGTTTGAATCTTGATATAACAAGAATTGAGTATTGATTAGTTGAAGAACCTTGGTGTGGTTCAAGTGTTTTGATGGAAAATTTGAGTGCAATTGGATTGATTTTGACATGGAATTTGTAGAAATAGTTGAAATTGGACTGGTTGGTTGTTTTCTTTGCAGGTTAAAATTTTAGGTTAGTCCGATTATAGGGGAAATGCTGTCGAAATTTCGGTAAAACCTAAGAAGTAAAAAGTGAATAGGCTATGATTTAAAGCTATATAGGTTGTAATTTAGTGATTTGAACATGTAGAAATGTCCGAAGATGAACTATTAGTGAATTGAATTTTTCCGAGCAAAAACCCTAAAAGTTTGAAAACCCTAAACCCTAGGGTAAAACCCTAAACTCTAAAACCCTAGAAACTTAAACCCTAGAAAGACTTGGGGTATTTCTCAAATTTTCTTATTGAATTACTTAGATTTTAATCAGGTTTTTATAAGACTATTTCTTTTGAATTTCAGGATCCGGAAGTGAATCCCGACCCTTTTACGAAATATTTTCCTGGGCACTTCAGGTGAGTGTTTCTGTGTGTGCATGTTGCATGAAATAATATGTTATATCTGTAAATGTTATTCAATGACATGTGCTATTTGAGGAAAGGTGTGTACTTTATCACACCTTTTCCGCTAAATGTTATATGCTTCATTGCTTTAATGTGATTGTTTGTGCATGTGACTTCCGTGGTTAACTTCACCGTTATTGTAACAGCCCCACCTTACCTAGAGGCGCACCAAAGGGCTTAGCAGACTGCCTGCCTAGCTCTCGCCAGGACTCAAGTCGAGCACTCACTCATAACATGCACGCGTGCTTAACTCCAAATAAAATGAAATAAAATAGAATAAAATAAAATATATTCATATTACTTAATTTAAAGGTACAAGTAACATCAAGAAGTTTACATGTCACAATATACATGATTTCCACCAAGATAGCCCAAAACAGTTTGGCTATTATAATAATTAAGACATCTATTATATTCAAAACCAGTCGATCCAGCTTTAATTTTTCAGGAACCTGGGTAAAGGAAAACAAATAAAAGGAATGAGCTATAATAGCCCAGTAAGTGTCCAAGTCATGCAGTCATACCCAGAATCTATTATTTTATTGAACAAAATAATTGACAAGATTAAATAAGTAGGGCACGAACAATTTAATTAACAAATAGTCAATGGCGGATACAGGGCTCAACTACGGAAGCAAGCTTAACCGCAGAAGGAGCAAGTACTGATCATATAACCATGATGTTAGGACTGAGATAATAGCTCAGGTGTAAGGTAATAAGGGGAGTAACCCAGCGAAAAATTTAAAAATTTATTACCTTAGCCATGGATCTCTTTGATGTAATCTATACGATTAAAGGGTGTTTAGCACAAATACCTCAAGCATAGAAGGTTTCTATGCTTCAAAGGGCAAGATCCTATTCGATGAAGGTGTTGATCTACCATGAAAAGCCCTCCAAGTGTCGAGCCTCCAACGGTATCCACACGAACATGATCTTTAGGAACCTTTGGACTTGCTTGCCTTGCCTTTTGAGTGCTAGCTCCCTTGAATATCATGAAGAACACAAGAACAAGAAGAGGAGGAAGACAAAACCCTAACCCTTAGGGAGAAGAGGGTGTGGCGTTTTTCTTGGGAGAAAACACGCCTCTCTCAATTTTTCTCTCTCTAAATTTTATCTTGTGTTTCATTCATCAATCAAGAGTCAAGGCATGGACTTATTTATAGATGTAGTATCCTAGTCTTTAAGGAAACAAGAGCAATTGGAAACCAAGAAGGTTTAGGAAGCTTACCTTAAGCTAATCCTATTCCTTTAGGAAACCTATTCCAAAAGGAAACCAAATAGCTTCTTAATTCCTTTTAGGAAACTAATTTCCATCAAGACTTAGAATATTTATAATTAAGTCCTTTAAGTTAATTTATCACATAAATTAACCCCATAAGTATCATATACTTATCTTAATAACAATTTAACCCAAAGACCATGTTCTTATTGTGTGTGACCCATTAGGTTCCATTCACGTTGGCAATAAGTACAAATTATAACTCATTAATTAATTAATTAAGAGCCAGATAAATTAACACTTTAATTTATCATTAATTCACTAATTAATTAATTTGCACTTATAGATCATGAGTGGCGTCTAGCAATGCATCATGACCACCCAAGTGAATAGGAAAGTCATATGGTAGACTACACCTATCAATGACAATGTTACCGTGTAATTAATATCCTTTCACCACACTATATCCCAATTAGTCTAAGAGTGTAGTGCGCACTCTTTAAATGACTAATTAATGATTTCTTGTTCCCGAAATATAACTTTCCATAAAAGTATAACCTTGAAACTCTTTCAAGTCATACTTTCACTTTTGCGCAAAAGATTCTTTAAGTCATATTTCAACAAGTGGCCAATCCGAGATATACTCTCCTATAATAAGGAGTGGTGAATCCTATATCGATTACTCACTATCCTTCCATGCTTCATACTATACCCAATCTCTACCGTATGGGCTACTCTTTTACGAGCACCGAGCAATAGAGTCAAAGCATAGCAATCCACACTCAGGATACCATGGTAATCTCAAGTCTAAGGATCACTTACACCATTGCCATTAAGAGTATAATTCATTAGCACTATGAATAGTAACTCTTGGCGGATCAATCCAATGAACTTGTTCTCTAACAAGCATCCACATACCAGCTTAAGTGTCGCACACCATAGTTGACGAGATCAACTACTACTTACCCTAAGTAGAGGCAAAGTATGTGCTAGTCTTCCCATATTAATGATGTCCAATCTCATTAATACTACGACTAGGGATATTTAAGAATATAACTTAATGTGTAATAAGAGTCTCATCATTGTAACTCTTACAATCTCTTATACACAGTTAATATTCTATGGACTTTATCAAATAAACAAGTAATATTAATAACAAGTATTAAATGACAAAGAAAATGCCACATATATAAGTATAACACGAAATAAGCGTAATAAAAAATCCCAAAAACTAACTTGGTTTTAGGGCATACACTAACATCAGGTCTTTATCAAAGGTCATGCCAGTATTATCAAGCAAGAACCCTAACCACCATTCACCTTATAACCTCCGTACAGGCTACCACATCCAGGGAGAAAAAATCTCAACCCTGGAGGGCCAACACGCAAGAAAGTTCAATCCGGAGTTGGCCTTTTTGAAGATTCACAACTCATAAGGGAAAGAACATCACGCCCTAAAACACCCAGCACCTTATATCCTCCCAAGCCTGTCCGGGTTGACTCTCCGTGAAGTAACGGTGAAGTTAGTCACGGAAGTCTCATGCACAAGTAACACGTTGGATAATGAAAGCGTGTAACACATTGCGGAATAGATGTGATAAAGTACACATCTTTCCTCAAATAACACATGTCATAACATAACATTTACAAGCATAACATAATATTTCTTAATATAACATTCTCAAGTACGACAAAGCATTTCATGCATCATGCACACATAGAGACACTCACCTGGAATGCCTAGAAAATATTTCGTAAAAAGTCGAGATTCACTTTCAAGTCCTGAAATTTAAAAGAAATAATCTGATGAAAACCCGATTAAAACCCTACGTAAATTAGCAAGAAAATTCAAGAAATAACCCAATTATTTCTAGGGTTTCATTTCTAGGGTTTTTAGAGCTTAGGGTTTTACCCTAGGGTTTAGGGTTTTAGATTTAGGGTTTTGGCTTTAGGGTTTTCCCGTCCTAGAAAAATTCAATTCATCAATAGATGATTTTCTAAAAATTTCTGCACACCAAATTCTCTAAATTTAACATATTCTAGGTTAGAAATTTCATCTACCATTTTTTCCTTCTTATTTCTACAAAAATTTCGGCAGCATCTCCCCTTAAAACCGGACTAAACCAAATTTTTTCCCTGCAAGAAATCAACCATCCAATCCATTTCTCAACAAGTTCTACAACTTCTAAATTCAATTCAAACTCAATTCCATTCAAAATTCCACTCAAAATTCAAGTTTCAAGCCCAAGTTTCTTCATCCAAGCAATATATAATACATAAAATTTCAAGGTTTAAATGTTATCTACTAGTCTATCTAAGCATAAGAACACTTTATCTAGCAAGTAAATCTTCATTTCTAACTAAATTCTTCAAGTAGTAATAACAAGAATCTAGATTTAAACTTGGACAAAAGACTAATTAAAACTTGAAATTAGTAGGAAAAGTTCATAGTAGGTACCTTAAACAAGCTTAGAACCTTGCTTAGGAAGAAGAAAAGCTCACTTTCTATGGTGAAATTGCCCAAGATTTGGAGAGAAAACTCCAAGAAAATGAAAAACAAGAGAGAGTAGAGAGAGAGCTAGGAAGTTCGGCCAAGGGGGAAAAGAAATGGAAGAGAATTAGGTCAAGAAAGTATAAAAGAAATAAAAGAATAATGGAAGAAAGTGCAACCAATCAAAGCTAGACAAAAGTCATGCTAGGGTTTAGATATTTTGACATAATAGTCACTAGTTGGTGAAATATGATTAGTGGAAATTTTAATCACTTATCACTTAATAATTAACAAGTTTTATGGCATAAATTTTTAAAGCAAAAGAGAGGAAAGAGGGGGTAGGGAATTCGGCCAAGAGAGAAAGAAAGGAGAAAGAAATAGGCCAAGAAAATAGAAAAGAAATAAAGAAATAGTGGAGAAAAGAATGACCAATTAGGGCAAGACAAGAGTCATGTGAAGTTGTATGCTTTTAATGAAAAGTTGGCTAACTTGGTTAAGTTTGATTGGTGATAATTTTAATCATTTATCTTCTAGTAATTAACAACTTTATGGCACAAAATTAAAGCAAAAATGAAAAGAAATAGAGAAGAGGGAGCCGGCCATGAGGAGAGAAAAGAAGAAGAAAATTCGGCCAAGAAGAAAGAAAAGAAAGCAAGAGAATAAGTGAAATTTTTGAGTAAAATTGAGCTAAAATTCAATTGGTCAAAAGACTAGAAAATAGTAGAATAAGTTAGTCAATATTAAACACTAATATAAACTAATGGTCCAATGAAATTAATCCCAATTAGGTACTTAGGTGTCTCACTTAATCATGAAAGAATCTCATTTACTTAACCTAATTAACTCAAGTAATCTTTCAACTAATGAATCAAAGATTAATACTAAACCCTAAATAAAAGAAATCTCCTTATAAAATACATTTCGGTTTTCCTTTTCTTTTCTTTTCTCTCTTTCTTTTTTTTTTTCTTACTAATGGACATAACATGAATTAAATGGGTTTTGATGTGAATTTCTAGGGCGTTACAGTTATTCCACGGTTAGTCAAACTTGGTGTGTTTCGGGGGGATATAAGGTGTTGGGCGTTATAGGCGAGTGAAAACTTTCATATCTAAGTGAAGTCCTCGAAGAGGCTAACTCATGATTGAACTTTATGAATATATTTAGACTTCTGTAACTAACTTCACCGTTACTCCACGGTTAGTCGAACTTGGTGTGTTCGGGGTGATATAAGATGCTGGGGGTTATAGGCGAGTGTTATTCTTTCCTAATTGAGTTAAATTCCTTAAAGAGGGAAACTCTGGATTGAATTTCAAGTATCTCGGAGCTGAGCTATTAACTCGGTCCTAATACCACTGTTATATATATTTCAGTGAATGATACTCCTGCGGTTGAGCTTGCTCCCGTAGTGAGCCTGTATTCGCCTTTGATTATATGACACTTCACATTGCTTAATCATTGTTTATTGAATTTTTTAATTATTGTCATTCTATGTTTATTACTTTACTGGTATATTGCTTGTTTGGAGCACTCACTGGGCTATCATAGCTCATTCTTTTTATTTGTTTTCTTTACCCAGTCTTCCCGTACTACTAAAGCTGGAGAAGCAGATTTTAATATGTTAGATGTTTTGTTTATATTTTGGATAGCCAAATTGTTTAGACTATTATTGTAAAATACATTTTGGGATGTAATACCTCTTAGTAGTACTTGTACTGTTAAGTTTAATTCTAGTAAAGTATTTATGGGTTATATATATGTGTTTGGATGATTTGAGTGAGTGCGTGATTTGAGTCCTGGCGAGAGCCAGGCAGGCAGTCCGCTAAGCCCTTTGGTGTGCCTATGGGTAAGGTGGGGTTGTCACACTAAATGTGCTAAAAAATTGAAACATTTGGTACTAGATTTGCTTGCGTCCAAACTTTAAGGACCAAAATTGCCAATACCCTAAGCATTAGGTACCAAAACTGCAATTTTTTCTTTGGTACTAGATTTGTTGTTATCCAAAGTTTAAGGACTTAAACTACCCATACTCCAAACATTTGGTACTAAAACTACAATTTTCTTTATAACGTAATACTATATTAAAGAATAGAACCAAAAGTAGTTGGAAAAATGCCGACATAGAAACGATTGACATACAGAGGTGCGATTCAATAGGAACTAAATTCGTTTAGAAAACGTACGATTTTTGGAACTAAAGTTTGAAAACCATAGATATAAATGGTTATTCGAGAAAAAAAAGAAATGAGATAAATAAAATTATATGATATCAAGCACGATTTGTAATACAAGATTCTTTTTGCAAAAACCAAGCACTGATTTTGAAGAGACATATTTACGCATGGTTGATGAAATTACTTAAGTATCTTATGATATTTCCCCATGTTTGATGCAATTACATTAAGTATCTTATGTGTTTATCAATATATAAAAAACTTGATATACATGTTGTGCCTCATTTTTCAAAGACAGAAAAGAAGGTGTTTTTGTAAAAATGGTTTCTAAAAAATGATTTTTATTTTGAAAATAAAAAGAAAATGGTCTACAATGAGACTTTAAAAATGTGACGGTGAGGGCTCGAAAATAGAGTCTAAAAAGGGTTTTTATGAAAACAGGAATCGCCGCATGTTATTGAGTTTTGGTGCACCAAGTCACCAGAAAAACAATTTAACTTGAAAAAAAAAAAGTAAGAAACTCAAGAACAAGACTTTTAAGAAAACATTTTTTTTTTGAAAAAAAGAAAAGTGAGAAAATCTCTTTTTAGACGACTCCAGATCTTTGGAAACAAGAGAAAATGAGTTCGGGAGTCATAATTGAAGAATAAGAAAGGCAAAGGCTCACACCTAAGGCACCCTTTCAACTAGTTGATACTAGTTGTGAAGTTTAGTTGAAGTTTTCCTAATGTAATCTTAAAACTTATCACATTTGGATGTGCTACATGAATACAAAATCCTAGACCCAAAAAAATAAATATCGAGAGGGGCAAAATATCCCTTCGAGATTTAAATTGGAATTAATGCATTAATTGTGTAATCCAAAATGAGAACTTGAATAAGCCACGAGTTATGCAAAAATAAAATGTAAAAATGAAAAATAAAATATAGATATAGATATAGATATAGACATAAGTGACCAAAGAAAATGAATGCAACATAACGGTATTGGGGACTAGACTTGTGAGATAATGTTCCTTCATACAGAGGGTTGTGCAAGGTGATAACGTAGGTAATGCAATAAAAATTTTTTTATTACCTTAGCCATGGATCTCTTTGATATATTTATATGATTACAAGGGGTTTTACACGAGAATAACCTCAAGCATAGAAGATTTCTATGTTTCGAAAGGCTAGATCTTTCGTAGATGAGGTAGGTTTACCACAAAAGCCCTCCAAACATTGAGCCTTTAATGATACCACACGAAGACAATCTTGTAGGAACCTCCAAGGCTTGCTTGCTTTGGCTTTTGAGTGTTAGCTAATTATTTAGAGAATACAAGAGAAGAACAAGACCTAACAATTAGGGATGAGAGAGAGGAAGTGGCGGCACAACAAGGGTGGTGCACTAGGTTTTTGGCGGCTCTTGGGGGTGGTGGCACTCTTATTATTTTTCTCTCTCAAGAATTTAGTCTTATGTTGCACTAATAATTCAAAAGTCAAAGCATGGACATTGTTATAGGATATTGTTCTAGTCTTTAAGGAAATAAAAGTAATTGGAAACCAAGAAAATTTAGGAAACTTAGGGGGTGTTTGGTTTAGGGAAATCAAGGAGGGGAATGGGTATCACAAGTAATGATACCCATTGTTGATGTTTGTTAAACAACTATCACTATCATTCAATGGGAATGATAGTGATTAATTGGGGTGTTAATGATTCCCCCCAAAATACTAGTCTATCAAACCCATTAACCCTTATTATTAAGGGCAAAAACACACCCATTAAAAAATATATATCTTTTGAGTTACCCACTCTCAATACTCTCTCTCTCTCTCTCTCGTCTTTTGATTTTGAATATTTTTTATTAGTACTTTATAAATTTTTTTACAAAAATTCTTTTAATAATTTTTTGACATTCAATAATTTTATAAAAAATTGTATTGAAAATCAAAGATATATAATACTCTCTGTTAATATAATAAAAATGACTTTTTTTTAAGATTATCATTTCCATAAAACTCATATTAGAGCATGACTATATTGAAAATTGAAGAAATCTTTTTAAATTTTTTTCAAATATACAAAATAAGAAATCTAAAAAATATATATATCATAAATAAAAATTTTAAATTTTTAAAATTTACTTGAAAGTCATTTCAGTATACCAAACAAATATTCTTATAATGATACCCATTCCATTATTAAACCAAACATGTTGGGGGGAATCATCAAAACCCATACTCATAGTAGGGTTAATGATACCCATAGTGATAGTGATTGAGGAATTTGAACCAAACGCCTCCTTAGTTTAAGCTAATGCTATTCCTTGAGAAAATTCTATTCCATGAAAATGAAATAGCTCCTTTATTCTTTTTAGGAAACTAATTGATGTGCGCACGGTTGCGTTGCAAGAAAGTCTTGGATTTCAGGTATGCAACTCGTTGAACTCAAGACCTCGTTTGATTCGTAAACCAAGGAACCCTTGACGTGGAGTTGTTTTGCCTTGAATCTTCCCTTGAAGATGAGCACGCCTAAGAACAACTAGAATTAGACCAAGTTGAGCGAGTTCAATCGTCTAACCTAATTAACTCTAAATACTTGATCAAAAACTCAAGAAAACTCTAAGCGAAGTTGGTGGTCGCCACAAGCAAGCTTGATAAGACCAAGAGTAGTTCTTAATCGACAAAGAACCAAGAAAATTCTCACAATAGAGAAAACATACAATTTTTCTGAATAATTCTTGTTAAATTCGTAACTAATAATATGGCCTATAAATAGGCTTACAAAGAACATTCTAGAGTTGTGAAAATAGACTTAACTTCTAAGACAAAACCTATACTAATGAAACTACCAAAACAAAGCATGAATTAACTAAAATAACTAAGTCTATTACAACTCAAAGACTATAAAAATCGTAACTAATAAACCCTAATGGGCTGGTGGTCCATTAAGCCCACAAAACCATCAATTGGACTTCAATTCTTCAAGCTCCCCACTCGTGTGGCCCATGAAGCTCTCATCCAATGTTTGTTCAGCCCAAATCACATTAATGAGTTGTTTAGATTGATCCTTTGAGCCCAATTGCAAAGCCTCCTCATATGAGTCCAATATGAGTCCATGCAATGCATCCTTCATTCTTCTAGTTCTTGCTCTAGTCATAGGACCATCCAAACCTTTAAGCACATCATTGAAGCTCCTCAAACTCGATCCATCATCCTTGGAATGTCCCCCTTGAAGGTCTCCAACTTGGGACTCATCACTAATTTTCAGCAATACTTAGAATATTTATAAATAAGTCCTTTAAGTTTATTTATCTTATCTAGTTGTCTTAGTTCTAGTTTGATCAAACTGACCTTCCCCAAACAACATATTTTCATACGCCTGTTGTGTTTTGTCAACTACATTGCCATGAACCTCTTCGTTCCATTTTTTCAGTCCCTTTGCCACAACTTACAATTTCGCGAAAAACCTTTGCAAAGGTGCTCCACTGGTTGCTCCCATGTGCCAGCAACTGCTAGAAACAATTGATCATGTTTACACCAAATGTTGAGAAAATGAAATGATGAAGGCCTCTTATCTATGTTGCTACCTTTATAAGCAAAAGTGAGTGATCAAACCACCCTTCAGCAAGATGGAAAACCCTAGCTAAATTATATGTTGTGTACCAGAAAGTGTTAACCAATGCTTCATCAAGTCTTTTCCAAATCCTTCCATTGGTCGAAGTGAAAGCCGAACTATCACAATGAAGAGGTGAAAGACCAGCCTTTTGCGTCTCATCATTAAATTCTTCCATAGCATGAACAGAAGGTGGTCTACCTCCCACTCTTTCCTCGGTAGATGATATGATGTTGAAATCTCTAGCCATCAACTAGGGTGTGTCCTCCCTTAAAGCCTCCATTGCTTGCCAAAGAGAATTCCTCTCTATCTTGTTGCATTTTGCATACACAACTGAAATCAAGTAGTATCCCATGGAGAATAAAATACGACAATGCACCAACTGACCTATTATTTCATCAAAAAGCACAATCCAAGTCGTTCTTCAAAATTACCAAATCTTCCCATAATGAAATGACCACCCAAAATCAAAATTAATATCCCTATAGATAACATTTATTTAACTCACCTCTGACATCGGTTCAATCAAAGCTAAAAACCTCACTTTATTCTTTCTACAAATATCTACTAAATAATGAAGGGAATCCCACTGGGATGCTCCATGAATACTTAGCTTGTGGCTCTGTGTTGTCCATCATCTTTTACATAGTATGTTTTGGTAGCCTACCAACTTTCTTTTTAACTAGCCGGTTTAGCAACTGAACACCATCTTGCATCTCCATCTCTGTGAGTAGGGTCAACTTTTTGGCAATAACTTGCTGAAATTCAAGCAGGTCGTACATTGAAGCCAAATGAGATACACCACCTCCACCATTCGAAAACCTAAACACAATTCCAATATCTCTTGCAACCAGTGACATAGGGCGTGTGAGACATAAACTTCCCTCTACGTGAAAGCATGAGAAAGAATGCAATTGAGTACCAAGATCATCGCTAACTGAAACTGACAACAAAACAACAAGAGCATTCACTGTATTTTCCTCGTTACCATTGTGAATGTTCATCCCAGACTTATACACCTCTGAATTCATACACCTCTGAATTTATCTCTTTATCTGTCTATGCATCGTACTTTTGATTCAGGGAAATGAGTTCCTGCTCAACATATTTTCTGGCACAACTTCTGGAGAAATATCGTTTGCGACATGTGCAGTCACATCTGTCCCCTTCTGGTGCATATCTATTCTTGTTGGACTTGATTCTACTGTTTTGTTTTTGGGCATGTAAACTTGTTTGACTTGCTGATTCTTGTTATTCTGTCATTTCTTTGGTCTTAAGTCAGGAAATTTCCTATGGCAAACATCTTCCTTATGTCCAATCCTTGAACAAAAATGGCAATAGCCAAGTAGATTTTCATATTTGATTGTCGACCAGAAACCAAATTCATCATCACCAATCTATAACCTCTTTTTCAATTCAACAGCAACGTCTAACTCGACCAGTATGCATGCGACCGATGGTCGTTTCAGTGATAGAGTGGCATCATCCACCTTTAATGCCCTTCCTAACAACACAGTTATGCTATGGAGCTTCTTAATATTGAAAAAAGGCAACGGCAATCCACGTAAAACAAATTCACGCCAAGCCACCAAAGACTCATGATTTGGCTGAAAATCACCTGTCCATTTGGACAAAGTCATCAGACAATTTTGAATGAACCATGTGATCATCAAATTTTGATGCATCATTTATTTTTTCAACATTAGAGTATTCCTCTCCATTTTTGGGAGGGTCAAATTCTAACTTTGAGCAAAAATAGGCAAAATCAACAATTTCGAGGGGGCAAAACAGTAATTTTTTAGCTGTAAATATTTTTTCATTATTTTTGGGGTTTTTAAATTCATATTTTTCTATTTTCATACGTATTTTAAATTTTTGTGATTTTTGGAGTTTAACTGGTATTTTTCTATATTTTACTAGCACGGGGACAAAATGATTATTTTTTCTTGTGAACATCATTTTCGCTCATTTCAAGTCCAAAATTTATTTTTCAAACTTGTAAGCATGTTTCTAAATTTTCTTGATTTTTCGAGGACGATTGCTATTTTTCTGTAAATACCATATTTATGAGCAAAATAGTCATTTCACACCCTAAATGCATTTTTTATCAATTTTTGAAACCTAAATGCATTTCTAAAGTTTTAAGCTTATTTTTAATTTATGACAATTTTTCGTGACCAATAACTATTTTTCCGTCCATTTTGTCATTATAGGGGCAAAATAGTCATTTCACATCCCGAACGTATTTTGTTGGCTAGTTTTAACCTCTAATCTGCATTTTTTTTAAATATTAAAATCTATTTTTGAATTTTTTGGCAAATTTTGGAGTTCATTGTCATTTCTTGTATTAATTTTAATTTTTTTGTGTGTCAAAAAATAATTTTTAGAATAAAATTAGAATTTTTATTAACAGTGGCCTTTTACTTATTTTGAGGTATTCTTGGATGCCAAGATTGCTCTATAAATACCACCATTAAAATCAGAAAAAAAAAAGAGAGAAAAAAAACTCTAAAAACACACACCCTTTTATCCCTTAAAATCAAAACACACACTATCTCATCAAAAAATTACATACACTTGGCCGTTTTTATTAAGGATCATCACTATTCATCACCTGTTCATCATCACTTTAATTTTTTTTCTACTGTTCATCATCAGCTTCGCTTTAAGCTCCGAAAGGTAACTTCTTATTTAGTTTTTTTCTTTGTTTACTATTCACTTTTCTTCCATTTTGCTATGTAAACGTGAATACTTGTGTTTGGTTCTTTTTATTTTTCTTTTTTGTTTCATTTTTGGGTTTTTCTGTTCTTGTTTCTGGTCTGTTGTTATTAAGATTTTGTTCTTCATTGTCTTCTTCATTCCTGCTTCTCCATTCATCATCAAACCAGATTAAAGCCACAAGCATAAAAACCCGTGCAACGCCCAACCACGTACACAACCACAGATCCATCTTCCATCGTTTCCCTTTCCTTTCACCATTTTCTCAAAACTAGCAAAGCATCATCCAACAAACATCATCAACCTGAAACTTCTAATTCCAGTTTAGCAGCCCATCATCACTATCTCACCACCATGGCCCTTTCAATCAGAACCCAAAGTGCCACCACTCTCAACTCAATCAAATCCATCAGTGCCTATCCCTTCTTCCAAATAGGCAATAGCATCTGACCACTTGCAAACATTCCTCCCCCTATTAGCAAAACATCAGTCCCACAGTCTCAAACACTCACAAAACCACCCAAAACCCCCTAAAATCACTATCAGAATAGTCCCTGAACCACAAAACTGCCATATTTTTCCCATTTCCTCTCTCAATAGTCATCATCCACAACTCCAATCAACCATACAACCAAACCAAAAGCCAATTCAGCCTCCTTAACCATGCATCACCAGAATCACTACCCACTCAGAATCAAGCCTTCACCTGTAGCAACCAATCCAAAATCAAGCCCACCCTGCTCCACCACTCCCTCCCCCTATCACCGAAAAGCCCACAGCCACCCCATTATCCAAAACAGCCATTAACGATACACATACCAAAACAATCAATCCACACAATCATACACTAGTCACTAAACATACACGCATAGCCAAACACACACACAAGATCATAGACACAAAAAAAAAAGGAACAATACACAAAAGCCTGGCTCAACTGCCTGTCGCGAGCAACAAACCCCTACAATCTCTTCCTTGCCTGGGTAACCACCTCTCCCACAAACACCCCTGGCCTCGCACCATCAGCTCCTAGTCTCTAGCCTTTGACTGCGTCGTAGCTTTCTCTTCCTCCCTCTCACTCTCCCTACAAATCAATGGCCACTAAAACCCCAGATCCTCGCACATCATTGCCCTCCTACCTCTCTGTCCTTTCCCTTTTTGGGCCCACTTCCTATCTTCAATTCCTCTTCTCCTTCCTTGCCCCTCTCACAGAAATCCCTCCTTACCGCTGATAAAGAGAGAGAGAGAGAGAGATAAACGAGAGTAAAAGAGAGAAAAACAGAGACGATGCTGCAGTGGAAAGGAGAGATAAAAGGAAGAAATAGAGCAAAATCAAAAGAGAGCTAAGAGTAAGAGAGAGAGAGAGAAATTGGGAAAGTGAGAGAAAGGAGAGGAGAAATTGGAGAAATAGAGAGAGAGCAAATATGAAAGAGAAAAAGCAGGGAGAGAGCTAGAAGAAGAAGACTACTAAAAAGAGGGGGGGAGAGGTGTTAATTTAGTGAATTTGAAAATTGGAATTTTTGGTTTAGAAATTAATTTTGAGTTTTGCAGATTGGATTTGGAAAAGTCTTTGGAATTTTGGGTTTGAATAAACTAATGGGAATGATACCAGTTGGGGCCATTTTCGGTTGAAAGATGTAGTGGGGCTTCATATTTTGTTTCCTTGTGTTTTAGTTCATTTATTTAGTTGACCCTTTCTTGGTTTATATCTGATTTTTGTCAAATCTGGTTAATTGGTTTGTTTAATTATTAAGACAGTTTAATGTTGCCATTTCAATTGCATATTTATCATTAAGGTTGCATTTAAGCTTTAATCTTCGTGGTTTTCATCCAACGCTATTATATCCTTGATTATTTTTAATTGTGTGTTTTCTTTTTAGGTTTTTGGATTGTTTGCTCTTTAGCTCTTAGATCTCAAGTTCGTTTTAATTAAGTCCCAAACAACTGCAATTTGGTTTTAACAATTTTGTCCTTTAAACTTGTTGTATTAGCTAATTTGTCCTTTCTTTACTTTAATTTACATATTTTGTGCCCCTTATTTGCTAGCACTGACGTTCTTATCCCTCGAATTTATTTGATTTTACATTTTTGTCCCCCTTATTTGTTGGAATATATGTTTTGTTTCCCTAATTTGCTAGAATTTTGCATTTTTTTTAACTTAGAGCAATGTTTTAAATCACAATTTAGTCTCCTTAGTTTTATGAAATTTATATGTTACCTTAATTTTGTTAGGATTGCATATTTTAGGCTTTATTTGTTTATGTCAGGGTACCTTGACATGTTTTTTGTGGTTTTAAGCATTTGTACCGGGTCTTCGTGATAGGATCCAAGGAGCACCTAAATATGTGAAGCATTGCCTAGCACATTTCAAGCTAAAAGGAGAGTCATTCATCAATGATATAGGCGTGCATGAATGCTGTCCAAGTGTTGCATACGAGTTGAGCATGAATGTTGGGCTTGAGTTACGTGATGATCAAGCTAGTAGATTGGGCCAAGGTTTAATGTATTGGCTTTGGATCAAATCTAATTATAAAGATAGCCCAATTGAAGTTCTAAGCTGTCCATAACAAGCAAACAAGGGGCTGGTTACTTGGGCTCACTTGGAGGGCTCTTAAACTTGCAAGATGGAGGCCCAATAGTGCACAATGGAGGCGTCCAGCCCAAGGAGACTTTTATGGACGAATTTTTAATATTTTCTAGAGCTTATTTTGTGTTTTGTTAGTTTTCCAAATTAGTTTACAAGTTGTTTTAGTTAAATTTTCCAAATAGTTGAGTATTTAGTTTTTAGTAGTTGTCTTAAACATTAAGTTCTAGAATTCTCTTGTAAGCCTATTTATAGGCCTTCATAATTCAATAGAAAAATCAGATTATTCCTCAAAAATTCGTATGAATAGTGTGTGCTCTTTTTAAGAGTGTTTTCTTGATTCTTGGATTAGAACTACTCTTAGTCTTATCAAGCCTAAGCTTGTGGCGACTTAAATACTTGCTTAGAGTGATTTCTTTCGTGTTTGATCAAATTCTTAAAGCCTTAGACTAGCATATTGATTAGCTCACATTGGTCTAGTTTAGGTCCTTAGGAGTTCGTGATCTTCATTGGAGAAGACTTCGAGGTGTTTGCTTAGGAATCTTCAAGGGTCTTGGCGTGGTTCCGCACTTCCGTTCGTATCACTTCGAATAGAGGTATTTTCGTTACTTGTTAATAATTCTTTATGTACTCTAATGTGCTTCAATGTGATTTTTTTATGCATTATTTTTATTATTTGTTTTTCATTTTACATACTTTTCATGTATTTACATATTTAAGTTATTTAATTTTAGATTTTATTATTTTGGCAAAAAAGAATATTTTTGTATTTAGCTAGTCAATGTAATAGTTAGATTATTTTTCTCGTACTTATACAAAATTGTGTATCTTAGATAGCAAGTGTAATAGATAAGTAATTTTTACTTTTCCCCCCTAAAAGTTGTAGCTAATCCCCGGGTGTAATAATTAGGGCTTATATGCTTCCGTGTGCTTGTGTATTTATATTTTTACCGCTTTTCTTAGGATTTCGCATTTAGATATTATGCCTACGTGTTTGTGCTCCTCCGTGCTTTCATGTGTCTTTATATATTTATGTGCTTTCAATATTATGTTTACTATTTTGATTTACGTTTAATTATTCCATCACCACACTAGTCCAACGCTAGTTGTGATTTTTCTCGTTTCTTCGCTAGTCCAACACTAGTGGGGATTCCTAGGAAGGGTTAGTCCAACGCTAGATCCTTAGGTCATTTTAGTAATAGTTTCACTCGTGTGCATTTCCTCCCATTTCACAAACACTCTCTTTTAGAATTTTTCATATTTGCATGATTTTTGGTGTATGTTTATTTATTTATTATTATTATTATCTATTTTTAGCATTTGACAGTGCATGACATCTATGTTACATTTCACTTAGAAGTTAGGTCATTTTGTGTGTTGTGACTAGAAATACTCGTCTACTTACTTGGGAAGCAGTGGATTGACAGGTCGTTTCTCCCTCCGTGACTAGAAAAATATCAGTCATGAGTTGTTAGTTTCCCGTACCCGTTATGTTGCATTCTCACTTTCTTCCACCACTTATTAGCTATATTGCTATTTTTCTTTTCCTTTTGCATTCCATTTTTGCATCTATACTCATGCCTCCCTCGAGGTCTCGACTGAGGTTTCGCAACTAATGTGATAATCTTGATCAAGTCTCATCAGAACATTTTGACCCTCCTGATATTCATATTTAGACTTAGGAGTTGCATTCATTTAGACATATCCAAACGCGATAGAATATAGGGTTAATTTAGAAAATTTTGATTAAACCTCGACTATCCTTGGCTAGGTAGAAAGGGTGCCTTAGGCGCAAGTCTTTGCTTTCCCTTTCTTCAAATGTGACTCCCAGACCTTCTTCTCTTGTTTTTTCGTAGACTAGAGTTGGAAAAAGGTTTTTAAATGTTTTTTTCTAAAATTTTTTTATTTTTATTTTGTTAAATGATTTTTCGGGTGACTTAGTACACCTTAACTCCATATCAAGTGGCGACTCTATTTTTAAATAAAACCCAATTTCAAAATTAGTTGGCCAAAACTATCACACTTTTTTTTAGTCCTGGCCTTCTTTTATTTTTCAAAAATATCATTTTTCCTAAATAACATTTTTTCAATAAAAACCCAATTTTTCTCACACATGGGCTCGGTTTTTTCAAAAACTTTTCTTTTCGAAAAGCATCATCGGACCAGACCGCCGTTTTGGTGTGTGACAATCAATGACCCTACCGTGCGTCATTTCAAGACATGACAAACCAAGTCTACCTGCAAAATAATCTATTATAGTCCTCCAATGTTGGCCGAAGCAACACATATTTGCTTTAAGCAACCCAATCGGACATTCCTCTTTCAGACCCAAGGATACAATGAACTTTCTGATGATTTCCATTGATGGCCTCCCCATTGAAAACCTCCGATGAGTTCTTGAAAGGTTGAGAGATCTGAATGAATTCTTGGTGTGAAAGTCTGAAGGCAGGCTCACCCTTATAGACTACAGGATGTCCAATCTCCTAGCCAGCATCCAAACACGCTGATGGTGAACTAAGCACTACTGCAAAGGACTTCTGTAGCCTTTCTGACATGGTGGTTGCCCTTTAGCAAGGTGAAGGGCAGCCATGTTGAAGGCTAAACCCTAGGTCAAAATTTGAAAGTAACAACAATAAACTAGTACGACAATAAACTAGTCCAGCAATAAACTAGTTCAATGCTAGTTATGGTTTTATCACTTCCTCGCTAGTCCAATGCTCGTTAGAATTTATAGAAAATGGTCCAGTCAAATGTTAGATCTGTAGGCCTTTTTAGCGTTAGTCTAACCATTCGCATGCTTTTCGTCCCATTTAACGCACTTCTTCTCTTTTTAAGGATTTTTTCATTTTTGGCATTAGATACACACACATACACGCGCCACAATATTATCTATTTTAAACCTATGTCCAATGCATGACAATTAGATTGTATTTCACATAGAATTATTAGGTAGTTTGTGTGAATAGACTAGAAAGAGTCGCCCTCCTCACACGAAAAATGGGCAACTTTGGTTTTTCCAAGGCCTTAGCATACCATTCTCCCCTTCGTAAGTAGGAACAATCAGTCACGAGTTTCTTAGTCCCTCGTACCTATTATGTTGCATTTCTCTTTCTTTGATCACTTACTAGCTATACTACTATTTTCCCTTTCTTTTTGCATCACATTTTTGCATTTACACTCGTGGCTCTTTTGAGGCATCAATTTGGGTTTCGCAATTAATGCGATAATCTCAATCAAGCCTCGAAGGGATATTTCATCCCTCTCAACACCCATTTGGTTTAGAATTTGTATTCTTTTTTTTATTGGCAAACCCCATACACAGGGGTGGGATGCTTACTCAAAATTTCATTAATAATGAAAAAAATACAATATAAGGAGGGGGACATAAAACCTTACCTCCAAATCATCTACAGGAAAACAAGTCAAACTAAGGGTATGTTTGGTTGGAAGTAAAACATTTTCCCAAGGAAATTATTTTCCTAAGAAAACATTTTACATGGAAAATGTCATTTTCCTTACAATTTTCTGGTGTTTGGATGACAATGTGAAAATCTTTTCAAAAATTATTCTTTTGATATTTTTTATTTTTTTAATTGTTAATATGAGTTAAATAGACTAATAACAATTGTAATAAATGTTTGACAAGTAAATAGAGTTAACTAAATATTGTTTTGTTAATAACTCATCTTCAAAATAATATAATGGTAAAATATACAAAAATATAGTTATACTATTGTGGAGCCAAAATTAAGAAAAAAATAGTTGATAAGAATTTAAAAAAATTAGTTTGGTAATTGAAACTATAAAAGTAGCTACTTAAGGTCTCATACTCTTGAACTTTAAGGAAAATAACTTACATTTATTGAGTATGTAAGTTATTTTTAGCCAAAGGAAGGAAAATTGGAAAATATTTTACACAAGAAAATATTTTCTGGTGTTTGACACCAAGAAAAATTTTGAAAATATTTTCCAAGAAAATATTATCAATCCAAACAAACAAACCCTAAATGAAAGTGCATTTTCATAAAGAAGGCATACCTAATCTATCTATTTTGACCTCACCAATAACTAGTCTAGATAGCTTATTTAAACTAAAATGCACATGATTTTCCTATGAATTGCATCCAAAATTAGCAAGCAAATTAGCCACCTTGTTTCCCTCCCTATAACAAGTAGAAATCAAGGAAAAATTATAATACCTTAGTTGCTCCATCTCTAGAGAAATTGCTAAGGAGCCATATTATTCAGCAAGTCTACCAACAAATTGGAATCCAATTGGATATGAAGATTAGAATACAGTTGAGACTCACATAAATGAACCCCATATAACAGAGCCTTTGCTTTAGCTTGCAAACTTGTTAGAGAACCATGATAACATGAATATACTAATATCACATTACCTTGATAATCCCGAAGTATACCTCCCCCTCGACTTTGACCTAGATTTCCCTTTGAAACACTATCAGAGTATAACTCCCCTTGCTTATGCTTAATCCAATAAATCCACCTCTTCACCTTCTCATTTTTTGTCGTAAAATGAACTCAAGAATACCCCTCCACTCCAAGGAAATGATTGGCAAATGAGGAAATTTAAGAACGAGAGCTGCTTTTATATCCCTTATGATTGAAGCCAGAATACTCCTCCATGGTAATGTAACCCCTTCAAAAAAGAGAGCACTACGAAATTTCCAAATATGCCTAGAGATAAATAATGGCGTAACTTGCAACAAGAAATTCAAATATTTGGAAGATGCCTTTTGAAACCATCAAGATGCCAAGCAAGCTCTTATCGAAACCTTTGATATGGAAACATCAAATTCCTTCCGAAACCAATCCCATAACCTCCTAGCAATATCACCTAATTAAAAAACATGATGAATTGACTCTACACATGGAAGATGATAGCGTGCACACCTTGAAGGACCACAAAAACCAAATTTCCATAACACATCCTGCATAGGAATTTTGTGCAGTAACAACCTCAACATAAAGAAAGAAACTTTCAATGGCACATTTGGCAACAACAATCTCCCAACCAACCATGGATCATGTGACACCTTGCGAACTAAATTAAAGGCAAATGCAATAGAAAAATTACCTTTAGATTATAGAGACCAAACACATATGTCAGAAGATGAAGAAGATGGAACAACAAATCTCATTATCTCACCAACTACAACTTGAGGCACACATTTTTGCAACATAGTAACATTCCAACTCCCATTAACAAAATCTAAAAACTTATGGCTCAAATTATCAACATTTGATTGGCTTCTCCAACAAAAAGGACCTGACACCAACAAATTGTCACACCAAAAATTACAATCTCCACTCTTTAAGAACTGAAATATATATCTCTCTGCCAAGTCCCTAACCTTAAGCATCTGCTTTCATGTTAAAATGGAAAAAATAGAAGGCCCAACAAGACTTAGATGCATATCACCACAATATTTGGCTCTCATAAATGAAGCCCACAAAGACTGCTAAGTACGAAATAACCACCATAACTTAATAGAGAAAGTGGAATATACCTCTATTAAATCATGAAAGCCGGCTCCTCCTTCATCAGTAGGCATACAAAGACCCCTCCACTTAATCCAGTGATGGCTGGAAAAATCTAAATTATTAGACCAAAGAAATCTGGCAAACACATGTTCAATCAACCTCAAAACTCCTTGGGTTGGATTTGTAGCAGCTAAGAGATGTATTGGAATTTGATACTAAAACATGCTTAATTAACACCACTTTGCCACCCTTAGATGATAATCGATTCTTCCAAGATGCAACACGATTCACTATAACTTGAGCAGTTTCAGTAAAAAAATTCAGATTTCCTACGACCATTGTACAGAGGGCATTCCAGATACTTTATCGGAAAGCTTCCATGATTAAACCCCATAAGCTGTGCGATTTTTTGCCTCTTCATCAATGCCATCTTTTAGTCAACAAAAAAACAGCTATTGTTCCTATTGATTAACTGGCGAGACACTTTTCATACTCCTCCAAGCACTGCATAATGATCTTCAAAGACTTGTTTGATGCATCTAAGAAATAAAGACGTCATCAGTATAAGCTAAGTGAGTCACCTGTGGATATCTCTTTGGAACTTTAAACCTAACAAACTCTCTATCGTCCAACAACCTATTCAAAAATATGGATAATACCTTTGCTGCAATTATAAAAAGTGCTAGAGAAAGTGGGTCGCCTTGGCACAAACCACGTGAGGACTCAAAGAAACATACCACAGCCCCATCAATAATGATTGAGAACCACACATTAGAAATAAGCCTCCAAACCATATCAATCCATCTCTCCCCAAAGCCAAATACTCACAACACTTTAATCAAACACAGCCATGAAACCCTATCATATGTCTTCGACATTCCTAGTTTTATAGCCACATTACCCCCAAAGTTCTTTTTCCCCATGCTTGACGATATTTCCTGAGCCAATAGAATATTATCAAAAATTAAACGAAGTTTAACAAAACCACTCTGTTGAGGCAAAATTATCTTTGGTAACAACCAAACAATTGATCAGCTAACAAGCATGATAAAACCTTGTTGATAAAATTGCAAAGAATAATCGGCCGAAAATCAAAAAAAAATTTTGAGGTGATTGTACCTTTGGCAATAAAACTAATGCAGTAAAAGTAAAACACCACGGGAGCTCAGCACTAGTAAAGAAACTTAATACTACCTTGTATACATCACCCCCACCACCTCCCATGCAGCTACAAAGAATTCCCCTATGAAACCATCTAGACTCGTTGCACTTTCACTGTTCATCTTTCTAATTATCTGTTGCACCTCTTCAAAAGATAGTATGGTTTCCAAACTTACATTGTCATCTTCAAAAACCAAAGATGACATCACCTTCAAAATCTCAGAGTCATGTACATGATCCTTAGTAGAGAGAAAAGCCTTGAAAAAAGTCACAACCTCCTCACCAATCTCATCATTTGTGGACACCCAACGACCAACTGAATTTTTTATTTTAGGGATCAAAACTTGACCTCGTCGTGTTTGACTATTGAGTGACAGAAATGTGTGTTTCTGTTGCTAGAGTCAAAGCTTGATGTGAGTTTTCTTGCCTCCAAAATTATTCTTCAATAGCTAACTATTGCTACAATTCATCTTGAGCTTTGAATAATCTGAACATGGCATCAACCGAATCATCAATTTCCACCCCTTTTCAATTTCAACTAGTCATTGTTCTCCTACACGAACTATGTTGGAGACATTGCCAAAACACTCTTATTCCACTTAGCTAAAACTTTTTTAACTCGTTTTAGCTTTGTGCATAATATAAACATAGGAGACCCCACAACTTCCACTTCCCATGCTTCTCTAATCAATTGTAAGAAACCAGATTGAGATGTCCAAATATTTAGAAATCTGAATGGATGAGATTTTTTGTTAACCCTTGTGGAAATATTCATCAACAATGAGGAGAGACAGAAAAGACAAAACCCTACTCCAATTAGCCATCATTGATTAACAAACGATCCAACTTTTTCCAAATTCTCGCTCCTCCATCTCTATTGTTACACTATGTAAAAGGTGACCCTTTGACACCTGCATACATTAAATTAGCTTAAGACAAAAAATTAATGAATTCTAAAGCCTTTGAGACATGGAAAGGATGATCCCCACGCTTCTCCTCAGCATTCAAGATCAGATTAAAATCACCCACCACCATCCAAGGCAAATTATGAACCCTCTTATCCATCAATAAATCATTCCACAAATCTAATCTATTCATGATAGTAGACTTAGCATTCACAAACGAAGACACAACTGGAGAAACCACAACTAGAGAAACAAACTACCTCTATTTAACTAATAATGACATGTGTTGTGAACTCTCAACAACTAAAGAGCATGAAAAAGGCTCATTAAAGAGCAACCACACTGACTCCGAAAAGTTACATAAAGCATGCATAAAGCCTAATTTGATCCAAAATACATCCAATTGAAACCCGATAACTTTTGTTTCACAAAGAGCTAAAATTTGAATCTTATGCAAACAAATCATTTTTTAGCTCTCTTGAAATACAAAGGCATAGCAAGCTCCCTAATATGCTAAAAGAGCATATTAATCATGAGATAACACCTGAAAAGAATTATGGGAGGATTTGGCCATCGAACAAAGTTCCCTATCTGATGGAAATTTCGTTTGATGGCCTTTATATTTCTTTGTGGATCCTACAAATTATGAATGGATGAATCCGAAATTCCAGCTGCTAAAATGCTATGAATACCCTCCAAATTTTCTACGTCGAGATTCTGCCAAACAATTCCCAGCCTCAATAGCATTTTCTAGTAAAGCCAACCCTGAAGAAATAGTTTTTGTATCCTTTTTTGATGATTCAAGGAGTCCCCCTCCCCATTAGATCAATCTGCTCCAGCGAAGATCATTGCATTGGATCTTCACCAACACCCACATCCATATCTACCACATGCTGGTGCATAAAAGCATTTATAGAATTTCCCACAATCTGACTTGTTGCAGGAACCTCCATCTCTACCTGTTGCACCAACTACACATCATCAATCATAGCCATTGCAGGCAGTGTAGCTGTACCTACAATCTCTCAACATATCACCCCTTCTCACCTCCACCCATTGAACTATCTCTTCCTGACTTTTTTTTCCAAATTCTGATTGTTAGCTTTATTCAACATTTTGATTGGCATATTCTAATTCTCCATCCCCTTGGAACTAGCCTACTTGTTCACAGGAACATAGTGATACACAAGCATTGGTTGCATGAGCTGTTTATTCACCTTCGTGGCCTCCAAACTAACCTCTTTTCTGCACTCCTCCTAAACATGACCAACTTTCTAACATGCCCTATAATACTTAGGCAAATTTTCTAGAATAATCTTCTACTAGAAACTACCACTTTCCCCTTCAATTCCAATCCACGCACAATTAGCTAGAGGTTTCATTAGATCAACCTCCTAACACACCCTAGCAACACTTGGTCTAGTTAAAGCAGTCATCATAGCATCAGTGAATATTGGTTTGCCAACCACATTCACAATAGAAAAAAGACAGTTTTGTTAAAGAAACGGACCAACAAAGAAGGCAAAGAAAAACAAACAAGCACCAATGGGGTTTCCTTATCCACGTTAAAATCTATGTCCACTTGAAGTCTCGCATCTGAAACCTCTCAATAGAATACAAACTCCTTGTCCACAAATGTAGGAAATCAGTTTCGACACTACATCTTATCAGCACATGGCGAGAATCAAGATGGCCAATTGAGATGTCACTCTTCAAGTCAAGCACAACAAGGAACTTTCGAATCTCCTTAAGCTTTGGTATTCCGAAGGAAAATTTGCCAACAATGGTGAATTTGAAGGCTCTAAAACCATCTGAATGTCACTTCTAGAGAAAAAAAACAGTAGCTTTCCTCCTAAAGGTTGAAAGTTGTTTAATTCGCAAAGTAGTTGAAGCCGTCTAGAGCGAGTTTCCCTTGGAAGCAAACAATTGCGCAAAGGATTTCTTCGTCGTATGGGATTGATGATCATCCCTTTCACCATGACTGACCAGCAACTAGGTAGCCATGGCTACAACCGTTAATTCAAAATTTAAAAATAAAGTTTGTTCTAATCGCCTGAGAGAGAAAATGAGAGGAGAGAGAAAAAAGTTTATCTTGCATTCATTTAGTCACAATTAGATGCAATAGAATTTAGGGTTATTTTAGAAAAATTTTGATTAAACCTTACAACTAGCCTCAGCTAGAGAGAAAGGGTGCCTTAGGCGAAAGCTTTTGCCTTTTCTTTCTTTAAATGTGACTTCTGGACCTTTTTGTCTAGTTTTAAAAGACCCAAAGTCGTAAAAAGGGTTTTTCAAATATTTTTACGAAAGCTATTTTGTTTCATTAAAAGGTTTTTTGGGTGACTTAGCATACCCTAACTCATTATTAAGTGACAACTCAATTTTTAATAATACCCTTTTTTCCAACTATTCGGCCAAAACTATCGCATTTTTTAGTCTTGGCCATGCTTTCTCTTTCAAAAACCTTTTCTTCTAAAAATGCACTTTTTTTTTTGTAAAAAACCCTATTTTTCTCACACATGCATGATTTTCCAAAACAAAACCGACCTTTTTCAAAAGAATTTTCATATTTTCGAGTTGCAATAGTGATATTCAATGGAATGGGTCATACTAAAGACATATTATGTGTACAAAATTTTTCCATCATTTTTACCACTTACAAGAACATTGAAGTCTAATTAAATGCCTGCATGGGTGGCCAAATTCAAATCATTCACCCGACCATCCTCTACCAGCAACCACTATTCCAACTCCCCTAACAATGTGCATTCTATGCGCCATATCAATGCTTTTTTAAGATGTGAACTCATTGCACCTACCACCAATGAACCATTAATGGCAAATACATTTAAGGGTAAAGTTCATATTATGGAAGAAAAACTCTAACCCTTAGGCTCATAGGCTTATGGTGTAAGACTATAATTCCTACTGATTTGCATTCTTTTATTATACATTAATACAGCCAATGTGTAATAAAAGTCAGGAGTGACAAACATGGACTAAACAGCTTTGTATATGACACATATGAATTCAAGCCAACTTCACAACTCTTGGTATGTTGCTACCAATGTGGACCTAAGGACAGAAAGCATGAGCAATACTTCAAACGCAGTCTACAAAGGTACATAAACTTGGTCAACCTTGTTTTCTTCATCACTATTAATCAGTAGGTTCATAGTGAATCACCTTCTTTGGGTTTCAACTATCAGCTGCCAAATCACATAAGTTGATGTTGCTGCAGAATTCACAACATCCTTGGAATTTGTGATAGTTTCGAAAGCCGTGGCTTGTAATACCCAAAAACTAAGACAAAGTGGTTACTCTGTCAGCCACCCAAGTCATATGATTCAATCCTAACCACCTCACGAGTCTAGTATTGGAATGATTTGTATGCGAAATTTGAACAACGACTTGAAGAAGCAACATTCCTTGAAGAGGAGCTCGACAGCATGAACATTTAGTGTCCACGCAGTTATGCTAGAGAAATGCCGATTTCTATTTTATTGCAATTAGAGTGAGCTGTTGATCGAATAAGAGAGGAGAACAACTGCATGGCCTGTCGAGTTTTGAGATATGGAATGTTCGAAGTTTGCTAAAAGTTAGATAGGAACGTTGGCTTGGCCGTGGGGAGATATAGTCATAGAGCAGTTTACAACACTACATGCAATGAAGCAGCATCTTTACGTAGTGGAAGTAATGTGTGTAATACTTGTGTTGTTTGTTTCCCTCAGTGAATGGCAAGTTATGTGTTGTAAGGTAATAAGGAAAGTAATGCAGTGAAAATTTTAAAAATTTTATTACCTTAACCATGAATCTCATTGATATAATCTATACGATTAAAGGGTGTTTAGCATAAATACCCCAAGCATAGAAGATTTCTATGCTCCAAAAGGCATGATCCTATTCGATGCAGGTGTTGATCTACCATGAAAAGCTCCCCAAGTGTTGAGTCTCTAACAGTATCCACAGGAATATGATCTTCAAAAACCTTTGGACTTGCTTGCCTTACCTTTTGAGTGCTAGCTCCCTTAAAAATCATAAAGAACACAAAAGCAAAACAAGGAAGAAGACAAAAACCCTAACAATTAGGGAGAGGATGTAAGGTAATAAGGGGAGTAACGCAACGAAAAATTTAAAAATTTAATACCTTAGCCATGGATCTCTTTGATGTAATCTATACGATTAAAGGGTGTTTAGCACAAATACCTCAAGCATAGAAGGTTTCTATGTTTCAAAGGGCAAGATCCTATTCGATGAAGGTGTTGATCTACCATGAAAAGCCCTCCAAGTGTCGAGCCTCCAACGGTATCCACACGAACATGATCTTTAGGAACCTTTGGGCTTGCTTGCCTTGCCTTTTGAGTGCTAGCTCCCTTGAATATCATGAAGAACACAAGAACAAGAAGAGGAGGAAGACAAAACCCTAACCCTTAGGGAGAAGAGGGTGTGGCGTTTTTCTTGGGAGAAAACACGCCTCTCTCACTTTTTTCTCTCTCTAAATTTTATCTTGTGTTTCATCAATCATCCAAGAGTCAAGGCATGGACTTATTTATAGATGTAGTATCCTAGTCTTTAAGGAAACAAGAGCAATTGGAAACCAAGAAGGTTTAGGAAGCTTGCCTTAAGCTAATCCTATTCCTTTAGGAAACCAATTCCAAAAGGAAACCAAATAGCTTCTTAATTCCTTTTAGGAAACTAATTTCCATCAAGACTTAGAATATTTATAATTAAGTCCTTTAAGTTAATTTATCACATAAATTAACCCCATAAGTATCTTATATTTATCTTAATAACAATTTAACCCAAAGACCATGTTCTTATTGTGTGTGACCCATTAGGTTCCATTCACGTTGGCAATAAGTACAAATTATAACTTATTAATTAATTAATTAAGAGCCAGATAAATTAACACTTTAATTTATCATTAATTCACTAATTAATTAATTTGCACTTATAGATCATGAGTGGCGTCTAGCAATGCATCATGACCACCCAAGTGAATATGAAAGTCATATGGTAGACTGCACCTATCAATGACAGTGTTACTGTGTAATTAATATCCTTTCACCACACTATATCCCAATTAGTCTAAGAGTGTAGTGCGCACTCTTTAAATGACTAATTAATGATTTCTTGTTCCCGAAATATAACTTTCCATAAAAGTATAACCTTGAAACTCTTTCAAGTCATACTTTCACTTTTGCGCAAAAGATTCTTTAAGTCATATTTCAACAAGTGACCAATCTGGGATATACTCTCCTATAATAAGGAGTGGTAAATCCTATATCGATTACTCACTATCCTTCCATGCTTCATACTATGCCCAATCTCTACCGTATGGGCTACTCTTTTACGAGCACCGAGCAATAGAGTCAAAGCATAGCAATCCACACTCAAGATACTATGGTAATCTCAAGTCTAAGGATCACTTACACCATTGCCATTAAGAGTATAATTCATTAGCACTATGAATAGTAACTCTTGGCGGATCAATCCAATGAACTTGTTCTCTAACAAGCATCCATATACCAGCTTAGGTGTCACACGCCATAGTTGACGAGATCAACTACTACTTACCATAAGTAGAGGCAAAGTATGTGCTAGTCTTCCCATATTAATGATATCCTATCTCATTAATACTACGACTAGGGATATTTAAGAATATAACATAATGTGTAATAAGAGTCTCATCATTGTAACTCTTACAATCTCTTATACACAGTTAATATTCTATGGACTTTATCAAATATACAAGTAATAACAAGTATTAAATGACAAAGAAAATGCCACATATATATAAGTATAACACGAAATAAGCGTAATAAAAATCTCAAAAACCAACTTGGTTTTAGGGCATACACTAACAAACTCCCACTTGCACTAAAACCAATCACCTATAGGTTTTAGGCCATGAGCATGACTATCATGCCTATTCTAGGACAAGGCCATGGTGAAAGGATTAGTGACATTTACATTGTGGGAACTTCCTCTATCTTTTCATCATTTGTACCAAACTATTTCCACAAATAGATGGTGGCACGAACCTACACTTTAGGATCATGGATGAGACTTTAGTTCCTTGATTAAGCGATGGCACAATTGTTTTCATAAAACAATGGAAGGAACTATTCTTTGTCCAACAAAGAATCCGTTGATCCATAGTAACTTCTAAAGCTACCATGTACTCGCCTTTGTTATAGAATATGTTGTAGTGTCTATCATAAAACGCTTTTATCCGCTACAGTTCAACGTGAACACCAATTCATCTCATGATTTTCTTATCATCCCTATTGGATTAAAAGCTTGTATCTTTAAATCCCACACTTCTTAAGTGTAATCTCCATAGTCAAGAATAGTCTTTTAGTGCTTCTCGAGTACTTAAGAATATTCTTTGATAACCATCTAGTGACACTCACTAGAATTGCTCGTAACACTTAAAGCCAGAAGACATCGGGTCTCGTACATAGGATAGCATATACAATAGAACCTATTGCAAAAGCATATGGGATCTATTAATGCTATCAACCTCAACAAGTGTCAAAGACACATGTCTCTCGAAAGAGTAATCTCCTATCACATAGGTAAACCCCCTTCTTCGATTGCATTATGCTAAACCTTTTAGCATCTAGCCTATGTACTTGGATCTAATGAGACCAAGCAACCTCTTGGATCTATCTATATAGATCTTAATTCCCAAATTAGAGATCGCCTCTCCTTTATCAAGAAATTTTTGGACAACTATATCTTTACCTATAAAGTATGTTGTTTCCATCAACAATATGTCATCCACATATAGTATCAAGAAAACGACAAAGCTCCCACTCAACTTTACATTTACACAAAGCTTGTCTTTGTTTTTGAGAAAATCTAAACTCTTTGATTACCTTATCAAAACAATTGCTCCAACACCTTGACACTTGCAAGAGTCCACAAATGGACCCTTGAAGCTTGCGTACCCAATGACTATCAATGGAAGTGAAGACTCAAGGGATGTGTCATATACATACCTTTTAATTCCCGTTATGGGATGAAGTCTTCATATCCATTTGTCATAGCCAAAAAACAGCTATTGCAAGTAAAATCTTAAATGGATTTAAGCATGGCTATTGGTGAAATGGTTTCTTTCAAAGTCAAGCCTTTGAATTGAATCCTTTTTCCATTAACCTTGCTTTATAGGTAACTACGTTACCATCCATGTCAATCTTTCTCATAAAGACCTACTTGCACCCTATGGGTTTTATCCCTTTAGGTGACTCGAGCAAGGTCTACACCTTGTTCTTGTACATGGAATCCATTTTGGATTTTATGGCATCTTGCCACGTCAAGGAGTCTACATTAGACAAAGCCTCTTCGTGACTGGTAGGTTTGTCATCATATATGACTAATACATTATTGCTCTTTCTAATGAGAAATCTATATCTCTCATGTGTGAGAAATCTATATTTCTCAAATGTATAACGCACTCTACCAGTCTTTTGAAGATTTTGTGCACTTTGAGCTTCCATTGCGCCTCATCAACATGTGGCGTAAGCTCTAGTTCCAACTATTGATCTTTGTCAATTCATGGTTCTTGAAACTTTCAAGTTCTAACTTGCTCCCACTGTCTCTTTTAAGAATAAACTATTATTCTAGAAAAAGACATTTCTTGAGACAAATATTTTTCTCAAGGGAATTATAGAAATGGTATCTATTGTTTTCACAAGGATACCCCACAAATAGACATTCGTCGGAACATGGTTGAGTGTATAGAAGTTGGCGTCTAAGACAAGAACCCCTAAAATGAGGTTAGGAATTGTAGTATGGCTCATTATGGATTGCACCATATCTCATAGGGTACAACTTCTCCTCTTTCACACATCATCAATAATGGTGTTTCAAATGGAGACATTGAGAAAGGATCACATTCTTCTTTAATTAATTTGAAACACTTGACATTGAGTATTAGCCACATAGATCAAATCTTTAGTGTTTTAATACTCTTGTCAACGTTGTTTTTCATACTTCTACTTTAATGATTTTGAACATTTCAAAAGGCCATGGATGCGTGTATCATATGATACACATAATCATATCCCATATGATCATCCATGAAAGTGATGAGGTATGATAAACATCCTCTAGCATGGATCGACATTGAGCCAAAAACATCTATATGTTAACATTCTATGAGGATCACCGATGAGTGCCAAAGTGAACTAGTTTTTTTTAGGTTAGGTTTTTAGGGTTTTCCATGAGTTTTTCTCTATTTCTTAGCTATTTCTTCTCTTTTATGATTTTAATGCCAAATTGTGTAAATGTATGATTTAAAAGTATTTTTACACCATTTTGTAGGGTTTTGATAGCTTCAACTCGATTTCAATTGATTGGAGTGCAATGAAGAAATAGGCGAAGAAGAATTGGAATGGAAACAGTTTGGCAGTTTGGACATATTTCAGTGTTTTGGTCATATCTAGAGCTAGAGACATTGGATTGGGATGACTCTTGAGGTATTTTGAAGATAAGACAATTTTCTACAATTCATACGAAGATATCAAAGTCCAGTTCTCACGTTTCAATGGTCAAAATCCCAAGTTACTGAAGCACATTTGCACTGCAAGGCTGTTCCAACCAGTTCTTAGTATTTTGAGTATATCTCTGGCTATAGAGATCTAAATGACATGATTTTTGATGTTTTGGAAAGCTATCTCAAGGGGCTACAACTTTTGTGTTTTAAGAAAAAGCTAATTCGGCTGCCTTTGAGGCCAAATCTGACGTAGACAAACCGCATGACAACCCGCGCGCGATTTGTGCTGCGGTTTCCATTCAGAAGTTAAGTGAACAACCCGCGCGCGGTTTATGCCGCGGTTTCTTCACAGAATCTGCAGCGTATTTAGCAGCTAAACTGGCCATTTTGACAAGGGAGAAGAACCCTAACTGAAAAAAAAACACACACACGCCACACACACCTCAAAAACACATATTTTGCACATCTAGAGTGATGTAGGGAGGAGAAAGCAAGAGTAGAGGGATAACTCAAGGGCTTCAATGGTGAAAGCAAGAAGATTTTATCAAGATGCAAGGGAGGATTCAAGAGGGCTGCATGAGAATGAGCTTTCTCTTTCTTTCTTGTCTTTTGTTAATTTTATTCTTGTAATTATGAATTGAGTTGTTTATGATTTAGATGGGATGAACCCTAGATTCTTATGTCTATGATTTTATTCTTGATTTAATGAAAGACCCACTTTATTCTTAGATTCATTCATGAGTTTATTTGTGTTTTGGATTGGGATTTGCATGCATCCTTCAATTCAAGTATTGATTTTGTATGGGTATATCGAGAGATTGCACATATGATTAGATCACTTTATGAATAGAGAGAACTTGAATGAATTGCTAGAGATAGGATTACATGAGTTCTTCCTAAGTTGAGTTTTAGGATTAAAGCTCAACCACAAATAGAGTCCATTGATTAGAAATTGCATCTTTTAGGGGTTTTAATTGAGAAGAGATTCCAATTAATCAACCGAGAAGGTAGGAATTGTTTCACTTGAGAAAGGATATAATTCACATTAGGGATTCTAGGGTCTAAGCAATTGGGTTAATCATTAATCAAGTTAGAGTCTTGGCATGTTGGTTTAGGGGAATTCTTCATCTAAATTCACCTCTACTTTTGTCCATTCTCTCTACTAAATTCTATATTGTCATTTAGTTAGATAATTAGTTTTAGCTAATTTGTATTTTCATTTAATTCGTCATTCACTTTGTGAGGTTAGATAATAGAAAGAAGGTTAATACTAGTACTCACATAGTCCCTGTGGGATACGACACTCGGTACCCCTGTACACTGTACTACTGGAAACGATAGGTGCACTTGCCTAATTATCCTTAGTATAGCGAAACGGATATCAATCACTAGCACATTCACCTTTTTCAAATAAAAGGTGTTTTGGTCATCTTTCAAAGTAAATGAGAATCACATGTTTCAAACGATTCATAATTGAATGAGTCCAAGTACACAACTATTAGGTAATTTGGAAGTGCGTTTCTCATTCACATGACCAAGTCTATAATGCCAGAAGGATAGTTGTTTCAAAAATAGTAAGTTTTTGTCTATGTTTGAGAATGGACTTATCAAGGTTTAGGATTTTGTAAAACGTTGTTTTAGTGATCTAATACCACAAAGAACACCATTATGTAAAAGAACAGTATATATTCTCTTTTGTAATGGTAAATCTTTTCACATTTAATGTGAATTGATTTCATGTTCTTTTGTAAGAATCACATAATAACAATGTTTTAAATTCTAGAACAAGCCCAGTTGGTAAAGAGTGTATAAGTCTCTACAGCTAGTGTAGCAACTCTTACTCCATTCATCACACGTAGTTTGACTTTCTCTTTCTTTATTATCTACTATGCTTATGACCTTGCATATTTTGCAAATATGGGATTTAAATCTAGTATCTTATACCCAATGGTCTTAATTAGTAGATGAATTTATCTCAAATATAAATATACTTAGAAGTAGAAGCTTCACTAAGCCTCTTTAACTTCTTAGTATTGAAACGAGTCTTACAATTCCCTTTCCAATAGAATTGGAAACATGTGCCCTTAGACTTGTCCATTTTGATCACACCTTTAAGCTTTGTCATAGCTACATGGGTCTTCTCAAGACCACGCTAGGTTTTACCCTTGACAAACAATAAAGTGCCCCTTTCTTCCTTGATAGACTACTCTTTAGATATCTCATATCTAATGGTCCTAGATTGTGTATCAACAACTCTTTGAGATGCACAATCACAGACAAAAAGATCTATCAATTTGTGCTACTTTTATAGCTTAGGAATTATAAATGATATTACGATACAAGTAGCAATATCATTATCATCTTTTATGCATCTTGTATGCACATTATTTCCTAACTATAATTGTCACTATAGGATAGGTGGAAGTGGGTATCAAGGACATAGCCCATAGTGCTTAAGAACTATTCTCAAGTCTTACACTAGTCCTAAGAAAATCGTATATGTATGGAGATATAGGGTGATAAGTGTGTTCATGTGTACATGTATTCTACGACAAGTGAAAAGATAGTACAAGTATTTGTTTCATGTTATAATTGCAAACCAAAAATGTGGGCTTCGAATTTATTTGGTTTGCTCCCACTATTTTACTTCAAATCAATAACCCTCAATCTATTGATTCGGGAATCCATTGGAAAATCCTAGTGGGCTAGGATCCCATCTAATTAACTTTGGGTTTGACGGAGGCCAATGCCCCAAAGGTAACTTCGATTAGGTAGAAAACTTTTATCAATCACAACTCTTGTGACTCCTAGATAGTTGGGTATCAACTCTTGATATTCACATCTTATTTGTTTCCCAACATTGCCTCAAAAATATCATAACATTGACGGAGGCCAAACTCGTTATGTATTTTTGTTAAGTCATACCCATTATTCAAAGATCACATCTCATAGCAATAACATATTCCGAGTAAGGTGACCTTGACGGAGGCCAACGTGTCAACACTTAATAGGAACTCTTCGTTTTTGCTATAATAATGGAAGGCAACTGTAAGGTAATAAGGGGAGTAACGCAGCGGAAAATTTAAAAATTTATTACCTTAGCCATGGATCTCTTTGATGTAATCTATACGATTAAAGGGTGTTTAGCACAAATACCTCAAGCATAGAAGGTTTCTATGCTTCAAAGGGCAAGATCCTATTTGATGAAGGTGTTGATCTACCATAAAAAGCCCTCCAAGTGTCGAGCCTCCAACAGTATCCACACGAACATGATCTTGAGGAACCTTTGGGCTTGCTTGCCTTGCCTTTCGAGTGCTAGCTCCCTTGAATATCATGAAGAACACAAGAAGAAGAAAGAAATTGAAACCCTAACAATTAGGGAAGGAGGTGTGACGTTTTTCTTGGAGAGAAAAACGCCACCAAGCTCTCAATTTTTCTCTCTCTGAATTTTGTGTTATGTTTCATCAATCTTTCAAGAGTCAAGGCATGGACTTATTTATAGATGTAGTATCCTAGTCTTTAAGGAAACAAGAGAAATTGGAAACCAAGAAGGTTTAGGAAGCTTACCTTAAGCTAATCCTATTCCTTTAGGAAACCAATTCCAAAAGGAAACCAAATAGCTTCTTAATTCCTTTTAGGAAACTAATTTCCATCAAGACTTAGAATATTTATAATTAAGTCCTTTAAGTTAATTTATCGCATAAATTAACCCCATAAGTATCTTATACTTATCTTAATAACAATTTAACCCAAAGACCATGTTCTTATTGTGTGTGACCCATTAGGTTCCATTCACGTTGGTAATAAGTACAAATTATAACTCATTTAATTAATTAATTAAGAGCCAGATAAATTAACACTTTAATTTATCATTAATTCCCTAATTAATTAATTTGCACTTATAGATCATGAGTGGCGTCTAGCAATGCATCATGACCACCCAAGTGAATAGGAAAGTCATATGGTAGACTACACCTATCAATGACAATGTTACCGTGTAATTAATATCCTTTCACCACACTATATCCCAATTAGTCTAAGAGTGTAGTGCGCACTCTTTAAATGACTAATTAATGATTTCTTGTTCCCGAAATACAACTTTCATAAAAGTATAACCTTGAAACTCTTTCAAGTCATACTTTCACTTTTGCGCAAAAGATTTTTTAAGTCATATTTCAACAAGTGGCCAATCCAGGATATACTCTCCTATAATAAGGAGTGGTGAATCCTATATCGATTACTCACTATCCTTCCATGCTTCATGCTATACCCAATCTCTACCGTATGGGCTACTCTTTCACGAGCACCGAGCAATAGAGTCAAAGCATAGCAATCCACACTCAAGATACCATGGTAATCTCAAGTCTAAGGATCACTTACACCATTGCCATTAAGAGTATAATTCATTAAGCACTAATGAATAGTAACTCTTGGCGGATCAATCCAATGAACTTGTTCTCTAACAAGCATCCACATACCAGCTTAGGTGTCGCACACCATAGTTGACGAGATTCAACTACTACTTACCATAAGTAGAGGCAAAGTATGTGCTAGTCTTCCCATATTAATGATGTCCAATCTCATTAATACTACGACTAGGGATATTTAAGAATATAACTTAATGTGTAATAAGAGTCTCATCATTGTAACTCTTACAATCTCTTATACACAGTTAATATTCTATGGACTTCATCAAATAAACTAGTAATATAATAACAAGTATTAAATGACAAAGAAAATGCCACATATATAAGTATAACACGAAATAAGCGTAATAAAAATCCCAAAAACCAACTTGGTTTTAGGGCATACACTAACAGCAACTTATATATATTGACTTAATATCACCTCAAAAACACCATAGCCTTGATGGAGACCAACAAGTTAAGCATTTTTGTTAAGTCAGGCCCATTATTTGGAGATCATATCTCATAGTAAAAAACATGCTCTAGGTAAGATGACCTTGACGGTGGGCCAACAAGTCAACACTTAACAAAAACAATGATTTTTACTACAATAATGGAAGGCTAGTGACTTAATATTTTATTTGAGGGATTTTATTTTAATTATACAATATACAGTCTCATCATAGCATGTAATTAAAATATATCGACATATAAAATAAAAACATGCATAATAAACCGTGGATGATTATGGACTTTACTAAGATATTTTCCTCGAGCCTTAAGGAAAATATATGGTCAAATTCCTAAGGGACGTGATCAACTCCTTGATGCATTCCTTGGGAGGTCTTCAACTCTTGATGAGCCTCCATGGTTGCTCCTTGGTTCCATCTCCATCTTCTTTGTACATTACACATGTAATTCTATTCTAAACAATTTAAAAAATTAAAACCTAACTCTAACCTACACAATGTACATTACATGTATTGACTAAGAAATCTCGAGTTACATTCGAGGGGAGTTAGGTGAGAAGAGAATTACATGAGAATAATAGAGAAGGCAGGACACGCAGGCCCTATTTTAAAAAACCAATACAAGCCAACCATCAAAATTGATAAAAATTCAACCATTCAATAACATTGGTTATTGTCCATAATCATCCACCATGCCATCATAATATTTAACAATTAAATAAATTACTTTATTTAATTCTAGTCATAAATCACATGGTCTAATTTAATTAGATTAATATTCTTGAATTTATTTGTCTCAAAAATAAATTTATAGAAGGTGTAGGTTTTCAAAATTTAACTTTCCAAATATTAACAATTAAAATTGGAAAGTGTTTTATAGAGAAAATTCCAAAAAATTTGCGTTTTCCAAAAAATAGGAAAAATCTCGCTGGAACTCTGCCAGCAAACCGTGGGACAAACCGTGTGCGGGATCATCCGCGGTTTACAAACCGTGGGACAAACCTTGCGCGGTTTCATCCGCAGTTTGTTGACAGAACATACGAGTTTTTAACCGTGGGTAAAAACACGCGCGAGTTTTTGCGCGGTTTGTGTCCAGAAAATACGATTTTTGAAATTCTTTGGTCTTTTTCAAAACTCTTTTGATTCAAAACATGTTAAAACCCTTTTAGCACGTAAAATTAATTTAGAAACCTTGAATACAACCATAAGAACTCATCTTAATTATTTAAAACACTTTTAAACAATTAAGAACTTATCTTAAAAATCAAACTCTTAATTTTTCTAAAACAATTATGAGACAAATTTCATCAAGAAAAAACCATCCATATTTATGACAATTAAATAAACACAAATCATATAGATATAATCAAAGTAGGCTCTGATACCACTGTAAGGTAATAAGGGGAGTAACGCAGCGGAAAATTTAAAAATTTAATACCTTAGCCATGGATCTCTTTGATGTAATCTATACGATTAAAGGGTGTTTAGCACAAATACCTCAAGCATAGAAGGTTTCTATGCTTCAAAGGGCAAGATCCTATTCGATGAAGGTGTTGATCTACCATGAAAAGCCCTCCAAGTGTCGAGCCTCCAACGGTATCCACACGAACATGATCTTTAGGAACCTTTGGGCTTGCTTGCCTTGCCTTTTGAGTGCTAGCTCCCTTGAATATCATGAAGAACACAAGAACAAGAAGAGGAGGAAGACAAAACCCTAACCCTTAGGGAGAAGAGGGTGTGGCGTTTTTCTTGGGAGAAAACACGCCTCTCTCACTTTTTTCTCTCTCTAAATTTTATCTTGTGTTTCATCAATCATCCAAGAGTCAAGGCATGGACTTATTTATAGATGTAGTATCCTAGTCTTTAAGGAAACAAGAGCAATTGGAAACCAAGAAGGTTTAGGAAGCTTGCCTTAAGCTAATCCTATTCCTTTAGGAAACCAATTCTAAAAGGAAACCAAATAGCTTCTTAATTCCTTTTAGGAAACTAATTTCCATCAAGACTTAGAATATTTATAATTAAGTCCTTTAAGTTAATTTATCACATAAATTAACCCCATAAGTATCTTATACTTATCTTAATAACAATTTAACCCAAAGACCATGTTCTTATTGTGTGTGACCCATTAGGTTCCATTCACGTTGGCAATAAGTACAAATTATAACTCATTAATTAATTAATTAAGAGCCAGATAAATTAACACTTTAATTTATCATTAATTCACTAATTAATTAATTTGCACTTATAGATCATGAGTGGCGTCTAGCAATGCATCATGACCACCCAAGTGAATAGGAAAGTCATATGGTAGACTACACCTATCAATGACAAGTGTTACCTGTGTAATTAATATCCTTTCACCACACTATATCCCAATTAGTCTAAGAGTGTAGTGCGCACTCTTTAAATGACTAATTAATGATTTCTTGTTCCCGAAATATAACTTTCCATAAAAGTATAACCTTGAAACTCTTTCAAGTCATACTTTCACTTTTGCGCAAAAGATTCTTTAAGTCATATTTCAACAAGTGGCCAATCTGGGATATACTCTCCTATAATAAGGAGTGGTGAATCCTATATCGATTACTCACTATCCTTCCATGCTTCATACTATGCCCAATCTCTACCGTATGGGCTACTCTTTTACGAGCACCGAGCAATAGAGTCAAAGCATAGCAATCCACACTCAAGATACTATGGTAATCTCAAGTCTAAGGATCACTTACACCATTGCCATTAAGAGTATAATTCATTAGCACTATGAATAGTAACTCTTGGCGGATCAATCCAATGAACTTGTTCTCTAACAAGCATCCACATACCAAGCTTAGGTGTCACACGCCATAGTTGACGAGATCAACTACTACTTACCATAAGTAGAGGCAAAGTATGTGCTAGTCTTCCCATATTAATGATGTCCAATCTCATTAATACTACGACTAGGGATATTTAAGAATATAACTTAATGTGTAATAAGAGTCTCATCATTGTAACTCATACAATCTCTTATACACAGTTAATATTCTATGGACTTTATCAAATAAACAAGTAATAACAAGTATTAAATGACAAAGAAAATGCCACATATATATAAGTATAACACGAAATAAGCGTAATAAAAATCCCAAAAACCAACTTGGTTTTAGGGCATACACTAACAGAGGAGGGTGTGGTGGTTTTCTTGGGAGAAAAAAAGCCTCTCTCAAGTTTTCTCTCTCTAAATTTGTGTTGTGTTTCATCTATCTTTCGAGAGTCAATGCATGGACACATTTATAGATGTAGTATCCTAGTCTTTTAGAAAATAAGAGCAATTAGATACCAAAAGGTTTAGGAAGCTTATCTTAAGCTAATCTTTCTTCTTTAGGATCCTATTCCATAAGGAAACCAAATAGCTTCTTTATGTTTTTTGGGAAACTAATTTCCAACAAGACTTAGAATATTTATAAATAAATTCTTAAAATTAATTTATCACATAAATTAACCCCTTAAGTATCTTATACTTATCTTAATAACAATTTAACCCAAAGGCCATGTCCTTATTGTGTATGACACATTAGGTTCTATTCACATTAGCAATAAGTACTAATTATAACTCATTAATTAATTAATTAAGAGCTAGATAAATTAAACACTTTAATTTATCATTAATTCAACAATTAATCAATTTGCGGTTATAGATCATGAGTGGCATCTAGCAATGCATCATGACCACCCAAGTGAATAGGAAAGTCATATGGTAGACCAAACCTATAAATGAAAATGTTATCATGTAATTAATATCCTTTCACCATGCTATATCCTAATTAGTCTAAGAGTGTAGTGCGCACTGTTTAAATAACTAATTAATGATTTCTTATTCCCAAAATATAACTTTTCATATAAGTATAACCTTGAAACACTTTCAAGTCATACTTTCACTTTTGCACAAAAGATTCTTTAAGTTATATTTCAACAAGTGGCCATTACAGGATATACTCCCCTAAAATAAGGAGTGATGAATCCTATATTGATTACTCACTATCTTTCCATGCTTCATACTATACACAATTTCTATCGTATGGGCTACTCTTTTATGAGCACTGAGCAATAGAGTCAAAGCATAGCAAATCCACACTCAAGACACTATGGTAATCTCAAGTCTCAGGATCACTAACATCATTGCTATTAAGAGTACAATTCATTGGCACTATGAATGGTGACTCTTGGCAGATCAATCCAATGAACTTATTCTCTAACAAGCATCCACATAGCAGCTTAGGTGTCACACACCATAGTTGACGAGATCAACTACTACTTACCATTAGTAGAGGCAAAGTATGTGCTAGTCTTCCCGTATTAATGATGTCCAATCTCATTAATACTACAACTAGGAATATTTAAGAATATAACTTTATGTGTAATAAGAATCTCATCATTGTAACTCTTACAATCTTTTATACACAGTTAATATTCTATGGACATTATCAAATTAATAAGTAATATAAATTACAAGTATTAAATGACGAAGAAAATACCACAAAAACAATTATAACATGAAATAAGCATAATATATAAATCTCGAAAGCTGACTTGATTTTAGGGCATACACTAACATGTGTTACATGTAAAATGTAATAGATCTATTGTGCTATGAATGATAGTCAATTAACTTTTTTTTGCATTATCATATTCTTATAATTGTAAAATGTTTATTTACTTCTGCAATATGTCGTCCTGCCTGTTAGCGTATGCCCTAAAACCAAGTTGGTTTAAGGCACTTTGTATTTACACTTATTTATGTTATATTTATTCATGTGACATTTTTCTTTATCATCTATACTTGTATTTCCATGTTACTTGTTTGTTTGATAAAGTCCTTAGAATATCGACTGTGTATTAGAGATTGTAAGGGTTACAATTCTGAGACTCTAATACATAAATTCATATTTTTAAATATCCTTAGTCATAGTATTAATGAGATTGGACATCATTGATACCGATAAACTAGCACATACTTTGCTTCTACTTATGGTAAATAGTGGTTGATGTAATGACTGCGGTGTACGTGACATCTAAGTTGGTATGTGAATGCTTGTTTGGGAACAAGTTCATTGGATGGATCTACCAAGAGTTTTCAACTATAGTCCTAATGGTTGAACTCTTAATGGTAATGGTGTAAGTGATCCTTTGATTTGAGATTACTATAGTATCTTGAGTGTGGATTGCTATACTTTGACTCTATTCCTCAATGCTTGTAAAAGAGTAGCCCATAGGATAGAGATTGGGTGTAGTTTGAAGTATGGAAGGATAGTGAGTAATCAATATAGGATTCGCCACTCCTTAATAGGAGAGTATATCCCTTTATGGCCACTTGTTGGAAATATTAATTTATAAATCTTCTACAAAAGTGATAGTATAACTTGGAAGTAGTTTCAAGATTATACATCATGGAGAATTATATTTTTGGAACAAGAAAATATAAATTAGTCTTTTAAAAATGTGCACTATACTTTTTAGACTAATTGGGATGTAGTGTGGTGAAAGGATATTAATTACACGATAACATTGTTATTGATGGGTATAGTCTACCATATGACATTCCTATTCACTTGGGTGGTCATGATACATTACTCGATGCCACTCATGATCTATAAGTGCAAATTAAGTAATTGTGAATTAATAATAAATTAAAGTGTTTATTTTATCTAGCTCTTAATTAATTAATTAAAGAGTTATAATTTGTACTTATTGCCAACGTGAATGGAACCTAATGGGTCACACACATAAAGAACATAATCTTTGGGTTAAAATGTAATTAAGATAAGTATGAGATACTTATGGGGTTAATTTATGATATAAATTAACTTAAAGGACTTATTTATTCATATTCTAAGTCGTGTAGGAAATTAGTTTCCTAAAAAAAACTAAAGTAACTCATTGGTTTCCTTTTGGAATGAAATTCCTAAAGGAGAAGTTTTAGCTTAAAGTAAGTTATCTAAACCTTCTTAGTTTCCAATTACCTTTACTTCCTAAAAGACTAGAATACTTCCTTTATAAATAGGTTCATGTTTTGATTCTTGAATTATTATTGCAACACAAAAAGAAAAATAGTGAGAAAAAATTAACAAGAAGAAATCGCCACACACTCTCTCTCTCTTATTGTGGCATCTCTTTCTCTCTTTCCCCTCCTAATTTGTTTGGCGTTATCTTTCTCTTGCGTTCATAAATAATTTAAGGGAGCTAGCATTCAAAAGTCAAAGCAAGCTAGGCTAGAAGGTTTCCAAAGAAGTTGTTCATGTGGATACCGTTAGAGACTCGATGCTTGGAGGGTTTTTGTTGGTAGATCTTGTCTCTTCATCGAAGGATCTTTGCCTATAAGCATAAAAATTTTCTGTGCTTGAGGTAATCTTCATGAAAACCACCTTTATAATCATATAGATATATCAAAGAGATCCATGGTCAATATAATAATTTTTATTTTTCCATTGCGTTACCTATGTTATTACCTTACACTGCCATCAACTATGTGTCTTTACTCATCATCGTAAGCAACAAATTTGGACCCTCACAAGTACCAAATTTTGATATGTTTATGGGCATGATTCAATGTGGTAAAATGGGACGGCTGAGATGTGTACCATGTGGGCAATTTTGGGGGTAGGGGCACACAAAAAACGAGGCTATTTTAGCAAAAATATTTGTTACACTACAATCATGGACAGTTACACTAAAAGCTTGATAGTTACACAAAAATATTGATCAGTTACACAGACCTAACTTGCTGAAAATAGCAAAAAATAGAATAGTGAGGGCCCATGTCCCTACTCGCAAGCTCAATTTACAACATCCCATTGTGATGAAAACTGATACACTCCGATTACAATGCATTACATTCAGATTACAGCATCACGACACAACCCTAAACTCATACTAGAATGAATTAATGGAGAATGACAAATTAATCGGGGGAAAGAATTGAACCGATGGGGCTATATTTCAACATACAAATGATGAACGTAAAGAATTGATCTCTCTCAACATACATAACGCTTGAAATGCCACACAACTGGTAGTTTTGTTCGCTAGTACCAAACGGTTATTACATTAATCTGATGGCAAGGAATTCTGTCTCGCAAGCTCACCCACTACCAAGTCTTCAACCTATGATAACCGTACGGATTATGTACTATGTACACATGTGTATGATGTGGTGTAGATTAGGTATAGCAAATATGAACAAATACACACAAATCAAGTAATAAAAGCCTAATCTCCTAACTATACCGCAAGTGCACAGGTCTATTGTAGTACTTGGATTATTTGGTGTTGAATCCAATAGGAAATCAAATATATGCAACTACTAAGGCTTTATGGCTAACTTTTATTATCTAACACAAGAAAATCAAAAAGTGGTGATGGGGTCCCTGCACTAGAATAGGTATATGATTAAGAACATATATAGAATTTAATGTGAAGAATCCTAGAACATAGAATCCACTAATAAATCATGCATGAATGACTTATTAAGTTTTATCTTGTTTTGTTTAGAATCCAATTCCATATAAGTCATAACTAGATCTCTCTATGAAATGACAAGATTCCAACTATTCTCATGATGAAATCTTATGAAAACATGAATTGTATTGACTTACTTAAGCATCCATTATTCTCATATGAATCACTTAAGCATTACTTGTTCATTTTCCATTGATACATGCATTTCTCAATGTCAAGTAACAACTAAGATGACTTGTTTAAGTTGGCCATGCAAAAACAAGTGTTAAAGTTTGAACAAGTAAACAAACAAATGTAAGCTTAGCAAGTAAAGGTAATTTAAGTCATGGTAGAGATTCATTAGCTTCATTTATATTCTAGATGAAGCCTTTAGTGAATCATGACTAATGAAACACTTGGGAGTTCTAATTCAAAACAAGAATTCATGACAACAAATGAAAGTAAAGAGAAAGAGTTTAGGAATTGCTCAACCAAATTGGAATAAGCTTCTCTTCTTATTCACCTTCAAAAGTTGCACTACAAAAGTTCTTTTATAATGATCCTCATTATTCTATTGAAGGATGAAGATAATTTAGCTAACTTTCTACTAAAATGACTACTAACTATTACTAATTCTCTCAAAAAAACTTGTTACAAACACTAAATAAGAGAATTAGTTACCCATGAAAAAATTAATAATAAAGTTCAAAACTTTGCATAGAAAACTCGTAATAATTCAAAGATAAAGACAAGAGATTGAAAAAACTGTCTTTATTGATGTACTATGCTCCACAATTGGCAAATCTTTCTCCTTTAAGTTGATTACAAGCAAGTCCCTCTTGCTACTCTTGTTCTATGAGTTTCTCAAGGTGAAAAAGCATGTGTTTTTGGTGCCCCAGCCTTCCTTATATATTAACCCTCAAAGTTTAATGTACAAGAGTGTTCCTATCATTAATATTCCTAACCAATGCTAAAACGGCCATAAAAACACGTTTTAAGGTACTAAAACTTCGTCAAAGTCTGCCACCAGTAGCCGTCTGTGGTTTCTCTATCCCTAACCCATGGATTCTCCTTCTACCTCAAATTCAGGGACTTGCCCACAAAACAACTACTGATGGATTCTGCCATCGCAAATCTTTGTCAAGAAACCATGGCACAATCCGTGGGCGGCTTCTCAGCAAGTCAACCTCAGCGTTTTCTCCACTTGTTCAACCTTGCCACTTTGCTCAATTCAATTGGCCTTGCTTATTTTTGCACCTCACTTCATCATCAAAGTATACTTCTAAACTCTTCATAACACTTCTGATGACAAAGTAGCATCATTTAGCACTTAATCAGTCAACTCAATAGACAAATAAATCACAATCATTTGGAGCAAAACACAACAAAAATGAACAAAATCTATCCTCAATCCCTACTTTTGAATCTATTTCTAATACTGAAATTTAGCAACTATCAAATCGAATCCATGTATGAATTTTGTTTGACGATGCATAGATGGAATTTTGCATTTTGATGATTACGAGATTGAGTTGTGAGCATAAAAAATGATGAAGGAAGATTTCAAGAAGAAACCTTTGTACATTTGTGCAAGATTCCATGCATTAATCTTACATGCTTAGGCATCTAAGTAGCAATTTTTATATTTTAATTTTCTTATTGATTTTCGAGAAATATTCAATTATTTATGTTTAACATAGAATTAAGTTTTTGCATTGTATATTATTCAGTTTTCATTCATTGAAAGGATTACGGAATACTTAGATCATAAGCTGACTCATTTTTTTCCTTTTAAAAAAAGATATTATCATTACTTCTCGAAAATAAACTTTGCTAGGGTTTAGGAAATCGAATTGGGCATCCTGGAACTCTAAGCTATTATTCTTACAAACTCAATTAGGGTTCGACTATGTAGAAAAAGTTTGTATAGACTTCTTTGTTTGATAGCTTACCAACAAATTTTGGGCTTGAAAGAAAAAAATACTAATATTTTCAACCAAAATCGTTATCTAGAATTGCTTGTATTCAAATATATAGGGAGGAAATTTGAATTTTCGAGACAAAAAATATTGGACATTATAGAAAAAATATAAATTTTTTCGTTTATTTACATCAGTTTTCGATTTCTATGCCAAATCTACAATCCAACGACGAAATTATTTTTTAGGAATTTTTATCCATTTCTCTATTATTTCCTTTATTAACCAAACAAGAGAAATATCCTTTTCCATTTTCCTATTAATTTCCTTCATTAACCAAACAAGAGAAAGAATTAAGATTTTAAAAAATTCACTTTGCATTTCCTTCATTTCATTTTCCTCACTCATTTCTTTGAACCAAATGGGGCATTAAAATAGAAACCTTTGCGCGGTAATGGGGGGCTAAATCCCATTTTATTAACATAATAATTAGCCCGTAGAAAGGACATAACAATTACACTTCATTATACATTAGCAGTGATTAAATAGCTAGATAAGGAATTACTACAAGATTTATGCGCAGAAACACAAGAACCATACAAACTCCAAATTTAATGGACCATTCTCCTTAAGCATAATAAATTTATTTGGTCATTGGTTGCTCTTTGTCAAACTTCATTGGATCTATAAACGTCTTGCCTTGAAGCTTGCGAGCGAAGAAAAATTTCACATACTTTTCCATTGGCACACTTTTGTATAAAGGAGGATTTTCATTGTTTATTAGAGAAATTGCAGGTCCAATCTTAGATTCCAATTTGGGATTGAAGAACATTGCAATTGAGATCCTCTCTTTAGCCGTGTTCACACTTACACTATGCTCAATACTTTTATAAATTCCATTGCTGAAGATTTGCAGATTCACACAACAACCAAGTTAAAAGTGGAAAGAATAACAAAACTATTGGATTTGTAAACTCACACGAATTGACCTTTTGATGTAAATTCATTTTTCATACGCATAATAAATTTTTGAAAAATTGATAAACTTCTTATGTATGGAACAACTACAAGGTATAATTGGGTAAACATCTATTTTTCTTTGCTCTAGGAAAAGACAATGCAACCATAAGAATTTAAATTGTAATCGATAAGTGAATACAAGAAGTCAAAATCTTAAGAGATGCAATTTTTAGGTATCTATTTCACAAAAATCCAGCATCCTAGTTAATGGTATGGAGGGCTAAACTACATTATAAGAACTTATTAGTTCGTAATTGATCTTTCAAAAGGCACTACTTCTATACTGTTTGTAGTGATTGTTGCAAAAACAAAAAAGTTTATTTAATGTTTTCCTAATTTACTGACATATATTCTATCCAAGGGTAAAACATCACAAGTTTTTTCTGTTACCTATTTATATATCTTTTTTTTTCTTTATTTCATCTTTGAAATTTATTTTAATGATAAATTATCATTGGAAATTCATTATCTTAGCAAATGAAGGAAAAAAATAAAAATAAAAAGCTTACAGCATTTCAAAAGCTATGTCATAAAATATTTCCATAAGCAAGAAACAATACTTTGTCATACAATATATGCATCAAGTTACTTGCATTGATCCTAAGAATGTTGAAAATTTAGAATAGAAAAACCTTTGGACCTATTAACAAGTGCATTCATTGATCAATAACTTAGTTGTGTCAAAAAACACGATTGGCAGGAGTATTTATAGGCAACCTCTATTGCCGATTGTATAGTTATATTTTCATCAAATTCAATCGCCCCTCTATCTATTATTTATTTTGTTTGGGAGGCAATAGGATTGATGGAATATAGCAGATTTGTCATTTTTTTGTTGTTCTCAACATTGTCCACCTTGGGTTTTTAATTGGGAGTTTTCCTGTGTTTTTGATTTACTGCAAAAATAAAAAATTAAGTAAGTTAGAGCTACCTACGAATTTTCTCTATCACCAAAACTTTCTTTATAGTGGCACTTCAGTATCCAAGCAAATATAAATTGCTAGCCTTAAGGCAAGAGATTTATAAATGATAAAAGATAGTTTTAGCTTAATTTTTCTATTTCTTTTTTCCCTACTTAAATAATGATGTCAGTTTTCATCTAGTATTTCAAATTCCTTTGCAACATAAGCTATGAATGTGAAACTATTGCCTTTACTATTGCATTTCTTATTTCATTCTTACCAAGCATAGTGTTCTTCTATTCAATAAATTATTCAAATAAATAATTAATTCAAGTTAAAAAATGGTGCTAATTATTATAGATGAATTACATGTCTTGCAATTTAGAAATGGTGCTGATTCTTCTAGATTATTATATGTCTAGACAAATATTTTTCATGCTCTTTTTATTTTACCTAATTATGATTGTTATTTTTTGGTTTTAATAGAGAATTATGCACATATAAATATGAATATAATGTGCAAAAGTATATCATGTCATGCAAATTACATGATATAAATTAAAATTAGTTACTTTATAAAAGTTGATTTGGTATGGCTATTTACCATATTTATGGGTATGATTCGATAAGTAATTTGTAATTCGATAAAATAAATTTGATAATTTTGCTTAGAAAAATATTGACAAATTTTAAATTCAAAATTATCGAATTCGATTTCATAATTTGAATCCAATATCAAATTCGACAGTTACCTAATTACTAATTTAGTTTGTTAGGTTGAATAAAACGTTATACTGAACAACTATACTCTAATATCAGAAAATTAAATATTAGGCCCAATAAGCTTATCTAATGAAATAATTCACCAATCAATTGTCATTAATCAACAATTGGTCCTTGATGTATAAGGTCAAAAATGAAATTGATAAGTACAAATTTTAAGTAGTTAATTGACTATATCAGTACAAATTTTTTCATTATACATTAGACAATTGCATTTGGTAATTGATAATATTGTATATTTATACTTAAATACAATAGAAGTTATTTATTAATATATATATTCTTTTTTTAAACAATTCACATCTATACTTGTAAACGAATATTGTAATCACTATGAGATATTTATTCATAATCTTATATAAAACCCTTAAACTTATACTTAATAGTTTAAATAAGTTGAACTTTATACGTGTGTGTGTGTGTGTGTGTTTGTGCGTGTATGTGTGTGTGTCTAAGATTATCCATTAAAGACAAAAATTTATCAAACTTAATTTGAAATCTATGATACTAATTTGAAAATTTCTCTTTTTGAATACAGACCAAATTCGGATTTTTGAATTCAGTATATGCCAAAAAACAAACCAATTTACTATATTATAAATTTTGAATTTTTGAAATCAATTCAAAATTGGTCGGCAAATCGGTTTTCTTTTTTTTTAATTATGCTCACCTCTAACTATGACAGCCCCACCTTACCCAGAGGCGCACCAAAGGGCTTAGCGGACTGTGACAGCCCCACCTTACCCAGAGGCGCACCAAAGGGCTTAGCGGACTGCCTGCCTGGCTCTCGCCAGGACTCGATTCGAGCACGCACTAAAAATTTGCAATTCGGTAAAAACTCGTAGATACCAACTGGGACAGTTCTCAGGGTCACATAATATTCAAAACTTAAAAGTAAAAGTACTGGTTTCACAGTTTACATTATATACGTTCATTACTACAATAATATCTCAAGTAGTTTCTATCAAAATCCTACCAAAATCTACCCTTGAATCCTCACCACCGGCTTTGGAGATAGGAGCCTGTTAAGGAAAAACAAATAACAAAGAGTGAGCTATAATAGCTCAGTGAGGTTCCCACACATCCAGATACGGAGGCAAACCAAGAGAGAATAAGTAAGCAAATAACATGTGTCACAAAATCACATAGGAAAATTGTAACACCCTAGAAAATGCACATATAAGAGACATTTTCTTTTCTTATTTAGGGTTAAGTGTTAACCTTGATTTATTAGTTGGGAGATTTCTTGAGTTAATTAGGTTAATTAGCTAAGATTTTTCATTTTGAAGCAAGAACACTTAAGTACTAAAGTTAGAATAATATTACTTGACCATTTAATTTATATTAGTGTTTAAATTTTGATTAATTTATTCTACTATTTTCTAGTCTTTTGACTACTTGAATTTTAGCTCAACTTTACTCAAAAATTTCACTTATTTTCTTGCTATATTTTCTTTTCCCTTAGCTGAAATTTTCCTCTCTCTTTTCTTTCTTTCTTGGCCAAAATTCTTTCTCTTTCTTTTCTTTTCTTTGGCCGAAATTCCTCTTATTTTTTTTTCTCTTTGGAGCCGGATCTCTCTCTCCCTATTCTACTCTCATTTTGCTTTAATAATTTGTGTTTTATTAATGTTAGTAGTAAGTGATAAGAAGTTAATGAGTTCCACCAATTAACTTAGTCCAAGTAGTTACTATTGCATTAATAAGATTACTTTTTACTTTATTCTTGTTATGATATAATTGGTCAACTATCTTCTCACCTTTTCTTCATTTTTTTTTTCATTTTTCCTAGCCTATTTCTCTCCCTTTTTCTCTCCCCTTGGCCGGCCTCTTCTTTCTCTCTTCTTCCCTCACTTTTGCTCTCAACTTCTTGGACTCTCATCTCTCAAGTTGACACAAATCAACCATAGGAAGTGGACTTATATCTTTTCTAAGCAAAGTTCTAGACATATCTAAGGTATTTACCATGAACTTACCTTATTAATTTCATGTTTTAATTAGTTTTTATGCAAGTTTAATACTAAGTTTCTTGTTAATATTACTTGAAGAAATTAGTTAGAACTTGATATATACTTGCTATATAAAGTATTCTTGTGGTTAGATAGACTAGTATATGGCCTTTAAACCTTGGAAATTTATGTTTTATATGTGGTTTAGTTGAGGATTTAAGTTGGAACTCAAGAACACTTAAAAACAGTCATGCTGGACCAGTTTTAGTAAAACTTTCATAACTTGGTATACACAACTTGGATTCGAGTGATTCTGGTTGTTTTAGAAACTAGATTGATAGGGCTTTCCAACGGTATAAGGCTTGCACGGTAGTTCATTGTGTATTAACCGCAGAAATCTTGCAAAGTTGGCTGAAAATTCGATTCTGCGTGAAACAGTTTTGGTGAAGAGCCAACTTGGGGGCTGATTTTGAACCTGATCTAGTTGGAATTTGGATTGATGATCTTCACGAAAGTTGTAGCCCTATAAACGTACTTTAAAACCATGTAATCAGAATTTCTTAGTTCTTAATGGATTGACCCCAGAAAGGGCACGAAGTTGGCTGAAAACCAACCCTGTGCAAATTTGAGTGATGATCCTTGGAGTAGGGATTTTGAATTTGAGTGGAATCTTGATTGAATTTGAGTTTAAATTGAACCTAGAAGTTGTATAACTTGTTGAAATTGGGTTGTTGGATGTTTTCTTGCAGGTTTTAAATTTTTGGGTTAGTCCGGTTATAGGGGAAATGCTGCCGAAATTTCGGTAAAACCTAGGAAATAAAAGTGATTAGGCTATGATTTAAGACTTTATAAGCTGTAATTTAGTGATTTAAGTGTGCAGAAATTTTTGTAGATTAGCGATTAGTGAATTAAACCTTTCCGAGCCAAAACCCTACAAAGTTAGAAAACCCTAATTTCGAAAACCCTAAACCCTAGGGTCAAACCCTAAGCTCCAAAACCCTAGAAACTTAACTCTAGAAAGACTTGGGGTATTTCTTGAATTTTCTTATGAAATTTCTTAGATTCTAGTCAGGGTTTTTACACGATTCTTTCTCGTGAATTTCAGGATCCGGAAGTGGTTCCCGACCTTTCTACGAGATCTTTTCTTAGGCACCAGGTGAGTGTTCTTCTGTGTGCATGATGCATGAAATGCCATGTCATACTAGTTATTATTATTTCCATGCATGAAATGGTATGATTACACTTGACATGAGTATATAATAAAAATGTGTTATTTGAGGAAAGATGTGTACTTTATCGCATCTATTCCGTAATGTGTTACATGCTTTCACTATCTAATGTGTTAATTGTGCTTGTGACTTTCATGGTCAATTTTGCTATTTTCCCATGGTTAATCAGACTGGGAGCGTATGGGAGAGATATAAGGTGTTGGGCGGTATTCGGTGTGTGTTACTTGTATATCTGAGTAAAGTCCTGAAAAAGGCTAACTCATGATTGAATTGTATTCTTGATCTTGGACTTCCGAGGCTAACTTCACCGTTACTCCTCGGTTAGTCATCCGGGAGCGTTTGGGGTGATATAAGGTGCTGGAGAATATAGGTGCTTGATATTCTTTCCGATAAGAGTTTCATTCCTCAAAGAGGGTAACTCCGGATTGAATTTTACGAGTATGCTGGACCTAAGCTTGCTTTTGCAGTGAGCCCGTATCCGCCATTGACTATTTGTTAATTAATTTGTTCACAAATTGTTTATTTACTCATTAAATATTTTATCGAACAAAAAATCACATTTCACTGGTATGATCGCATGACTTGAGCACTCACTGGGCTATTATAGCTCATTCCATTTTATTTGTTTTCCTTTACTCAGGTTACTTGATAACTTAAAGCTGGACCCACTGGTTTTCGATTATTATGGATGTTGTAACTATTGTAATAGCCGAACTGTGTTAGGCTATTTTGTGAAAATCATGTATATTATGACTTGTAAACGTGTGGTATGACTTGTACCTTTCAGTTAAATAATAAGAGTGTATTTTATTTTGTTCCATTTTATTTTAGTTTATTTTATTTTAAGTTAAGTGCGCTCGGTCGTCTGCGTGAGTGCGTGGATCGAGACCTGGCGAGAGCTAGGCAGGCAGTCCGCTAAGCCCTTTGGTGCGCCTCTGGGTAAGGTGGGGCTGTCACAAAAATAATTAAATAAATAATTATTTAAACAAGGGAGGATACGTTCCAATCACGAGAGCAAGTACTGATCGTATGACCATGATAGTGAGAGTGGATTGCCGGTTAAACCTGCATTTTCAAGCAAAAGCCCTATCCGCCATTCACCTTATATCCTCCTGGAGTACCGTCCGACCCATCCAGGGTGAGATCTCACCCCGAAGGGCAACAAGCAAGAAGGTTCAGTCCGGAGTTGGCCTCTTTGAGGATTCACAACTCAAGGAAAAGAACCACAAGCCCTAAAACACCTAGCACCTTATATCCTCCTTTGTACCCTCCTGCCTGACTAACCGCGGCATAACCACGGAAGTCTAGGCAACAAGTTAATGTAGTCGAAAATTCACAAACAATTATATTCACATCAGATAGAAATTGTGCATGTAACAAACCATGGGGTAAGTGCGATAAAGTACACACTTTCCCTTCATATAATACATTGTGACAATTCATGAATATCAAGAACACATAGCACGTTGTGACAAGTCACGAGCATCAAGTATAAATAAGATCACATTTTGAACATGCATTATGAATATGTGAAGAAACACTCATAAACAAAAGCAAAGGAACACTCACGTGCACAAGTAAAGGGACACTCACCTGGAACGCTTAAGAAAATATTTCGGAAAATGGTTGCGTTTCACTTTTGGATCCTGGAATTTATAAGAAAATAATCTAATGAAAACTCAATTTAAACCCTAATCAACTTAGAAAGAAAATTCAAGAAAAACCCCATTAAATTCTAGGGTTTTAGTTCTAGGGTTTAGGGTTTAGGGTTTAGGGTCTAGGGTTTAGGGTTTAGGTTTTACCCTAGGGTTTTCTAACAAAATTTTGGCATTATTTCCCCTTAATTTTTGGCCATCCAAATTTGTTTTCCACCAAGATTTCAATCATCAAACCCATAATTCAACAAGTTCTACAACTTCTTAGTTCAATCCAAGCTCAAATTCAATCAAAATTCCACTAAATTTCAAGAATTAAACTCCAAGAATCATTATCCAAATCCGCACAGGGTTGGTTTTCAGCCAACTTCAGGTCATTATTGTGGTCAATACGTCCAGAACTAAGGGATTCTAATTACATGGTCTTAAAGTACGTTTATAGGTCTACAACTTTCATGAGATCATCAATCCAAATTCCAACTAGAACAGGTTCGAAATCAGCCCTCAAGTTGGCTCATCATCAAAACTGTTTTCCGCAGAATCAAATTTTCAGCCAACTTTGCAAACTTTCTGCGATTAATACCTAACGAACCACAGTGCAAGCCTTATACCGTTGGAAAGCCCTATCAATCCAGTTTCCAAAACAACAAGAATCACTCAAATCCAAGTTATCTACATTAAGTTATGAACGTTTTACTAAAACTGGTCCAGCATGACTGTTAATGTAACACTTGAACAAAACCCTAATTAAAGCTTAAATAAAACTTAAATAAACTTGAAATTAATAACAAAAGTCCATGGTACATACCTTTAACAAGCTGAGAACCTTGCTTAGGAAGAAGAAAATCTCACTTCTATGGTGGAATTTGTCTAAAATTGAAGAGAGAGCTCCAAGAAAATGAAGAACAAGGGAGGGTAGAGAGAGGGCAGGTAAGTTCGTCCAAGAGGGAGAGAGAAAATGGAAGAGAATTCAGTCAAGAAGGTATAAAAGAAGTAAAAGAATAATGGAAGAAAGTGCAACCAATTAGAGCTAAACAAGAGTCAAGTTAGGTTTAGATATTTTGGCAAAATAGGTGCTAGTTGGTTAAATATAATTGGTACAAATTTTAAAGCAAAAAGAGAGGAAGAAAAGAGAGAGAGAGGGCCGGCCATATGGTGGAGAAAAGACAAGGGTTTAAGTGAAACTTTTAGGTTAATTGTATGTGCTAAAGTTCAATTAGTCAAAAGGCTTAATAATGGTAGAGTTGGTTAGTCAAAATTACACACTATTGTAAACTAATCGACCAATAAAATTAACCCAAGTTTGGTGCTTAGGTGTACCACTTAATCATGAAGAAAATCTCATTTAGTTAACCTAACTAACTTAGGTAATCTTCCAACTAATAAAGCAAGGATTAACACTTAACCCTAAGTAAAAGAAATCTCCTTATAATGCACTTTGATTTCCCTCTTCTTTTCTTTTTTTTTTTTTCCTTTCTCATTCATTTTTTTTTTCTACTAATAAACATAACATAACTCAAATAATCTTTTTAGTGCAAATTTCCGGGGCGTCACACGGACTGCCTGCCTGGCTCTCGCCAGGACTCACGTCGTGCACTTACTTTGATTATACACGCGAGCGTGACTCCAAATAAAATGAAATAAAATAGAATAAAAATAAATATATTCTATTATTGAATTTACACATACAAGTAACATCAAGAAGTTTACATGTCACAATATACATAATTTCACCAAGAGATTCCAAAACAGTTGAACTACTATGATAACTAAGATATATATGTTCAAAACCAGTCGATCCAACTTTAATTTTTAGAAACCTGGGTAAAGGAAAACAAATGAAAGGAATGAGCTATAATAGCCCAGTGAGTGTCCGAATTATGCAATCATACCAAGAATCTATCATTTTATTGAATAAAATAATTGACAAATTTAAATAGACAAGTTATGAACAATTCAATTAACAAGTAGTCAATGGCGGATACGGGGCTCAACTACGGAAGCAAGCTTAACCGCAAGAAGAGCAAGCACTGACCATGGAATCAAGATATTAGGACTGAGATAATAGCTCAAGTCTGTATCAAGAGTCATGCCAGTATTATCAAGCAAGCAAGCAAGAACCCTAGCCACCGTTCACCTTATAACCTCCGTACAGGCTACCACATCCAGGGAGATATTCTCAACCCTGGAGGGCCAACAAGCAAGCAGGTTCAATCCGGAGTTGGCCTCTTTGAGGATTCACAACTCAAAAGGGAAAGAACATCAAGCCCTAAAACACCCAACACCTTATGTCCTCCCACGTGCAGCCGGGTTGACCATCCGTGAAATAACGGTGAAGTTAGTCACGGACGTCTCAAGCACAAGTAACACATTGGATAATGAAAGCAAGTAATCACATTGCAGAATAGATGTGATAAAGTACACATCTTTCCTCAAGTAGCACATTTACTCATATAGCAATTGCAATTATAGCATAATATTTACAAAATGAAAATATCACATTACATGCATAATGCACACATAAAGACACCCACCTGGAAAGCCTAAGAAAATATCTCGTGGAATGGTCGTGATGTGTTTTCGGAGCCTGAAATTTAGAAGAAATACTCTGATGAAAATCCGATTTAAACCCTAATTAATTTGGTAAAGCAATCCAAGAAATATCCCACTTATTTCTAGGGTTTTGGTTTTAGGGTTTCTAGGGTTTAGGGTTTCATTTTAGGGTTCTCTTTTTCTAGGAACTTTGCTCATTACTAGATTATTTTATCTAAAATTTCTGCACATTAACTCTTTAATTTTAACATGTTCTAGGTTGGAAATTTCATGTTCCATGTTTCCCTTCTTTATTCCTACCAAAATTTCGGCAGCATCTCCCCTTAAAATCGGACCAAACCAAATTTTTTTCCTGCAAGAAAATCAGCCGTCCAACCCAAATTCAACAAGTTCTACAACATCTAGGTTCAGTTCAAGCCCAAATTCAATCAAGATTCCACTAAATTTTAAGAATTCTACTCCAAGAATCTTTACCTAAATCTGCACAGGGTTGGTTTTCAGCCAACTTCGTGCCATTGTTGGGGTCAATCCACTAAGAACCAGGGAATTCTGATTACATGGTTTTAAAGTACGTTTATAGGGCTACAACTTTCGTGAAGATCATCAATCCAAATTCCAACTAGAACAGGTTCAAAATCAGCCCTCACGTTGGCTCATCATCAAAACTGTTTGACGCAGAACCGAATTTTCAGCCAACTTTGCAAGCTTTCTGCGGTTAATACACAATGAACCACCGTGCAATCCTTATACTGTTTGAAAGACCTATGAATCTAGTTTCTAAAACAACAAGAATCACTCGAATCCAAGTTATCTATACCAAGTTATGAAAGTTTTACTAAAACTGGTCCAGCATGACTGTTGGTATAAAACTTGAACAAAAACCCTAAATAAAACTTAAATAAAACTTAAATAAACTTGAAATTAATAGCAAAAGTTCATGGTAAATACCTTAAACAAGCTTAGAACCTTGCTTAGGAAGAAGAAAACCTCACTTTCTATGGTGGAATTGCTTGAAATTTGGAGAGAAAGCTTCAAGAAGTTGAGAGAAAAATGAGAGAAGAAGAGAGACCAAGAGGGCCGGCCAAGAGCAAGGAAAAAGAGAGAGAAATAGGCTAGAAAAATAGAAAATAAATAAAGAAAAAGGTAGGTAAAAGAATAACCAATAAAATAGTAACAAGAATAAAGTTGGAGTTTAGTCTTTTAATGCATTAGTGGTAAACTTGGAGTAATTTAATTGGTGAAACAAAAATATCTCTCTTCACCTAGTATTTAGTAATATTAGGACATAAATATTAAAGCAAAAAGGGAAGAAAATAAGGAGAGAAAACCGGACCTAAGGGAAAAGAAAAAGAAAAAGAATTTTCGGCCAAAAAGAAAAAGAAAAGAAAGAGAAAAATTTCAGCTAAGGAAAAAGAAAATAAAGCAAGAAAATAAGTAAAATGTTTTGAGTAAAATTGAGCTAAAATTCAAGTAGTAGAAATTAGTAGAATAAACTAAGCAAAATTTAAACACTAATATAGGTTAAATGGTCAAGAAAAATTATTCTAAATATAGTGCTTAAATGTCCTTGCTTAATAATGAAAATCTTAGTTAATTAACCTAATTAACTTAAGGAAATCTTCCAACTAATAAATCAAGGATTAACACTTAACCCTAAATAAGAAAAATGTCTTTTGTATGTGTATTTCTAGGATGTTACACTAACAATATGTGGACGTAATATTTCTGGGACTATAATGGCATACAACACAGTCTACCCATGAGATTGATACATAAGTTCAAACCTTATTTGTTATTACAATATATGCTTCTTATTTGTGTAAAAGAAATATATACTCCCAGTTATAATGAATCAACATTAAAATAGGCGTAGTATAAACATAATACTTGTATTTATGTATAAAAGTTTATATATAATGGAGTTAGATTAACAAGCAATAATTCAAATTCACATAATAAAGATGTTGCCACGGGACGACGGCTCCCTCTTGTTTACTTTCTTATTTTTGGCTTTGTTCAAGTGAAACGTGATTCTTTGCCTTTTATTACTTAAGTGATTATTTTCAAATAAATGTTTTGAAGCCCACAGAAATTCACGCTCTCCCTCCACGCCCCAACCATCAAAGTTTTCTTCTTCAAAAACCTACAAGGCATATTGTAGAAAGACAAAAAATAGGTTTCATGTAGCATTGTCATAGAATTTTTATTATCTATAGTTGAAGTAATAGATGTAGAAGAGGGTTTGGGGTTTAAGAACAAACCTCCATTGCATCTCCTACATTGACCACAAAGGCATCCGGAAGGATGTTCAGGGGAATCCAAACTCCATCCTTTTTCACTTGTAAGCCATCCACACCATTCAGTTGAAGAAGAATGGTCAGTCCAATAGCATCAGAGTGAGGCCTAATTCCCACAACCAGCTCTGGATGCGGACACGGATAATAATAAGTTATTCTTACCAAGTTCAGCCCATCTTCAAATATTTCCTCCATTTGTTGCTCTTTTATCCTCATAGCTTCCCCCATCAATTTAAAAAAAACCATTGCAAGCTTTTTGGACTGTCTGAAGTAAGCCTCCATGGCTTGGCAATTTTCTCTGAATATTGACATTGAAAAAAAAGTCCCCATTTTGGGGTTCTTTTTTTTTTTTTTTTTTTTTGTCGCCTTGCTTTATAGTCACAACACATATGGTGTGCGGCGATAGTTATTATTATATATTTTTTTAAATAAGGAAGAGCAGGTGTGCAGTTGTGTGTCAGTGGGGGTCAAGTGTGCAATTTGGAAGGCAATGTGAGAATCACCGCACAAGCATTGTGCAGTGACTCTCACAAGGTATTTTATATATATATATATATATATATATATATATATATATTAATTTTGGGAGTTGTGAGAGTCACCACACTGCCCTTGTGCGGTGACTCTCACAATTTTACTAAAATAGCAGAAAAGCCCTCGATTTTTTTTTTTAACATTTGGGGGGTTAAATGGCAATTGGGTATAATTGTGAGAGTCACCGCACTGTCCTTGTGTGGTGACTCTCACAATTTTCCTAAAATAGCAAAAAAGCCCCCCGGAACTTTTTTTTTCACATTTTGGGGACTAAATGCAATTAGGAAATAATTGTGAGAGTCAGTGACTCTCACAATTATTCCCTAATTGCCATTTAGTCCCCCCAAATGTTAAAAAAAATTTACTTGAATGGCAATTAGTCAATTTATATAAAAAAATAAATTAGTATTTCCAAAAAAAAAATCTCTTAATTAATTATTTAATTAATTACTTGAATCATTCTATCTTAAATATCTCAATTAGTATTTTCATCTTGTAAAAAATAAGAAAAACAGTTAACTCACAACTTTCCAAACTGCATTTTAATCCCCCTAGCAGATAAAATAAAAAAATTCGATTTGGGGGCCATTTAGCCAATTAGAAATTTGGTGAGAGTCACCACATCATCTCTTTGTGGTGACTCTCACACTTGAAAAAAAAAGTGAAAGAAACGAATTGAAAAAAAAAAAAAAGAAAAAGGACTATGCACTATGCACTATGCACTATGCACGGCTGAAAAGCATGCATTGCTTTCTAACATGCATGAAGAAAAAGCATGCATTGCCTTCAAAAGCATCTGCCAAAAGCAAGCATGCATGGCAAAGCCAAGCGAAAAAGCATGCCCCCAAATCTCAAAAAAAAAAAAAAATCTTATGGGATTCACCGCACAATGCTTGTGCGATGACTCTTACATTGTATTTGAAATTGCACAAAAGCTCCCCTTTTGACACACACCTGCACACGTTTAAAAAGAAATTTATGTTTTTTTAACATTTGGGGGGCTAAATGGCAATTATTCCCTAATTGTGAGAGTCACCGTGCTACCCTTGTGCGGTGACTCTCACAATTAGATAATGATTGCTATTTTACCCCCCAAATGTAAAAAAAATAATAATAATAATATTTGTGGGAGTCACCCCACAAGTATTGTGCGGTGACTCTCACATTGTATTTGAAATTGCACAAAAGCCTCCCTCCTGACACACACCTGCACACATGCACACGTTGAAAAAAAAAAAAATTAACTGTCGCCGCACAAGGAGTGTGCGGTGACTATAAATGGAGAAGCCAAAAAAAAGGACCCCAAAACGGGGACTTTTTTCTTAAAACAACAATAATCAAAGAAAATTGCCCCATGGCTTGTCTACAATAAATTTTATCCAAGTTTGTGTGTTTAGTTGCACAAATGAACTAATATGCTGGAGGGAAAGAAAGGAGAGAACCTAAGGGATGAAGCGACCTCTAGTAGTAGATGAGGTTTTCTTCTATGGGTGGGGTTGATAACCATCAGAAACCTATCAGCCCAGTCAATCTTCTGATTCTCTAAGTCGAGTTTTTTTTTTGCCATAACCTTCAATTTCACGTGGCCTTAGCTTGTACCTCATCTTCTCTTCTAATAGTAGCTTGTAGAATTCTTCAATTTCGTATTTCAGTTTCTCCACCACTGGAGAACTGACTCCACGGTTTAGTACCCGTGTCACAATAATTCTATAAAAATAAGATATAATTTTTAAGTGTAACGCTTTGAACAGCAGAAAGAAACAAAAAATTAAGGAAAGAGAAAAGGCATATATTTTAGTATTGCCGTTATTCTCATTTAGCCATATTATGTTTCTCAGAAAATTTTATGTCAAAGTACAAATAAATAAAAGAAACTATCGTATTGACTTAGTAAATGATGCAATAATGAAAAGTATTTTGGTTAAAACCTGGAATACACCCCACTCTTTGCACGTGGAGTGCAACTTTTGTAGTTCAAAATCCTTGGCTTGTCCAAGAGTCAAACTTTCCTTGTCAATAATAGGTATAGCTGGAATGGGACTGCCAGGAGAAAATAATGTTGATTCTTGATCCAACTGGATGTAACGATGCGGGATAGCGAGCAGCGGCTCTTTGGTGAGCTCCTGCACGCTAACTGAGTTACTCTCAAATTCTGATGAGGCCATGACTAGCTATATTATAGCTCCTCTGAAGTGCAATTATGGCGAGTTATTGTGATGGATATTTATAGCCACAAAATGATCTGGGATCAATAAATTGAGAAAAAAACTTTGAAGATTATCACTTGCTAGGTCAGACGTTGTCAAACTAATTCGTGACAGGTGATGGACATACATAAATTTAAGAAAAAAAATTCAGAAATCTCTCCTGGGATTTTTGACAATTCCACAAGCACCCCTCTAATGTGAAATATTACATCAGCCTCCCTTGATTATTCTAAATGACTATAATATCCTTACTAAAATACTTAAATGGTAATTTAAAGAAGAAGGAAAAATTTTCAACAGAAAAACAAAGGCGAAACTTTTTTCTTTTTTTGATCAATTTATTCATTATGCTTGTGTTTATGAAATTTCAGATGGCTTAATTATGGTCTATGGGCTTGTGTCAATCTTTTGATCAATTGCAATACGTTTAAAAACTAGAATTGCGATTTTTCCTTTTCTAATAAATTTGTTAATTACGTTTTTAAGCGAAATCGTTGGTAGGTTCAATTGTTGCAGTCAATAGGAATAAGATTGGTCATGTTGAGATGGAGAATAGGATATAAATAATTTGATGGCGTGGTAGATGTTTTATTTGGGTAAAAGGGCAGTATCAATATTAACGCTTCAACCCCAAAAATTAATTGTTGTGATGTTTGTTGGGTAAGTCCAATATTTGTTTTTATTTTTCAATTTTTGTAACACCCTAGAAAATGCACATATAAGAGGTATTTTTTTTTTATTATTTAGGGTTAAGTGCTAATCCTAGATTTATTAGTTGGGAGATTTCTTGAGTTAATTAGGTTAATTAGCTAAGATTTTCATTTTGAAGCAAGAACACTTAAGTACTAAAGTTAGAATAATTTTTCTTGACCATTTAACTTATAGTAGTGTTTAAATTTTGACTAGTTCATTTCACTATTTTTTTTAGTCTTTTGACTACTTGAAATTTTGCTCAATTTGATTTAAAAGTTTCACTTATTTTCTTGTTTTATTTTTTTTTCCCTTGGCCGAAATTTTCCTCTTTCTTTTCTTTCTTTCTTGGCCAAAATTCTTTCTCTTTTCTTTTCTTTTCTTTGAGCCGAAAATTTTCTTTTCTTTCTTTCTTCATGTGGCCGGCTCTCTCTCCCTAATTTACTCTAATTGTGCTTTAATAAATTATGTCTCTTTATTATTTATATTAAGTGATAAGAGTTAATAATTTCAACCAATTAAATTAAACCAAGTTGCAACACTTGCATTAAAAGCTCACTTTTTACTTTACTCTTGTTATGATATTATTGGTTACTTATTTTCTCACCTTTTCTTCAATTCTTTTTCATTTTTCCTAGACTATTTCTTTCTATTTTTCTCCTCACCTTGGCCGGCCATGCTTTTTCTTCTTCTTCCCTCATTTTTTGCTCTCAACTTCTTGGACTTTCATCTCTCAAGTTGACACAAATCAACCATAGGAAGTGGACTTCTATCTTTTCTAAGCAAAGTTCTAAGCATATCTAAGGTATTTACCATGAACTTACCTTATTAATTTCATGTTTTAATTAGTTTTATGCAAATTTAAATCCAAGTTTCTTGTTAATACTACTTGAAGAAATTAGTTAGAACTTGATATATACTTGTTAGATAAAGTGTTATTATGGTTAAATAGACTAGTATGTGGCCTTGGAACCTTGAAATTTCATGGAGAACATGTTGTTTGGGTGAAAGTTCTTGGAGCTTGATCCTTGAAATTTAGTGAGATTTTGATTGAATTTGAGTTTGGATTGAACTAAGAAGTTGTAGAACTTGTTGAATTATGGGTTGTATGATTGAATTCTTGATGAAAAACAAGATTGGAAGGGCCGAAATTTAGGGGAAATAATGCCCAATTTTTGTTAGAAAAACCCTAGAAAACCCTAGAACAAAAACCCTAAACCCTAGAAAAAAAAACCTAGAATTTAATGGGGTATTTCTTGAATTTTCTTACTAGGTTAATTAGGGTTTTAAATTGGGTTTTTCATTAGATTATTTCTTTCAAATTGCAGGACCCGATAGTGAGACCCGACCATTTCACGAGATATTTTCTTAGGCTTTTAAGGTGAGTGTCTTTATGTGTGCTTGGTGCATGGAATGTGATAATTTTATTTAGTGATTATTATGCTTAACTTGCAATTATTATGTGAGTACATGCGTTATTTGAGGAAAGATGTGTACTTTATCACATCTATTCCACAATGTGTTACACACTTTTATTATTTAAAATGTTATTTGTGTGTGAGACTACCGTGACTAACTTCACCGTTATTTCACGGATAGGTCAATCGGGCTGCAAGTGGGAGGACATAAGGTGCTGGGTGTTTTAGGGTGTGATGTTCTTTCCATTTGAGTTGTGAATCCTCAAAGAGGCCAACTCCGGAATGAACTTTCTTGATTGCGTGTGGGCCCTCCAGGGTTGAGATTTTTTTCCCCTGGATGTGGTAGCTTGTACGGAGGTTATAAGGTGATTGGCGGTTAGAGCTTGTGCTTGATAAAACTGATATGTTATTCGATAACGACCTGAGCTATTATCTCGGTCCAAATATCGTGGCTACATGATCAGTACCTGCTCCTCTACGGTTAAGCTTGCTTTCGTAGTCGAGCCCTGTATCCGCCATTGACTACATGTTAATTTCATTGTTCATATATGGTTTATTTAATTTATTGATTATATTTAATGACCCGAAATAATGAGTTCTTGATATGATTGCATGAATTGGACATTCACTGGGCTATTATAGCTCATTCCATTTTATTTGTTTTCCTTTACACAGGTTACTTGAATAAGTAAAGCTGGACCAACTCGTTTTGATTATAATAGGTGTTTCAGTTATTGTAATAGTCGAACTGTGTTAGGCTATTTTTGTGAAATTTATGTAAATTATAACATGTAACCTTTTGATGTGACAAGTATCTTTAAGTTAAATAATAAGAGTTTATTTTACTTTATTCCATTTTACTTTATGTTAGTTTATATTAAGTTAAGCACGCTCGGACTTTCGCGTGAGTGCGTGCATCGAGACCTAGCGAGAGCTAGGCAGGCAGTCCGCTAAGCCCTTTGGTGCGCCTCTGGGCAAGGTGGGGCTGTCACAATTTTGCTTTGTAAGAGCACTTTATTCTAATTAAATAAGTTGTAAGTCTTTCAAGTAGACTATCACAAGCGCAACTTAGATATAAAATTTTACATTCGTTTGTAATGTTTTTTTTTCTTTTGTTACAGAACGTATGAAATACGGGGTGTCGCGCCCCATTTTTCGAAAGGGAAAATAAATAAATGAGAAGTGTGAGTGAGGTCGGGAAAAAGAAAAATGAAGAATTAAATGTGGTCGTGCTTATTTATTGAGAAAAGAGTGTACGTTTTTGTAAAATGATTTTTAGAAAATACTTTACAAAAAAATGGCTGACAAAAGACGTAAATTTTTAGAAAATGCTTTATTTTGAAAACACGAAGAAAAAGGGGCCTAAAATGGGACTTTGAAAATGCGACGGTTTTTGGGCCCGAAAATAGAGTCTAAAAAGGGTTTTTTAGTGAAAAAGGAGTCGCCACTTGGTATTGAGTTTTGGTGTACCAAATCACCCTAAAATATTCTATAAAAGGTAAGAAAATTAAGAATGATTTATTTAAAGAAATGATTTTTGGAAAAATATAAGAAAAACAAGAAAAACCCTTTTAGACGACTCCAGGTCTTTGAAAACAAGAGAAAAAGGTTCGGGAGTCACAGTTGAAGAAAGGGAAGGCAAAGGCTCGTGCCTAAGGCACCCTTTCAACCTAGCCGAAACTAGTTGCGAGGTTTAGTCTAAATTTTCCTAATATAACCCTAAGATTTTATCGCATTTGGATGCAACTATATGAATGCAAATCTAGTCCTAAAAAATGGATATCGTTAAGGGACAAAATGTTCCATTGAGGTTCAGTCGGAATTACCACATTAATTGCGAAACCCGAGTCTAGACCTCGATGGAGTCACGAGTGTAGATGCAAAATGGAATGTAAAAGAAAAGAAAAATAGTAATATAGATAGTAAGTGAACAAAGAAAGTGGGGATGCAATATGACAGGTACGGGGGACGAATGGACTCGTGACTAATTGTTCCTACTCACGGAGGGGGAAACGACATGTACGCCATCGCTTCCGACGTGAGTAGATGACTATTTCTAGTCAAATCATACAAATGACCTAAAATTCTATGTGTAGTGGAATCTAAATGTTATGCACTAGATAGATGTTGAAAATAGATAATGGGTGATAAAGTATATAAAAATCATACAAAATGGAAAAGGCCTAAAAAAGATAAAAATGCATGTGAAATGTCATGAAATGCACACGAGAAATGATTCTAATACTAAAATGACCTAAAGGCCTAGCATTGGACTAGCCTATTTTCTAAAAAGTCTCCGCTAGCATTGGACTAGCGAAGAAACTGAAATTAACCACAACTAACGTTGGACTAGTGTGGCGACGATACACATATATTATAAGTAAATAAATAAAGCATAGATTAAAGCAATAATCACATAAAAGCACATAATAGTACATAGGGAGCACATAGCACACAAGCATAATATTCTAGATGCAAAGTCCTAGAGAAAGCGAATAAAACACATAAGCATATAGCACACAGTGCACACAAAAGCCCTAACTATTACACCGGGGAAACCTAATTATAATCTAAAAAATAAAAATAAAAGATAACCTATCTAGCCTATCTATTACATTTTCTATCTAAAATACATATTTGTCGCATTCGAAAAAAATCGTAAAAGTAAAAAGTAAAGGGTTGCTAGTGGGGTCGTTGACGTCGCGTCCCGAAAAGACGGTCTAGTCTAATGACCCTTTTGAAAAAAAACAAGTTTTTGGGAAAAATCGTGCGCGTGTGTGAAAAATCGGGTTTTATTGAAAAAGCGTATTTTAAGAAAAATGGTATTTTAAAAGAAAACAAGGCCGGGACTAAAAGTGCGACAGGTTTGGCCAACTAATTTTGAAAAAGGGTTTTATTTTATTTTAAAAAAATGGAGTCGCCACTTGGTACTGAGTTAGGGTGTACCAAGTCACCCGAAAAATCGTTTAACAAAACAAAAATAAAAATCTTAGAAAAAAAATCATTTAAAACCCTTTTTCGACTCCGGTCTACGAAAAAACGAGAGAAAAAGGTCCGGGAGTCATGTTTGAAGAAAGGGAAGGCAAAGGCTTATATCTAAGGCACCCTTTCAACCTAGCTGAGGCTAGTTGCGAGGTTTAATCAAATTTTCCTAAATTAACCCTAGATTCTATCGCGTCTTGGATGTATCTAAATGAATGCAAATCCTAAATCTAAATGTGAATATCGGGAGGGTCGGAATGTCCCGTTGAAGTTTGGTCGGAATTATCGCATTAATTGCGAAACCCGAGTCGAGACCTCAAGGGAGTCACGAGTTTTTATGTAAAATGTGATGCAAAAAGAAAAAAAAATAATAATATGTAGTAAGTGAAGAAATAAGGTGGGTATGCAACATGACGGGTACGGGAACTAATAACTCGTGACTGGATGTTTCTACTCATGGAGGGGGGAACGGCATGTACGCCACCGCTTCCCACGTGAGTAGGCGACTATTTCTAGTCGAATCATGCAAATGTCCTAATTTCTAAGTGAGATGCAACCTAAATGTCATGCATTTTAACAAATGTGTCAAAATAATAATAATAATAATAATAATAATAAGAATAATAGTAGTAAAATCACACTAAATGGAAAGAAAACTAAACGTGTGTGACATGTCAAATGCACACAAATACACCTAACACTAAAATGTCCTAAGGGTCTAGCGTTGGACTAGCCCATTCTAAAAAATCCCACTAGCGTTGGATTAGCGGGAAAAGAATGAAGCCACAACTAGCGTTGGACTAGTGTGGTGACGAAATACCATAAATCATGAATTAAATATTAAAGCAAGAATTAAAAGTAAATTAAACATATAAAACATATAAGATCACATAGGAACACATAACACATAAGCATAATATCTAGATGCAAAAAATCCTAAGGAAAGCGATAAAAGAAATAAACACATAAGCACACAAAAGCAAATAAATCCTAACTATTACATCGGGGGGCTTGATTTACAATTTAAGGGGGGAAATTAAAAATGTACTATCTATTACACTTTTCCATCTAATTACACAATTTTTGCTAAAATACGAAAAAAATAATTTAACTATTACATTGACTAGCTAAATACAAAATATTATATTTTTTCAAAAATAATAATAAAAATTTCAAAATTAAGTAAATTAAATGCGCAAAAGGTATGTAAAAATAAAAATAGACAAATAATAACGCATAAAATCACATTGGAGCATATTAGAGCACATAAAGAAAATTTAGTAGTAATAGGGATACCTCTTTGAAGATCCGGTACTTAAATGCTAAGAACATGAGCAAATACGTTAAATGTACCACAATTTAATAAATCACAAAAATACCAAACTTTTATCAAATTAAGAACAAAATGCCAATTCTTTTAAACTAAGGGTTTGAAAGGAAAGAAAGAAAAAAAAAAGGAAAGAAAAAAAGAAGAAAAAAAAAAGAAAAAAATAATAATAATAATTGCAATTAGAAGACTTAATTTAAAATTCTAGAAATTTAGGACCAATCTACAATCAACAAGGAATTAAATGGAGGAATTAAAAAAAAATCTCTAGGAGGTGATGACACTAAACAAAACTCTAGGAGATAAAATATAAACCCATATTTTGAACAGTAACCAACATATCCGATTAATAAACATGCTAAAACCATATTCAAGCTTACTTAGTTGCTTAAATCAAAACTAAACTAAACAAGATGCAGACAAATCAGGGAAGGAAACTAAATTAGTATAAACTAAAACAGAATATAAAAGAAACTAAAAAACTCAGCCCATTTTTCTACTGATTGCAAACAAACTAAAAAAAAAACAAACAAGAAAATACACAAAATATAGTTAATAAAAAAAAAACTAAAACTCCCCCCTTCCCAAAGCATCTTTCCTGTCCCTTTTTTATTTTTTATTTATTTTTCTCTTTCTTTTTCTGATTTCTTCTTCCCCAAAATTCTTTCCCCTCTCTATTTCTCTCTTTTCTTTTTCTTCTTTTTCTTTCTATTTCTGATATGCTTCTTTCTTCCCCAATTTTTCTTCTTCTTCCCGCTTCTCCCTTCACTCTTGCCTCTCTGACCTCTGCTTCTCTCTTCTCTTTATCTCTCTCATTCTCTGATCTTCACCTTTGCTCTCTGTTTCTCTCTCTCCTCTATCCCTTCTTATCTGGACTCATTTCTCCTCACTCTCTCTTCTCTCTTCGTCTGTTCTCTCTTTTCCCACTCCGGTCTCACCCTCGCCGATCTCTTTCTTCTCTCCATACTCCAGATTTCCTTTTCTTTTTTTTCTCTTTCTCTCTTTCCTCTGTTTCTTTTGTTCTCTCTCACTCTCCTCTCGCATCTCTCTTCTCTCATCTTTCTTTCTGTCTTCGGTCGCCTCACTGGAATCAAATTCCCCCATAATCTGTTTCTCTCTCGAAACAGGGGCAGGCATAGGCGAAGGATTGGAGGATGACAGTGATGGAGAAGTAAAAAAAATGGTGTCGTTTGGTTGTGTATTTGTGTGTTTGTGCAGGTTAATGTGTGCTTTATGTGTATAATTCGTGTTTGTTGCTGAGCGTATCTCTGCGTGTTTGGTGTTATTGTGTGTGGATTTTGTGTATGCAGATATGACTGATGCGTGAATTGTGCAAGTGGAGAGTTTAATTGTGTGTTTTGTGAGAGTGAAACTGGTGTGTGTATGGGTTGTGCGAAAATGAAATTGATGTGTGATATCCGTTTCGCTACACTATGGATACTTAGGCAAGTGCACCTATCGTTTCCAGTAGTACAGTGTACAGGAGTACCGAGTGTCGTATCCCACAGGGACTATGTGAGTACTAGTATTAACCTTCTTTCTATTATCTAACCTCACAAAGTGAATGACGAATTAAATGAAAATACAAATTAGCTAAAACTAATTATCTAACTAAATGACAATATAGAATATAGTAGAGAGAATGGACAAAAGTAGAGGTGAATTTAGATGAAGAATTCCCCTAAGCCAACATGCCAAGACTCTAACTTGATTAATGATTAACCCAATTGCTTAGACCCTGGAGTCCTTTATGTGAATTATATCCTTTCTCAAGTGAAACAATTCCTACCTTCTCGGTTGATTAATTGGAATCTCTTCTCAATTAAAACCCCTAAAAGATGCAATTTCTAATCAATGGACTCCATTTGTGGTTGAGCTTTAATCCGAAAACTCAACTTAGGAAGAACTCATGTAATTCTATCTCTAGCAATTCATTCAAGTTCTCTCTATTCATGAAATGATCTAATCATATGTGCAATCTCTCGATATACCCATACAAAATCAATACTTGAATTGAAGGATGCATGCAAATCCCAATCCAAAACACAAATAAACTCATGAATAAATCTAAGAACAAAGTGGGTCTTTCATTAAACCAAGAATAAAATCATAAACATAAGAATCTAGGGTTCATCCCATCTAAATCATAAACAACTCAATTCATAATTACAAGAATAAAATTAACAAAAGACAAGAAAGAAAGAGAAAGCTCATTCTCATGCAGCCCCCTTGAATCCTCCCTTGCATCTTGATAAAATCTTCTTGCTTTCACCATTGAAGCCTTTGAGTTGTCCCTCTACTCTTGCTTTCTCCTCCCTACATCACTCTAAATGTGCCAAATGTGTGTTTTTGAGGTGTCTACGGCGTGTGTGTGTTTTCTCCCGAGTTAGGGTTCTCTCCCTCGTCAAATGGCCAGTTTAGCTGCTAAATACGCTGCAGATTCTGTGAAGAAACCGCGGCATAAACCGCGCGCGGGTTGTCGCGCGGGTTGTTCACTTAACTTCTGAATGGAAACCGCAGCACAACTCGCGCGCGGGTTGTCACGCGGTTTGTCTATGTCAGATTTGGCCTCAAAGGCAGCCGAATTAGCTTTTCCTTAAAACACAAAAGTTGTAGCCCCTTGAGATAGCTTTCCAAAACATCAAAAATCATGTCATTTAGAGCTCTGTAGCCAGAGATATACTCAAAATACTAAGAACTGGTCGGAACAGCCTTGCAGTGCAAATGTGCTTCAGTAACTTGGGATTTTGACCATTGAAACGTGAGAACTGGACTTTGATGTCTTCGTATGAATTGTAGAAAATTGTCTTAGCTTCAAAATACTTCAAGATTCATCCCAATCCAATGTCTCTAGCTCTAGATATGACCAAAACACTGAAATATGTCCAAGCTGCCAAACTGTTTCCATTCCAATTCTTCTTCGCCTATTTCTTCATTGCACTCCAATCAATTGAAATCGAGTTGAAGCTATCAAAACCCTACAAAATGGTGTAAAAACACTTTTAAATCATGCATTTACACAATTTGACATTAAAATCATAAAAGAGAAGAAATAGCTAAGAAATAGAGAAAAACTCATGGAAAACCCTAAAAACCTAACCTAAAAAAAACCAGTTCACTTTAGCACTTATCAATGTGTGTGTTTTCATGTCTGTGGTTTGCAAACGATTGAAGTGTGATGGGTGTTTGTAATTTGTGTAATTGATATGGCTGTGGTGGTGATTTAGTGACAAGGGGATGCGAATTGAGTTGATTTTTTTGCAGTTTGTGAGTTTTTTGGCTGTGTGTTTGTGTACAACTGTGAAATTGTGCATGTTTGTGTGTGATGAAATGTGTTTGTGTGTGCTAATGTGCGAATGTGATTGTTGGTGTTTGGTAGCTGAAATTGTTTTTTTTTTTTTTTTGTCTTACTGTTGTGGAGATTTGGTGTTATTGGTGGTTGTTGTTTCTGGATATTGAGTGTAAGGGGATAGTGGTGGAAGATTGATGGAACTAGCGGTAACTTTGCTGGATGTGGCTTTGGAATTAGGTAGCTGTGATGACTGGTGGAGGAGGGCCGAATCTGAAGTTTGGAGGTTCACGGTGGTTTGTGGGTTGCAGATTGCTGGTAAAGACATGGTGGAGGTGAGGTTGGTTTTTTGATGTTCTGGGTTTGATTGAGAGAAAAAGAACGGTGAGGTGGTGGATGGTGATGGCAGAGAAGAAATTGACAGGGGAAGGATGGGAAGAAAACAGTGAAGAAGAAAGGGGAAGAACAAAAATCAAAACAATAATCCAGAACTAGATACAACGCCCAGAAAAGAAAAAAAAATACAACCCCAAGAAGAAAATCTAGACAGAAACAAAAGAAAAGAAATTTCCAGAATAGTTAAAAGAAGAAAATTTCTTCTGAATACAAAATCACTGATTATATGTCAATTAATGAAATACATAAACAAATGAACAAAGTTTATAGAACTTACCTGGATTAATGAGTCTTGAAACTTGAATGTTGATGACTGATGAACAGTTAATGATCTTGGTAGAAGACGATGAACAGTGAACAAATTAGATGTGGCGGTTGTGTGTGTGTGTGTTTTTAGGTGTTTTGATGTGTGATTTGATCTAAAATTACAAAAGCAAAAGTGTTTGTAGGGTTTCCTCATTTTCTCTCTCCCCAAATGGAGTATTTATACTGCACAAGTCTTAACCTCCAAGAAATGGCTAAAAGACCAAAATACCCTTGACTACAAATTACAACTTTATCCTTTAAAAATCTATTCTTTCACAATAAAAAAAAAATCAAGAAAAATATAAATAATAAATTCATTAACACTAATTTACTCCGAGAAAAATTTAGAAACTTAAAAACATGCTTAAAACTTAAAAGCGAATTTAGGACCCAAAAATTAGTGAAAAATGAGTTTGGATGTGAAATGACAATTTTGCCCTTGGATAAAGAAAATTCACAGAAAAATAGTTATTTACTTCAAAAAATTATCAAAAATTACAAATAAGCTTAAAACACTAGAAAATGTATTTTTGACTCAAAATTGATGAAAAATGAATTTAATTTATAAAATAACGATTTTGCCCTTGGGCAATGAAAATTCACAGAAAAATAGCTATTGACCTCAAAAAATTATCAAAAATTAAAAATAATCTTAAAACATTGGAAAACGCCTTTTTGACTCAAAATTTGACAAAAAATGAATTTAATTTACAAAATGACGATTTTGCCATTGGGCAATGAAAATTTGCAGAAAAAATAACTATTGACCTCAAAAATTAAGAAAAATTAAAAATAATCTTAAAACATTGGAAAATGCCTTTTCGACTCAAAATTTGACAAAAATTAATTTAATTTGTTAAATGACCATTTTGCCCTTGGGCAATGAAAATTTGCAGAAAAAATAACTATTGACCTCAAAAATTAAGAAAAATTAAAAATAATCTTAAAACATTGGAAAACGCCTTTTCGACTCAAAATTTGACAAAAATGAATTTAATTTGTAAAATGACGATTTTGCCCTTGGGCAATGAAAATTTGCAGAAAAAATAACTATTGACCTCAAAAATTAAGAAAAATTAAAAATAATCTTAAAACATTGGAAAACGCCTTTTCGACTCAAAATTTGACAAAAATTAATTTAATTTGTTAAATGACCATTTTGCCCTTGGGCAATGAAAATTTGCAGAAAAAATAACTATTGACCTCAAAAATTAAGAAAAATTAAAAATAATCTTAAAACATTGGAAAACGCCTTTTCGACTCAAAATTTGACAAAAATGAATTTAATTTGTAAAATGACGATTTTGCCCTTGGGCAATGAAAATTTGCAGAAAAATAACTATTGGCCTCAAAAAAAATTAAGAAAATTCAGAAACATGCCTCAAGAATTTGAAAATTGAATTTGGAACTTAAAATGAGCTAAAATGGTATTCGCGAGACAAAATTACCATTTTGCCCTTATGCTGGTAAAAATATAAAAAATACTAATTAAATCTAGAAAAATCATAAGAAATTAATAAATTCATATAAAAGTAAAAATATGAATTTAAAGCCCCCAAAATTGTTAGAAAAATATTTACAGATAAAATTACTATTTTGTCCCCCAAATTATTGAAAAATTAAAAATTTGTCACAAAAGTGCGGACATCCCCCCCCATGTTTGAAAATAAATAGTGTGTCAAAATTTGGTGTCTACAATATTGTTAATAGATAACACATAAACTATCTATTACATTAACTATCTAAATACAAAAAAAAATTTTTTTTTTGCTAAATAGAATATTACCTATCTATTACATTTCTTTGAATAATCAAAATCAAATTCAAATAAACATCATGACATAAATAAATAAACACTCATACATGGATAAAAATTATGAGCACAAAGATACATAAAAACACATGGAAAAACACATAGGAGCACGTAGGAGCACGTAAAAAGAAATTAAAAGGGTAATCGAGGTACCTCTCATTCGTAAACTCGGTACAAATTGCTACTAAATGAACAAACATGTTAAAAATACCACTATTTAATAAATAAACCACTTAATTAAAAAATTTCATACCAATCGCTATGACATGCTATGATAATTCAAACAATTATAGCAATGATAAACAAAATTTAAAAAAAAATAATAATTAAATATTTAGGAAAAAGATGAAAATTCTTTAAGTAAAAATAAATAAGAAAATGAACAAATAAAGTTTAACAAGGAAAATAAATAAATAAATAAATAAATAGAAGATAAAACACAATAATACACACTTAAACTTTTAACACCCGAATGAGAATTATCAAAATAACTAAAAGGGAAATAAAGAAACTAATTTGAACATTAATTAGACTAACAAGACCAAATTTTAGAATATTAATTATAAATTTGATAAAAATAAAAATAAAATAAAATAAATATATAATGTGAAAAGAAATAATTAAAAGCTTTGAGGACTTAATTAAATCACCTTTTTTTGGCAAAAATAAAAATGTTCCAAGGTTTTGGATTAAAAAGAGAAATTTGGGCAATATTCTAGAGTAAAAAAATGTAATTTATAACAAACTAAATGGTAAAATTATAATTGTAAACCATAGTTAAGATAATAATATAATTTACAACAAATTTAAAGGCTAAAATATAATTTCCAGCAAGTATAATGCCCAAAAATAAAAATTTACAACAATATTTAAAGCCAAGAATATAATTTCACCAAAGTCATTAAGTAATACATAATTTACAGCAAACATCTAAGAATAAAACTACACTTTTCAGCAACATTCAAAGGTTAAAATTCAAGTTCTAGCTACTTTGGGGGCAAAAACATAAATTCCAGCAATATTGGAGGGCAATAAAGTAATTCCAACAAACATTCAAGGGTTAAAATATAATTTCAGCAAACATAAGGGACTAAATTACAGTTTCCAGCAACAACTAGGGAAAAAAATGTAATTTCAGCAGACATGAGGGACTAAAATCGCAATTTCTGACAAGCCAAAGGGGGAAAATATAATTTCCAACAAGTTCAAAACTAAATTGCAATTATTCTGGACATAATTGAAAGGAACTACAAATTCTAGGGGGTTAACTTAAATAAATAAGGACTTGAGTGAAGTAAACTAAAAGTATTAACAGGCATAATCAGATAATTAAAACTTAAGGGGGCAAAACGTATATACAAAATCTGCTAAAATAATAGTAAATAATAAACAAATAAAAGCAACTAGTCAAAACTACGTCGTTTCATGCTGAAACAACGTAGTTTTGCTTAACATTTTTTTTAACCGATTTTCGTTTTTTTTTTCTTTCTTTTCTTCTTTCTTTCTTTTTCTTCTTTCTTTTCCTTCCTTTCTTTTTCTGGGTCATTCCCTCTCTCTCTCTTCTCCTCAACGGACTTCCCTTTCCCCGCCGATCTTCTCTTTCCCCGCCGGTCTTCCTGTCCGGCTCCCTCTCTCTCTCTATTCTCGCAGGTCTCTCTCTCTCTCTCTCTCTCTCTCTATTTCTCTCTCTCGGTTGGTCTCTATCTCCCTATTCTCTTCTCTGAATTCACTATCCAATAATAAAACCAATTTCTTGCAGAGAGGCAAGCCTCCTTGCTCGAAATCCCTTGAGCATATATAGCCAATTTAAATACAATTCTAGAATATCCAGCAAAATTCATAAATCAGATGCTCACATAAGGGGTAAAAGAGAGAGAGAGAGAGAGAGATTTACTTGGTTTGCGGAGGCAGTGTGAATTGGCTGCGGGGATGAGTTGGTGGCCTTCGGTAGTGGTGGAATGTGGGCTGTCCAATTGGTAGACTGATCGTGCGTCTATGTGCTATTGTTAGTGTATCTGTGCGTGTGTGACTTGCTGATTGTATGTGTGTGTGGTTGCCTGTGAATTGTTTGTGCAAAAAATGTGTATGGGCCTTGAATATGTCTTGTGATTTTTGCAAGTGCGTTGTGAAGCTAGTATGTGGAGATGTTGCAGAGAGTGAAAGTGAGGTGTGTGAATGGTGTTTGTGTGAGTGATCTGTGTGTGGGCCCGTGTGTGTGAATTTGTGTGTGCTTTGTGGAATGAACGTGCAGGTGTGTGTATGTGTGAGTTGCAAGTGAATGTGTGTGTCTATTGAGTGTGTTTTTTGGTGAAGTGCAGGGACTGTAATGTGTGTTGTGTGAATTGTGAGTTTTGTGTGTGGTTTGTGTGAGCTATGTTGCAGAGAGGATCCGAGAGGGAGAGTGAGTGAAATGTGTTTTTGTGGATGGTGGCTGTGGTGAACGTGAGGGATGCCTGGGAGAGTTGAGAGTGAACTGGTGTGTGTAAGATGTGTGAATGTGCAGATGAATGGTTGTGTTGTGCAAGTGAAGGGCGGTGAAAAAAAATCGTGTCTGCTGAGGGAGAAGAATGGGAAGAAGAAAAAGTGAAGTCTGTGTGCTGGTGCAGGTGATGAAGATGCAAGGGGAAAGCAGAGAGGGGTGAGGTAGTGTGAAAATGGTGAGTGAAAAACAAACACCCAATCCCCCAAAATCTGCTGACTTGGTGTAAGTTAGGAGGGTGATGATGTGATTAGGCAAGGAGCAAGTTGGGATAATGAGTGTAAGCTGTTCTGATGGCTGTAGCAGCCATGCTGCTACAGCAGCAGGCTGTAGCAGCCATGCTGGCTGCAAAATGCAGCCTGCTCTGCTTTCCTTTTTTTATTTTTTTTTTAAGAAAAAGAAGAAAATAAAGAAAATAAAAAATGAAAATAAAATAAAATAGAACTAATTGAACCCCTTTTTTTTAATTATATTATATATTAAAAAAACTGAAATACAACATTATAAGAAGGAGAAGGTAAATTAGTGCAACAAATTAAAGGTTAATTCAACATTAGAAAAATACAACTTAAAATAAATACCAAATGGTCTTAAAAAATTATAATAATAAATTTTTTTCTTTCTTTTTTTTTAACATAAAATTTATAAAATGCTCATAGACAAAATTCTCATAAAGAAAATTGTACATAAAAAGTGCATTGGAAAACGTGACCTAAATGTGGTAAAATTATAAAATTTATGAAAATTAATAAATGACATCACAAAAATTTTACACAACATATATCATCACATAAAGCACATATAGTTTAATTTTCACTCAAAAAATTTTAAAATTAACGCATTCTTCAAAAGCGTGCCCTTAATAAACAAAAAGACAAAAAAATAAATAAATAAACACTAAATGGCCACTAAAAATCATGTAATTTTTACAGAAAATTTATGAATATACAAAAATGCAAATATAAATTTTTCACTTGAAAATTATTCTAAAAATAGTGCATTGGAAAACGTGCCATTGAAAGAAAAAGAAAAAGAAAATATTAAAATTTTAAATAAATAATAAATGACTCCCAAAAATATTTAAAATCATAAATAATGATAAAAATAGAAAAATTATGTATTTAGGAAATAAAATAAAATAAATTAATATTTACATGGTGAAATTACCATTTTGCCCCTGATGTGACGAATTAGACATAATACGCGAAAAATGTACTCGACCCCCGAAAAATAAAAAAAAATACCCTCTAAAATAAAGTAATACACATATTTTTTACAAAAGGTGTGTCAAAATTTAGTGTTTACAGCTTGCCCCTCTTTGTCGGGAATCTCGCAGAGATTTCAGACAAAGACGTAGACAACACCGAATTTTGACTCACCTAAACACAAAAGCAAAGATAAATATCTAAACATACAAGATGCAAGAATGTAAACAAATGAAAGAGTGAAAATGTGACCGAACTCTTTAAGAGTTACCTACGTATCCCACACAAGGAAATCAGGTCAAACGTAGTTCGAATGGAGAAAGTAAAATTTTGGGCTGCCCGACTTAAAAAATCAAATTAAAACAAAATATGAAACGTCTGTTTGCTGGACAAGTGTGTGGCCTAGTTTGCTAGGATTGATGAAGTGCAAAGAAATTAAATATGAAGGTCCAGTTTGCTGGATATGTACCCAGTTTGCTGGGGTGAAATGCAATGCAAAGTTGGGTTTGCCAAACTTGAAAAATAAACGTGAAGGTCCAGTTTGCTGGACATGCACCCAGTTTGCTGGGATGAGATGCAATACAAAGTCCGGTTTGCCAGACTTGGAAAAGTAAACGTGAAAGGTCCAGTTTGCTGGACATGCACCCAGTTTGCTGGGGTGAGATGTAGTACAAAGTCCGGTTTGCCAGACTTGGAAAAGTAAACGTGAAAGGTCCAGTTTGCTGGACATGCACCCAATTTGCTGAGGTGAGATGCAATACAAAGTCCGGTTTGCCAGACTTGGAAAATTAAACATGAAAGGTCCAGTTTGCTGGACATGCACCCAGTTTGCTGGGGTGAATACAAGAAATTAAACGTGAAGGTCCAATTTGCCGGACATGCACCCAGTTTGCTTGGGTGAGATGCAATACGAAATCCGGTTTGCCAGACTTGGAAAAGTAAACGTGAAAGGTCCAGTTTGCTGGACATGCACCCAGTTTGCTGGGGTGAGATGCAATACGAAGTCCAGTTTGCCAGACTTGGAAAAGTAAACGTGAAATGTCCAGTTTGCTGGACATGCACCCAGTTTGCTGGGGTGAGATGCAATACGAAGTCCGGTTTGCCAGACTTGGAAAAGTAAATGTGAAAGGTCCAGTTTGCTGGACATGCACCCAATTTGCTAGGGTGAGTACAAGAAAATAAACGTGAAGGTCCAGTTTGCTGGACATGCACCTAGTTTGCTGGGGTGAAATGCAATACAAAGTCCGGTTTGCCAGACTTGGAAAAGTAAACGTGAAGGTCCAGTTTGCTGGATATGCATGAAAAAGACTTTTCTTTTTTTTGAAATCGAAAAGCAGCCCGTAAAGGAATGTAAAACACCCAATTTGCTAGATTAATTCATGAAAAAGATTAAACTATTGAAAGCAGTTTACAAAGCATTTTGATTGATGATTTTCTTTTTTTTCTTTTTTTTTTTTTTTGACTCTATGTAACATATCAAAAAATCTATTTGAAAGAAATAAATAAATGAATAAATAAAATCTTATACCCAAAATTTTGCTCTAATATAAATCAAGTGAAATCAATTTGAAATCTATCATTTAAAATTTGCCCCAGTATAAATTTGAAATTAGTCTTTCCCAAGATGGGTTAGGACATGAGATATTAGAATCAATGTGAAACATTTTTTTTTTTTTGAAAAAAAAATTGCCCCAGTATCAAATTTAAAATCAATCTTTGACTAGAGTAAAACTTCACTTATACCATGACTAGCTACAAAAGACTTGCCCCAGTCTTCTCTTTTTTTATGGAACATCAATGACGAACTCACGATTTTACCTACAGTTGGAAAATGAAAATATGATTAAATAGCGTGCCGCCACCGCGTAATCCCTCAAGTTATGTGAAACGTGTAAACATGAGTTCTTGGCGCCGACATCTAATCCCAAATCCATCCCTATGAGCCATTTCTGATCTTTGCACCCATCAGCATCCACCAATTGTCCTTTCACTATGACTTGTAAACATCGACTGCCGTGATTTTTTATGATAAATTAAGAGGATTTTCTTTTAACACAAATCTAATGAATGACTGATGCAAAACAATTTATTTAATTTCACTACCTTCATTTATTATATATACATATACATGTACACATAGATATTTTATGCAATTCATCATATTTCAATAAATTGAAAACAAAACTTACAACATGAGGAAACAACAAATCACAACAAGTAAAAGTAAGTGTAAAATAATTTTTGTCAAAGATAAGTTAAGAATTTCAACTGTGACAAAACAATTTATTCCACGGTGTTGAAAACAGGCTTTCGACCACGAATGTCACATTTGACCCTTTCGGATGTCATCAACCAGAAGCTTGATACTGCTAGAAGAAGAACAACCATGAAGAGAAAACCCAAGCGAACATAGTCACCAGCTCTTCAGCTTCGTCACTTCTCCTCCATCCTAACTTCGTTTGTGTGCACCAGATTCCCACCTTAGCGCCCTTTCAGGTTTTCACTAAGATTTCCCCCTCCCTTTTTCTTTTTCTTTTCTTTTTTTTTTTCTTCTTTTTTTATTTTTTATTTTTTTTAGGCACCCTTTCAGGTTTTCACCTTTATAAAGGAAGACATAGAACAACAATTATTCAAATCTTGAGCGGTCATTCCCCATTTCATTAAATCAGACTAGTATTTGAAGAATATTTGGCATCAGTAAGACAATCTTCCCTTGATAAATTTGGGATAGATATATTAACATCATATGCCCTTTTGACTTGCAAATTTTCTTTCAAAATTATTACAAAAGATAGACGGAAGTTGGTAATAGTTTCGGCTTTTGGGATGGGGTTGGGTAATGAGCTGGAAATATTAAGGTTGAAAATCAGAAACTAGAAAGGGTTTAAATAATCTTGAGGTCGCATTTGCAAGCGAAATTGTCCCAGTTTTGACAGTTCTCACTTTTCCTCTTTTTTATTTTTCTTTTTCAAAATTTTTTCTTTTTCTTTTTTTTTATATATATACCAATTTTGCCATTGACTTTTGGGATTTGTCTTTTCCTTTTTCTTTTCTAAAAAGAAAATTTTCCCCAGTTTATTACTTTCTTTGGGATTCCCTTTTTTTGTCTCTTTTCTTTCTCTTTTTTTTTTTTTTTTTGAAACGCAAGTCGAAATAAAATTTGTCCTAGTATGGGATGAAATATCACAAAACTATCCCAGTGTGGAAAGGGGTGTGACCTTCAAGTAGGCTGTCAAATGAAAATCACATATTTTGGAGGCTCCAAAGGTAAACTAGAAAGGAAAAGGTTTTTTTTTTTTTTTTGAAAAAGAGAGATGGTCTGGCTTTGATCCGTCTCTTTTGCAACAATTTTTTAAAAGAAAATTTACTAAATCAAATGAAAAGGCCTTATTTTCCTATCTGAATTCATGATCTAATGAGATATCCAACCATCCAATTCTGCTAGAACACAATGATGCTTCTCCTTTTTCTTCTTCTTCCTTTCCCTTTTTTTTTTTTATGAGAAAGGCTTGCTCCAACTGATCCAGTCTGCTCGAATATCCTTAACCTGCAAAAATTTGAACAGCTTGTGCGTCAATCTACTCAAATTATTTTAGCCTAAAATTCTAAACTCGAATGAAAAGTATATAAAAATGAGTCAAATTCCCACTAACAGGAACAACTTAGAAGCATGATTTTGACATTTGTCAATTCCCCCACATTTGAATCATTGTTTATTCTCAAATTATTTGGAAAATGTGAGATCAATTAATGATTCAAGCATTGAAATCACACATGTGTGTTCTAAAATGTACTTCCTCAAGACCAAGTAAATAATCATTATGCAATTTATTGTCTTGTCTTTAATACTCATAATATCCAGTAAAGGAGAAGGAATTATATCACAATTAAGCTAGCTCAAGTTAGTTTCTTCGCCTTACTGAATTTCACAAGCAAATAAATCATATGATCAATCAAAGCGCATCACATGTCTATGATCAATTTTATTTTTCACTTGAGGGGAATTTCTTTTATAATAAACAAATCACTCAAGATATGAGAGTGTCTTTTGACGCGAAAACCGACATTGGTTATGAAGGTTCCCGGTTACTCAACATCTCAATCTTTAAACAAGTAGCTAAAAACTGTATTTGAGAAGTAAAACTGTCTTTTTACGCAAGAATCGACATTGGTTGAATGAAGATCCCTGGTTACTCAACAATTTACTTGCACAAATTTGCAATGCATTACTCATAATTCAAATGCCGTTTGACGCGAAAGTCGACATTTGTTGATGAAGACTCCCGGTTACTAAGCATAAGAACTCATTGGAGTAGAAAAAAGCACATTATTCTTTTTTCTTTCTTTGCCTCTTTTTTTTTCTTTTCTTTCTTTTTTTTTTTTAGCATAAAACCCCTCATAATAGACGTTAGATCACATGAGTGCACTAATTGACCATAATCAGCATTTAACATGTGAAATTAAGTAAAAGAAGAGAAATTTTCATCAAACATACAAAATTTAGGATATAATTCCAACCACTTTACAAGATATACTTTCTATAAGAACAAAACTCCAAACCACATAATAATAATTTATTATTACCTAGGGAAAGCATTTCTCGACACACATAAAGTAATTTCAACAAGTAGAGAATTAGACAAAATCAAAATGACTAACTACAACTCACAAACATGTGACACGACTTTATTTTAACCTCCTAAATGATCTATACAATACACTCCACATGAAAGTGAGAGCAGTTAGGATGTGAAACAATGAACTCCCTTAGTGAATGGGTTGAAGTCATATCTCCAGCATGTTTGTCCCTTTTGTCGTGCTTGAATCTGCCAAATATGCATTAGAAACTTGTTTGACAATCTATTACAACCCTTTATCTTAAAGACTCAAATGCTCAAAAGTGAGAATCTAAGTGATGAATCTGCCATTTTGCCTTATTATCACTGTTGACATTCTGTCTCTTTTGAGTTAAGCACGGGTTCCCTTTTTTTTTTTTGGTATCACTCTAGTTCTCCTTAACATTTTTCGTTATTTCGGAGTCTAGAGGGATATTGAAAATGCAATCATTAGCTTCAAATAAGATGTCATCCAAAAACTATGGACAATTTATTTTCACCATCAAAACATTCAAGAAAATGTTTTTCTTTTCATTCAATTTGAACTCATTAACTCATCAAAAGAGAAAACCTTACAATTACACAAACCTAGCATTAGGTTTTGAGAAAAAATGTGATTTATTTTGAGGCCTCATCAAATGAATTATTTGCTCAATATAACAAAAAGATTTGAAGCAAATCATTTTCAAAACTAAATACAAAATATGAAGGGAAAATCTCATGCTACAAATAATTTTGAAAAAAAACAACTTGTTTAGTGCTTCATCCGAGAAAGAATTTTGAACACAAGGTAATCTTAAATTTACAAAAAGAAAACCTTTATTAGTGACTAAGTTATTCCTATTTTATTATCTAAATAAACCATTATCTAACTACAATTTCATCTATCGCACTAATCATTCAAGTCAAACTCATCAATCTGGACCCTTAGCACTCTCAATTCTAAAAACTGGATTCCCCCGATCCTTCTTATAGTTTGAAAAGAACACTGGCATTATAAATGTCAAGTGTATGATGTTTTATTAGAGTAAAACTATGATTTAAAATGTTTGAATCAAATATGTATCCGACGTGTTTCCCAATTTGTTGCCTCCCTAGAGGACCTGTAAAAAATGAAAAAAAATCGAAAGTTAGTATAAGTGAAAACAAAAACGGATGCATGCCCTAGAGGGGAGCCCTTATTGTGCCAAGGGTAGCCTAGCATGAAATGCAATCCTTTAGGGTGAGACCCCCCCTTTTAATCGTAGATAGGCCAAGGAAGAGATGCCTCTATTCTGCTCGTATTACCTTACCTAGGGTCTCACCCGCCAGGATTTACCGAAAATATAAACGTGCATGTCTTTTAGGGTTAAGTACCCAAGACAAAAGGATGGCTTTCCTATCATGGGATTCCCGAAATGGCATTCCCTCTACGGTTTATGCATGATGACAGTTTGTTAAAGCTAATTAAAATATGTAAAAATGCAAGATTTGAAAATGTTGCAAAATTTTTTTGAAAAAATGAAACATGAATTGCACAAAAGATTATTGAATTCAAATTTAGTTGATGGAAAATTGGAGCCTCCAAAATCGAAAGAAAATAAAAATCATGACTTTATCTAGAAATATACAAGTCAAAATGTCAGTTTATTAAAGTCAAATGAAATATGTGCTAAAATCACTTTTTGTGTAATGTGGGTTGGGAGGGTAGGGGATACGGCAAAAATGACGCATTAATTTCTTTTTTTTTTTAAATGATAAATGCGAGCTATACAAAAGTTTGACCACTTGGGCACATTTATTGACTCTGAGAAGAAAATTTAGTTCGAATAAAACTGACAAATACAACAAGAATGAGTAATCATTGAAAAGGATTTAAAACTAGGGATTAAAAACTACAATTTTTATTCAAGAATATACAAGATGAAAAAATCAAATTTTTAGGATTTTTAAGAAATTCATAATGATTGATCCCTTGGGTATTTATAACAAAATGCAATTTGCAAAAATTTGTGAAATTCCATTTCCATCTTTCTCGAAAAAATTAATTATGAAAACGAAATTTAAACGTGTCAAAAGAGTGTTGGCTTCCTACGAGGACACCATGCCAGGGCTCTTTATTTTATGGTTGTTAATGTAATCAAAGAATAAAAGAAAGTGCGTTAGTTTGATCAACAAATAACACATAATACATTGGCAAAAACAAATAATACACAGATAAAAGTAAATGGCACAACAAGGAAATAAATGAGGTTGGTTCCCTCCCCTCGTGCCTTAGTGTACCTGATAGGGTAAGGCTGACTCTACCCTAGGTTATTCTATATGGATACATGAGGTTGGGCTCACTAATACATCTAGACTCAATTAAGGCTTCGGTTCCCAAACCTTCAGACTGAGGGATCCAAAAGTAACAATTCCGTCAATTCCAAGGATCCCGGAGTCGGTGGTTCGAGTGATTCCCTGGACACTGCTACGCGCACGTCGGGCCACGGCCACATGTCCAAGCAAATCAATTTTTTTAAAACCCAAATTTCTAGACTTGTGGACTCAAGCCGAGAGTTTGGGTGATCTCCTAGACAATGTTACGTGCACGTCGTGCCACGGTCACACGTCTAAGTGGATCGATCCTAATTCCTAAAGGGATGGGTGGGTGACAACCACCAAAAAGAAAAAAAAAAGGTAAAAATAAATCGTATGCACGTATGAAGTGCTCCTTATGAGAGAAAGGAATGTAATATTAATACGCGTGTGCTCTAAGGGTGACTGACCCGCTCCCAAATGCAAGCGCGGTCGAGTAAAGCAATAACAAGTAAATAAATCAAACACACATCACATAAGTGGTCGAGAGACGGGAAGCGTGTGAGATGCGAAAAGAAAAGCCTAAAAAAACCTAAAAAAGAAAAAATGTAATCCTAACATCCAAACGCAATGAAATCACAGGTTAAAGGAAGAAAAGATGATTAAACCTTGTGCTCGGACTCACTAGTGGTCCCCAGTGGAGTCGCCAGCTGTCGCGCCCCATTTTTCGAAGGAAAATAAATAATGATAAGTGTGAGTGAGGTGAGAAAAAGGAAAAGAAGAATTAAATGTGGTTGTATTTATTGGAAAAAGAAGCGTGTAAATTTTTGTAAAAATAATTTTTTTAGAAAATACTTTATAAAAGATGATTCGATAAAAATGTGACAAACAAATGCTTTATTTTAAAAATAAAAGAAGAAGGCCTAAAATGGGACTTTGAAAATGCGACGGTTTTTGGGCCCGAAAATAGAGTCTAAAAAGGGCTTTTTAGTAAAAAAGGAGTCGCCACTTGGTATTGAGTTTTGGTGTACCAAGTCACCCGAAAATATTTTATAAAAGGTAAGAAAATCTAAGAATGATTTATTTAAGAAATGATTTTTGGAAAAATATAGGAAAAACAAGAAAAACCCTTTTAGACGACTCCAGGTCTTTGAAAACAAGAGAAAAAGGTTCGGGAGTCACAGTTGAAGAAAGGGAAGGCAAAGGCTCGTGCCTAAGGCACCCTTTCAACCTAGCCGAAACTAGTTGCGAGGTTTAGTCTAAATTTTCCTAATATAACCCTAAGATTTTATCGCATTTGGATGCAACTATATGAATGCAAATCTAGTCCTAAAAAATGGATATCGTTAAGGGACAAAATGTTCCATTGAGGTTCAGTCGGAATTACCGCATTAATTGCGAAACCCGAGTCTAGACCTCGATGGAGTCACGAGTGTAGATGCAAAATGGAATGTAAAAGAAAAGAAAAATAGTAATATAGATAGTAAGTGAACAAAGAAAGTGGGGATGCAACATGACGGGTACGGGGGACGAATGGACTCGTGACTAACTGTTCCTACTCACGGAGGGGGGAACGACATGTACGCCATCGCTTCCCACGTGAGTAGATGACTATTTCTAGTCAAATCATACAAATGACCTAAAATTCTATGTGTAGTGGAATCTAAATGTTATGCACTAAGATAGATGTTGAAAATAGATAATGAAGTGATAAAGTATATATAAAAATCATACAAAATGGAAAAGGCCTAAACAAGATAAAATGCTGTGTGAAATGGCATGAAATGAACACGCGAGAAATGATCTAATACTAAAATGACCTAAAGGCCTAGCATTGGACTAGCCTATTTTCTATAAATTCTCCGCTAGCGTTGGACTAGCGAAGAAATCGAAATTAGCCACAACTAGCGTTGGACTAGTGTGGGGACGATACATATATAAAACAATAAAGCAAGTAAGTAATTAAATAAAGCCTAGATTAAAGCAATAATCATGTAAAAGCAAATATTAGCACATAGGGAGCACATAACACATAGCATAATATTCTAGATGCAAAAGTCCTAGAGAAAGCGAATAAAACACATAAGCACATAGCACACATAGCACACAAAAGCCTAACTATTACACCGGAGAAGCCTAATTACAATCTAAAATGGAAAAGATAATCAAGATAGCCTATCTAGCCTATCTATTACATTTTCTATCTAAAATACAAAATTTTTGTTAACTAGATAATAAACTATCTATTACATTAACTATCTAAATACAAAAAAATTTTTGCTAAATAGAATATTACCTATCTATTACATTTCTTTGAATAATCAAAATTAAATTCAAATAAACATCATGACATAAATAAATAAACACTCATACATGGATAAAAATTATAAGCACAAAGATACATGAAAACACATAGAAAAACACATAGGAGCACGTAGGAGCACATAAAAAGAAATTAAAAGGGTAATCGAGGTACCTCTCGTTCGTAAACTCGGTACAAATTGCTACTAAATGAACAAACATGTCAAAAATACCACTATTTAATAAATAAACCACTAATTAAATAATTTCATACCAATCGCTATGAACATGCTACTGATAATTCAAACAAGTATAACAATGATAAACAAAATTAAAAATAATAATAATTAAATATTTAGGAAAAAGATGAAAATTGTTTAAGTAAAAATAAATAAGTAAATGAATAAATAAAGTTTAACAAGGAAAATAAATAAATAAATAGAAGATAAAACACAATAATACACACTTAAACTTTTAACACCCGAATGAGAATTATCAAAATAACTAAAAGGGAAATAAAGAAACTAATTTGAACATTAATTAGACTAACAAGGCCAAATTTTAGAATATTAATTGTAAATTTGATAAAAATAAAAATAAAATAAAAAAATATAATGTGAAAAGAAATAATTAAAAGCTTTGAGGACTTAATTAAATCTCCTTTTTTTGGCAAAAATAAAAATGTTCCAAGGTTTTGGATTAAAAAGAGAAATTTGGGCAATATTCTAGAGTAAAAAAATGTAATTTATAACAAACTAAAGGGTAAAATTATAATTTTAAACCATAGTTAAGATAATAATATAATTTACAACAAATTTAAAGGCTAAAATATAATTTCCAGCAAGTATAATGCCCAAAAATAAAAATTTACAACAATATTTAAAGCCAAGAATATAATTTCAGCAAAGTCATTAAATAATACATAATTTACAGCAAACATCTAAGAAGTAAAACTACACTTTTCAGCAACATTCAAAGGTTAAAATTCATGTTCTAGCTACTTTGGGGGCAAAAACATAAATTCCAGCAATATTGGAGGGCAATAAAGTAATTCCAGCAAACATTCAAGGGTTAAAATATAATTTCAGCAAACATAAGGGACTAAATTACAGTTTCCAGCAACAACTAGGGATAAAAATGTAATTTCAGCAGACATGAGGGACTAAAATCGCAATTTCTGACAAGCTAAAGGGGGAAATATAATTTCCAGCAAGTTCAAAACTAAATTGCAATTATTCTGGACATAATTGAAAGGAACTACAAATTCTAGGGGGTTAACTTAAATAAATAAGGACTTGAGTGAAGTAAACTAAAAGTATTAACAGGCATAATCAGATAATTAAAACTTAAGGGGGCAAAACATAATACAAAATCTGCTAAAATAATAGTAAATAATAAATAAATAAAAGTAACTAGTCAAAACTACGTCATTTCAATGCTGAAACGACGTAGTTTTGCTTAACATTTTTTTTAACCGATTTTCGTTTTTTTTTTCTTTCTTTTTTTCTTTCTTTCTTTTTCTTCTTTCTTTTTCCTTCTTTCTTCTTCCAGATTTATTTTCTTTTTCTGGGTCATTCCCTCTCTCTCTCTTCTCCTCGACGGACTTCCCTTTCCCCGCCGGTCTTCTCTTTCCCCGCCGGTCCTCCTGTCCGGCTCCCTTTCTCTCTCTATTCTCGCAGGTCTCTCTCTTTCCCCGCCGGTCCTCCTGTCCAGCTCCCTCTCTCTCTCTATTCTCGCAGGTCTCTCTCTCTCTCTCTCTCTCTCTCTCTCTCTCTATTTCTCTCTCTCGGTTGGTCTCTATCTCCCTATTCTCTTCTCTGAATTCACTATCCAATAATAAAACCAATTTCTTGCAGAGAGGCAAGCCTCCTTGCTCGAAATCCCTTGAGCACATATAGCCAATTTAAATACAAATCCAGAATATCCAGCAAAATTCATAAATCAGATGCTCACACAAGGGGTAAAAGAGAGAGAGAGGTCAAGAGATTTACCTGGTTTGCGGAGGCAGTGTGAATTGGCTGCGGCGATGAGTTGGTGGCCTTCGGTAGTGGTGGAATATGGGCTGTCCAATTGGTAGACTGATCGTGCGTCTGTGTGCGATTGTTAGTGTATCTGTGCGTGTGTGACTTGCTGATTGTATGTGTGTGTGGTTGCCTGTGAATTGTTTGTGCAAAAATGTGTATGGGCCTTGAATATGTCTTGTGATTTTTGCAAGTGTGTTATGAAGCTGGTATGTGGAGATGTTGCAGAGAGTGAAAGTGAGGTGTGTGAATGGTGTTTGTGTGAGTGATCTGTGTGTGGCCCGTGTGTGTGAATTTGTGTGTGCTTTGTGGAATGAACGTGCAGGTGTGTGTATGTGTGAGCTGCAGGTGAATGTGTGTGTCTATTGAGTGTGTTTTTTGGTGAAGTGCAGGGACTGTAATGTGTGTTGTGTGAATTGTGAGTTTTGTGTGTGGTTTGTGTGAGCTGTGTTGCAGAGAGGATCCGAGAGGGAGAGTGAGTGAAATGTGTTTTTGTGGATGGTGGCTGTGGTGAACGTGAGGGATGCCTGGGAGAGTTGAGAGTGAACTAGTGTGTATAAGCTGTGTGAATGTGCAGATGAATGGTTGTGTTGTGCAAGTGAAGGGCGGTGAAAAAAAATCGTGTCTGCTGAGGGAGAAGAATGGGAAGAAGAAAAAGTGAAGTCTGTGTGCTAGTGCAGGTGATGAAGATGCAAGGGGAAAGCAGAGAGGGGTGAGGTAGTGTGAAAATGGTGAGTGAAAAACAAACACCCAATCCCCCAAAATCTGCTGACTTGGTGTAAGTTAGGAGGGTGATGATGTGATTAGGCAAGGAGCAAGTTGGGATAATGAGTGTAAGTTGTTCTGATAGCTGTAGCAGCCATGCTGCTACAGCAGCAGGCTGCAAAACGCAGCCTGCTCTGCTTCCCTTTTTTTATTTTTTATTTTTTATTTTTTTTAAGAAAAAGAAGAAAATAAAGAAAATAAAAAATGAAAATAAAATAAAATAGAACTACTTGAACCCCTTTTTTTGTAATTATATTATATATTAAAAAAACTGAGATACAACATTATAAGAAGGAGAAGGTAAAATTTAGTGCAACAAATTAAAGGTTAATTCAACATTAGAAAAATACAACTTAAAATAAATACCAAATGGTCTTAAAAAATAATATTAATAATAATAATAATAAATTTTTTTCTTTCTTTTTTTTTTAACATAAAATTTATAAAATGCTCATAGACAAAATTCTCATAAAGAAAATTGTACATAAAAAGTGCATTGGAAAATGTGACCTAAATATGGCAAAATTATAAAATTTATGAAAATTAATAAATGGCATCACAAAAATTTTACACAACATACATCATCACATAAAGCACATATAGTTTAATTTTCACTCAAAAAAATTTTAAAATTAACGCATTCTTGAAAAGCGTGCCCTTAATAAACAAAAAGACAAAAAATTAAATAAATAACACTAAATGGCCTCTAAAAATCATGTAATTTTTACAGAAAATTTATGAATATACAAAAATGCAAATATAAAATTTTTCACTTGAAAATTATCGTAAAAATAGTGCATTGGAAAACGTGCCGTTGAAAGAAAAAGAAAAAAATATTAAAATTTTAAATAAATAATAAATGACTCCCAAAAATCATTAAAATCATAAATAATGATAAAAATAGTAAAAATTATGTATTTAGGAAATAAAATAAAATAAATTAATATTTACATGGTGAAATTACCATTTTGCCCCTGATGTGACGAATTAGACATAATACGCGAAAATTTTACTCGACCCTCGAAAAATAAAAAAATATCCTCAAAAATAAAGTAACACACATATTTTTACAAAAGGTGTGTCAAAATTTGGTGTCTACACGGGGTGTAAATGTAATATTTTAATTAGAGGGATGCTAAGTGAGATTGTCAAAAACTTCAAGAGAGATTTTGAAATTATTCCTAAATTTAAAATGTGAAATAAGTAATGGTATGATGAACACGTGATATACATGCATCACGTTAATGTTTAGTAACATAAAAAATGAATCTTTTTTTTTCGGCAAGGAAAAATAAATTCAAAATCAAATATATGCATATATACCAGTTTCTTAATCTTGCAACATCGCAGTAATTGAGCAGTCACAGTTACATGCAGCAGAAGTGACCCATGTAACTAATAATATAATTGCATGTGTGTCATGTGGTTGACACTTCGAGATTGATCTTGTGTAAAAGCAATTTGGTGCAGAATAAATATACCATATTAACGGCTCACGAATAACGTTCTAAATGGATTCAGTTTTTGCTACACATGTTCAATTACGTTTGGACAACCCATCTTTCTAAAATTATTTTATAATATTTTTCAAGCACCTTATTCAATCACTTCTTTATATTTCAAATCAGCTTTTTTGTTTCACATAAATCACATCTCAAAAAATATTATGGTATTGTTCTTCTAATAATTTTTTTAAGAAATACAATCCAGATGAACGGCTTGTCTATTAGTTATATACTTTATGTTATTATTAATGATAAATTGTTTGAACTACCTCTTATTCGTATAAATCGTTGATATAACATTCACTCATCGACCTGCTACACGGCAAGAGGGTAAATACACTATGCAACCAAGCTTTTGACCAAAAAGGGGAAAGAGAAAAAACGCGGTAGAGATCGCTTTCCATTTCACCCAGCCACATAAAAGGAGTTCATCTTGTTTCGTATAGTAAAGCATCTTTCATTAAATCACTAAATTAAATTTAAGAATTATCTTAGCGTGAACTAAAATAATATAAATTTCAACTGGATTGGGAAAACACTTTTCTTGCAAGAAATTCAATCAACTAATATGTAGATGCGACCGGGGGGGGGGGGGGGGGGGGGAATTCTATTCGTGGTTCTTTATTCACTACATACTGATGAAAATAAAAGAAAATTGTACATCTGTTCATTCACTTTCTAAAGAGTACCATAAATGAAAGAAGATGAAGAACTGAAAGGGGAGAAGAGAAATTTTTTCTATCAACATCCTAACGTCCTCTGATAAGTATATATTTAGGATTAATATTTTAATATTTTGTTCTATGGTATATATATTTTCACATACTTATAGGTATGCATACCATAAGTACAAAAATAGAATTACAAATATAAATAAATGTTGTGTATAAAAAATTCATTGAACTGTTAGTGTATGAAAGATTAATCCATATACTAAGGGTAACGATTTATACATTTCCCGTTTTGTTTTTCATACTTTGCTTATACTATACCCTGTGAATTATAACACCTTTAAGATTTTTGGTTTAGAAAATGAAAAGAAGAGCCTGTGGACCAAAAGGTGGAGTGAATAAATTGTTTTCTTATATTTATGTTCTAAAAAGGTGTTTGAATGGAACTTTCTATTAAAGGTTGAAATTAAGTAAAAAGAGCTATATGTTCATCTAAAACTACTTTAACAAAGGGAAATTTCTAATTAACACCCAACACGGGATGATGGAGTTGCACAGTTTTTCTTATGCATTCGGTGCATGCATATCTAAACAATACATAGTTAGTAGATAAAAACTGGAATTAATTTGTAATTGAAATTCCCAAAAGATGTTTAATAACTTATTTGATATGTGATAGGAATAAGACTGCCTTAAAAGGCAAATGATATTTGCACTCCATGAAAAACCTGAAGCACTCCAAATTAGTTTGCTGGGCCAAGGCTTTCATGGAGTGCCTCAGGTTTTTCATGGAGTGCAAATATCATTTGTCAAAATAAATGACAGGAAAAAGATTAAATGAAATTAAGATCTCTCCTCTTGATTTCGTGGCATATTATTAGAATACACTACATTTCACCAAGGCCCATTTGACCATGAATTTTTAAAGTTCAAATGCTAGTTTTCATTGACTTTAACAATGTTCGTATAATAATTCTATGGAAATGATGTGGAACAAGTAGCAAATGAATATTTAAAGAAATTAGAACATGAAAAGAGAAAGAAGAAGTTTGCTAGAAAATAGCATAATTGGATAGTTGGAGTTGTGGATAGAAGACTTTATTAATTAGAGCGTGCCCACATCTTATGGTGATTTCTGTTATCAGTTGACCAGAAGACTTTTTCAATGTAGCTTACCCACACCTTACGTCAAGCAATCTTCTATCAAAATTGAGATTTATGATTTTCTGCTATATTTCTTTCCTTTGTCTTAGGAAACAACTATAGCCTATAAATAGGCATATTCTAGGATTTTTTATCATTCTTTTATCAACTTATTCATAATAAACTTGGTTTTAACCAACTTCTCTCAATCTTCTTGAGATTTAAAGTATCTAACGAATTTTTTCAGAGTTAGATCATGAATCTTTCTCTTTGTTTTTCGAGAATTGTTTGTGAAACAATTCCTTAAATCACGCTCCCGTGTTAGTTGGTATTAGATTAGGCTTCTCTTGTTCTTAAATTATTCCAATGGTTGGTAACACATCCGGAGACAGAACTTTTGTTCCAAAGAAAGACCTTCAGATTCAAAACGACCACATGGATCGCTTGGAGCAGGTGACGAAGCATATGTAGGGAAGCATAGACTTAATTATACAGCGTTTGGATTGGATGGATGTTGAGGGACAGAATAGACAAGGAGATTGGGGCGAAAGAGTGCCTCTTGACTATCCCTTGGTCATTAATGAGCAGTGAACCATCCCTCCTAAGGACCAAAACCTATGAGGATGCTTCGTCTGACAATGAAACATTGGTGGAATTTGACCGTGAAGGCCCTACTCAAACGGGTTTTCAACGTCGAGATCCTAAGGAATTCAAGTTGAAGGTAGATGTGCCTTCATTCCATGGCAATTAAGGTATAGAGAACTTCTTGGATTGTATTGCTAAAATTGAGAGGTTCTTTGAGTACATAAAAATCCCTGAAGACCGACAAGTCAAACTTGTGGCTTATAAGTTGAAGGAAGGAGCATTGTCTTGGTGGGAACAACCGCAGAATCAAAGACGCCGTCAGAGAAAGCAGCCTGTGAGAGCATGGTTGAAGATGAAGCGTCTTCTTATGACTAGATTTTTGCTTCCTAATTATGAACAGCATTTTTTCTCCCAATTTCAGCATTGTGTTCAGCGAGGTCGTATTGTTTATGAATATCATGCATAGTTCTTGCATTTGTTATCTCACAATAATGTGATAGAGACTGAGGGACAACTTGTTTCAAGGTTTCTTGACGGTTAAAGCTTGAATGTGATGAGATTGGTATTCAATCAATTCTTACTTTGGCAGATGCTCATAATCTAGCATTGAGGGCAGAGATGAATTTGGTAAGGAAGAGCAATACCCACAGTGATGGAGCACGGAGAAACTTTGACTCAAACAGATCTAAGACTAAGGAGAGCCAAAGAGATAATCAAGAAATCTGGGGTGCTAGATACTGTGAGGACAAGAGGCCAATGGTGGATGAACAAGTAGCTCTCAAGAAGGCCAATGTGAGGCAACCGCAATCTACTAACATGAAGTCCCCTAATCCTTATGCAAAATTTATGAGGGATAAGTGTAATAGGTGTGGGAAGCCAGGTTACTATTCTAATAATTGTCCTTACCGTCGACAAGTAAACTTGGTAGAGCATGAAGTGGATGATGACGAGGTAGAGGATTATATTTGTAGGGCTGAGTCTGGAGAGGATGATGGAGAAGAACTTGAGTCGACTAGACTTGTGGTGCAAAAGTTACCATTGTCACCCAAGAAGGAAAGGTAGACTCAACGACACAAACTCTTTCGAACTAGGTGCTGAGTTTCTAATAAACTTCTTAATTTAATTATTGATAGTGGCAATTCTAAAAACATTATTTCAAGATAGCTTGTAGAGAAATTAAAAACCACCTATTGAAAAACACCCTGAATCCTATACAATTGGTTGGATTAAAGAAGTAGAGTTATTTAGGGTGATAGATCGTTGTAGGGTGCTTTTTACTATTGACAAGTATTCTGATGAAGTCATGTGTGTATGATATTGTAGATATAGATGCTTGTCATATGTTGTTAGGACGACCTTGACAGTATGATATAGATGCCGTCTTTATGTGTAGAGACGATGTGTACAAATTTATGAAGGATGGTAAGAGGATTACTTTAGTTCCTATGACACCAAATAATCGCTCAAAAGTTGTAGATAGACCTAATAGTAGTGGAGAAGTTTTTACTATTACTAAATTTGGATCAGAATTTATTGCAGGTATTAATGAGTGATATCCGTTCGCTATACTATGGATACTTAGGCAAGTGCACCTATCGTTTCCAGTAGTACAGTGTACAGGAGTACCGAGTGTCGTATCCCACAGGGACTATGTGAGTACTAGTATTAACCTTCTTTCTATTATCTAACCTCACAAAGTGAATGACGAATTAAATGAAAATACAAATTAGCTAAAACTAATTATCTAACTAAATGACAATATAGAATATAGTAGAGAGAATGGACAAAAGTAGAGGTGAATTTAGATGAAGAATTCCCCTAAACCAACATGCCAAGACTCTAACTTGATTAATGATTAACCCAATTGCTTAGACCCTAGAATCCCTAATGTGAATTATATCCTTTCTCAAGTGAACCAATTCCTACCTTCTCGGTTGATTAATTGGAATCTCTTCTCAATTAAAACCCCTAAAAGATGCAATTTCTAATCAATGGACTCTATTTGTAGTTGAGCTTTAATCCTAAAACTCAACTTAGGAAGAACTCATGTAATCCTATCTCTAGCAATTCATTCAAGTTCTCTCTATTCATGAAGTGATCTAATCATATGTGCAATCTCTCGATATACCCATACAAAATCAACACTTGAATTGAAGGATGCATGCAAATCCCAATCCAAAACACAAATAAACTCATGAATAAATCTAAGAACAAAGTGGGTCTTTCATTAAACCAAGAATAAAATCATAGACATAAGAATCTAGGGTTCATCTCATCTAAATCATAAACAACTCAATTCATAATTACAAGAATAAAATTAACAAAAGACAAGAAAGAAAGAGAAAGCTCATTCTCATGCAGCCCCCTTGAATCCTCCCTTGCATCTTGATAAAATCTTCTTGCTTTCACCATTGAAGCCCTTGAGTTGTCCCTCTACTCTTGCTTTCTCCTCCCTACATCACTCTAGATGTGCAAAATATGTGTTTTTGAGGTGTGTGCGGCGTGTGTGTGTTTTTCCTCCAGTTAGGGTTCTTTTTCTCGTCAAATGGCCAGTTTAGCTGCTAAATACGCTGCAGATTCTGTGAAGAAACCGCGGCATAAACCGCGCGCGGGTTGTCGCGCGGGTTGTTCACTTAACTTCTGAATGGAAACCGCGGCACAACTCGCGCGCGGGTTGTCACGCGGTTTGTCTACGTCAGATTTGGCCTCAAAGGCAGCCGAATTAGCTTTTCCTTAAAACACAAAAGTTGTAGCCCCTTGAGATAGCTTTCCAAAACATCAAAAATCATGTCATTTAGAGCTTTGTAGCCAGAGATATACTCAAAATACTAAGAACTGGTCGGAACAGCCTTGCAGTGCAAATGTGCTTCAGTAACTTGGGATTTTGGCCATTGAAACGTGAGAACTGGACTTTGATGTCTTCGTATGAATTGTAGAAAATTGTCTTAGCTTCAAAATACTTCAAGATTCATCCCAATCCAATGTCTCTAGCTCTAGATATGACCAAAACACTGAAATATGTCCAAGCTGCCAAACTGTTTCCATTCCAATTCTTCTTCGCCTATTTCTTCATTGCACTCCAATCAATTGAAATCGAGTTGAAGCTATCAAAACCCTACAAAATGGTGTAAAAACACTTTTAAATCATGCATTTACACAATTTGACATTAAAATCATAAAAGAGAAGAAATAGCTAAGAAATAGAGAAAAACTCATGGAAAACCCTAAAAACCTAACCTAAAAAAACTAGTTCACTTTAGCACTTATCAATGAGTCACAATAGTTGCTAGCTGTGGTGGTGAAAGGATTTCATATGTCTAAATGCAAGTTAGAGATTTTGGTGAAAGTTCATGAGATGCTATATAAATTTGAAGACATCATGCTTGATGAGCTTCCAGTTGGGCTACTTCCTATGAGAGAAATTCAGCATGCCATTAATCTAGTTTCGGAAGCAAGTTTGCCTAACCTGCCACACTATCGAATGAATCCCAAAGAAAGTGAAATCTTGCAGTAGATGGTAAATAAAATGCTAGAAAGGGGATCTATTCGTGTGAGCATGAGCTTGTGTGCTATACCTGCACTTTTGACTCCTAAGAGGATGGTTCATGGCAGATGTGTATTAATAGTTGTGCTATCAACAAGATCATTGTTCGTTACAATTTTTCCATTCCAAGGTTGGAGGACATATTAGATTGCTTGTCTGGAGCACGTGTCTATAACAAAATTGAAGTAAGGAGTGGATACCATCAAATACGCATTAGGCCTGAAGATGAGTGGAAGAGTGTGTTCAAGATGAAGGAGGGATTATATGAGTAGTTGGTGATGCCTTTTGGGCTATCCAATGCACCTAGTACTTTCATGCGACTGATGAATGAGGTCTTGAAGCTATTTATTGGTAAATTTATTGTGGTGTACTTTGATGATATATTAATTTATAGTACTAATGAAGAGAAGCATCTTAGCATTTGCGCCAAGTGTTTCATGTTTTGCAGGAGAATAAATTATATATCAACAAAAAGAAATGCAACTTCATGACAATGAGCCTAGTATTCTTAGGCTTTGTTGTTAGTACGGTGGTATTCGTGTAGATGAAGAAAAGATGAAGGATATTCGTGAGTGGCCTAGGCACTATAACGTGTCAGATGTTCGTAGTTTCCATGGCCTAGCAACCTTTTATAGGCGTTTCATTTGTAACTTCAGCTCAATTGTGACCCCATTGACTGATTCTATGAAAAAGGGGAAATTCCAGTTGGGTCCTGAGCAAGAACAAAGTTTTAAGGAGATCAAGGAAAAGTTGACTACTGCACCATGCCTTGTACTTCCAAGCTTTGACAAGTTGTTCATAGTGGAGTGTGATGCATGTGGTGTAGGGATTGGAGTAGTATTGTCTCAAGATGGAAGACATTAGTCGTTTCTTCATTGAGAAGCTAAACAATGTCCGTCAGAAGTGGTCTACTTATGAATAGGAATTTTATGTGGTTGTTCGTACTTTAAAGCATTGAGAGCATTATTTGATCCCTAATCAGTTTGTGCTTTACACGGATCATCAAACTTTAAGGTATATCAATAGCCAAAAGCAGATCAAGCAAAATGCATGCTCATTGGATCACATATTTGCAGTAGTTTCCCTTTATTTTGAAACATAAAGTTGGCAACAAAATAAGGTGGCTGATGCATTGAGTAGAAGAGCAACCTTGTTAGTGACCTTGAGCCATGAAGTCGTGAGATTTGAGGTTCTCAAGGATCTTTATGCAAAGGATGACGACTTCAAAGATGTGTGGTACACATGTAAAGTCATAGCAACACAGGATGATTTTCATATTTTTGATGGGTAACTCTTCAAAGGTAATTGTCTCTGCATTCTTCATGTTTCTTTGCATGAGAAGTTAATCCGTGACTTGCACGGTGGAGGCATAAGTGGACATAACATTAGCAAGACTAAATCTAATATTGGTTCTTGCTATTATTGACCTCAGTTGAAGCGAGATGTTTGGAGTTTTATGTAAAGGTATTATGTTTGTCAAGTTGTAAAAGGACAGTTTCAAAATACTGAGTTGTACACTCCTTTGCCTATTCCTGAAGGTATATGAGAAAATTTATCTATAAATTTCATACTTGGACAACTCCATATTCAACCAGGAGTAGATTCTGTGTTCGTAGTGATGGATAAGTTTTTTAAGATGGTACACTTTATTCCATGTAAGAAGACGTTAGATGCTTTATATATTGCTCGTATGTTCTTCCGTGAAGTTGTTCGCCTACATAGGATGTTTAAGTCCATTATTTCAGATTGAGACACCAAGTTCTTGAGCCATTTTTGGTTAACTCTGTAGAGGATGTTTAACACTTCTTTGAACTTTAGCAGTATAGCACATTTTCAAACGGATGGTTAAACAGAGGTTGTTAATCATACTTCAAGAAATTTGATGCGTTGTATTTGTGGGGAGCATCGTAAACAATAGGATCATACACTTCCTTAAGCAAAATTTGCTTTTAATAACACAGTTCTCAATTCTATTGAGAGGTCTCCGTTCTCAATTGTTTATGTGCAATCTCCTAGTCATGCTGTAGATTAGTGAAACTTTCAAATGTTTCTGGATATAGTGTTATTGCAAGGAACATGTCTAAAGATGCGCAAACTGTCCAGGTGGCGATAAAAGTAAAGTTGGAAGCAACTAATACTAAATTCAATGCTGCAATAGAAAAGCATCATCGTGCTATGGCATTTTAAGTTAGAGATGAGGTGATAGTTTTTCTACGCAATGAGAGGTTTCCTATAGACAAATATCACAAGTTGCAATCAAGAAAGTATGGGCTTTACAAAATTTTTCAACGAAAAAATCCTAATGCATATGTGGTTGGCTTACCTAATTCTTTGGAAATCTCAAGGACTTTTAATGTTGCAGACTTTCTTTGTATTATCATCCATCTGATGTTCGTTGTATCCAAATTTTTAAGATAACTCGAGGGCGAGTTCTTCTCAAGTGAGAGGGATTGATGTGGAACAAGTAGCAACTGGATATTTACAGAAATTAGAGTATGAATAGAGGAAGAAAAAGTTTAGTGGAAAATAGCAAAATTAGATAGTTGTAGTTGTGGACAGAAGACTTTATTCACTAGAGTGTACCCACACCTTATGTCAATTTCTATTACTAGCTAATTAGACGACTTCTTTCAATACAGTGTGTCTACGACTTATGTCGAGAAGTATTCTACCAAAAAAGGGATTTGACGATTTTCTAGAATTTTTTCTTATTTTTTTGCTATTTTTCTTTCTTTTGTCTTGGAAAACTAATATAGCCTATAAATAGGCATATCCTACGATTTTTTTTTATCAACCTTTTATTAACTTATTCATAATAAACATGGTTTTTACTAACTTCTCTCAATTGTCTTGAGATTTTAAAATTCTAACGAATCTTTTCGAAGTTAAATCGTGATTTTTTTTTTTATTTTTCGGGGAATCATTTGTGAAACAATTCTTTAAATCATGCTTCCACGTCAGGAAAGATCTTGAATCAAATCAATGGAACCTGTAGATGTCTTGCACTAATGCTATTGAAAGGTCTTGAGTTAAACTAGAAAGAGTCTATTTGCATTAGTACTAAAGAAGCGGTGTAAGCTAATTTGACCAAAAGTAATAGCCCCTAAATGGGAATTCGAAGCCTAAACTTGTCCTATACTGAAGCTGAAGTGAAATATAATCTATCCTTTAGTTAGAAGCCGCCTCCAACAAAACTAACCAAATTATTCAAATGGTGGAAAGAATCTTTTGGCCATGAACAGTTGCCATTGGTGAAGCTACGTTTGCTCTAGGGATTCCACCACTCACTCTTTCGAAAACTATAAAATTATTTAGAGAAAATTTTGATTTGTTTAAACTGCCGCACTATCTAAATTTTAGAAATATTCTATTTGCCCCCATAATTGCCCATGGGCAAAAAATGCTGAATTTTTTCGATTTATCCTTAAAATTTACATAAAAACTTAAATTAAAAAAAGGCCCATTCAAAATTACAAGTTGTACTCTTTAAAGGGAGCGTGCACACATATATGCACTTACACAGTCTTTCTTTTTTGTTTTTTCATACATACAGTTTCACACTTGTACACATACTTTTTTTTCACACATGTTCTCAATATATATAGATATATTTGTATTCTTTCTCACCTACAAATACACACATTCTTTCTTCCTATCTCTTATACGCATAGCTATATTTAATATGTTTTACCTTTTTAATATGAAATAATTATACTTACGAAACATTGAATTCAATTAATTATCAAACAAATATAATAATATCAATTCAACAACTTAAAAATTTCAACACTTAAAGTTTTGATTTTAGAATTCAGAGTTGGAAATTTAGTTTTATCAAAGAGCCCAAAAAGTTTTTCGTTATGGTAAAATAAATAATCTACTTAATACGCATAAATTTTTTTTTCTTAAGTAGACAAATAGTTAGAATGTTCCATTTTCCTCTGATAAAAGTGACGATATCAAAAATCCAAATTCAGTGTCAAATAAATTGTGTTCATTCATAGATAAGAATGTATGCAACATCAGTTCAATTACAATTGACATGATATGGATTAGGTATAACAATTATAAACAAAAATACACAAATCAAGTAATAAAAACCTAATCTCCCAACTTATTCCACAGGTGCACGGATCGGTTGTAGGATTTGGAGTATTAGGATCCAATCCCATATGTGTCATAACTAGATTTCTCTGTGAAATGATAAGATTCCAACTATTCTCATAATGAAATCTTATGAAAATATGAATTGTAGTGATTCACTTAAGCATCCATTATTCTCATGTGAACTACTTTAGAATTACTTGTTCATTTTTCATTGTTACATGCATCTCTCAATGTCAAGTAGCAACTAAATGACTTGTTTAAGTTGGCCAAGCAAAAACAAGTGTTAAAACTTGAACAAGTAAATAAACAAATGCAAGCTTAGTAAGTGCAATAAACTAAATCATGTTTGTTAATTCATTAGGTTCATCCATGGTCTAGATGCAGCCTTTAGTTCAACATGGTGAATGAAACAACTAAAAGTTCAACTTCAAAGATAGAATTCATAGCAACTATGGAAAGTAAAAGAGATAGAGTTTGGAAATTGCTCAACCAATATGAGAATTAGTCATCTTCTTTATTAACCTTCAAAAGATTGCACTACAAAAGTCTCTTAGAATGTTCCTCACCACTCTATTGAAGGATTGAGAGAATTCTACTAATTCTCTACCAAGCTAAGTGTAAAATTAAAGACTATAACTACTCTTTACAACTAAAACTTCTTTTAAATACTTCACAAATAACTTCTATTTATAGACAAATGTTCCTCAAGTCATTTTCCAACTTGCATAAATCATTAATGCATGGAAATGATGAAGATTTGCTTGGGGATTCCAAATGGACACAAAAGTCTTCATTTATGCTTCTAATGTATTTTCCCACTTGTAGAACCCTATCTTCATCTGAAAATGTCTGCAAAAACCAGCTAGAAGAGGATGCAAGTTGATGCCCTAGAAAGTCTAGCCGACGTGCGATCCGCGTATCCCAGTTGCGGATGATCATCTGTGTATCCCATCCGCGGATCACATCCTATGGCCCCCACTTGATTTTTTGCTTTTTGTTGAACTGGACCTGATGTGTGCAGGCATTTTTCATGTATTTTCAAGCATTTTGGTGAAGAATTGGATTTTTTTATTATTTTGCACAATTGTTCCTTCAAGTTTGTTCAATCAACTTTAACTCTTTGAATCACCATTGAATTTGATCTTCCTTAACTCTAATTGATCCAAAATATATTTTAATATGATGATCCTACAATTATACACAAGAATTGTGCATTAATTTACTCACATAAAAATTCTGCCTCAAAAACTCTAATTCCGGAAAAAACCCTAATTCTCATGAATTGTTGGAAAATGAGTCATTTGTAACCAAAAATACTATAATTATTCTTAAAATATCATCTAAAACATATAATAATATATATAATAATATTGGTAAGTTTATTACTTATCAACAATTTTCCTTATTTCATTTGAAAATGTAAAATATTTTTTTCCATATGATGTAAACTAAGTCAATTTTAGAATTTTCATGCATAGCACGGGGCGGACACTTGTTCACAATTAAGCTAATGTCTAATCACATGAAAACTTCTCTATTTTTTCAAGTGTGGCATGGAATAATAATATTTGGTGATACTGGATCCCATGGTTAATTTAATGAAGTAATGATGAATGAAGACTTTGAAGACCAGTGAATGACCGTGTTTTTCTCTTTTAGGTTAGTTCTAGTCAATACATGACCATATCAAGATTCCTTATAAACCACCTCCTTTCAATTGGAGCTGAGTGAGTTTCTCAATTCTCGTCCCCCAATTGTAAAAAAAAAATTCTTTAGAAACCACCTCAGAGATCAATAAACAAAGAATATCATTTAACACGTGTTAATATTCATTTCTTTATGCTCAAAGCCATAAACTAACGCAAAAACACAACAACCAATAACACTAATACATTAATAGCACCAAAAACATGACACAAAACTAAATACTTCAACAATTCATTCCACAAGTTCCTCACCCTACACTTACATTCTCACATTGTCCGCAATGAACCAAACACAACACAATTAGGCACAAGTAACACACAATAGCTAAACACACTATAAAAGCAAGCATGAAAAATGAAAGTTTGAAAAACAATACTACCCTAACTCATGGAGATGGAGGCGGTGGAGACGGCACACGGAGACCCAAAAATTCAATATACTTCAAGAGTTTGCAGTTGTGGTATTTTTTATCACGTTCTACATTCGACAAACAACCATCAATAGAATCAAGTTGGGTTGCCATCCTTGAGTTAACATCCGCCATGGACGTCAATTGATCATTCATAGCCTGATTGATGGCTTCCATATCATCAAGGCAATGTAGCACTTGCTTCATCCCGTCTCCTCTTCTTCATTTGTTTGATGCATCTTCTTTTTTTTTTTTTTGGGCAAAAAAATCTCGTACACAAGGGAGGGACGCCACCCCTAAATTTTATTAATATAAAACCAAATACAAATGAGAGGGGGACATAGAACTTACCTTTCTTATTAATACAATTAGAAGAAATGAAAATATAAGACTTAAATGAGGAGTACTTACTCCCTTTACATTATTTATTGCAAAAAAACTAAACACTTACAAATACTTGAAATGAAATGCAAGGAAATCCTAAGCGATCTAATCTAGCTGCACCTCGAGCTTCTATTGGAGAGGACAAAAAGCTAGAAAAAAACTTCAAGACCATTGAGTTGCAATCCCTTATTTGACAAGATATCCACAGGTTTGTTAGCTTCTCTATAACAATGATCAATACTAATGATATTATCACGAAATTTACCCATCTCATCTAGAAGAGGCAACAAAGTCCAAGGACAGGCACATTTACCAGAGATAATATTAACCAATGCCAAAGAATCTGTTTCCAACTGAAATTTGTCAAAACCGTTACTACAACACAATTTCACCCCTTGTATTAATGCTTTGAATTCAGCTTCTAAAATTGCACCCACACCTAAAGAGCAAGCAAAAGCAATGACAACCTTTCCCATGAGAATCCCTTAAAATACCTCCACCACCACAAGGACCGGGGTTCCCTTTTGAACAAGCATCTGTATTTAATTTTAAAAGATTCAACTGGAAAGGACCATTTCACCAGATTCACAGAGACTCTCTTTTTCGCATGAACTACACAAGAGTAAAAATCAGCCCAATGCGAAACATTAAAAGACATATTAAACTTTTGCTCCCATGCCATTTTAATGTCCCAAAAAATCTTATAGGACAACATACTCCCAAGAATGAACAATCCCTGCAAAAACCTGATCATTTCGAATTTTCCACATATTCCACAGAATACAGATAGGAGAGATATTATGTAGAAAACCAATGAAAGCATTAGGAGACAGGCAAGTGACCACCATGTCATTAATTGTAATTCGAATTTGAAAATGCTTAATACCAACACCCATTGGAGCACCAAAATAATTCCACACCTTCCTTGGCAATTTCACCACTGCAGAAAATATGCTCTAAGAGTTTCACAAGTAGGGGAAGTGCAACAAAAACACCTAGACGAACCATGTATGCCAAGTTTAACTACAATATCAGCCACTGGTAACCTTTTTAACAATAATCTTAGCATAAAGAAAGACATTTTTATGGGAATGGCAGAGTTCAAATTAATTTAAACATAATATCAGAGTATCCACCTTCTCGAATGCAATTGTATGCTGACCTAGGTTGAGAAGGATCCTGTAGGGAGTCAATCTCCAAATCATTTTATCTGGATCATCATGACATAGAGGTTGTTTGGCCACAATATCCTGAAGAATAGATGGCGGTATCATTCTTTCCAATGTTTGAACATCCTAACTATCACCATGGACAAACTTCCTCACTTGACAGTCATCATTTTGGATATTCAATAAACACCCCAATGGTTCATTCCCCAGCCATATATCGTTCCAAAAACTCACACAACCTCTTCTAAGAATCTAAGAAATTTTATTTTCAGCATCTTCTCTTTCCCTTTTCCAGCTTGGGCACTCTCTCCTTGTTGAGATTCGACAATCCTTGTCTTCAGTGTTTCTACCACCTCAACCTCTTCGTCATCATCCTCTTCATTCGAAATAACATTATGCCTCAGAGTTCCACTAGCCTTAGTAGCCAATCGTGTCTTGTAACATCATCAGTATGAAGCAGGTTTGAGCTGCATTCCAGGCAAATAACTTTTGCCTGACTCAAAGCTTCAATATCCAAATACGAGCTCTCATAGCCCTTTAAAGTCGAGTTCTCAATATCCAAAATACCCAAATGAATTGCAAGTCCAGTCACAATGTGACCCAACGCAATGGTGCATTTATGATGTTGAAGCACATAGACAAAATTTTAGAAGATAATTGGTATGAGTAAGACTCGTTGCTTTGGACCCTGCAAACAATTCAACAAAAACAAATATTAGGCAGCAACTTTGTTGCCCTCTTGCTTCCCAAAGATTGAATGACAAAGGAATTTGTGAAAAATAAGAATAGCATGATCATGTATAATGCCATTCGGGGAATTATGGGGGTCAAAAATCGATTCGCTAGTCAAGTTCTTTCAACATAAAGCATAAGGAAAATCATCATTTGGCTTAGAAACACCATTCTTAGGAAACCCAAAAGCTTGAAACATCAAGTCATAATCAATGACCACATTTTGACCAAATATTCTACATTCTAGCACTTTGGTATTACTTCGGTCAAATTTAAGAGTAGTATAAAATTCAAGAGTTAAGTCCCTACAAGTGTGGTGAGGATTTTTCACAAATTTCTTTAGTCCCAACCTAGCACAAAACTCCTCTATTGTCTCTTTAAATTCAAGCTTTTCCAAAATATCATAATCAAAATATTTACGAAGAGCAAAATGTCTTTTTGTCAAAGAAAGATACCTTTCATCCTCTTGTTGGGTGTAAATGGAGAATGAGGCACCATATTGAGAAGAAATATTCATGACCTCCATGGAAGACATGGCTTGCTTCACCCTCCTAGAAGAATCCTTTGATGCTCTTGCTTTTTGTCTTGGAGGCATGGTGTGGCAAGAGGTAAGTATGGGTAGGAAGATTTGGGTGAAATTTGTGGGAGATTTGAGAGAAATTTGTGGGAGGAATTTGGAAGGAATTGGGAGAAAGAAGAAAATTAAAGAGAGAGATGAACAAGAGAGAGGGAGGGCTGACAGCTAGGAGGAGAGAAAGAGGGAGAAAAATTTAAAGAAAAATAAGGGAAATAAGGATTAGGTTGAGTGGGGAGTTTGTGGGGCACATTAGTGGAAATTTGGGTTCCACTACAACAAACTTTCGGGAGTTGCTGTCTTAGTCAAATTGATCAGTTCAACCGAAACAGCAACTATTGCACTAACGCTCCTCCTTTTTTTTTTTTTTTTGGCAAACACATGCTAACTTCTTCACTTCCAAAGAAAGGACTTGAAACCTACAAAAATAAGGTTAAGACAAATTAAAATTAATACCCACAAAGAGTAAAGAATCATTAAATAAAAACTTGCAAATAACGTAGATAGCTTGGGTTGCCTCCCAAGAAGCGTTTTTTTTAAAGTCATTAGCTCGATTTTGAATAAATCATTGGCTAAGTGAGAGAAAGGAGGGAAACAATTTCCCTATGGTGATCCACGAGCTTTCCTAAGTATGACTTGCAACGATGCCCATTAGCCTTGAATCGCTCTCCTTTGGAATTCTCTAATTCTAAAGCATCATGCTTAAACACTTTTGTCACTTTGAATGGTCCACTCCATCTAGATTTAAGCTTCCCAAGAAATAATCTCAAACGTGAATTGAACAATAAGACAAAATCTCCTTCCTTAAATTCCTTGGGAACAATATGAGTATCATGCCATCTTTTGGTTCTCTCCTTATAAAGCTTAGCATTCTCATACGTCAAATGTTGAATTTCGTCCAACTCGTTGAGTTGCAATAATCTCTTCTCACCAGCTGTCTTCATGTCAAAATTTAGAGTCTTGATTGCCCAATATGCATGATGTTCCAATTCAAGGGGTAGATGACAAGCTTTTTCAAAAATTAACCTATATGGAGACATTCCAATAGGTGTTTTAAAAGCATCATCTAACTTATTAGCCCAATCCGTTCTTGCTCCATTCACCATCTTCTCCAAGATTCTTTTTAATTCCCTATTTGAGACATCCAGTTGACTGCTAGTTTGGGGATGGTATGGTGTAGCTACCTTGTAATACACCCCATATTTCTTGAGGAGAGATTCAAATTGTCGGTTGCAAAAATGTGTGCCACCATCACTAATAATTGCACTGGGAACTCTAAATCTTGCGAAGAAAATCTTGACAAATCTGACCACCACCTTAGCATTATTTGTTGTAGAAGCTATTGCCTCCACCCATTTATATACATAGTCAATGCCCACTAAGATGTATTTGTTCCCATAGGATGATGGAAACGGTCCCATGAAGTCAACTCCTCAAACATAAAAAATTTCCACCTCTTGTATATTAGTGAGAGGCATCTCATTCCTCTTTGAAATATTTCCTGCTCTTTGACAACGATCACAATTCTAATAAATTCTCTAACATCTTGGAATAATATAGGCCAATAAAATCCACTTTCTAAAACACGCTCAGCTGTCTTATTTGCTCCAAAATGACCAGCATATGGTGAACTATGACACTAAGTAAGAATCTCTAATATCTCCTCTGTCGGAGATATTAGAGATTCAAATAAAAATTTTTTCTCTGTTGATAAGATAATTCCACAAAACTAACGGTAAATTCTAGATTAAAACTTCTTCTAAAACTAAATTAATACCAAATTGCCTAAACTAGAATTGAACAGGCAATTAAATCTAGAGAAGAATCAACAACCCACAAAGATTAGGAATTAACACTCACCCACAATCAGTTCAATTAATTAATCTATGAAGTACTCATGCTTTATTATGACCCGAGTTTTTTCAATAGGCATCAATTAAATTCTCTCAATGTTTAATGACTAAACCTTATTTAGATCAATTGAAGAGCAAATTAACCCACACTCATAGTGCTAACCCGTTAGACAATCAACCTAATAAGGCTAATATGCCCAACTCCAAAGGCTATCTAATTACTTATCACAATCTCTTGCCAATAAATGACTAGATTGATGATTGTAGATCTATTATGCTACCATCTCTCAATACGCAGCACAACATAACTCATAACCATGGTGGCCAAACATGATTAAGCATTAAGTATAACAATCGTCACATAATAAAAGCACGATTCATAAATAGATTAATCAAAAGAATATCATGTTTAGAGCATTAATCCCTAATAACAAATTTAACATTAGTTTTCTTAAATTCAATTGGAAGCCTTAAACAAAGAAAAGAGAGAGAAGAATAAAAATCTGGAATCTTGAGTTCTTGATCTTTCTGTTGATCTCATTTTTGATGATTCTTGTGTTGTAAGGTGTTTTTCTAGGGTTGTCGTCGCTTCTCTCCGATATTTTTTTGTTTTCCAATATTTATTCGTGTTTAGGCTTCCTAAAAATCAAGTCTTTGAGTTGGAAAAGGAAAGAAATCACTAAAATCACGATTCTGCAGCGAAACCTTTTGTTTCGATCGAACCAGATCAGTTCGATCAAAACAGAAGCCTGGAACTTTGGCTGTCTTTGTTCTTTCTTGGCACTTTCCATTCCATCCACTTTCCTTCACTTCTTCTTGCCAAAAACAATACAAATAAGTTCCATTCTCCTAAAATAACTTTCCTCCAATAAAATTACTCTAAAAAGACCAAATTTTCCTAATTAACACCACACAATTTACTTTTTAAACACCTATAAATTAGGCACACATCAGTAGCCGAGCTGAATTCTAAAAGCGGTTATGTTAACCAAACTTCATTTGCAAAAGCGATTTCGGCTACGGGTATCAATTTTAAAAATCGCGGTTAACCGAACCGGTCCACATTTATGTCTTAGAGGTTAATATTTATGAATATTATAGAGAAATAAGAAGTATTAAATCGTTTCATTTTCTATTTAAGTTAACTCAAAAACTTAAACATCATTAGATTTTTTGTCCAATTTAATTTTTTAATTTGTATATTATTTTTGGTTTTATACTCTGATTATCATATATATTCTTGATACTAAATAAACAAATATTTATATACAACTTAAATACGAAATATAAAAATAACACAAATATTTTTTACTCATATTGTGAAAATTTTTATTTTTAACTTTTTTAATTTTAAAAAGAGTGGATGCAACAGTTTGAAATTGTATAAATAGTTTTTTTTTTACTTGAAAAAGTGTTTATGTTATAATGTTTTTTATTTATATTATCAAATTAACTTAATACAATACGGTTCTGGTTACTCGCAGCACCCGACCCTCTTCGACTGGAGAATCGCTAAGCCGTTAACCGACTAATAAGGGTTGGATACGGTTAGCAAATTAGGCGAACCACTACAAGCGGTTCCAGGAGGATATAAGGTGAATGGACCGGTTAACTGGTCCATGTCCACCCCTACCCAAGATCATACATGAAATCTTAGAATACAAATTAATGAGATAGTACCTGATTTCTTTTTTAATCCAGCCACATGTTGAGTGGAAGCAAGAACGCGATCACTAATCAAATACTCCAAATCTTGTGACTAACTCTTAGATGGTGGAGAGAGAAAACTGAATTTAATCGTCATTCAGATCCTTAGAGAGGGGACCTAGCACTCCTTATATATTAGACACATTACAGTCTCTATTGAACAAGTCCTAATGGGCTTAATAGGTCTACACAATTAATCCGCGTCTTATTATATTAGAATAATAGAACCAATAATTAAACCAAAAAAATGGCCATCTTTATGTCTCACATTTGACCATATTATCTCAACTATTAATCAAAATTAATATAAGCTCAAAATTAGATTAAAAAATCTAACAAAAAAATTGTCTGTAGCACCCATCTTTAAAAAAATCTTCTGTAGCACCCATCTTTAGTTTCTGAATAGTAAATATTTGAAGCCAACATTTTATGATAAAAAAGAAACTCGTATTCAACTATTCGTCCCCTATTTAATATCACTAATTTTTCCTTTATATTACAATATAAGTGTACTACTAAAAATGTAGATTTTTTTTTTTTTTGGTTGAAATTAGCATTAGGGAAGGCTTATGTAATACAAAGAGAAATCTAAATCAATTTTAAAGAATGACTAAATCACTATAATTGTGATAAATCTTGTGCAAGTGTAATTTATCCTTCATAATCTTTATAGGATCATCAGCTTACGACTTCCAACCAGGGACGAAGCCAAGATTTTGTGTTGGGATAGGGGGCGGCATTAACATTTATTTATATAAAATCAATGCAAGATTTTATTTTGGTGAGAAAAATTTTAAATAAGTATAACAAAGATATTGAATGCACATGATATTTTTTAATTTATGTTCGATATGCAATGATAAAACTACAACAAACAATCAAAATATATTCCAATTACATATTCAAACTCCAAAATTTTATAAGTATGTATATCAACATTTGCCTTACAAATGCTCATTTTGAATGAGTTAATCTTTTTGATGAATTAAAAATAATTTTCTTATTAATATACTTTTCCTCTAGTCCAAAAAGTTAGATGTTAAGAATAGTAATTAAATTAAAATTTTCCCTTATTTATCCATTTTTATGACTAAAATAAAAATCTCGACTTATCCAAATTACTTGATTTTATCTTGTATTGGATTTATCTTATATTATTAAGTATTTAGGTTACTTATCTTATATTATTAAATACTTAGGCTATCTAGAACCTAAGGTAACAGGAAAATGTAAGAAAATTTTTGGGAGATTTCAAAAGTATTAGATAGAAATCACTGCTAGAATTTATAGGGCTATGTGGAATAAATCACTGCTAGAATTTATAGGGATATGTAGAATACTTGAGATTTTTGAGTTAATGAGAGCCCTTAAAGTTTGCGTCTTCTATTCAAATGGTGGCACTACAAATAAGCTGGCGAAAAATTGATTGCAAATGGACACAAAATTTTTGCTAGGGCAAACTTTACGTTAACATATACAAACACAACAAAATATGTGAAAATTTAAAACTTTTGAAGTGACAAATCTATTTTTTAAAGGATCAGTTAAAATTGGTGCAACATGTCATAGAATAAATGGTAAAGTTTTATTTATAAAGCAAAAAGTGATAAAAAAAAGTAGTAACTCAAAAAAATTATGGTATAAATTTAGACGTAGTTTTTCTAATTTAGCCATATCTTTTTCAATCTAAATCAATTTTTCTAAGAATGACAGTGGAACAGGATAGCAACTTCTCCCTTACTCACCAATTCAATTGCCCTCCGTTGCCCTTCCCCGAACTTTCCTTAATACATACACATTACTCTTTTGTTTTGCAAATTAAATTATAACTAATTTTTCCTAAGTAATTAAACACTAAGTTATGATATTTATTTTTCATATAAATATTGAAGGTAGTACTTTTATGATCAATGTAATAATATTCATAAACATTATATGGTACGAAAAAAATTGTAGTATGGTACCTCAACTCATTTTCGATTTTCTTTAATACATCTCATATCCTTATGAAATTGATTCTAATTTTTTTTAAATATTTAACGTATTAGTATGTAAATAGAGTGTGAGAGAGAAATTTTTATGTAGTAAAAAAAATTTTACAATAATAATATTAATAACAGCAACAACAATCGTAACAATAGTGATAGAAAAAGAAAATTAATAAAAAGAATGGTAAGAAAGGAATATTAAGAGCTGAGATTCTAGAAACATGTGATTGGTATTAAAAAACTTTGTTTTCAAAATTATTAAGTTAAAACTTTTCAAAAAATTAGTAAGGAAAATAATGAAATTTAGTAAGCTATTCAATAAGAAAGAAATAGCAATTGAGGAAATTTTATCAAAATATTTAATTATCATGATAATAAAATATTTAGAACAAAAATTCAAAAATAAGAGAGAGAGAGAGAGAGAGAGAGAGAGAGAGAGAGAGAGAAGTTAGTCAAATCAGCGTCTTGTGGACACTAAAACGGAGATTACTTGACTTTGAAAACAAGGCGAAAATATTAAAGATCTTTAAATCAAGCCACGATCAGTTAGAAGCATCTTTCACAAATGACTTTAAAGGTATCAGAATCATCTTCAAAGTCATGCATGATTACATCGCCAACTTATAATTTAATTTATTGACGTGATGATTAGGGAAACTTTCGTACGCGCTTTGACTACTGAGGCCTCCAGCTATCGCTAAATGGCACACATATTATGTGATACAACAAGCACGTTTTTTTATTCGAAATGCAAAAGAAACAAGCACTTTTGTTACAGAGATGTCGCGTCCTAAAAATCGTGAGTAAAAGAAGGGTGTTGGTGGGGTCGTTGACTGTCGCATCCGAAAAGACGGTTCGGTCTCGGTGACCCTTTCGAAAATAAAAATTTTAGAAAAAACCGTGCGTGTGTGAGAAAAAATCAAATTTTAGTAAAAAAATGTATTTTAAGAAAAAATGATATTTTTAAAAGAAAACTAGGCCGGGACTAAAAGTGCGACAGATTTGACCAAATAATTTGAAAAAGGGTTTTATTTGAAAAACGGAGTCACCACTTGGTACTGAGTTAGGGTGTACCAAGTCACCCGAAAATTTTTTAACAAAAACTAAACTAAAAATAAAATTTATAAAATCATTTAAAACCCTTTTCAGACTCCGGTCCACGAAAAATGAGAGAAAAAGGTCCGGGAGTCACATTTGAAGAAAGGGAAGGCAAAGCCTCACACCTAAGGCACCCTTTCTACCTAGCTGAGACTAGTTGCGAGGTTTAATCAAATTTTTCTAAATTAACCCTAAATTCTATCACGTTTTGGATGTGTCTAAATGAATACAAATCCTAAGTCTAAATGTGGGTATCGGGAGAGTCGGAATGTCCCGTCAAAGCTTGGTCAGAATTACCATATTAATTGCGAAACCCGAGTCGAGACCTCGAGGGAGTCACGATTTTTTATGCAAAATGTGATGCAAAAAGAAAAGAAAAAAATAATATATAGTAAGTGAAGAAAGAAGGTGAGTATGCAACATGACAGGTACGGGGGACTTATAACTCGTGACTAAATATTTCTACTCACGGAGGGGAGAACGGCCTGTACGTCACCGCTTTCTACGTGAGTAGGCGACTATTTCTAGTCGGATCACACAAATGTCCTAAAATCTAAGTGAAATGCAATCTTAGATGTCATGCATTTGAAAAACGTGTCAAAAATAATAATAATAATAATGGTAATAAATAGTAATAATAAAATCATGCCAAATGGAAAGAAAACTAAAAGTGTGTGAAATGAGAAATGCACACGAATGAACCTAATCACTAAAATGTCCTAAGGGTCTAGCGTTAGGCTAGCCCGTTCTAAGGAAAATCCCACTAGCGTTGGACTAGCGGGGAAACGATAAGCCATAACTAGCGTTGGACTAGTGTGGTGACAGAATACTATAAATCATGAATTAAACATTAAAGTATGAATTAAAAGTAAATTAAACATATAAAAACATGTAATATCACATAGGAGTACATAACACATAAGCATGATATTCTAGATGCAAAAATCCTAAGGAAAGCGGTAAAAGAGATAAACACGTAAGCACGCAAAAGCAAATAAATCTTAACTATTACACCGGAGGGCTTGATTTACAATTTAAAGGGGGAAATTAAAAATGCCCTATCTATTACACTTTCTATCTAATTACACAATTTTTGCTAAAATATGAGAAAAATAATCTAACTATTACATTGACTAGCTAAATACAAAATATTATATTTTTCCAAAATAATAATAAAAATTCAAAATTAAATAAATTAAATACGTAAATACGCAAAAAGTATAGTAAAATAAAAATAAACAAATAACAAATAATAATGCATAAAATCACATTGGAGCATATTGGAGCACATAAAGAGAAAATAACAAGAAGTCGGGATACCTCTTTGGAAGACCCGGTACCAAATACTTAAAAAGATGAACAAACAAGTCAAGGTACCTACAATAAAAAGAATAAATACTGAGACACTAAAGAATTGAGAGTAAAATGTAAAGTTTAGCAACCAAGGGGGACTGAAATAAAATTCTACAAAACTTAGGGGTAAAATCAAAAATTCCAAATAATGAAGGGGCAAAATTGAAATTTTACATAAGTCTAGGGGGGCAAAAATGCAAATTAGAGTAAATTGGGGGCAAAACAATAAATTTTAGTAGGCTTAGGAACCGATCGCAATTAACTCAAAACATTATTGAAAGAAATCCAAACCTAAAGGGGGTCAATGTATAATTAATGGGGACTGAATTACAAAAAATGAGAAGTGACTCATGGACTTAGTGATATAAAGCTAGAGGCTAAACCTAAATACATGCATATAAACAACATAAAAAGAAAAAATGAAAATGCCAAAACCAAATTAATTTGTGGGTCGGTCAAATAACCGATTTAGTTAAACCAATAAAATTAATTAAAGAATTAAAACTAGACTAACACAAATTAAAAGCAAATTAAAGAAACCAGTTGACCAAAACACTGATTCTCCCAAATTATTAATCGGTTTTTCCATTTTCATTTTTAATTTTTCTTTGTTTCTTTGTTTCCTTCTTTCTTCTCTTTTCACGATTTCTTTCCCATTCTCTCTGTTTCTAATCCCCTTCTTGCAGCTGCTTCCTTCACCCGAAATCCCCTCTCTCTCTCATTTGATTTTTCTCTTTCTCTTTTTCTCTCCATTTTCTTCTCTCGCTTCTCCTACCCAAAACACTACCCCTAATTGCTCTTTCTCTCTTCTCCTATTCTTCTTCTGATTCTTCTCTCTTCCCTTCTCTCTTTGTTCTCTGTTTCCTTCTTCATCTCGTTGATTTCTCTCTCAATCTCACTCGCCTCTTTCTCCGTTCTCTCCCTCCTTTTTTCTTTGTTTCGATTCTTCTCCCCCTCTTTTCTGTTTCCTTCGCTGCTGCTCCCTCCCTCTTTCTGAATGTCCCCTCTAATTTTTGTTCCCATCTCCCGTCGTACTCCCCCTTTGTGTTATTTGTTTCCTCTCTTTGTCTCTAACTCATTCAAGAACCATTTTTTGTATTTCTCAAATTAGTTTCACAAAAATCCCAGCTCCAAACCCATGAACAAATCCCTCACAAACAAACAATTAAGTACAATTCACTATGATTAATGGTTAAAAGGAAATTGGAAGAAGACTGGAAGTTTACCTGTTCAAAGTGGAAGTGATGACTGCTGCTCACAGTTGTGTTGCTGACCGAATGGTGTTTGTAATTTCATTGGTCAATCGTGGCTGTTTTGATGATATTTTGTGTGGCTTTGCAGGTTGATGAAGGATCTGCAATTGGGCCGTTGCTGCTGATGGTGATGGAGTTTGGGGTAATTTTGTTGTAGGTGTCAAATGGTTGTCGGGAATAGCTTGCTCGTTGCGGTAACTGATTGGAAGCTGTGGTGAATTGGGATGTAGTTTTAGGTATTGACTTAGGCTGTATATGGTTTTTTGAAGTTGAGGTTTTCATGTTTGTTCTTTCTTTTCTTGCAAGTTGTGTGTTGTGCTTGTGTGCGTGGTGTTAATTTGTGATTTGGAATTTGAGGCTTGGAGGTTTAGTTTTAGCTCGCTGGTGGTTAAGTGGTCTAGTTAGAGGGGACTGAACTGGTGTCTGGTGGTTTAGGATTGTTCACGGTTGTGGTGGATTGGCAGAGGATGATGGGAATTGGGGCTGTGGTTGGAGGGTTGCTAACAGATGATTTTTTGCAGAGGTTCAAGGATATTGTGCTCTGTATGTGTGAAACTGTGAAAGAGAGAAAGAGAGAGAGAGAGAGAGAGAGAGAGAGAGAGAGAGAGAGAGAACGTGTGACTTTGTGTGCAATATGTGGGAGTTTTTGGATATAAATGTGCATGTATATGACTGTGAATCAGTGTGTGTGGGTAGATTATGAGACTGTGTTGAATCTGTGTTATTGTATGTGTGGGTGTATGATGTGTATAAGGTGAATTGTGAATCATGATGTGTGTGAGGTGTATGGCTAACTGTGTGAAGGTTTTGTGTGTGATTTTGTGATTGACTGTGAAGTGCGTGTTTCATGTATGTGAGTCTGTATGTATAATTGTGTGCAGTTGTCGATGTGAATTGTGTGAATGTTTGTTCATATAGCTGTGTGTATGTGCGTGTTTATGTGTGTGAACTAACATGAAGAACTGTGTGTTTATGTGATCGTGTGTTTGTGTGTGCAAGTGTGTCTAAGTGTGTGTATTTGTGAAGTGGTTGTATGTGTATTGTGTGTGCAAACGTGAGAAAGAAAATGAGTAGGAAGTGGAAGATTGTGTATAGTGCGTGAGAGAGAAAGTGAGCGTGTGTAGCATGTGTGAGAGAGAGTGAGTAGTATGTGTAGTGTGTGAGAGAGAATGTGAGTAGTGTGTGTAAATTTGAAGATGTGTGGTGTGTGTTCTTGGTGTTCTTGTGTGAAAATTTGAAGGTGTGTAGAAAAAAGTGTGTATTCTTGGTGTGGTGTGTGAAAATTTGAAGATGTGTGGTGTGTGTTTTTGGTGTGGTGTGTGAAAACTTGAAGATGTGTAGTGTGTGTTCTTGGTGTGGTGTGTGAAAACTTGAAGATGTGTGGTGTGTGTTCTTAGTGTGGTGTGTGTAAAAAAGAAGTGTGTGTTCTTGGTGTTCATGGTGAAATGAAAAAACTAAAAACTAAAAAAATTAAAAAAAATTAAAAACTCTCCCTAGACTTTTTATTTTCTCCTCTCCTTTTTAAAATCCCCAAGTGGGGTATTTATGCTGCACAAGTCTTAACCTCCAAGAAATGGCTAAAAGACCAAAACGCCCTTGAATATCAAAATTACAACTTTATTTTTAAAAATTTATTTTCTCTTACAAAAATAAAATAAAATTAAGAAAAATGTAAATAACAAATTTGTTAATAAAAATTCACCCTAAAAAGAATTAAAAAAAACTTTAAAACATGCTTATAAACCTAAAAATGAACTTTGGACCCAAAAATTGGTGAAATATGAGTTTAGAATGTGAAATGACAATTTTGCCCTTGATAATGAAAATATACAAAAAATAGCTATTGGTTTCGAAAAAATTACCAAAAATTAAAAAATAGGCTTAAAACACTAGAAAATGCATTTACGGCTCAAAATTTGACAAAAAATGAATTTAGACTGTAAAATGACGATTTTGCCTTTGAGCCAAAAAAATATAAAAAGAATACCAATTCAATTTGGAAAATTCACATAAATTAAAAAATATGTATGAAAGTAAAATGTGAATTTAAAAAAAACCCCCAAAACTAATGGAAAAATATTTCCAGATAAAAATTACTATTTTGCCCCCCAAGATTATTAAAAATTTAAAATTTGACCCCAAAAAATGCAAACATGTCGCCTAATATTTGAAAATAAATGCTGTGTCAAAATTTGGTGTCTACAAGAGACACTAGCTATCTGTACCCATAAATTCAACAAATGAAACGAAACGTCACCAATGATGAAATTGAAGCCACGTTCTACAAAATTTCAGTGTACTATAACTTTCGACGGAAGCTATTATTAGAATATTCAAGAAAATAAGCTATATAATCTTTATAGAATTGATAAATAATAAATTTATCAATATTATTATATGTTTTAGATGTTATTTAAGTATTATTATAATAATTTAAATTACAAATGACACATTTTCTAACTTTTTCTAGAATTAGGGTTTTTGTAATGCATTTGGAACTAGTTTTTAGTAGAAGAAAATAGTTGTTAGCTTTAGTTTTACATTAAACTTGGTGAAAAATTAGTAGAATTCTCTTCATCTTTCAATAGAATAGAACGTTGTAGGAGAGCTTTTGTAAGTTCAACTTTTGAAGGTGAATAAGAAGAGGCGCTTTGTCCAACTTTGGTTGAGCAATTCTTAACTTTTTCTCTTTACTTTCTATTGTTGATATGAATTCTTGTCTTGATATTGAACTTTTAGTTGTTTCACTAGTCGTGATTCACTAAAAGCTTCATCTAGAATATAGATTAAGCTAATGAATCCAAAAGTACCTCTTAAATTATCAATTCTTGCTAAGTTTGCATTTGTTTGTTTACTTGTTCAAGTTTGAACACTTATTTTTGCATGGCCAACTTAAACAAGTCATTTAGTTGCTACTTGAGATTGAGAAATGCATGTAACAATGGAAAATGAACAAGTAACGCTTAAGTGATTCATATGAGAATAATGGATGCTTAAGTGAATCAATATAAATCATGTTTTCATAACTTTTCATCATGAGAATAGTTCGAATTTTGTCATTTCATAAAGAGATCTAGTTATGACATTTTATGGAATTAGATTCTAAACAAGCAAAATAATATTTACCAAGTCATTCATGCATGATTTATTAGTGGATTCTATGTTCTGGGATTCTTTGCATTGAATTCTACAATAGTTCTTAATCATTTACCTATTCTATTGAAAGGGCCCCATATCACTCTTTGATTTGTTTGTGTTTAGATAATAAAAGTTAGTCATAAAGCCTTAGTAGTTGCAACATATTTGATTCCTCATAGGATTCGAATATGTTGCAACTACTAAGGCTTTATGATTCGACACCTAACTATAGTAGCCCCTTGCACTTACAGTATAGTTGAGAATTTAGGTTTTTATTACTTGATTTAAGTGTGTTTTGCCTATAATTTCTATACCTAATCTATACCATGTCAAGTTTTTGACACCATTGCTGGGGAATCAAAGAAATATTAGGGCCAAAGCTAACTTTATTAATTTAAACTTTGTATTTATTTGTATATAACTATTTCCTTTTGTTTAGTAGGTGAATGCATAGGAGTTTAAGGGTAGTGCTTCCATTTGGTTCAGAGATAGAAAGGACCGCAAGGAAGGCAAGGAGAGGAAGGCAAGAAGAACAAACTAAAGTGGATGAGTTTGGTGAAACCTCAAGTACATCTAAGTCTCAACCACACCAAGAGGTAGCCATGGATGAGGTAACTCAAAATCCTAACCCTCAAACTCATTCTTTAAGGGATTTTGTAATACCAGATCCAACCAATTCTCATACAAGCAGAATAAGACCACCGGTAAATGCTGATAATTTTGAACTTAAGCCAAGATTAATACAAATGGTTCAAAAAAATTAATTTGGTACTAATGTAAATGAAGATCCACATACTCACTTAGCTAGTTTTATGAAAATATGTGACACAATTAAACTAAATGGTGTTTCTGAAGATGCCATAAGGTTTAGATTATTTCCTCAAAGCCAAACAATGGCTACAAGAATATTCACCAACTACTTTTGCTACTTGGACAAATCTTTCCGAAGTATTTTTGAACAAATATTTTCCACCGAGAAAGACTACAAAACTAAGGATGGACATTACTAACTTTCACCAATGCAAAGGAAAATCTCTCTATGAAGCTTGGGAGATATTTAAGGACCTAATAAGAAAAGTCCACCACAGACTCCCTAATTGGTTAACCGTACAAACCTTCTAAAATGGACTTAATTATCTAACAAAAATCAATATAGATGTAGCTGCAGAGGGAGCTCTCATGGCAAAGTCCAGGGAGGAAGCCCAAGAGTTGATAGAAGAAATGGTGGCAAATCATTACTAATGGGCAAGTGACAGAGGTATTAATATAAGAACACAAGGTATGCATGCAGTTGATACTTTAGATATGATTAGAGCTCAAATGCAAAATATAATGAATGTTTTTAATAAGGATGTCTCAAGTAGTCAAAGTAGTGTTACATATTGTCATTTGTGTAATGATTCTCATGATCCATCAACATGTGCACAAGTTCAATATGTCAATAACTACAAACCTTCATCTTCTAACAATCCTTTTTCAAACACATACAACCCCAGGTGGAGAATGTGACAGCCCCACCTTACCCAGAGGTGCACCAAAGGGCTTAGCGGACTGCCTGCCTAGCTCTCGCCAGGTCTCGATTCACGCACTCATGCAAACGTCCGAGCGTGCTTAACTTAAAATAAAATAAACTAAAAGAAAATGGAATAAATAAAATACACTCATATTTAACATAAGGTACAATTCACATCAAAAGTTTACGTGTCATAATATACATGATTTTCACAAAAATAGCCTAACACAGTTCAGCTATTACAATAACTGAAATGTCTATAATAATCAAAAATCAGTTGATCCAGCTTTAATTTTTCAGGTAACCTGAGTAAGGGAAAACAAATAAAATGGAATGAGCTATAATAGCCTAGTGAATGTCCAAGTCATGCAATCATATCAAGTACTCATTATTTTAGTAATTGAAATAATCGACCAATTAATTAATAAATCAAGATATGAACAATTTAATTTAACTAGTCAAAGGAGGATACAAGGCTCAACTACGAGAGCAAGCTCAACCGAAGAAAAGCAAGTACTGATTATGTAGCCACGATATTTGGACTGAGATAATAGCTCAGGTCTTTATCAAAGAACATATCAGTTTTATCAAGCACAAACCCTAACCCCCAATCACCTTATAACCTCCGTACAAGCTACCACATCTAGGGGAGAAAATCTCAACCCTGGAGGGCCAACAAGCAATCAAGAAAGTTCAATCCGGAGTTGGCCTCTTTGAGGATTCACAACTCAAAAGGAAAAGAACATCACACCCTAAAACACCCAGCACCTTATGTCCTCCCACGTGCAGCCGGGTTGACTATCCGTGAAATAACGATAAAGTTAGTCACGGTAGTCTCACACACAATTAACACATTGGTCAATGAAAGCAAGTAACACATTACGGAATAGATATGATAAAGTACACATCTTTCCTCAAGTAGCGCATGTACTCACATAGTGATTTCAATCTTAGCATAATATTTATCAAATAAAATATCACATTTCATGCATCACGCACACATAAGGACACTCACCTTGAAAGCCTAAGAAAATATCTCGTGAAATGGTCGTGATGTGTTTTCGGACCCTGCAATTTAAAAGAAATAATAACATAAAAACTCAATTAAAATCCTATTAAATTTAGTAAGAAAAAGTCAAGAAGATACCCCACTTACTTCTAGGGTTTTGGTTTTAGGGTTTCTAGGGTTTAGGGTTTTTACTTATTCTAAGAAACTTAATCTATCCCTAGATCATTTCTAAAAATTCCTGCACCTAAATTTCCCTCAATTGAACACATTCTAAGCTTAAAATTTCACTTATCCATTTTTCTTCTTTTAAGTCTGTAGACACCAAATTTTGACACACCTTTGGTAAAAATATGTGTGTTACTTTATTTTAGAGGGTATTTTTCATTTTTCGGGGGTCGAGTACAATTTTCGCGTATTATATCTAATTCGTCGTATCAGGGGCAAAATGGTAATTTCACCATGTAAATATTAGTTTATTTTATTTTATTTTTTCTAAATACATAATTTTACTATTTTTATCATTATTTATGATTTTAATGATTTTTGGGGAGTCATTTATTATTTATTTAAAATTTTAGTATTTTTAATTCAACGGCACGTTTTTCAATGCGCTATTTTTATGAGGATTTTCAAGTAAGAAAATTTTATATATGCATTTTGAATACTCATAAATTTTCTGTAAAAATCTCATAATTTTTAGAGGTCGTTTAGTATTTATTTAATTTTTATTTTTTTGTTTTTTTTGTTTATTAAGGACACGTTTCTCAAGAATGCATTAATTTCAAAATTTTTGAGTGAAAATTGTAATATGTGCTTTATGTGATAATATATGTTGTGTAAAATTTGTGTGATGTCATTTATTATTTTTTATAAATTTTATAATTTTGCCATATTTAGGTCACGCTTTCCAATGCACTTTTTATTTAAGATTTTCTTTATGAGAATTTTGTCTACAAGCATTTTATAAATTTTCATGTTAAAAAAAAAAAAAAAAATCATTATGGCTGCTGCGTTTGGCAGCCTGCTGCTGCTGCAGCAGTATGGCTGCTGCAGCCATTAGACCAACTTCTCCATCATCATCACTCTCCTTCCCCACTTGCAACCCCTTCATCAGATTTTGAGAAATTTTGTTCAAAATTCCTTCTAAAAATCATCAGACAGACACACTCATCTGCTCACAACTGCAAAGCCACTCCCTCACTTTCTGTTTGCCCTCTGCCACACACATACACCAACTCACAGACTTCACACTGCATTTTCTTCCCCCTCTCACACCTCACAGAACACTCACGCACAACACACACTACCTTCAACTCCCCTGCAAGCAACACAAAACACAGACTTGCATTTTCTTTCCCCTCCCTCTCTTCATCCGAACACACACACATCACACACACCTGTAGTTCTCCCCTTTCCCCTGCGCATCACAGAACACACACAATTCTCACTGCATTTTTTTCACTCTCTTCTCTCTGCATCCTCCTCCTCTGCAACACAAAAAACACAACCAAGCCTGCACATTTCACTCCCCTGCACACACACCAGTTCACATCTGCACTCACTTCACTCACCTTTCTCCCAATTCCTTCACCTGCAGAAACTCTCCCTCACTCTCTCTGCCTTCACTTCAGCAGCACAAACAACACACACGATACACAAGCACGCAATTTTCTTCCTGCACTTTCACCAGAAGCACACTTGCATCCACTCATCTCCTTCCCTCTGCAACACATTCACAACACAACACCCCTCACCCCTCTGCCCCCTTCCCCTGCACAAGAACACACAATCTCTCCCCTTCCCCTGCACACAATAACACAAACTTGCACATACACTCACATCCTGCAACAAAACACATTCACATACTTCCTCACCACATACTTCTCAAACCAGGTTCACTAACATTCACAACACACACACGCGCAAGCACAGACACCCTCACTCACAATCACATCACAGACACCACACTGGCACACACAGCATTTCCCTCACTTTCTCTGCATCCCCTTCCCTGCACACTCAATCACACAAACACACACTCATTCACGCATCATTCACACACAAACACATACACAGACACATAATCAGACGCACAACACTCACACACGCCTGCACCTTCACTTCTCCCTCTCTTTCGGCCTTCCCACAACAAACACAGACACACATCACACACAGACTCTCACGCCTCACTCACAGCATACAACCAGACACACACAACATTCACAAACACACACGCCACACCTGCAAAACACACACAACACACACCAGGCACACCACACCTACAATTGTTCACACACACGACACACAGCAGCACACACACACTCACACCTGCACATTTTCACTCCCCTGCACACACCAGTTCACTCACACACACAGCACACACAATTCATTGCAATACACACACCAGTTCACTCACACACACAACACAAAAAACACACCTGCAGAAGCACGCACTTCCCTCACTTCTTTGGCATACACAGACCTGCACTCACATTTTCACTCACCGACTAGCACAAACACACTGACCGTTCTTCCCTCTCTCTCTCAGTCTCCTTCTCCCTCTGCCCCTCCCTCACAACCAGACACACACCTTAAACACACAATTCAATCCCATTCTTTTTTTTTTCTCTGCATCTCACTCACAGAAACACACACTTCACACGCATACACTCTCCTGCACATTCATCCCACAAAGCATCACACAACACACACGATTGCATACACCCTACACAATTCTCACAACACACATTCACACACAGGCACGAAATTTGTCTTCCTGCAATTTCATCAGAAAACATACACAGACACTAATTCACACACCTTTTCCCTGCACTTGCACTTTTCTTCTTCACAGCACACACACACAACACACACTTGCATCACACTTGCAAAAAACACATAAGCATAAACACACAAGTTTCACGCCAGAGACACACAAACACACACAAAACACACAACCTGCATAAACACAAACACACAAACACACACACACACGCACCAGCACAACTCATACAGACACACAAACACACACAATACACACGACCTACAAAAACACAAACACACAAACGCACACACACACTTGCAAGAAGAGAAAGTCAAAAAAAAAATCAACAAACAACAAACAACAACAACAGCAACAACAATATCACCACCACTGCCAGGTAAATTTCCTACTTTTACTTTTCAGAATTTTTTGTTTTTTATTTTCTGTTTTGTTTTGTATAAAAAAAAAAGGGAAACTGAAAAACGTCCGGCCGAGAGAGAGAGACCCGTGAGAGAGAGAGAAATGACGGAAAAAAAAAAGAAAAGGAAAAAAGGGGGAGAGCAGATCGGGGGGAGGGGAAAAGAAAAGAAGAAGAAGAAAAGGGAAGAGGAGGGGAAAAGAAAAGAAGAAGAAGAAAAGGGAAGAAGAGAAGAAAGGAGGAAGAAGAAGAAAGGAAGAAGAGAAGAAAGGAGGAAGGAGAGAAGATCAGAAGGGAATCGGGGGGGAAGCAGAAGGGAATTGGGGAAAAAGAAGAGAGAAAAAGAAAAGAGGGAAAAGAAAGAAAAGGAAAGAAGAAAAGAGAGAAAAGAAAAAGAGAAAAAAGAAAAAAGAGAGAGAAAAAGGAAAAAATAAAAATAAAAAAACCGAAATCAGCCGAAAAAAAAAAATGTTTTGGTGAAACTACGTCGTTTTGACGTAGTTTCACTCAAAACTACGTCGTTTTGATTAGTTTAGTTTTTTAATTTATTTTTAATTAATAATATGTATTTATTTTATAGTCCTTATACTTTCATTAATGCTACTGTGGCTCCGGATATTTCTGATTTATGCATTTAAGTTTCTATTTATTGTAGATTGACCCCCGTAATTTTATTTTCTTTTCAATTAGTTCCTAATTAATTGCATTTAGGTCCCTCAACTTTTAGATAATTATAATTTTGGCCCCTACGTTTTTTAATTTCCATTTTTGACCCTATATTTTTCGGTAATTACATTTTGACCCCTGTAATTTTTCTGGAATTGCAATTTTACCCTCTGATATTTATGAAAATTGCAATTTTGCCTCCCAAGCTTGCTGTTATTATATTTTAGGCTTTAAATGTTGCTGAAAATTGTATTTTGGCCCTTATACATTGCTGGAAATTCTATTTTTGCCTTAGAATACTTGCTGGAATTTCATTTTTATCCCCCCAACTTTGCTGGAATTTTATTTGAGTTATTACACTTGCTGGAATTTTATTTTTGGCCCCCTATTGTTGCTGAAATTTATATTTTGGTCCTTTATGTTGCTAGAATTTGTTTTAAGACCTCCATTAATTGTTAGAAATTTTATTTTAGTCTTTTATTTATTGCTGGAATTTTTGTTTTTGGGCATTATAGTTGCTGAAAATTATGTTTTAGCCTTTAAATTCATTGTAAACTATGTCATTACCGTAAGTAGGGTTTAAAATTATAATTTTACCTTTTTACTTGTTGCAAATTACATTTTTCACTTTAGAATATTGCTTAAATTTTCACTTTTAATCCAAATCTTATAATATTTTATTTTTGCAAAAAAAAAAGTATTAATTAAAATTAGTTATGTCTTCAAAACTTTAAATTATTTCTTTTCACATTTTCTTTATTTATTAAAAAAATTTTTTTTTTTTACAATTAATGTTCTAAAATTGGGTATTGTTAGTCTAATTAATGTTCAAATTAATTTTCTTTATTTCTCTTTTAGTTATTTTAATAATTCTTATTTGGTTTTTTAAAAGTTTAAATATGTATTTTTGTATTTTATCTTATATTATCATTATTTCTTTATTTTCGTTGTTTTGTTTTATTTACTTATTTATTCCTACTTAAACAATTTGCGTTTTCTTTTTAAATAATTAATTATTATTATCATTATTTTCTTTCCTTTATTTTTGTTGTTTGAATTATTTTAGTATGTTCATAGTGCTTGGTATTAATTTATTTAATTAATTGATTTATTTATTAAATAGTGGTATTTTTGACATGTTTGTTCATGTTAGTAGCAATTTGTACCGAGTTTACGAACGGGAGGTATTTCAATTACCCTTTTAATTTCTTTTTATGTAATTCTATGTGCTCCTATGTGTTTTTCTATGTGTTTTAATGTATTTTTGTGTTTATAATTTTTGTTTATGTATGAATGTTTATTTATTTATGTCATATTATTTATTCAAATTTAATTTTGATTATTCAAAGAAATGTAATAGATAGGTAATTTTCTATTTAGCAAAAAAAATTTTTTGTATTTAGATAGTTAATGTAATAGATAGTTTATGTTTTATCTATTTAATTAAAGCCTATGTATTTTAGATAGAAAGTGTAATAGATAGGTTAGATAGGTTATTTTTAGACTGCAATTAGGTTATTCTCTGGTGTAATAGTTAGGGCTTTGTGTACTATGTGTGCTATGTGTTTATGTGTTTTATTCGCTTTCTTTAGGATTTTGCATCTAGAATATCATGCTTGTGTGCTATGTGCTCCTATATGCTATTATTTGCTTTTGGTGATTATTGCTTTAATACATGCTTTGTTTATTTACTTACTTTAATTATATATGTGTATCGTCGCCACACTAGTCCAAAGCTAGTTGTGGTTAATTTCGTTTTCTTCGCTAGTCCAACGCTAGTGGAGAACTTATAGAAAATAGGCTAGTCCAATGCTAAGCCTTTAGGTCATTTTAGCATTAGGAACATTTTCGTGTGTTCATTTCATGCTATTTCACACACATTTTTGTTTTAGGCCTTTTTCCATTTTGAATGATTTTTATATACATACTCTATCATTTATTATCTATTTTTTAAAACACATGTTTGGTGCATGACATTTAGACTCCACCACACATAGAATTTTAGGTCATTTGCGTGACTTGACTAGAAATAGTCATCTACTCACGTGGGAAGCGATGGCGTACATGTCGTTCCCCCCTCCGTGAGTAGAAACAGTTAGTCACGAGTCCGTTAGTCCCCCGTACCCGTTATGTTTGCATCCCCACTTTCTTTGCTCACTTATTATCTATATTACTATTTTCCTTTCCTTTTGCATTTCATTTTGCATCTACACTCGTGACTCCATCGGGGTCTAGACTCGGGTTTCGCAATTAATGCGATAATCCCGACCAAACCTCAATGGAATATTTCGTCCCTTATCGATATCCATTTTTAGGATTAGATTTGCATTCATATAGTTGCATCCAAATGTGATAAAATCTTAGGGTTATATTAGGAAAATTTAGACTAAACCTCGCAACTAGTTTCGACTAGGTTGAAAGGGTGCCTTAGGTGCAAGCCTTTGCCTTCCCTTTCTTCAACTGTGACTCCCGAACCTTTTCTCTTGTTTTCAAAGACCTGGAGTTGTCTTAAAAAGGGTTTTCTTGTTTTTCTTATATTTTCTCGAAAAATCATTTTTCTAAATAAATAATTCTTGATTTCTTACATTTTTATAAAATATTTTCTGGTGACTTGGTACACCAAAACTCAATACCAAGTGGCGACTCCATTTTTCATAAAAACCCTTTTTAGACTCTGTTTTCAGGCCCAAAAACCGTCGCATTTTCAAAAGTCCCATTTTAGGCCCTTTTTCGTTTGTTTTTTCAAAATAAAGCCTTTTCTTTTAAAACAAAGCATTTTAAATACAATCGCATTTAATTCTTCCTTTTTCTTTTTCCGACTTCCTCACACTTATCATCATTCATCATTATCATTTATTATTTTCTTTCTTTTTCGAAAAATGGGGCGCGACAAAGTCTACCAAAATTTCGGCAGCATTTCCCCTTAAAATCGGACTAGCCAAAATTTTTCCCTGCATGAAAAATCAACCACCCAATCCATTTCAACATGTTCTACAACTTCTATGTTCAATTTAAACTCAAATTCAATCAAGATTCCACTCAAATTCAAAATTCCTACTCCAAGAATAATCACCCAAATCTGCACAGGGTTGATTTTCAGCCAACTTCGTGCCATTGTTGGGGTCACTCCACCAAGAACCAGGGAATTTTGATTACATGGTTTAAAATTACGTTTATAGGGCTACAACTTTCGTGAAGATCATCACTTAAAATTCCAACTAGAACAGGTTCAAAAATAGCCCCCAAGTTGGCTCTTCATCAAAACTGTTTACGCAGAACCGAATTTCAGCCAACTTTGCAAGCTTTCTGCGGTTAATACACAATGAACCACCATGCAAGCTTTATACTGTTTGAAAGCCCTATGAATCTAGTTTATAAAACAACAAGAATCACTCGAATCCAAGTTATTTACATCAAGTTATGAAAGTTTTACTAAAGCTGGTCCAGCATGACTGTTTAAGTGTTCTTGAGTTCAAGCTTAAATCTTCAAGTACTACTAACAAATACTTAGTATAAAACTTGAACAAAAACTAAATAAAACTTAAAATTAATAGCAAAAGTTCATAGTACATACCTTAAACAAGCTTAGAACCTTGCTTAGAAAAGAAAGAAACTCACTTCCTATGGTGGGTTTACCCAAAATTAAGAGAGAAAAGTCCAAGAAGTTGAGAGCAAAAATGAGAGAAGAAGAAGAAAGAAGATGGCCGGCCAAGAGGAAAAGAAAGAGAAAGAAATAGTCTAGGAAAATTGGAAAAGAAATGAAGAAAAGGTGGGAAAATGGTTAGCCAATTAAAACCTCACAAGAGTAAAGCAAAAGGTGGTCTTTTAATGCAAGAGGTGCTATCTTGGATTAATTTGATTGGTGGAGATCATTAACTTCTTATCACTTAATACTAGCAATAATAAGACATAAATTATTAAAGCAAAAATAGAGTAAAAATGGGAAGAGAAAATCCGGCCATAAAGAAGAAAGAAAAAGAAAAGAATTTCGGCCCAAAAAAAGAAAAGAGAAAAGAGAAGAATTTTCGGCCAAGAGAAAAAGAAAAGAGAGAAAAAAATTTCAGCCAAGGGAAAAGAAAATAAGTAAAATTTTTGAGTAAAAATTGAGCAAAAATTCAAGTAGTCAAAAGACTAGAAAATAGTAAAATGAATTAATCAAAATTTAAACACTAATATAAATTAAATGGTCAAGTAAAATTATTCTAACTTTAGTACTTAAGTGTTCTTGCTTAAAATGAAAATCTTAACTAATTAACCTAATTAACTCAAGAAATCTTCTAACTAATAAATCAAGGTTTAACACTTAACCCTAAATAAGAAAAAATGTCTGTTGTAAGTGCATTTCTAGGGTATTACAGAGAAACCATCTGAATCTTGGGTGGAGGGAGACAAAAATGATTACTCAACCTGGATTTTCACAAAATAAACTGGCTTGGAAGGTGGCACATGAGAAAATGTTGGAAAGAATGGAACAATTTGAAATAAGACTATAAAGGATGGCTAGATCTTTAGAAATTCAAATTGTTCAAATATCCAAACAAATGAACCTTAGGAAACAAGGGAAGTTACCAAGTAACATCGAAATCAATCCTAGGGAACAAGTCCAAGCCATTGCATTGAAGAGTGCTAAAGTGCTTAATGAACCAATCATTCAAGAGCGTCGAAGTGAAAGAGATGAAAGAGAAGAAAAAGGAAAAGAAATAGTGAGTGATAATGAAGTTAGTGTTGAAAATATAAAATCTCATTCACAAATTATCCCTCTTCCCTCACAAGTTCCGTTTCCACAAAGGATTAAGAATGAAAAGCAAGAAAAGGACTTGGGCAAAATTGCACAAATGCTTAAGCAATTACATGTTAACATTCCTTTTGTAGATGCCTTTGTTCCAAAGTATAACATGTTTTTGAAGGACCTATTGACAAGAAGGAAAAGTCTTAATAATTTTGAGACAATAGCACTAACAGAGGAATATAGTGCACAGATTCAAAACAAATTGTCACAAAAACTCAAGGATTCAGGGAGTTTTTCTATCTCATGCACTATTGGTGATGTTAATTTTTTCAATGCTTTGTGTGATTTAAGTGTTAGTGTATTTTTAATTCCTATATCAATAGCTAGAAGGCTAGGCTGTAAAGAAGTTCAAAGTACAAACATCACTTTGCCACTAGCCAATAGGTCCAATAGGCATCCACTTGGTGTTCTTGAAAATGTCTTAATGAAAGTGGATAAATTCATCATTTTGGTATATTTTGTTGTTTTAAATATGGAGGATGATGTTATTATGCCTATTATACTTGGTAAACCTTTTTGTGCTACCGTCGGTGCAATTATTGATACGAAAAATGGCACACTAAAGTTAAAAATAGGAGATGAGGAAGTAGCTTTTGAATTTAATGACATGATGAAACATCTATTTTTCTACTTTTGATATGCACTAAATTGATGAATTTGAAGATGATGTGCCAAAATTTTCATTTATAGGACTCACAAGTACAAGGAGGAGGATATCAAGAAGAAAGGACCAAGAGCACTTCAGTGACATAACTATAACCAAAGAAGTGGAGAATTCTTTGGGTTATGGTCCTACCATGTGAAGCATATACCAATAAGTCTAGCTCTCGACTCTAAATGAATCTCTTGTTGGGAGCCAACCCAATGTTTTTGGTATATTAGGTTGTTTTGAGTTGATTTATGTTGTTTTAAGTATGTTTGGTTAGTTTAGTTTTGATGAATTTAAACATGAAGCATTAAATGCAATTTTGGATTTTTCATGTTTGAATTGGATGTTTAATAGCCAAATCTCATACCTCTTGAGTTTCATGTATTTAGTGTTAGTGTATGTGATACATGCGGATAAACGTGGAATTGCTTGAAAGAACAAGTATGAACTTCGAACCTTTCCCCTTGGATGAACTAGACTCTAGAATCAGCACCAAAACCTTGAACATGCAAAATGAACAATTCAAAAATTCAAGGAAGCTTTGAACCTCCTTATGGAATGAACAAGAACTCAAGGAATCAGCAATTAGAAGGCTTGATCAAACCAATAAGGCAACTCTAAGCTAGGGTTTTGAACTTGGAATCACTCTACAAGCTCAAGGGTTGTTCTTAATCAACAAAGAATGAAAGAAGCACTAAATTTGAGAACTCATAAATTAATTAATCATCAAACTTATCAAATTCGTATGAATAGTACTCTCTATTTATAGGGTTACATAGATGATTCTAGAACTTAGAAATTAAAGCAACTACTTACCTAAACATTAACTAATCGAAAAATTAACCTAAAACAACTTTTAACTAAATAGAAGTCTGAAAAATAAGTATAACTAAGTCTAAAAGACTTCCAAAAGACACCCCAAGCATTACTTGGGCTTGTTGTGGGCTTCCAAGCTGAAGGTGGTTCATACGGTTTTTTGAAGCTCCAAGGATGGGCAGCCCATTTGGACTTGTTTTCAGCAATTTTTCCATTGGTCCAAAACTCTTGGTTAGCGCAAATAAACATGGAAAATCATCCAAGCTTCCATTGACCCAATAGCACAACTTCCGTGCATGAATGGACAGCTTGATCTCCTTGTTGAGAGCCTTCCTTGTAGTTGAATTTGATCCACAACCAAAGATTCAACTCTTGGCCTAATGAACATACTTGAGAAGCATGGTCAACAAGTCCATTGAATGGCCCAAAGCCACCGTTTTCTCCTAGGCAGCAACAAGGCTTGCACGCCTCCTTCATGACCAACCATGATTTGATCTCATTAAGGCCCAAATGAACTAGCTTTCCTTGCTCCACAAGTTGGCTTCCAAGCTCATAGAGAGCACATACCAGCAGTAAAATTGTGATTGATCCTTATCAGTATGCCTTAAAGCCAAGCTGGTTTAAGGCTATTTGTACTTACATTTATTTATGTTATATTCATGTGGCATTTCTTTATCATTTATACTTAGATTTTCATGTTACTTGTTTATTTGGTAAAGTCCTTAAACTATTGATTGTGTTTTAGTGATTGTAAGAGCTACAATTATGAGACTCTAATGCATAAAATCATATTCTTAAATATCCCTAATTATAGTATTAATGAGATTGGACATCATTAATACGGATAGACTAGAACGTACTGTACCTCTACTTATGGTAAGTAGTAGTTGGTCTCATAGACTATGGTGTGCGTGACACCTAAGCTGGTATGTGAATGCTTGTTTGGAACAAGTTCATTTGATTGATCCACCAAGAGTTTTCAAATATAGTGCCAATGATTGAACTCTTAATGGCAATGGTGTAAGTAATCCTTTGACTTGAGATTGCCATAGTATCTTGAGCGTAAATTGCTATACTTTGACTATATTCCTTAGTACTCGTAAAAGAGTAGTTGTAGCACCCTAGAAAATGCACATATAAGAGACATTTTCTTTTCTTATTTAGGGTTAAGTGTTAATCCTTGATTTATTAGTTGGGAGATTTCTTGAGTTAATTAGGTTAATTAACTAAGATTTTCATTATTAAGCAAGGACATTTAAGCACTACATTTAGAATAATTTTTCTTGACCATTTAATTTATATTAGTGTTTAAATTTTTCTTAATTTATTCTACTATTTTCTAGCCTTTTGACTACTTGAATTTTAGCTCAATTTTACTCAAAAATTTCACTTATTTTCTTGCTTTATTTTCTTTTCCCTTAGCTGAAATTTTTCTCTTTCTTTTCTTTTTCTCTTGGCCGAGTTTCTTTCTTTTCTTTTCTTGCTTGTGGCCGAATATTCTTTCCCTATTTTTCTCTCATTTTTCTTTAATATTTATTCTATAATATTACTAATTACTAGGTGATAAAGTGGTTAAAAATTCCACCAATTAAATTAAACCAAGTTAGCCACTAATGCATTAAAAGACTAAACCTAAATCTTACTCTTGTTATACTTTAATTGGCTATCATTTTACCTACCTTTTTCTTTATTTCTTTTCTATTTTTCTAGCCTATTTCTCTCTCTTTTCCCTTGCTCTTGGCCGGCCCCTTTTGCTACCCCTTTTCCTCTCATTTTTTTTTCTCTCAACTTCTTGGAGCTTTTTCTTCAAACTTTGGACAAATTCCACCATAGAAAGTGAGGTTTTCTTCTTCCTAAGCAAGGTTCTAAGCTTGTTTAAGGTATGTACTATGAACTTTTGCTATTAATTTCAAGTTTATTTAAGTTTTATTTAAGCTTTATTTAGGGTTTTGTTCAAGTTTTACTTTCACAGTCATACTGGACCAGTTTTAGTAAAACGTTCATAACTTGGTATAGATAACTTGGATTCGAGTGATTCTTGTTGTTTTAGAAACTAGATTGATAGGGCTTTCCAACGGTATAAGGCTTGCACTGTGGTTCGTTGTGTATTAATCGCAGAAAGTTTGCAAAGTTGGCTGAAAATTCGGTTCTGCGTGAAACAGTTTTGATGATGAGCCAACTTGAGGGCTGATTTCGAACCTGTTCTAGTTGGAATTTGGATTGATGATCTTCATGAAAGTTGTAGCCCTATAAACGTACTTTAAAACCATGTAATCAGAATTCCTTAGTTCTTAATGGATTGACCCCAGAAATGGCACGAAAGTTGGCTGAAAACCAACCCTGTGCAGATTTGGGTGATGATTCTTAGAGTAGGGATTTTGAATTTGAGTGGAATCTTGATTGAATGTGAGTTTAAATTGAACATAGAAGTTGTAAAACTTGTTGAATTGGATTGGATGGTTGATTTTCTTGCAGGTTTTAAATTTTTGGGTTAGTCTGGTTATAGGGAAAATGCTGCCGAAATTTCGGTAAAACCTAAGAAATAAAAGTGATTAGGCTATGATTTAAGACTCTATAAGCTGTAATTTAGTGATTTAAGCGTGCAGAAATTTTTGTAGATTAGCTATTAGTGAATTAAACCTCTCCGAGCAAAACCCTAGAAAGTTAGAAAACCCTAATTTCGAAAACCCTAAACCCTAGGGATAAAACCCTAAGCTCCAAAACCCTAGAAACTTAACCCTAGAAAGACTTGGGGTATTTCTTGAATTTCCTTATGAAATTTCTTAGATTTTAGTCAGGGTTTTTACACGATTCTTTCTCGTGAATTTCAGGATCCGAAAGTGAGACCCGACCTTTCTACGAGATATTTTCTTAGGCACCAGGTGAGTGTTCTTCTGTGTGCATGATGCATGAAATGCCATGTCATACTAGTTATTATTATTTCCATGCATGAAATGGTATGATTACACTTGACATGAGTATATAATAAAAATGTGTTATTTGAGGAAAGATGTGTACTTTATCGCATCTATTCCGTAATGTGTTACATGCTTTCACTATTTAATGTGTTAATTGTGCTTGTGACTTCCATGGTTAATTTTACTATTTTCCACAGGTTAATCAAATTGGGAGCGTATGGGAGAGATATAAGGTGTTGGGCGTTATTTGGTGCTTGTTAATTGTTTATCTGAGTAAAGTCCTGAAAAAGGCTAACTCATGATTGAATTTATTCTTGATCTTGGACTTCCGGGGCTAACTTCACCGTTACTCCTCGGTTAGTCATCCGGGAGCGTTTGGGGTGATATAAGGTGCTAGGAGAATATAGGTGCTTGATATTCTTTCCGATAAGAGTTTCATTCCTCAAAGAGGGTAACTCCGGATTGAATTTTACGAGTATGCTGGACCTAAGCTTGCTTCTGCAGTGAGCCCGTATCCGCCATTGACTATTTGTTAATTAATTTGTTCACAAATTGTTTATTTACTCATTAAATATTTTATCGAACAAAAATCACATTTCACTGGTATGATCGCATGACTTGAGCACTCACTGGGCTATTATAGCTCATTCCATTTTATTTGTTTTCCTTTACTCAGGTTACTTGAAAAATTAAAGCTGGACCCACTGGTTTTCGATTATTATGGATGTTGTAACTATTGTAATAGCCGAACTGTGTTAGGCTATTTTTGTGAAAATCATGTATATTATGACTTGTAAACTTGCGGTATGACTTGTACCTTTCAGTTAAATAAGAAGAGTGTATTTTATTTTGTTCTATTTTATTTTAGTTTATTTTATTTTAAGTTAAGTACGCTCGGTCGTTTGCGTGAGTGCGTGAATCGAGACCTGGCGAGAGCTAGGCAGGCAGTCCGCTAAGCCCTTTGGTGCGCCTCTGGGTAAGGTGGGGCTGCTACAGTAGTCCATAGGTTAGAGATTGTGTATAGTTTGAAGCATGGAATGATGGTGAGTAATCAATATTGGATTCACCACTCCTTATCCTACTTTGGCCACTTATTACAAATATTAACTCAACAAATCTTCTACAGAAGTGATAGTATAACTTGAAAGTAGTTTCAAGATTATACATCATGGAGAGTTATATTTCTAGACAAGAAAATATTAATTAGTCATTTAAAAGTATGCACTATGCTTGTTAGATTAATTGAGATATAGTGTGCTGAAAGGATATTAATTACACGGTAATATTGTCATGATGGGTAATCCTTCTCCTTTAGGAATTCTATTCCATAAGGAAACCAATTAGTTACTTTATTTATTTTAGGAAACTAATTTCATGCGAGACTCAGATATTTATAAATAAGTCCTTTAACTTAATTTATCTTATAAATTAACTTCATAAGTATCTCATACTACTCTTAATTACATTTTAACCTAAAGATTATGTTTCTTAAGTGTGTAACCCATTAGGTTCCATTTATGTTGGTAATAAGTACAAATTATAACTCATTAATTAATCAATTAAGAGTTATATAAATTAAACACTTTAATTTATCATTAATTCAAAATTAATTAATTCGTGACCAACAAGTTAAAAGACTAGAATAGTTCCTCTATAAATATGTCCATGCTTTGACTCTTGTATTATTGTTGCAACACAAAAGAAAACCTAGTGAGAGAAAAATTGAAAGAGAAAAACTACCCCCTTTGGATAATCCTCTCTTCCTCTCTCTCTCTCCTCTCTCCTAATTGTTAGGGTTTTTCTCTTCTCGTGTGTTCTTAATTAATTCAAGAAAACTATCACTTAGAAGTCGAAGCAAATAAGCCTTGAAGGTTCCCAAAGATTTGTTTGTGTGGATATCGTTAGACGCTCTATGCTTGGAGAGCTTTCATGGTGATCTTGCCTCTTCACCGAAGGATCTTAGCCTTAGAAGCATAGAAATCTTCTGTGCTTGCGGTAATCTTCGTACAAACCCCCTTTATATTCATATAGATATATCAAAGAAGTCCAGGTTAAGGTAATAAAATTTTCATTTTTTCGCTGCATTGCCTGTGTTATCGCCTTACATTTAGAAGGGTTAAACATATTAGTTTTATCATTTGAAATGTGTTTGAAGTGGTTTTGGAGTTTACAAGAACAAGTAAACTAATTTAATGTATTGAGTTGCAAAGTTACTATTCTATTGATTACTATTTATGAGCTAAGTTTCATTGAGCACATTGATTCTTATTTGATAATTCATGGACTTTTGATGCACAAATTGATTTTGAGCAACTTTGTTTTATCATTGAAACTTGTTCAAAGTGTTTTTGAGATTAGAATAACTCAAATAATCGAATTTAAGGTATTGAGTGAAAAGTAACTATTCATTTGGTTACTATTCCACAAATGAGATTCTTTGAAGTTTGATTCTAACTTTGGAATTTTGATGTTGTATGTGCCCAAAAATCATTTTAACAAATTGGTTTTAACATTAGAAATACTTTGAAATGTTAAAATGATAAAAAAACACGAAAAGAACAAATTTGAATTTCAAGTTCATCTTGAAATTCAAAGTTGCAGATTGAGAATTAGTAGCTAACAACCTACTGGAAATTAATGCAAGTTGCAAGCCCTAGATTTTGATGGTCGAACCAATCAGTGGGTGTTATCCGCGAGTTAGTTGACTTATGGTTCCAACCCAAGAATAACCTATTGTGGTCCCCACTATATTTTTCGATTTTGATGAGCTAGAATTCCACAAGTGTAGGGCTTTTCCATGCATTTCCAATATTTTTGGTGTAGAATTAGGTTTTCCAAATATTTGCACAATTTATTCTTTAAGTATTTTTCCAAGGAATTCATCAACCTAACCCTTTGAATCATCTTTAATCTTGATTCACCTTGACTCCAAATGATCCAAATTGAGTTTAAGTATGATGATTCTGCAAAAATATACAAGAATTGTGCATTAATTTGCTCACAATAACAATTCCGCCTCAAAATCTTAATTTTTGGACTAAAAACCCTAATTCTAGAAAAAGTTAGAAAATGTGTCATTTGTAATTTAAATTACTATAGTAATACTTAAATAACATCTAAAACATATAATAAATCCCATAATAATATTAATAAATTTATTACTTATCAATTCTATAAAGATTATATATCTTATTTTCTTGAATATTCTAATAATAGCTTCCGTCAAAGGTTATATAGTACATTGAAATTTTGTAGAACGTGCCTTCAATTTCATTACTGGTGACTTTTCGTTTCATTAGTTGAATTTATAAGTACAGATAGATAGGGTCTCAATATATTTACAGAGGTAAGGTTTATGTCCCCCTCTTACTTTTTATTCAATTTAATAAAATTTGGGAGTGGCGACTGATAAGTGCTAAAGTGAACTAGTTTTTTAGGTTAGGTTTTTAGGGTTTTCCATGAGTTTTTCTCTATTTCTTAGCTATTTCTTCTCTTTTATGATTTTAATGCCAAATTATGTAAATGTATGATTTAAAAGTGTTTTTACACCATTTTGTAGGGTTTTGATAGCTTCAACTCAATTTCAATTGATTGGAGTGCAATGAAGAAATAGGCGAAGAAGAATTAGAATGGAAACAGTTTGGCAGCTTGGACATATTTCAGTGTTTTGGTCATATCTAGAGTTAGAGACATTGGATTGGGATGAATCTTGAAGTATTTTGAAGCTAAGACAATTTTCTACAATTCATACGAAGACATCAAAGTCCAGTTCTCACGTTTTAATGGTCAAAATCCCAAGTTACTGAAGCACATTTGCACTGCAAGGCTGTTCCGACCAGTTCTTAGTATTTTGAGTATATCTCTGGCTACAGAGCTCTAAATGACATGATTTTTTATGTTTTGGAAATCTATCGCAAGGGGCTACAACTTTTGTGTTTTAAGGAAAAGCTAATTCGGCTGCCTTTGAGGCCAAATCTGACGTAGACAAACTACGTGACAACTCGCGCGCGATTTGTACTGCGGTTTCCATTCAGAAGTTAAGTGAACAACCCGCGCGACAACCCGCCCGCGGTTTATGCCGCGGTTTCTTCACAGAATCTACAGCGTATTTAGCAGCTAAACTAGCCATTTGACGAGGGGGAGAACCCTAACTCGAGAGAAAACACACACGCGCCGCACACACCTCAGAAACACACATTTTGCACATCTAGAGTGATGTAGGGAGAAGAAAGCAAGAGTAGAGGGACAACTCAAGGGCTTCAATGGTGAAAGCAAGAAGATTTTATCAAGATGCAAGGGAGGATTCAAGAGGGCTGCATGAGAATGAGTTTTTCTATTCTTTTCTTGTATTTTGTTGAATTTTATTCTTGTAATTATGAATTGAGTTGTTTATGATTTAGATGGGATGAACCCTAGATTCTTATGTCTATGATTTTATTCTTGGTCTAATGAAAGACCCACTTTGTTCTTAGATTTATTCATGAGTTTATTTGTGTTTTGGATTGGGATTTGTATGCATCCTTCAATTCAAGTATTGATTTTGTATGGGTATATCGAGAGATTGCACATATGATTAGATCATTTCATGAATAGAGAGAACTTGAATGAATTGCTAGAGATATAATTACATGAGTTCTTCCTAAGTTGAGTTTTAGGATTAAAGCTCAACCACAAATGGAGTCCATTGATTAGAAATTGCATCTTTTAGGGGTTTTAATTGAGAAGAGATTCCAATTAATCAACCGAGAAGGTAGGAATTGTTTCACTTGAGAAAGGATATAATTCACACAAAGGACTCCAGGGTTTAAGCAATTGGGTTAATCATTAATCAAGTTAGAGTCTTGGCATGTTGGTTTAGGGGAATTCTTCATCTAAATTCACCTCTACTTTTGTCCATTCTCTCTACTAAATTCTATATTGTCATTTAGTTAGATAATTAGTTTTAGTTAATTTGTATTTTCTTTTAATTCGTCATTCACTTTGTGAGGTTAGATAATAGAAAGAAGTTAGTACTAGTACTCACATAGTCTCTAAGGGATCGACACTCGGTACTCCTGTACACTATACTACTAGGAACGATAGGTGCACTTGCCTAAAGTATCCATAGTATAGCGAAACGGATATCAGCGACCCCCCTCGTGAACGAGGTTAGCCAAAAAAAAAAGATAGGGTCTCAATAACAAAAGTGCTGGTTTCTTTTGCATTTCGAATAAAAAAAACGTGATTATTGTATCACATAATATATGTGCCATTGAGCAATAGCTGGGGGCCTCTGTAGTCAAAGCGCGTACAAAGGTTTCCTTAATCATCACGTCAATAAATTAAATTATAAGTTGACGATGTAATCATGCATGACTTTGAGATGATTCTGATACCTTTGAAGTCATTTGTGAAAGGTGGTTCTAACTGGTCGTGGCTTGACTTGAAAAAAAAAAAAAAACGTTAGAAAATTTCTATTGCCAACGTGATTTAAAGATCTTTAATAATTTCGCCTTGTTTTCAGAGTCAAATAATCTTCGTTTTCGTGTCCACAAGACGCTGATTTGACTAACTTCTCTCTCTCTTTTATTTTTGAATTTTTATTCTAAATATTTTATTATCTTGATAATTAAATATTTAGAAAAAATTTCCTTAATTGCTATTTCTTTCTTATTAAATAGCTTACTACATTTCATTATTTTCCTTACTAATTTTTTGAAAAATTTTAACTCAATAATTTTGAAAACAGAGTTTTTTAATACCGATCACATATATCTAGAATCACACCTCTTAATATTCCTTTCTTATCATTCTTTTTATTAATTTTCTTTTTTTATCATTATTGTTATGATTGTTGTTGCTGTTATTAATATTATTATTGTAAAATTTTTTTTACTACATAAAAATTTCTTTCTCACACTCTACTTGCATTCTAATACATTAGATATTTAAAAAAAATTTAGAATTAACTTCATAAGGATATGAGATGTATTAAAGAAAACAGAAAATGAGTTGAGGTACCACAGCGCAATTTTTTTTCTCATCATATAATGTTTATGAATATTATATAAACATAAGGAAAAGTAGCCATCATGTTCCACTGTCATTCTTAGAAAAATTGATTTAGACTGAAAAAGATATAGCTAAATTAGAAGAGCTACATCTAAATTTATACCATAATTCTGTTTGAGTTACTGTTATTTTCTTTACCACTTTTTGCTTTATAAATAAAACTTCACCATTTATTCTATGACATGCTGCACTTTGAAAGATGAAGAAGGTTTCAAGAGATTGACAGAAGAATAGCTATATGTTGCACCAATTTTATGTTCCCTGAAACCCCGACTTTCGAACTTTGTGACAGTCCATCCTGTCGTCTCATGCCGACTTGTTATATATATATTTTTCTTTTTTAGCTTTCCTACATTATTTCCCTACGATAAATAAACTTTTCTCGGTTTGACTTTCTCAAGCTACTACCTATATTTAATTGGAAGCATAGATGTCGGCAGAGGGCGGTGGGGAAGGGATCCGGAAGCTCTTTGTAAATCAGAATTTTTTAATTGATCCTTTTAAAATATTTAATTGGAAGCATAAATTTGTTGCTTCAAAACTTTTAAAATTTTCACATTTTTGCATGTGTTTGTTTATGTTAACTTAAAGTTTGCCCTAGTAAAAATTTTGTGTCCATTCGCAATCAATTTTCCGCCAGCTTACTTGTAGTGCCACCATTTGAGTAGAAGACGCAAACTTTAAGGGCTCTCATTAACTCAAAAATCTCAAGTATTCTACAAAGCCCTATAAATTCTAGCAGTGATTTCTATGTAATACTTTTCAACTCTCCCAAACTTTTCTTAAATTATCCTATTACCTCCTTATTTTGATAAGTTCTAGATAGCCTACGTATTTAATAATATAAGATAAGTAACCTAAATACTCAATAATGTTAGACAAGTCCAATACAAGATAAAATCAAGTAATTTGGATAAGTCGACATTTTTATTATTTTAATCATAGAAATGGAATAAATAAGGGGAATTTTTAATTTAATTACTATTCTTAACATCTAACTTTTTGGACTAGAGGAAAAGTATATTAATAAGAAAATTGTTTTTATTTTATCAAAAAGATTAACTCATTCAAAATGAGCATTTGTAAGGCAGATGTTGATATACGTACTTATAAAGTTTTGGAGTTTGAATACGTAATTGGATTATATATTTTGATTGTTTGTTGTAGTTTTATCATTGCTTATCGAACATAAATTAAAAAATATCATATGCATTCAATATCTTTGTTATACTTATTTAGAATTTTGCTCACCAAAATAAAATCTTGCATTGATTTTATATAAATAAATGTTAATGCAGCCCCCTCTCCCAACACAAAATCTTGGCTTCGTCCTTGGTTGGAAGTCATAAGCTGATGATCCTATAAAGATTATGGAGGATAAGCTACATTTGCACAAGATTTATCACAATTATAGTGATTTTGTCATTCTTTAAAATTGATTTAGATTTCGCTTTGTATTACATAAGCCTTCCCTAATGCTAATTTCCACCAAAAAACAAAATCTACACAAGTAGTAGTGCGCTCATATTGTAATATAAAGGAAAGATTAATGATATTAAACACGGGACTAATAGTTGAATACGAGTTTCTCTCTTATCATAAAATGTTGGCTTCGAATACTTACTATAATTTCATAAACTAAAGATGGGTGCTACAGACGATTTTTTTGTTACATTTTTAATCTAATTTTGGGCTTATATTAATTGTGATTAATAGTTGAGATAATATGGTCAAATGTGAGACATAAAGCGGGCCATTATTTTGGTTTAATTATTGGACCTATTATTCTAATATAATAAGATGTGGATTAATTGTGTAGACCTATTAAGCCCATTAGGTATTGTTAAATAAAGACCATAATGTGTCTAATATAAGAAGTAATAGGTCCCCTCTCTAAGGATCTAAATGACAATTAAATTCAATTTTCTCTCTCTACCATTTATCACAAGATTTGGTGTATTTTATCAGTGATCATGTATAATCTTGGGTGTAGAATAATTTTTATTCTAACATTTTTTTTTTCCTGCAAGCAGTTTTATTGAAAATTTTCCCATAAACTAGGCTACCGCACTATTGTTGAAAATTTTCTCATACACAATATAGACATAATTGTATCCGGGGCTTCGACTCTTACCTTTCCCAATTGCACCTCCTTTAAATTTGTTAAAATGTTATCCATGATGTCAAATTAACAATCATAATATTAGCAGATGGGCTACAATTACGGTGGCCCCAAGACCGTGTTATTATTTGTTAATCCTTATTTTATGGTTAAAAACTTGCAATGTATCTTGCAAGACTTGTTCAGCGTCAAGAAATGAATTTTAACATGTGCGTTAAACGATATTCTTTGTTTATTGATCTCTAGAGAATCCTGATCTGGTCATGAATTGACTAGAACTAACTTAAAAGAGAAAAACACAGTCATTCACTGGACTTCAAAGTCTTCATTCATTATTCATTACTTCATTAAATTAACCGTGGGATCCAGTATCACCATATATTATTATGCCATGTCACACTTGGTAATAGAGAGATGTTTTCAGTTGATTAGACATTAGTTTAATTACGAACAAGTTTCTGCCCTGTGCTATGGATGAAAATTCTAAAATTTTGACTTAGTTTACATCGCATGGAAAAAAATATTTTAAATTTTCAAATGAAATAAGGAAAATTGTAACCAAACTGATGTTGCATACATTCTTATCTATGAATGAAGGAACACAATTTATTTGACACTGAATTTGGATTTTCGATACTGGCACTTTTATCAGAGGAAAATGGAACATTCTAAATATTCGTATGCTTAAGAAAGAAAATTTTATGCAAATTATGTACATTATTTGTTTTATCATAAGGAAAAATCGTTTGGGGCTCTTTGATAAAACTGAATTTTGAACTCTGAATTCTAAAATCAAAATTTTAAGTGTTGAAATTTTTAAGTTGTTGAATTGATATTATTATATTTGTTTGATAATTAACTGAATTTAAGGTTTCATGAGCATAATTATTTCGTATTAAAAAGGTAAAACAGATAAATATGGTATGCGTATAGGAGGTAGGAAGAAAGAATCTGTGTATTTGTGCATGGGAAAAAGTACAATTATATTTATATACTAAAAATGGGTGTGAAAAAAGTTTTTGTACAAGTGTGAAAATATATGTATGAAAAAAAAGGCTGTGTAAGTGCGCATATGTGTGTACGCACCATTTTAAAGAGTACAACTTTTAATTTTGAATGGTTCTTATTTTTTTATTTAAGTTTTGCTGTAAAATTTTAAGGACAAATCGAAAAAATTCAACATTTTTTGCCCGTGAGCAATTATGGGGGCAGATAGAATATTTCTAAAATTTAGAGTTCAATAGTGCGGCAATTTAAACAAATCTAAATTTTCTCTAAATAATTTTATAGTTTTCAAAATATTGAGAGGTGGAATCCGTGAAGCAAACGTAGCTTCACCAACGGCAACTGGTCATGGCCAACAGATTCTTTCCACCATTAGAATCTTTTGGTTACTTTTATTGAAGGGGGCTTGTGACTAAAGGACAGTATACAGGTTTAGGCTTCTTTAGCATTAATGCAAATAGACTCTGCTTCTTTTGCATTAATGCAAATAGACTCTTTCTGTTTAATTCATGACCTTTCAATAGCATTAGTATTCGACATCTATGGGTTCCATTGATTAGATTCACGACCTTTCCATAGAATTATTATACGAACAAGTAGACCTAAAAGAGAACTAGAAAAATAGAGAATTCACTTGTGCACGGATTCACCAAGACTTTGTTAAAGTCGATATGAAATAGCATTTGAACTTTCAAAATTCACGGTCAAATGGGCCTTGGTGAAATGCAGTGTATTCTAATCATATGTCACGAAATCAAGAGAGATCTTAATTTTATGTAATCTTTTTCCTATCATTTATTTTAAGGCATCTTATTTCTTTCACATATCAAATAATTTATTAAAGCATAGTCTGGTAATTTCAATTAAAAGTTTCTATGTATTGTTTATCACATATCATATTAACTACGTACTGTTTAGACATGCAGGCACTGAATGCATAAGAAAAACTGTGTAACTCCATCATCCCGCATTGGGTGTTAATCACAAATTTTCGTTTGTTAAAGTAGTTTTAGATGAACATATCGATCTTTTTACTTAATTAGAATCTTTAATAGAAAGTTCCATTCAAAAACATTTTTAGAACATAAATATAAGAAAATAATTTATTCACTCCACTTTTTGGTAATGTTTTGAAACTGGACCGAACCGGCGGGTTTGACTAGTTAGAAAGCAAATCGGCCAGGTCTCCGGTCCGATTCATTCATTGGTTTGATTGGTACATAAAACTGCTTTGAACTGCTTGAACCAGACGAATCGTCCAAATTTGAACTGTTGAACCGGACGAATCGTCCAAACCGGTTTAAACTGTTGAACCAACGGTTTTTTTGTGTTATAGTATTGTGGGAAACAATTTGCAAGTGGGAGGTCTTAAACTCATGACCTCCCACTTGTACTTCCAAGTTGTGGACCACCCCACCAAAGTTCTATTTGTTGGTTTTATGCTATGAATTATTTTATTTGTTCTTTTATTAATCATTTTTAAAAAAATTAATTGATTTTTACATTTTTTGTACTTTATTTCATTTATCAATTGTAGACACCAAATTTTGACACACCTTTGGTAAAAATATGTGTGTTACTTTATTTTAGGGGGTATTTTTTTTCATTTTTCGGGGGTCGAGTACAATTTTCGCATATTATGTCTAATTCGTCACATTAGGGGCAAAATGGTAATTTCGCCATCTAAATATTAATTTATTTTATTTTATTTCCTAAATACATAATTTTACTATTTTTATCATTATTTATGATTTCAATGATTTTTGGGAGTCATTCATTATTTATTTAAAATTTTAGTATTTTTTAATTCAACGGCACGCTTTCCAATGCACTATTTTTTACGATAATTTTCAAGTGAAAAATTTTATATTTGCATTTTTGTATATTCATAAATTTTCTGTAAAATCTCATAATTTTCAGAGGTCGTTTAGTATTTATTTAATTTTTATCTTTTTGTTTATTAACGGCACGTTTCCCAATGCATTCTTTTATGAGAATTTTTTCAAGTGAATTTATTTATGCATAGCTCATATATTCATGAATTTCCCGTATAAATTTCATGATTTTTAGAAATTTTTAATATTTATTTTAATACTTTATTATTATTATTTGTTATTATTATATTTTTTTTTCTATTAATTGCACATTTTAATGATATGTTAATTTTTAAATTTTTGCAGTAAATTTTATTTATTCGTTTTTATAACTATAAATTTCAGTATTTTTCTTAGGTAATTTTAGAGACCCCAATATTTTTATTTTTATTTTTATTTTATTCTATTTCATTTTTGTTTTCCTTTATTTTCCTCCTCAAAAAAAAAAAAAAAAAAAAAGAAGAGTAGAGCAGGCTGCGTTTAGCAGCCTGCTGCTACTGTAGCAGTATGGCTGCTACCAGAACAGCCCCATGCCATCAATCACTCTCCCCAACTCCCCTGCAATTCAGCAGATTTGAGGGGATTTTGGAGAGATTGATAGCCTTCATCTGCTCACTCAATTCATCCCTCTCTGCCCTCCCTCTTTTCACTACACAGACACACACAACTCACAGCACCTCACAACCAAACCTGCACCCTCACCACTCCCTCTCTGCACCTTTCACGCTCAATTCACAGGCACAACACACACTTGCACCACACATCCCCTTCCCCTCACAAAAAAAAAACACACCTGCATTCTCACATTTCCCACACAACCTGCACACACCATTCTCATCTTCCTCACCTTTCACACATCCAATACACACACTACAACACACGGCACATCCAATCCAATCAAAAATACACATTCAGCACACACACATTCACAGACATCACACACCATACATCACAGACACAGACCTCTCTCGGTCTCCCACACATCACTCCATCTCCCTCTGATCTTTCCCCTACAGAAACACAACATTCACACAGCCACAACACACAAGAAACACACGCACAACATACACACACCTGCAATTCAAATCCCCTCCCCTGCAGGCACAGACACACAGACACACAATTCACACACACGACACGTACACAGTCACACACACACTGATTTACACTTGAGCACACACTGATACACACCACATACACACACATACCAGTTCACTCACTCACACACAAACGTTCAGAATCATTTCCAATTTATCTGCACAAACGTATACACCATCACAAAAGAGACTCCATTCACCTCTCTCCCTCCCGGCTCTCACAGCCACATTCACACACAACTCACACATCCCTGCACCATCTCCACACACCAACTTCATTCACTCCACAAACACACACTTCACAACCATCGAATTCACAACCTCACCTCACAACACAAAACACACAATACAAATTCACATACAACAGCACTAAACACAAAGATACACACGCAGCAACAAAACCATAACACACACACGCATCAGTTTCACCCACACGCACAGTCAAATAGCCATTAGCAGACATACACAATCACACCTGCACAAAAATCAGCATTAAAAAAAAAAAAAAGGGGGAAAGAAGCCAACAACAACAGCAACAACACCACCGGCGCGCCTCCACCGCCGACCAGCGCACCACCGTCGGACCCACCGCCCCTTTGTCCAGGTAAAAAGCTCTCCATCCCTCTCTCTTTTTTGTACAAATTATTTGGTGAATTTCAATGGGTAATTTAGGGATTGTCGAACCAGGATAGAGAAAGAGAATTCACGAGAGAGAGAGAGACCTGTGGGAGAGAGAAAAGTCCGGCGAGAGGTGGAGAGCAGATCGGGGAAGGGGGAATCGGGGAGGAAGAAGAGAGAAAAAGAAAAGAGGGAAAAGAAAGAAAAGGAAAGAAGAAAAGAGAGAAAAAAAGAGAGAGAGAAAAAGGAAAGAGAAAAATAAAAAGGGAAATCTGGAAAAATAAAAAATAAAAAAAAAAACCGAAATCAGCCGAAAAAAAAAAAAAATGTTTTGGTGAAACTACGTCGTTTTGACGTAGTTTCACTCAAAACTACGTCGTTTTGATTAGTTTGGTTTTCTAATTTATTTTTAATTAATAATAGGTATTTATTTTATAGTCCTTATACTTTCATTAATGCTGCTGTGGCCCCGGACATTTTTGATTTATGCATTTAAGTTTCTGTTTATTGTAGATTGACCCCCATAATTTTATTTTCTTTTCAATTAGGTCCCGATTAATTGCATTTAGGTCCCCCAACTTTTAGATATTTATAATTTTGCCCCTGAACTATTCAATTTCTATTTTTGACCCCTATATTTCTCGGTAATTGTATTTTGACCCCTAGATTTTGCTAAAATTGCATTTTTACCCTCTGATATTTATGAAAATTGCAATTTTGCCTCCCAAGCTTGCTGTTATTGTATTTTAGGCTTTAAATGTTGCTGAAAATTGCATGTTGGCCCTTATACATTGCTAGAAATTCTATTTTTGCCTTAGAATACTTGCTGGAATTTCATTTTTATCCCTCCCAACCTTGCTGGAATTTTATTTGAGTTATTACACTTGCTGGAATTTTATTTTTGGCCCCCTATTGTTGCTGAAATTTATATTTTGGTCCTTTATGTTGCTGGAATTTGTTTTAAGACCTCTATTAGTTGTTAGAAATTATATTTTTAGTCTTTTATTTATTGCTGGAATTTTTATTTTGGGCATTATACTTGCTGAAAATTACATTTTAGCTTTTTAAATTTGTTGTAAACTATATCATTACCGTAAGTAGGGTTTAAAATTATAATTTTACCTTTTTACTTGTTGCAAATTACATTTTTCACTTTAGAATATTGCTTAAATTTCCACTTTTAATCCAAATCTTATAATATTTTATTTTTGCAAAAAAAAAAAAAAAAAAGAAGTATTAATTAAAATTAGTTAAGTCCTCGAAGCTTTAAATTATTTCTTTTTACATTTTCTTTATTTGTTTTTATCAAACTTATAATTAATATTCTAAAATTGGGTCTTGTTAGTCTAATTAATGTTCAAATTAGTGTCTTTATTTTCCTTTTAGTTATTTTAATAATCATTATTTGGGGTGTTAAAAGTATGTATTATTGTATTGTATCTTCTATCATTATTATTATTTCTTTATTTTTTGTTGTTCTACTTTATTTATTTATTTACTTATTTATTTTTACTTAAGCAATTTTCATTTTTTTTAAATAATTAATTATTATTATCATTGTTTCCTTTCTCTTGTTTTGTTTATTATTGCTATGATTGTTTGAATTATCGTAGTATATTCATATTGATCGGTAGGAAATTATTCAATTAGTAGTTTATTTATTTAAATAGTGGTATTTTTGACGTGTTTGTTCATTTTAGTAGCAATTTATACCGGGTTTACGAATGGGAGGTACCTCGATTACCCTTTTTATTTCTTTTTATGTGCTCCTACGTGCTCCAATGTGTTTTTCTATGTGTTTTCATGTATCTTTGTGCTTATAAATTTTATCCATGTGTGAGTGTTTATTTATTTATGTCGTATTATTTACTCGAATTTAATTTTTGATTATTCAAAGAAATGTAATAGATAGATAATATATTCTATTTAGCAAAATTCTTTGTATTTAGATAATTAATGTAATAGATAATTTATGTTTCATCTATTTAATTAAAGCCTATGTATTTTAGATAGAAAGTGTAATAGATAGGTTAGATAGGATATCTTTTATTCTTTTTTCTATTTTTAGATTGTAATTAGGTTATTCTCCGGTGTAATAGTTAGGGCTTTGCGTGCTATGTGTGCTATGTGCTTATGTGTTTTATCCGCTTTCTTTAAGATTTTGCATCTAGAATATCATGTTTATGTGTTATGTGCTCCTATGTGCTATTATTTGCTTTTATGTGATTATTGCTTTAATACATGCTTTATTTATTTACTTGCTTTAATTATATATGTGTATCGTCGCCACACTAGCCCAACGCTAGTTGTGGTTCATTTCGACTTTCTTCGCTAGTCCAATGCTAGCGGAGAATTTTTAGAAAGTAGGCTAGTCCAATGCTAAGCCTTTAGGTCCTTTTAGCATTAGGATCATTTTTTTTGTGTGCATCTCATGACCATTACACATGCTTTTTTTTTTTCTCTTTTTTAGGCCTCTTTCATTTTTGTATAATTTTTATATATATGTTACCACTTACTATCTATTTTTTAAAACAAATGTTTAGTACATAACATTTAGATTCCACCACATATAGAATCTTAGGTCATTTGCATGATTTTGACTAAGAAATAATCGTCTACTCACGTGGGAAGCGATGGCGTACATGTCGTTCCCCCCTCCGTGAGTAGGAACAGTTAGTCACGAGTCCATTAGTCCCCCGTACCCGTTATGTTGCATCCCTACTTTCTTTGTTCACTTATTATCTATATCATTATTTTTTCTTTCTTTTGCATTCCATTCAGCATCTATACTCGTGACTCCATCGAGGTCTACATTCGGATTTCGCAATTAATGCGATAATTCCGACCAAATCTCAATGGAACATTTTGTCCCTTATCGATATCCATTTTTAGGACTAGATCTGCATTCATATAGTTGCATCCAAATGCGATAAAATCTTAGGGTTATATTAGGAAAATTTAGACTGAACCTCGCAACTAGTTTCGGCTAGGTTGAAAGGGTGCCTTAGGCGCAAGCCTTTGCCTTCCCTTTCTTCAACTGTGACTCCCGAACCTTTTTCTCTTGTTTTCCAAAGACCTGGAGTCGTCTAAAAGGGTTTTTCTTGTTTTTCCTATATTTTTTCAAAAATTATTTTTTTAAAATAAATCATTCCCAAATTTTTACCTTTCACAAAAATATTTTTGGTGACTTGGTACACCAAAACTCAATACCAAGTGGCGACTCCATTTTTCATAAAAACCCTTTTTAGACTCTATTTTTCGGGCCCAAAAATCGTCGCATTCTCCAAAGTCCCATTTTAGGCCCTTTTTCTTTTATTTTAAAATAAAGCATTTTTTAAACACAAATCGCATTTAATTCTTCCTTTTCCTTTTTCCGACTTCCTCACTCACCACACTACTTTATCATCATTTACACTCACTTTTATCATTTTATTATTTATTTTCCTTTCTTTTCGAAAAATGGGGCGCGACATCAATCATGTTGGATGAAATTAACTCACTCATATTTTTTTAGTTTCTTTGTTTCCATTAATCATGTTTAATGAATTTAATTGATTATTGGATGAAATTAACTCACTCTTACTTTTTTTAGTTTCTTTATTTCCATTAATCATTAGTTTCTTTATTTCTTTATTAATCATGTTTAACGAAATTTCTTTGGAGAGAGTACATGTAAAGTTAAAGCTTAAAAATCAATTCTAAATAAAGTTTAAGCTCTTTTAAAATTGAATTCTTCATTGATGCAAAATTGATTAGAAGTTAACTCTCATTAGGTTGTGCAAAAAAAAATTAAATAGATATAAACTTATAATTAGATAAACAAACTAAAATTTGCAAATAATTTGAGTATGTGAACCCATTTTAGAAAATAGGGCAAAAGAAAAATTTTTAAATTTAAAAAATTACATTTACATTGAAAAATTAGTCTTGATGATGATATTAAAAGAGAGTACAGAAGCAGCAAATATGATCTAATAATTTAGAATTTTAAAGACTATAATTTAAAATATTCAAAAATATAATAATGTACTTTAATGGTGAATTTTAAAGTATTTGTTTCATCTATATTCTTTTCCGGCACACTTACTTTTTATAGTTTTCATATGTTCTACACTTGTAATGCCATTTTCTTTGTTAATTTTGTTGTTATAGACATAGAATATACTCTAAAATTTTTACCAAATGTGATAGGTTCATTAATTTGTATATTTGAATATATTCAAACAGTAATGGATTAACTAATTTAATAGGGTGGGGTATATTTAGCATTTGTTGTTATATTTTGTATTAAATTAAAAAAAATTAAATCCCCGTTCAATCGGTCGGATTGGTCGAACTGCAAACCGGACCCCTCTCCGGTTCATTGACCGGTCTGGTTTTTAAAACTTTGTTTTTTGGTCCATAGGCTCTCCTTTCATTTTCTAAACCAAAAAACTCTTATTATTTGGGCTTACTAGTTTTGTCTAAGAATCTTAAAGCTATGTAGACACCAAATTTTGACACACCATTTATTTTCAAATATTGGGGGACATGTTTGCATTTTTTGGGGTCAAATTTTAAATTTTTAATAATCTCGGGGGGCAAAATAGTAATTTTTATCTGTAAATATTTTTTCATTAGTTTTGGGGGTTTTTAAATTCACATTTCACTTTCATATTATTTTTTAAATTTTCTGTGATTTTTTCAAATTTAATTGGTATTCTTTTTATATTTGTTAGCACAAGGGCAAAATGATAATTTCAGCTCGCGAACACCATTTTAGCTTATTTCAGGTCTCAAATTTATTTTTCTAATTCTTTAAGTATGTTTCTAAATTTTCTTTATTTTTTAGAAGACGATCACTATTTTTTTCTGTATGTACTACATCAAGGATAAAATCGTTATTTTATAGAATAAATTCATTTTTTGTCAATTTTGAGTTGTGAATGCATTTTCTAGTATTTTAAACTTATTTTTAATTTTTGGTAATTTTTTGAAATCAATAGCTATTTTTCTGTAAATTTTCATTGTCCAAGGGCAAAATCGTCATTTTACAAATTGAATTCATTTTTCATCAATTTTTTTAGTCATAAATGCATTTTCTAGAGTTCTAAGCTTATTTTTAATTTTTGATAATTTTTTGAGGCCAATAGCCATTTTCTTCATATTTTCAGTATCTAAGGGTAAAAATTGTCATTTCACATTTCACAGTCATTTTTTACCAATTTTTGGGTCTCAAATTTATTTTTAGGTTATAAGCATGTGTTTAAGTTTTTCTAACTTTTTTTGGGGTGAATTTCTATTAACAAATTTGTTATTTATATTTTTTTATTATTTTTGTGAGAGAAAAATAAATTTTTAAGGATAAAGTTATAATTTTGGTAATCAAGTGCATTTTGGTTTTATGCCATTTCTTGGAAGATAAATCTTTTGTTCACTATAAATACCCCTACTTGGGGATTTAAAAGGAGAAAAAATAAAAGAGCCTAGAACACATTACGACATACACATTCACGTAGTTGCAAACACACACAGTAACACTCTCACACACCTCATTTCACAAAACACAAACAGCTCACACGCACAACCACACACTAACACCCAGTACAATCACAGATTCACTCACACATAGTACACACAATCTGTCACCACAGCTTCACACACAACACACTGTTTGCCTACTAGCACACACATAGTTCACGTAGTGAACTCACACAATACACACGTTTACAGCATCAGTTCAACCACCATTGTCACCACTCAACCCACAAATCACCCCCTGTAACTTACAGAGCACCACCTGCAAGCCTCAATCGAATTACCACTACCCAATTACAGTCCAATTGCAACCTCATTACAGCCCCAATTACCAAAATCAAGTCCCAATTGCTTGCCACTCCTTACTACCTGCAGCCAAAAACACCTCAAACAGTATACAAAAACACAGCCACAAACATCCCCAAATTGTTCACAAAAACCTACAAAAACAAACATACCTCTCCCACAGCCTCTAATTGCAAACAGCCACTCCATCAGTGGATTCAATTCACTGACCACCACAGCTCCTCCAAATAAGCCCAGATAATTTCCAGCCACCCAAAGCCTTCAAACCCACCACCGGGTACCATCACCAGCAGCTGCCCTCCTCCCTCGCCACCAAATTCCCACCAAAACAGCTCATATTAACCACACCCAAGCTCTATAAACCTCTAATTCACCGTCCTGCAAACATCAAACCTGCATAAAAATGAAAACAACAAAAACAACAACAACACAACAATCCCTGCCAACAATGCCACCCCCAACATGTCATCGTCTCTCACCCAATTCTTCAACGGCTCGTCCCATTACTGTCAATTCACTGCCAGTCCTCGCCGCCGCCCTTGGAACTACCGCGTCACCTGCCCTCCAGCTGAACACAATAGCAGCACACCCCAAACAGCAACCGGGACCAACAATAAAAGCTCCAGTGTCTCACCATCGAGACGAATTCTTCCACCGAAATCACTGCCATCAATTTATTTCCTCCCTAGAACAGGTAGCGCTTCTAGACCTCCCTCTTTATATTCAATCAATAAAATTGATGTTTAGTCATTGTTGGTGAGAGAATTAGAACATAGAGATAGAGAGAAATAGAGAGAAGGAAATTAGAAAATAGGGAAGAGAAAGGGAGAAAAATCAGAGACCAAGCAGAGAGCTAGAAAAATGGAGAGAAAAGGAATAAGAACAGAGGGATTTCAGAGAGAGAGAGAGAGAGAGAGAGAGAGAGAGAGAGGAAGAAATTAGAAAAGTGAAAGAGAAAAGATAAAGGGGGAATCGGAAGGGAGAAAACAAGGAAAGAAACGAGAGAAAAATAGAGAGAGTGTAAATGAGTGAAGAAGGAAATTGTGACTTGGGGAAGATGAGAGCCAAATCTGGGGATGGGATTTTGATTTGGGTGAGGAGTTTGCTCCTCTTAGAAGATGGTTTCGGTTTAGTTAAACCGAGTTTGGGATAATTTAGATCTTTATTTATTATCTTGCTTAATTAGAGTTAATTGGTTAAGGAATTTTTGTCTGAGATGTGGGATTTTTCTTTAGTTATGGGTCTTAATTTGTCTAATTATTTGTTTTAGTTCTTCAGTTAATTTGTTTTTATTTAGTTTAATTCAGTTAGTTGTTCTAATTAATCAAGTTCATAAAGTTAATTGATTGAGCATCATGTTTTGTTTCCCTTGTATTTGTCTTATTTAATTTTGGTGTGATTTAACCGGTTATGATTCATTTTGGCTAATTAAATTAGTTAATCAGTGGTCTAATTTTGTTTTGGCCACTTTATTGTAATAGATATTTATTTGTGCTTAGCCTTTACTTTTGGTTTTATTTACTATGTCCCTAGCATTTTTCAATTTCTACATTTAGGCTCATTTATATTTGCAGATTGCCCCCCTTAAGTTTAGTTCCTTTCAATTAAGTCCTAAATTGGCTACAATTATATCCTGTTCCCATTAAGATTTATTGTTTTGCCCCCCAATTTACTTTAATTTTGCATCTCTACCCCATTAGATTTATTTGTTTTTATTTTACCCCTCAAGTTTTATAGAATTTTATTCTTAGTCTCCTTAGTTGTTAGAATTTACTATTTGCCCCTCAATTTGCATTAATTTATATTTTTGCTCCTAGACTTGTGTAGATTTTTTAATTTTTGTCCCAATTAGTTTAAATTTACTATTTGGCCCCAAGTTACTCTACTTTTTATTTTCCCCTTTCGAACTTGCTATAATTTACATTCTTCTAATATGTTAGTATTTTGTATTTTACTCTTTATTTTATTAAATAGTTGTCCCTTTAACTTGTGCGTTCGTTTTTAAGCTTTGGTACCGGGTCTCCAAAGAGGTATCCCGACTTATTAATTTCTCTTTTACGTGCTCCAATATGCCTCATGTGATTTTTATGCAATTTTTTAATTCATATATTTCCCATTTTGCATGCTCTTTGTGTATTTATTTCTTTTATGCTATTTATTTTTAAATTTTATTATTTCTTTATTATTGTTATGGTAAAAAGTGTAATATTTTTATATTTAGCTAGTCAATGTAATAAATAGGCTACATTTCTTATATTTTAGCAAAAATTGTGTAATTAGATAGAAAATGTAATAGATAGGGCATTTTTTTTATTTCTCCCTTTTTAAATCGTAAATTAAGTCTCGGTGTAATAGTTAGGGTTTATTTGTTTTTGCGTGCTTACATGCTTATTTGTTTTACCGCTTTCCTTAGGATTTTGCATTTAGATATTATGTTTGTGTGTTATGTGCTCCTACTTGACTTTATATGTTTTTATATGTTCAATTTGCTTTCAATTCACGCTTTACTATTTAATTCATGTTTTGTTGTTATTCCGTCACCACATTAGTCCAACGCTAGTTGTGGCTTTATTGTTTTCCCGCTAGTCCAACGTTAGTGGAAAATTTTTAGAAAGGGCTAGTCCAACGCTAGACCCTTAGAGCATTTTAATGTTAGGTGCACTTGTGTGCATTTTACATCCCACTTCATACATTTTAGTTTATTTTTCATTTTACATGATTTTTATTATTATTTTATTTATTTATTTTATTTTGACACGTTTTTAAAATGCATGACATCTAGGTTGCATCTCACTTAGAAATTAGAATATTAGTGTGATTCGATTAGAAATAGTCATCTACTCACATGGGAAGCGGTGGCGTACATGCCGTTCTCCCCTCCGTGAGTAGAAACATTCAGTCACGAGATATTAATTTCCCATACCCGTTATGTTGCATACCTACCTTCTTTCTTCACTCACTATATGTTATTATTTTCTTTTCTTTTTGCATCACATTTTGCATAAAAACTCGTGACTCCCTCGAGGTCTCAAGTCGGGTTTCGCAATTAATGCGATAATTTCGACCAAGCCTCAACGGAACATTTTGACCCTCCCGATACCCACATTTAGATTTTAGGATTTGCATGCATTTAGACACAACCAAAACGCGATAGAACTTAGGATTAATTTAGAAAATTTTGATTAAACCTCGCAACAAGTTTCGGCTAGGTTGAAAGGGTGTCTTAGGCGTAAGCCTTTGCCTTCCCTTTCTTCAAATGTGACTCCCGGACCTTTTTCTCTCGTTTTTCATAGACCGGAGTCAGAAAAGGGTTTTAAATAATTTTTCTAAAATTTTACTTTTTGTTTTGTTTAAACGATTTTTTCGGGTGACTTGGTACACCCTAACTCAGTACCAAGTGGCGACTCCATTTTTCTAAATAAAACCCTTTTTCAAAATTAGTTGGCCAAAACTGTCGTACTTTTTTTAGTCCCGGCCTTATTTTTATTATTTTTCTTAAATAACACTTTTGCAATAAAAGCTTGATTTTTCACACACGCGTGCACGGTTTTTCAAAACTCTATCTTTTCAAAAAAGGGTCTTAGACCGGATCGTTTATTCGAGACGCGACAGTCAACGACTCCACTAGTACCCTTTACTTACGATTTTTTAGTACGCGACAAGCTGTTATAATTCAATTTCTTGCAAGAAAAGTGTTTTCCCAATGCAGTTGAAATTTATATTATTTTAGTTCATGCAAAGATAATTCTTAAATTTAATTAAATGATATAAATATTCCAATAGCATAATTTAATGAAAGATGCTTTACTATACGAAACAAGCTGAACGCCTTATATGTGGCTGGTTGAAATGGAAAGCGATCTCTGCCGCGTTTTCTCTCTTTCCCCTTGTTGGTCAAATGCTTGGCTGCATAGTTTATTTACCCTCTTGCCGCGTAGCAGGTCGATGATTAAATGTTATATCAACGATTTATACGAATAAGAGGTAGTTCAAACAATTTATCATTAATAATAACATAAAGTATATAACTAATAGACAAGACAAGTCGTTCATCTGGATTGTATTTCTTAAAAAAATTATTAGAAGAACAATACCATAATATTTTTTGAGATGTGATTTATGTGAAACAAAAAAGTTGATTTGAAATATAAAAAAGTGATTGCAGAAGGTGCTTGAAAAATATTACAATATAATTTTAGAAAGATGGGTTGTCCAAACGTAATTATTCATGAGCTGTTAATTTGGTATATTCATTCTGCACCAAATTGCTTTTACACAAGATCAATTTCGAAGTGTCAACCACATGACACACATGCAATTATATTATTAGTTACATGGGTCACTTGTGCTGCAAGTAAATGTGACTCCTCAATTACTGCGATAACAAAATTAAGAAACTCGTATCCATATATTTGATTTTGAATATACTTTTCCTTGCCGAAAAAAAAAATTATTTTTATGTTACTGAACATTAACGTGATGCATGTACATCACATGTTCACAATATCTTTACTTATTTCACATTTTAAATTTAGGGATAATTTCAAAATCTCTCTTGAAGTTTTTTACAATCTCACATAGCATCCCTCTAATTTAAAATATTACATTTTCACCCCTTATTTCATATGTTCCGTAACAAAAGGAAAAAAAAAATTACAAGCGAATGTAAAATTATATATCTAACTTGCCCTTGTCATAGTCTACTTGAAAGACTTACAACTTATTTAATTAAAACAAAGTGCTCTTACAAAGAAAATTGAAAAATAAAAACAAATATTGGACATACCCAACAAACATCAATTAATTTTTGGGGCTGAAGATTTAATATTGATCATACCCTTTTAACCAAATAAAATACCCACCACGTCATCAAATTATTTATACTCCATCACAACATGACCAAGCTTATTCCTGTAGACTGCAATAATTGAACCTACCAATTACTTCACTGTAAAAGCGTAATTAACAAATTGATTTAAATTTGAGAGTAACACAATTAGCGTGCAGGAGCTCACCAAAGAGCCGCTGCTCGCTGTCCCGCATCGTTACATCCAGTTGGACCAAGAATCAACATTATTTTCTCCTGGCAATCCCATGCCAGCTATACCTATTATTGACATGGAAAGTTAGACTCTTGGACAGGCCAAGGATTTGAACTACAAAAGTTGCACTCCACATGCAAAGAGTGGGGTGTGTTCTAGGTTTTAACGAAAATACTTTTCATTAGTGCACTATTTGCTGAGTCAATACGATAGTTTCTTTTATGTATTTGTACTTTGACATGAAACTTTGTGAGAAACATAATATGGCTAAACGAGAATAATGGCAATACTAAAATATATGACTTTTATCTTTCTGCTGTGCAAAGCGTTACACATAAAAATTATATCTTATTTTTATAGAATTATTGTGACACAGGTACTAAACCATGGAGTCAGTTCTTCAGTGGTGGAGAAACTGAAATATGAAATTGAAGAATTCTAAAAGCTACCATTAGAAGAGAAGATGAGGTACAAGCTGAGGCCAGGTGAAGTTGAAGGTTATGGCCAAACAAAACTCGACTTGGAGAATCAGAAGATTGACTGGGCTGACAGGTTTCTTATGGTTATCAACCCCACCCATAGAAGAAAACTTCATCTACTACCAGAGCTCGCTTCATCCCTTAGGTTCTCTCCTTTCTTTTCCTCCAGCATATTAGTTCATTTGTGCAACTAACACCCAAACTTGGATAAAATTTTCGCTCATGAATTTATTGCAGAGAAGCCATGGAGACTTACTTCAGAGAGTCCCAAAAGCTTGCAATGATTTTGTTTAAATTGATGGGGGAAGCTCTGGGGATAAAAGAGCAACAAATGGAGGAAATATTTGAAGATGGGCTGAACTTGGTAAGAATAACTTATTATCCTCCGTGTCCGCATCCAGAGCTGGTTGTGGGGATTAGGCCTCAATCTGATGCTACTGGACTGACCATTCTTCGTCAACTGAATGGTGTGGATGGCTTACAAGTGAAAAAGGATGGAGTTTGGATTCCCGTGAACATCCTTCCGGATGCCTTTGTGGTGAATATCGGAGATGCAATGGAGGTTTGTTCCTAAACCCCAAATCCTCTTCTACATCTATTACTTCAACTATAGATAATAAAAATTCTATGACAATGCTACATGAAGCCTTGTCTTTCTACAATATGCCGTTGTAGGCTTTTGAAGAAGAAAACTTTGATGGTTGGGGCGTGGAGGAAGAGCAGGAGTTTCTGTGGTCCTCAAAACATTTATTTGAAAATAATCACTTAAGTAACAAAAGGCAAAAGAATCTCGTTTCACTTTAACAAAGCCAAAAATAAGAAAGTGATCAAGAGGGAGCCGTCGTCCTGTGGGCCGTGGTAACATCATTATTATGTGAATTTGAATTATTGCTTGTTAATCTAACTCCATTATATATAAACTTTTTAAACATAAATACAAGTATTATGTTTATACTACACCTACTTTAATGTAAATTCATTATAACTGGGAGTATATATTTCTTTTACACAAATAAGAAGCGTATTTTGTAATAGCAAATAAGGTTTGAACTTATATATCAATCTTATGGGTATACTGTGATTGTGCGCCATATATAGTCCCAGAAATATACGTCCACATATGATTAGGGGTTAGGGGTGAGCATAGTCAGAAAAAACCAATTTGCCGGTCAATTTTGAATTGATTTAAAAAATTCAAAGTTAATATTTAGTAAATTGGTTTGTGTTTTGGTATTTACTGAATTCAAAAGCTAAATTTGGTCTGTATTCAAATAGAGAAATTTTCAAATTAGTATTATAGATCTCGAACTAAGTTTGATAATTTTTTTTAACAGATAATCTTATACACACACACATACATACACAAAAATACACACACACACACACTAAAATTGATCTCTTCAATTATACTTTTAAGGCTTTTGTACTAGATCTCTTCAATCCATAATTGAAGAGATCGATTTCATCTAATTAAACACCTACACACACACACACAAATACACTAGATCTCTTCAATTATATTGAAGAGATCAATTTTATCTAATCAAATATGTAAAAGCATGTATGTATACACACACACACACACATATATCTATATGGGGGGGTGTGTGTGTACACACACAAACATATATATATATATATATATCTATTGTAGACACCAAATTTTGACACACCATTTATTTTCAAATATTGGGGGACATGTTTGCATTTTTTGGGCCAAATTTTAATTTTTCAATAATCTGGGAGGCAAAGTAGTAATTTTATCTGTAAATATTTTTCTATCAGATTTTGGGGGTTTTAAATTCATATTTTTACTTTCATGTGAATTTGTTAAATTTTTTTTATGATTTTTTCTGGATTTAATTGGTATTCTTTTATATTTTATCAACACAAGGGCAAAATGGTAATTTTGTCTTGCGAACACCATTTTAGTTCATCTTTAGTTCCAAATTCATTTTTCTAATTCTTTAAGCATGTTTCTAAATTTTCTTGATTTTTTCAGAAATGATTGCTATTTTTTTTCTATGAATTTTCATTGTCCAAGGGCAAAATCGTTAGTTTACAGTTTAAATTCATTTTTTACCAATTTTGAGTCATAAATGCATTTCCTAGGGTTTTAAACTTATTTTTAATTTTTGGTAATTTTTCGAGATCAATAGCTATTTTTCTGTGAATTTTTATTGTCCAAGAGCAAAATCGTCATTTTATAGTTTAAATTCATTTTTTTGTTAATTTTGAGTCATAAATGCATTTTATAGTGTTTTAAGCTTAGTTTTAATTTTTGGTAATTTTTCGAGGTCAATAACTATTTTTTTGCGAATTTTCATTGTCCAAGGACAAAATCGTCATTTTACAGTTTAAATTCATTTTTTGTCAAATTTTGAGTCATAAAGGCATTTTCTAGTGTTTTAAGCTTATTTTTAATTTTTGGTAATTTTTTGAGGCTAATAGCCATTTTTTGTGTATTTTCGTTATCCAAGGACAAAATCGTCATTTCACACCCCGAGCACGTTTTTATCAGCTTTAAGCTCTAGTTTTTATTTTTTAAATATACTTTGAATTCTTTTGGAAAATTTTAGAGATTTCTGTCTTTTCTTTGTATTAATTTTTAATTTTTGGGGTTAAAAAATATATTTTTTAAATAAAATTAGTATTTTTACTACTCGTGACATTTTTGTTATTTTATAGCATTCTTGATCAACAAGACAAGTGGCCTATAAATATCCCTTTAATCAGCCAAAAAAAGGAAGAAGATCAGAAACCCTAAAAATACATTTTAATCTTATCCAAGAAGATCAAACACATACCAAAAACACCACAAAACACACACTAGCCGCCACATCAATTTTGTTCATTGTTCATTGTCTCCTCCAAAAATCTATCACTGTTCATCATCAAGCAACAAGAATTCACAGGTAATTTTTCATCCTAAAATCCATTTTGTTTTGTTTTTTTGTTTCTGATTTGTATTTTAATTGCATGGATTTTCTTGGTTGGATTGTTTCCATTTTTCTGATTTTTTTTTACATTTCTTTGCTGGGTTTTTGTTTTCTGGGTTCTTGTTTATTTTTTCTGGATTCTTTCGTTTCTTCTCTCTTGGATTTCTTCATTTTTTCCCCCTCTATTGTCGACCATCAGACCCAAAACCATTTCCTCCAACTGCCAGTAAAGTCAGTTTCATCACCAAGACCACTGCAATTGATCACCCCAGCTCCAAATCCCCTGTCACCAGTCAACCGCAACTAAGCCTCTACACCAGAATCACCAAACATCAACCACAAGTCATCTCTTCATCTCTTCCGTAAAAAATCTCTAGCCACGCCACAGAGCCAGTCCCACCTACTTGTAGTAGCTCAAAACCTACAAGAAAAATCAGCTAACAAACCCAATTAACCCAAAGACAATCATCAATTCCACCAATCCTCCTCTATACTACCACCAGTAAAACCACCTGGAACCACCAACCTACAGACAAAAACGCAATAAAAAAATTAACAGCCCAACGTCCCTTACCCAACACTACCAGTACCATACAACGTTCTAGCCCTTTCACTACCAAGCTCTCCCCTGCCAATCTGCTTCCACCACCATCAACGACACCCAAAATCAGCCCCAAATACCATCGACCCAAGTTCATCCCCATCAGTCAAATGGCACAATTTCGGGCTTCCCAGAACCACCCTTTATCAACAACTTCTAGTTCACCGAAAGCCTACACTACCAACAAATAGACCCAAAGCTTCAACTCCCTGCAACAAACAACAATCACAGTAACATTGCAGCCCCAATTAACCCAAGCAACACACAATCACTCACATGCACAAAAATCAATTGCACGCATTCACAATTGCACACACGATAATCACACGTTCAAAATCAGTCACTACATTGATTTCCATCGCCACCCCTCACAAGACAATCAAACAAAATAGCTCAAAATCAGCAAAAACTAATACCAAAACAACATAAAACAACCACCCAAAGTCAGTCCCAACCTTCATAGCCATCACAGCCCACCACTACCACACATCCCCATCACCTCAGTTTAGAAGAAAGGGTCCACTGGGGAAAGATTGATCCTATTTGTGCCTGATTGAAGACAGAAGAGAGAGAGAGACGGGGAGAAAAGAGTGATTCGAAAGGGAGAAACGCAAGAGAGAGGGCAGCAACTGAGAGAGAAATCAGAGAAAAAAAAACAAATAAAAAACAGAGAGAAGAAAAGAGCAGTAGAGAGAAAGGAAAGAAATAGAAAGAGGGAGCAGAGAAGAGACGAGTTAGAGAGAAATAAGGAAGGAGAGAGGAGAAGCGAGAGAAAAATCTGAAAGAAAGAGAGATGAAGGTGGTAGAGATAGAGAACGAAAATAGAGACTATGAGAGAGATAGAAATAGAGAAGAGAGGATGAAAGAAAGCCAAGGGAATGAAAAGAGAAAAGGAGAAGATGAGAGCTTGATCGGACGGATAAGAACGCAGGGGAAAGAGAGAAAAGAGACGGCAAAACAGAGACAATAGAGAGAGTGAGAAAGAAGAGTGAAGGGAGGGGGGATTTTCTGAAGAAGAAGACTTAGAAGGAGGGAGGTAATTTAAGTTCTAGATGTTTTTTTTTTTGTCTTCAGCTTTATTTAATTGCTAATGTCTGTTTAAGCTAATAATGCAGGTTTAATTTGTTTAATTGTGATAGTTGAGTTAAATTAATTCAGTCAATTTATTTGATTAAGTTGGGCTCTTGAGTTTTAGAGACTGATTTTTTTTATAATTTTTATAAATTTATTTATTTATTTTAACCCTTAATTTTCGGTTATTATAGGTTTACCTCAAGAACTCCTAGTTTTGCATTATAGTCCCTTTTAATTTCTAGATTGACCCCTTTAGATTTAGTTTCTTTCAATTGAACCCTAATTAAGGTGCAATTATGTCTCGTGCTTGCTTGAATTATATTTTTGCCCCTTGATTTTGCTTTAATTTTTAATTCCACCTCTTAGGTTTACGTGAATTCTAATTTTACCCCTTAAGCTTCAGAATCTTTTTAGCCCTCTTAGTTGCTAGACTTTACATTTTATCACAATTTGTCAATATTTACATAGTTTTTTTAGGCTTTATTTATTTATATCGTGATACATTGACGCGTGTGTTCATTTTCTTAAGTATTGGTACGGCTCTTCAAAGAGGTATCCTTACTTTTCGTTAATTTTCTTTATATGCTCCAATATGCTCCAATGTGACTTATACATTATTTTTATTATTATTTGTTTATTTCTTATTTTTACATACCTTTTGCGTATTTACGTATTTAATTTATTTAATTTTGAATTTTTATTATTATTTTAAAAAATATAATGTTTTGTATTTAGTTAGTCAATGTAATAGTTAGATTATTTTTCTTATATTTTAGCAAAAATTGTGTAATTAGATAGAAAGTGTAATAGATAGGGTATTTTTTATTTTTCCCCTTTTTAATTGTAAATTAAGCCCCCGGTGTAATAGTTAGGGTTTATTTGCTTTTGCGTGCTTACGTGCTTATTTGTTTTACCGCTTTCATTAGGATTTTGCATCTAGATATCACGTTTATGTGTTATGTGCTCCTACTTGACTTTATATGTCTTTATATGTTTAGTTTGCTTTTAATTCATGCTTTACTATTTAATTCATGGTTTATGTTATTCTGTCACCACACTAGTCCAACGCTGGTTGTGGCTTCATTCGTTTCCCGCTGGTCCAACGCTAGTGGGATTTTTTAGAACGGACTAGTCCAACGCTAGATCCTTAGGGCATGTTAGTGTTGGGTGCACTAGTGTGCATTTTTACATCCCACTTTACACATTTTTAGTTTTTTTTCCATTTTGCATGATTTTTTTTATTATTATTACTATTATTTATTTATTTTTGACACATCTTCAAATGCATGACATCTAGGTTGCATCTCACTTAGAATTTAGGTCATTTTGTGTGATCTGACTGGAAATAGTCGTCTACTTACGCGGGAAGCGGTGGATTGACAGGCCGTACCCCCCACCGTGAGTAGAAAAAGTCAAAGTCACAAGTTATTAGTTCCCTGTACGCGTCATGTTGCATACCCACATTCTTTCTTCACTTACTATATATTATTATTTTCTTTTCTTTTTGCATCACATTTTGCATAAAAACTCGTGACTCCCTCGAGGTCTTGACTCGGGTTTCACAATTAATGCGATAATCCCGACAAAGCCTCGACGGAACATTTTGACCCTCTCGATATTCACATTTAGACTTAGGATTCGCATTCATTTAGACACATCCAAAACGCGATAGAACTTAGGGTTAATTTAGGAAAATTTGATTAAACCTCGCAACTAGCCTCGGCTAGGTTGAAAGGGTGCCTTAGGTGCAAGCCTTTGCCTTCCCTTTCTTCAAATATGACTCCCAAACCTTTTTCTCTCGTTTTTCATAGACCGGAGTCGGAAAAGGGTTTTAAATAATTTTTCTAAAATTTTACTTTTTGTTTTGTTTAAACGATTTTTTTCGGGTGACTTGGTACACCCTAACTCAGTACCAAGTGGCGACTCCAATTTTTCAAAATAAAACCCTTTTTCAAAATTAGTTGGCCAAAACTGTCGCATTTTTAGTCCCGGCCTTCTTTTATTTTTCAAAATACCATTTTTTTATAAAAAAAACATTTTGTTTTTACTAAAAACTCAATTTTTATCACACATGCACGGTTTTTTCCAAAAAAAAAACCTTTATTTTCAAAAAGGGGTCTCGGACCGGACCGGACCGTCTCTTAGGGACGCGACAGTCAACGACCCCACTGTGTGTGTCATTTCGGGGTGCGACAGTATATGTTGTGTATACACACACACACACACACAACATACAGATATATGTGTGTGTATATATTCATGTGTGTGTGTATATATATATATATCTATATGTATATGTATGTATGTATGTGTGTGTGTATGTGTGCGTGTGTGTCTACGTACATACATACATACATACATATATATAGAGTGTGTGTGTGTGTGTGTGTATGTGTATGAAAGTTCAACTTATTTTAAACTTTTAAGTATAAGTTTAAGGGTTATATATAAGATTATGAATTAATAACTTGTGGTGATTACAATAAGCATTTACAACTGTATATATGTGAATTGTTTGAAAAAAGTATTTACATATTAATCAATAACTTCTATTGTATTTAAGTACAAATATACAATATTTACAATATTATCAATTACCAAATGCAATTGTCTAATGTATAGTGGAAAAATTTATACTAATGTGGTAGATTAACTACTTAAAATTTGTACTTATCAGTTTCATGTTTTGATCTTATTCATCAAGGACAAATTGTTGATTAATGACAAATGTTGGTGAATTATTTCATTAGATAATGCTTACTAGGCCTAATAGATAATTTTTCGATGTTAGAATATAGTTGTTGAGTCTGATTTTTTATTCTACCTAATAAACTAAATCAGTAATACTCGATCAACTTTTATAAAGTAACTAATTAAATTTATATCATGTAATTTGCACGACATGATATACTTTGTACATTATATTCATCTTTATATGTGCATAATTCTCCAATAAAACCAAAACATAACAATCATAATTAGGTAAAATAAAAAAGCATTACAAATATTTGTCTAGACATATAATAATCTAGAAGAATTAGCATCGTTTCTAAACTATAGGACATGTAATTCATCTATAATTATTAGTACCATTTCTAAACTTGAATTAATTCTTTATTTGAATAATTTATTGAATAGAAAAATACTATGCTTGGTAAGAATGAAAATAAGAAATGCAATAGTAAAGGCAATAGTTTTACATTCATAGTTTATGTTGCAAAGGAATTTGAAATACTAGAGGAAAAATGACATCATTATTTAAGGAGGTAAAAAAGAAATAAAAAAATTAAGCTAAAATTATCTTTTGTCATTTATAAATCTCTTGCTTTGATCCTAGCAAATTATATTTGCTTGGATATTGAAAGTGCCCCTATAAAGAAAGTTTTGGTGATAGAGAAAGTTTGTAGGTAGCTCTAATTTATTCATTTATTTTTGCAGTAAATAAAAAACATAGGAAAACTCCCAATTAAAAACCCAAGGTGGACAATATTGAGAAAAACAAAAAGTGATAAATCTGCTATATTCCATCATTGCTATTGCCTATCAAACAAAATAAATAATGGATAGAGGGGCGATTGAATTTGATGAAAATATAACTATTACAACTCGGAAGAAGTTAGAGTGCACCTCAAGTGCCAAAGTTTTACCTCATGACATATGCAATTTTATTAATAAAATGTTTGCTTTTTTACTTGAGAAAAAAAAGATATATTGATGGAAAGTTGCCTATTTTACAATTGACAATAGAGGTTGCATGTAAATACTCCTGTCAATCGTGTTTTCTGACACAACTAAGTTATTGATCAATCAATGCACTTGTTAATATGTCCAAAGGTTTTTCTGTCGTCAATTTTCAACATTCCGAGGCTTAATGCAAGTAACTTGATGCATATATTGTATGACAAAGTATTGTCTCTTGTTTATGGAAACATTTTACGACCTAGCTTTTGAAGTGTTGTAAGCTTTTTTGTGATTTTTTTTCCTTTGTTTGCTAAGATAATGAATTTCAAATAATTATATATCATTAAAACAAATTTCAAAGATGAATTGAAGACAAAACGATATATAACTGGGTAACAGAAAAAAGTTGTGATGTTTTATTGTTGAATAGAATATATATGTCATTAAATTAGGAAAACACTAAATAAACTTTTCGTTTTTGCAATGACATTACAAATAGTATAGAAGTAGTGCTTTTTGAAAGATCAATTAGGAACTAGAATTTAAATTTTGACTTCCCGTATTCACTTCTCGATTACAATTTAAATTCTTATGGTTACTTGTCTTTTCCTAAAGCAAAGAAAAATAGATGTTTACCCAATTATACCTTGTAGTTGTTCCATACATAAGAAGTTTATCAATTTTTCAAAGATTTATTATGCGTATGAAAAATGAACTTACATCAAATGATCAATTCCTATGAGTTTACAAATCCAATAGTTTTGTTATTCCTTCCACTTTTAGCTTGGTTATTGTGTGAATCTTTAGATCTTTAGCAATGGAATCTACAAAAGTATTGAGCATCGTGTAACTATGAACACGGCTAAAGAGAGGATCTCAATAGCATTGTTCTTCAATCCCAAATTGGAATCCAAGATTGGACCTGCAATTTCTCTAATAAACGATGAAAATCCTCCACTATACAAAAGTATGCCAATGGACAAGTATATGAAAAATTTCTTCTCTCGCAAGCTTCAAGGCAAGATGTTTATAGATCAAATGAAGTTTGAGGAAGAGAAACCAATGACCATACAAATTTATTATGCTTAAGGAAAATTGTCCATTACATTTGGAGTTTGTACGGAATCTTTTGTTTCTGCGCATAAATCTTGTAGTAATTCCTTATCTTGTTGTTTAATCACTGCTGATGTATAACTGAAGTATAATTGTTATATCCTTTGTACTGGCCAATTATTATATTAATAAAATGGGATTTAGGCCCCCATTACCGCCCAAAGGTTCTATTTTAATGGTTCAAAGAAAGGAGTGAGGAAAATGAAATGAAGGAAATGCAAAGTGAATTTTTTAAATATCTTAATTCTTTCTCTTGTTTGGTTAATGAAGGAAATTAATAGTAAAATGGAAAAGGATATTTCTCTTGTTTGGTTAATGAAGGAAATAATAGAGAAATGGATAAAAATTCCTAAAAAATAATTTCATTGGACTGCAAATTTGGCATAGAAATTGAAACTGATGTAAATAAACAAAAAAATTTATAGTTTTCTATAATGTATGATATTTTTGTCTTGAAAATTGAAATTTCCTCCCTATATATTTGAATACAAACAATTCCAGATAACGATTTTGGCTGAAAATATTAGAAATTTGTTTTCTTTCAAGCCCAAAATTTGTGGGTAAGCTATTAAACAGTAATGTATATAAAAACTTTTTGTACATGGTCGAACCCTAGTTGAGTTTGTAGGAATAATAACTTAGATTTCCAGGATGCCAAGTTCGATTTCCTAAATCCCTGTCAAAGTTTATTTTTTGAGAACTAATGATATTATCTTTTTTAAAATGGAAAAAAATGAGTCAGCTTGCTATCTAAGTGTTCAGCAATCCATTCAATGAATGAAAACTGAATAATCTAAAAATGGAAAACTTTCATTCTATGTTCAACTTAAAAATGGAACATTTCTCGAAAATCAATAAGAAATTTAAAATATAAACATTGCTACTTAGAAGCCTAAGCTTGTAAAATTAATGCATGATATCTTGCACAAAGGTAAAAAGGTTTTTTCTTGAAATCTTCCTTTACCATTTTTTGTGCTTACAACTCAATCTAGTAATCACCAAAATGCAAAATTCCATTTGTGCACCATCAAACAAAATTCATACATGGATTTCATTTGATAGTTAATATATTGCAGTACTAGAAATAGATTCAAAAGTAGGGATTTAGGATCGATTTTATTCATTTTTGTTGTGTTTTGCTCCAAATAATTGTGATTTATTTGTCTATTGAGTTGACTGATTAAGTGCTTAATTATGACATTCTTTGGTCTTTTTAGGTGTTTTGATGCTACTTTGTCATTAGAAGTGTTATGAAGAGTTTAGCAGTATACTATGATGATGAAGTGAGGTGGAGAATGAAGCAAGGCCAATTGAAGTGGATTCAGCAAGGTGGCAAGGTCAAGTGGAGAAAATGCGGAGGTTGACTTGCTAAGAAGCCGCCCATGGATTGTGCCACGGTTTCTCGACAAAAATTTGTTGTAGCAGAATTTGTTTGTAGTTGCTTTGCGTGCAAGTCCCCGAATTTTACATACAAGGAGAATCCATGGGTTAGGGACAGAGAAACCGTGGACGGTTGCTAGTGGCAGACTTTGATGAAATTTTAGCAGCATAAAACATGTTTTTACAGCCCTTTTAGCATTGTTTAGGAATTCTAATGATAGGAACACTCTTGTACATTAGACTTTGAGGGTTTATACATAGGGGATGCTAAGGCACCAAAAACACACACTTTTTCACCTTGAGAAACTCATAGAACAAGAGTGGCAAGAGGGATTTGCTTGTAATCAACTTAAAAGAGAAAGATTTGCCAATTGTGGTGCATAGTACATCAATAAAGACTGAGATTTTTCGATATCTTATCTTTATTTTTGAATTATTATTAGTTTTCTATGCAAAGTTTTGAGCTTTTATTATTAATTTTTTCATGGGTAACTAATTCTCTTGTTTAGTGTTTGGAGGAACCTAATACATGTTAATTGATTTAAGATTCATGCCTTGCCACATCATAGTCTATGGCCCACTTGCAGTCTAAAAGATCAACATGCATCACTGTACTTATGATACTCTCTTTTATACCACAAGATCCATAGTCAGGGTGATGGATGATAAGTAATAAAGTTACTAATATTATTATATTTTTTTATATGTTTTAGGTGTTATTTTAATATAATTATAGTATTTTTGGTTGCAAATGACTCAGTTTCCAACAATTTATAACAATTAGGATTTTTACCGAAGTTAGGGTTTTTGAGGCGAAATTTTTATTTGAGCAAATTAATGAACAATTTTTGTGTATAATTGTAGGTTCATCATACTTAAACCCATTTTGGATCAATTAGAGTAAAGGAAATTCAAATTCAATGGTAATTCAAAGAGATAGAGTTGGATGAACAACTTAAAGGAATATTTGTGCAAAAATAATGAAAAAATCCAATTCTTCATCAAAATGCATAGAAATACGTGAAAAAATTCCTGCACATGTGGATGACAACACAGCAAAAATCAAAAAATCAAGTAGGGACCACAGGTTGTGATCCATAGGTTACCACCTATGGATCGCTACCCGCGGATCGTCATATCGGACTGAAATTTGTAGGGTTGCAACTTGCAATCATTTCTAGCTGGTTTCTGTAGACTTTTCTGATGGGGATAAAGTTTTGCAAGTTGAAGAATACATTGGAAGCATAAATGAAAACTTTTGTGCTCATTTGGAATCTCCAACCAAATCTTCATCATTTCTATGTATTAATGATTCATGCAAGCTAGAAAATGACTTGAGGAACCTTTGTCTATTAATAGAAGTCATTTGTAAAGCCAAAAAACAAGTCATAGCAGTAGAAAGTAGTGTGAGCATAGTTTTGTACTAGTTTTGGTAGAGAATTAATAGAAATCCTCTTCATCCTTCAATAGAATAGTGAGGACCATTGTAAGAGAACTTTGTAGTGCTACTTTTGAAGGTGAACAAGAAGAGAAGCTTGTTACAACTTTGGTTGAGCAATTCTTAAACTCTATCTCTTTTACTTTGAATTGTTGCCATGAATTCTTGCTTTGAAGTTGAACTTTTAGTTGTTTCATTAACCATGTTGAACTAAAAGCTTCATCTAGACCATAGATGAAGCTAATGAATCAACAAACATGATAAAATTCACTTGCACTTGTTAAGTTTGTATTTGTTTGATTACTTGTTCAAGTTTTAACACTTGTTTTTACTTGGCCAACTTAAACAAATCATTTAGTTGTTATTTGACATTGAGAGATGAATATAACAATGGAAAATGAACAAGTAATGCTTAAGTAAATCATATGAGAATAATGGATGCTTAAGTGAATCAATAGAATTCATGTTTCATAGGGTTTCATCACAAGAATAGTTGAAATCTTGTCATTTCATAGAGAAATCTAATTATGACACATATGGAATTGGATTCTAAATAAGGCAAGGTAAAACTTAGCAAGTCATTCATGCATGATTCATTAGTGGATTCTATATTCTAGGCTTCTTGTTTGTCTTCTACAAAAGTTTTCAATCATATATCTATTCTATTGAAGGGACCCCTTATCAATCTTACTTTAATTGTGTTTAAATAATAAAAGTTAGTGAAAAAGCCTTAGTAGTTGCACATATTTGATTCCTTGTGAGATTCAGCACCTAATACTCTAGGTACTACAATAGACATGTGTACTTGCAGATTAAGTTGGGAGATTAAGTCTTTATTACTTGATTTGTGTGTATTTGTTCTTATTTGCTATGCCTGATCTACACCACATCATGTTTTTGGCGCCGTTGTCGAGGAATCAAGGGATTAGTAAGGCCAAAGCAAACTTTATTAATCCAAATTTTGTTTTGTTTAGTTGTAAATAACTATTTTCTTTTGTTTTGTAGGTGTATGCATAAGAGCTTAAGAGTTGTGCTTCCATTTGATCTGGAGATAGAACTGCAAGGAAGGCAAGAAGACAAAAGCAAGAAGAACAAGCTAAGGTGGAGGAGATTAGTGACACCTCAAGTACATCTCAACCTCAAGAACAACGAGAGGTAGCTATGGAAGAGGTAACCCAAAATCCTAATCCTAAAACTCATTCTTTAAGAGATTTTGCTATGTTAGATCCAACCAGTTCTCATATGTAACACACTAGAAATTCATGCAAAACCATTTATTTTGTATCATGTCCATTAGGAAAAAAAAAAGGGGGGGGCCGAAATTATTCAAGAAAAACTAGGGAATTGATTTTCTATTTTTACTAGCATGTTGTACCCTTTCCTTTAAGAGTTGTACCTAGAATATCTTGCAAGATTTAAGTATAGGATAAATAATAAAAATCCCTTCTAATGAACATTAGCCAAGTGTGGTCTACTATGGTTAAGAAAGTCAAAATTTACTTTGTTCTTGTCTTGCTTTGATTGGTCAAACTTTTCCCAATTCTTTTCCATTTCTTTTCTTTTTTACTTAGCTAATTTTCCTCTCTTTTCTTCTCCTCAAAACCGGCACCTCTCTTCTCTCTTTTCTCTCCATTTTCTTTCATTTTCTTGGAGCTTTTACTTCCATTTAATCACTTTTCATCTATAGAAATTAAGTTGATCTTCCTCCTAAGCAATAATCTTGTCTCACTAAAGGCATTTCTCAAGAACTTTCATCTTATTTCAAGTATAAAGATTATAGTTTTCTAGCTTTTAAGACATGTTTTTATGGTTAAGTGTGATTTATTTTGGCCATGAAATATGAAGTTTTATTCCATGAATATGAAGCTTATGGACTTGTATGACTTGTAGATAGTGAATTAAACTTGAAATGGCATGATTTAGGTTTGATTTGGTTGAAGAACTTGGAGTAGTTTATGTGTTTTTGTGATGAATTTGAGTGAAATTGAAGTGAGTTTGCTGTGAAATTGGTAGAACTACTTGAGATTGGGTTGTTTGGATGTTTTTCTTGCAGGTTATAAATTTTGGGTTAGTCCGATTATAGGGGAAGTGCTGCCGAAATTTCGGTAAAACCTAAGAAATAAAAGTGATTAGGCTATGATTTAAAGCTTTATAAGCTGTAATTTAGTGATTAGAACGTGTAGAAATTTTCGTAGATTAGCTATTAGTGAATTGAACCTTTCCGAGCAAAACCCTAAAAAGTTAGAAAACCTTAATTTTGAAAACCCTAAACCCTAGGGTAAAACCCTAAGCTCCAAAACCCTAGAAAATAAACCCTAGAGAGACGTGGGGTATTTCTTGAATTTCTTTATGAAATTTCTTAGATTTTAATCAGTTTTTATACGATTATTTCCTCGTGAATTTCAGGATCCGCAAGTGAGACCCAACCTTATCGCGAGATATTTTCTTAGGCTTCAGGTGAGTGTTCTTATGTGTGCATGATGCATGAAATGCCATGTAATACTTGACATTGTTATTTTGATGCCTGAGATGAGATTTTATACTTGACATGATTATCTAATAAAATGTGCTACTTGAGGAAAGATGTGTACTTTATCTCATCTATTTCGCAATGTGTTACATACTTTCACTATCCAACGTGTTATTTGTGCATGTGACTTCCGTGGTTGAGTATGGGAGAGATATAAGGTGATGGGCGTTATTCGGTGCGTGTTAATTTTCATATCTGAGTAAAGTCCTGATAAAGGGCTAACTCATGCTTGAACTTTATGCATGACCTTGGACTTCCATGGCTAACTTCACCATTACTCCACGGTTAGTCAACTTGTTGAGTTTGGGGTGATATAAGGTGCTGTGGGTTATAGGTGCATGATATTCTTTCCTATATGAGTTTCGTTCCTCGAAGAGGGTAACTCTGGATTGAAATTTTCAAGTATCTCGGACCTGAGCTTTTACCTCGGTCCCGATATCCTTGTTATCTTGATCATGATTGATACTCCTGCGGTTGAGCTTGCTCCCGTAGTGAGCCTGTATCTGCCATTGATTTTACTACACTTCACATTGCTTATTCATCATTTGTTAAATTTGTTAATTATTATCCTGAAAGGTTTATTTGTTATTAGTATACTGCATGACTTGAGCACTCACTGGGCTATTATAGCTCATCCCGTTCATTTGTTTTCTTTAACCAGGTTTTTCAAAATACTAAAGCTGGAAAAGCTGATTTTGGACCTAGTACATGTTTTGTTTAATGTATCTGGACAGCCTAAATGTGTAGGCTTTCGTTGTAAATATTATTTACATTTTGGGTTATAAAACTCTTGTGATATTTATACTTTCAAGTGAATTTTATGAATGTATTTCTTTATGGATACATTTTATTTTGGGTTAAGTGCGCTTGGATGTTTGAGCGAGTGCGTGATTCGAGTCCTAGCGAGAGCTAGGTGTTAGTGTATGCCCTAAAACCAAGATGGTTTAAGGTGTTTTATATTTACACTTATTTATGTTATATTTATTCATGTGGTATTTTTCTTTATCATCTATACTTGTATTTCCATGTTACTTGTTTAATTGATAAAGTCCTTAGAATATTGATTGTGTATTAGAGATTGTAAGGGGTTACAATTACGAGACTCTAATACATAAAGTCATATTCTTAAATATCCCTAGTCATAGTATTAATGAGATTGGACATCATTAATACGGATAGACTAGCACATACTTTGCCTCTACTTATGGTAAGTAGTAGTTGATCTCATTGACTATGGTGTGCGTGACACTTAAGCTGGTATGTGGATGCTTGTTTGAGAACAAGTTCATTGGGTTGATCCGCCAAGAGTTTTAACTATAGTGCCAATGGTTAAACTCTTAATGGCAATGGTGTAAGTGATCCTTTGACTTGAGATTACCATAGTATCTTGAGTGTGAATTGCTATACTTTGACTCTATTCCTCGGTGCCCGTAAAAGGGTAGCTCATAGGTTAGAGATTGGGTATAGTTTGAAGCATGGAAAGATAGTGAGTAATCAATATAGGATTCACCACTCCTTAATAGGAGAGTATATCCCTTAATGGCCACTTGTTGGAAATATTAACTCATAAATCTTCTGCAGAAGTGATAGTATAACTTGGAAGTAGTTTCAAGGTTATACATCATGGAGAGTTATATTTCCGGAACAAGAGAATATATATTAGTCATTATTAAAGTATGCACTATACTTTTAGACTAATTGGGATATAGTGTGGTGAAAGGATATTAATTACACGATAACATTGTCATTGAAGGGTATGGTCTACCATATGACTTTCCTATTCACTTGGGTGGTCATGATGCATTGCTAGATGCCACTCATGATCTATAAGTATGAATTGATTAATTAGTGAATTAATGATAAATTAAAAAGTGTTTAATTTATCTAGCTCAATTAATGAGTTATAATTTATACTTATTGCCAACGTGAATGGAACCTAATGGGTCACACACATAAAGAACAAAATCTTTGGGTTAAAATGTAATAAAGATAAGTATGAGATACTTATGGGGTTAATTTATGAGATAAATTAACTTAAAGGACTTATTTATAAATATTCTAAGTCTTGCAGGAAATTTGTTTCCTAAAAGAAATAAAGTAACTAATTAGTTTCCTTATGGAATAGATTTCCTAAAGGAGAAGGATTAGCTTAAAGTAAGTTACCTAAACCTTCTTGGTTTCTAATTAGCCTTATTTCCTAAAAGACTAGAATACTACCTCTATAAATAGGTTTATGCTTTGACTCTTGAATGATTATTGCAACACAAAATAGAAAATTAGTGAGAGAAAAATAGAAAAAAAGACACGCCTCTTCCTCTCTCTCTTGGCGTCTCTCTCTCTCTCTCCTAAGTGTTAGGGTTTTTCTTCTTCTTGTGTTCTTAAATAATTCAAGGGAGCTAGCACTCAAAAGTCAAAGCAAGCAAGCCTATAAGGTTCCCAAAGAAGTTGTTCGTGTGGATATCGTTAGAGGCTCTACGCTTGGAGGGCTTTTCGTGGTAGATCAAACATCTTCTTCGAAGGATCTTTGCCTAGTAGCATAGAAATCTTCTGTGCTTAAGGTAATCTTCATGCAAACCCCCTTGTAAATCATATAGATATGTCAAAGAGATCCATGGTTAAGGTAATAAATTTTTATTTTTCCGCTGCGTTACCTATGCTATTACCTTACACTAGGCAGGCAGTCCGCTAAGCCCTTTGGTGAGCCTTTGGGTAAGGTGGGGCTGTCACATCATACGAGTATAATTAGACCACTGGCTAATGTAAATAATTTTGAATTTAAGTCGGGACTAATTCAAATGGTTCAACAAAACCAATTTGGTGGTAATATAAATGAAGATCCACACTTACACTTGGCTAATTTTATGGAAATATGTGATACAATAAAATTAAACGGTGTTTCCGAAGACGCCATGAGGCTTAGATTAGTTCCATTCTCTTTAAGAGACAAAGCCAAGCAATGGCTTCAAGCATATCCACCAAATACCTTTGCAACTTAGATGGACCTTTCCAAAGCATTCTTGAAAAAAATATTTCCCATCGGGAAAGACCGCAAAACTAAGAATGGACATAACAAATTTCCACCAAAGCGAAAGAGAGTCTCTATATGAGGCATGGGATCGATTCAAGGACTTAATAAGAAAATGTCTACACCTTGGACTTCCCGATTGGTTAATTGTACAAACCTTCTATAATGGACTTAATTATCAAACAAAAATTAATATAGATGCAGTTGTAGGAGGAGCTCTTATGGCAAAGTCAGTGGAGAAAGCCCAAGAATTGATAAAGGATATGGTAGCAATTCACTACCAATGAGCCAATGAAAGAGGCATTCCTAGAAGAACGCAAGGTATGTATGAACTTGATACTTTAGATATTCTTATAGCTCAAATGCAAAATATGATGAATGTTTTCAATAAGCATGTCTCTAGAGTTCAAATTCATCATCTAGTGTTGCATATTGTAGTTTGTATAATGATTCTCATGATCCATCTACATGTGCACAAGTTCAATATGTCAATAATTTTAAACCTTCTTCTTCTAATAATCATTTTTCAAACACATATAATCCCGGGTGGAGAAACCATCCAAATCTTGGATAGAGGGTGCAAAAGATGATAACTGAACCCGGATTTTCACAAAATAAACTGGCTCGGGAGATGGCAAATGAGAAGGTGATGGAAAGGGTTGAGTAATTTGAAAGTAGAATGTTAGGAATAGAAAGCTCTTTAGAAAATCAAATTGTTCAAATAGCTGAACAAGTGAACCTTAGGAAACAAGAGGAGTTACCTAGTAAAACGGAACCATTTTACCCTAAAAATGATTATTTTTTGACACAAAAAATGTCATGATTTTTTAAAACACCCAAAAAGTAGAAAAAACCAAAAAATGTAAAATAATAAATTCATTAATAAAATTCAGGCAAAAAATAAATTTTTGTGCAGAATTATCATTTTGCCTCTAATGCAGTATTCACTTCTGAAAAATTACAAAAAATTAAAATAGGCTCAATTACCTAAAAAGTGAATTTAGAACTCAAAAATTGGTAGAAAATGCATTCGAGGTGCGAAATGACCGTTTTTCCATTGAACTCAATATTTACAGAAAAATAGCAATTGTCCCTAAAAAATATAAAAACATGCCTAAAAGTCTAAAAAAAAATATTTAGAACCTAAAAATGGGCAAAAATGGTGCTCGCGTGGCGAAATGACCATTTAGCCCTAAACTGACAAAAATTTACAAAAAATAGCTATTAATCTGAAAAATCACAAAAAATTCATAAACATGCATGAAAGTACAAAATATGCCTTTAGAGCCCCAAAAAAATGGTAAAAATATTTACATGCTAAAAATTACTATTTTGACCCCCGGAATAGTTGACTTTGCCCTTTTTGCTCAAAAATCATAATTTGACCCCAAAAGTAGAAAAAATGTCCCCAACGTTGGAAAAATAAACGCTGTGTCAAAATTTGGTATGTACAACAACAAAAACATATTCCGAGTAAGGTGACCTTGACGGAGGCCAATGTGTCAATATTTAATAGGAACTCTTCATTTTTGTTATAATAATGTAAGGGAAATTGTATGTTGACTTAATATCACCTCAAAAAATACCATAACATTGACGGAGGCCAAACTTGTTATGTATCTTTTGTTAAGTCGGACCTATTATTTGGAGATCATATATCAGAGTAAAAAACATGCTCTAGGTAAGGTGACCTTGACGGAGGCTGACATGTCAACACTTAACAGGAATTATGAATTTTTTCTATAATAATGGAAGGCAAATGACTAAATATTTCTGTCACGTCCCGGGCTCAGGCCCAGTGCACGACGAGAATCTGATCAGTCAAATTCAACTATTTGGGCTCCGTTCTCGCTAGCCCAAAATGGATATCCCAAGTTGGATTTGAGTGCTTAGACTCAACTTATACATTGGTCCATGTTACTTCACTTTTCCGATGTGAGATGGGGTATCACATTCACCCCTCCTTATTAGGCTTTGCGTTCTCGCAAAGTCCAATCCATATCTTAAACCGAGCTGTTCACTCGGTTGTGTTGGATTCTAGAGGTGGCTCGTACGGGCTCTAGAGGTGGCTCCCGCCCTTAGGACGGCGTAGCACTTAGTTTCGCACAGCACTTAGTTCCTCCACTTCTTTGTGTAGCCGCGACCCAATACCATAGGCCCATTCTCACCCCGTGCAGATGTAAGGTAATAACACAGGTAGCGTAGCAGAAAAATAAAATTTTATTACCTTAACTATAGATCTCTTTGATATATTTATATGATTATAAAGGGAGTTTGCATGAAGATTACCTCAAGCACAGAAAATTTTTATACTTCTAGGAAAAGATCCTTCGATGAAGAGGCAAGATCTACCAATAAAAGCCCTTCAAGCGTCGATCTTCTAGGATATCCACACGAACAACTTCTTTGGGAACCTTCTAGGCTAGCTTGCTTTGACTTTAGTGCTAGCTCCCTTGAATTATTTAAGAACACAAGAGAAAGAAAAAAAAGAGCCTAACAAATTAGGAGGAGAGAGAGAAGAAGACACCACAATAAGAGAGAGAGAGTGGCAATTTTCTTGTTGTTAATTTTCCCTCACTATTTTTTATTTGTGTTGCAATAATACTTCAAGAGTCAACGCATGAACCTATTTATAAAGGAAGTATTCTTGTCTTTTAGGAAATAAAGATAATTGAAAACCAAGAAGGTTCAGGTAACTTACTTTAAGCTAAACCGTATCCTTTAGGAATTCTATTCCCTAAGGAAACCAATTAGTTACTTTATTTGTTTTAGGAAACTAATTTCCTACATGACTTAGAAAATTTATGAATAAATCCTTTAAGTTAATTTATCTCATAAATTAATCCCATAAGTATCTCATACTTATCTTAATTACATTTTAACCCAAAGATTATGTTCTTTATGTGTATGACCCATTAGGTTCCATTCTTGTTGGCAATAAGTACAAATTATAACTTTTTAATTAATTAATTAAGAGCTAGATAAATTAAACACTTTAATTTATCAATAATTCACAATTAATTCATAATTATAGATCATGAGTGGCATCTAGCAATGCATCATGACCACCCAAATGAATAGGAAAGTCATATGATAGATTATACTCATCAATGACAATGTTGCTGAGTAATTAATATCCTTTCACCACACTATATCCCAATTAGTCTAAAAAAAAGTATAGTGCACACTTTTAAATGACTAATTTATATTTTCTTGTTCTAGAAATATAACTCTCCATGATGTATAACCTTGAAACTACTTCCAAGTTATACTATCACTTCTGCAGAAGATTTATAAGTTAATATTTCTAACAAGTGGCTATAAAGGGATATACTCTCCTATTAAGGAGTGGCGAATCCTATATTGATTACTTACTATCCTTCCATGCTTTAAACTATATCCAATCTCTATCCTATGGGCTACTCTTTTACAAGCATCGAGAAATAGAGTCAAAGTATAGCAATCCACACTCAAGATACCATAGTAATCTCAAGTCAAAGGATCAATTACACCATTGCTATTAAGAGTTCAACCATCGGCACTATAGTTGAAAACTCTTGGTGGATCAATCCAATGAACTTGTCCCAAACAAGCATCAACATACCTGCTTAGGTGTCATGTATACCATAGTCAATGAGATCAACTACTACTTACCATAACTAGAGGCAAAGTATGTGCTACTCTATTTGTATCCATGATGCCCAATCTTATTAATATTATGACTAGGGATATTTAAGAATATAACTTTATGTATTAGAGTTTCGTAATTGTAACCCTTACAATCTCTAATGCATAATCGATATTATAAGGACTTTATCAAGTAAAGAAGTAACATGGAAATGCAAGATATGTGCCAAGGTGACATAATTTTCTTTAGTGTCTAGGTGTAGGTTTGTAAAGCTTTTCATTCATTTTATTATTTATTTGTTAAGTTTTGTCTACTTAAAGTCCATGAGTGTGTTTATTATTCATTTGGTTCTTTTTGGTGCGTTTGACAGGATTTTCACCTATATTTGTGTAAATTGATGTCAACTTGGTGATCACCACACTTGATACATCACTAGATTCAAAGTGAATCCCTCAAGTGAAGTGTTGAGCATGCTAAGTGGAGTTGCAAAGGAGAAACAAAGTTTTTGACCAAGGCCGCAGGTAAGGCCGCGCCACGGCCTTTCCTACGGCCAAGGTCAGAATGTTAAACCAAGGAAGTAGAAGAGGAATAAACCTTTTGACCAAGGCCACACCGCAGTTTGCCCTACGGCCTAGGTTAGAAAATATATTTGGATGAGCACAAGAAGAGCAAAGTCCCTAATGGAGGCTTCGGGTAAGGCCGCGCCACGGCCTGTCTCGCATCCTAACTACTACAGATTTGAGAATGTTCAAAGAGGAATTAGTTGGTAACTGTAGAGACGGATGGAGGACGAGTTCTAGGCTTCAGAAGAGAGAATGAGTAAAAGAAAACCAACCTAGAGGCAAAGGTTTGGGAAACTTCAATCTCCGACAAATCAAGAAGAACACTCACAAGGGGCTCTAGGTGAGAGGATTACAACAATAAAGAATGGGGAAATTTCTACATCAACACTTAAAGATTCGAGAATCACCATGAGAATGGGTTTTATTGTTCTTTTTTTGTTGATTGTTGAATTTTCTCATTCTAGTATCAACTAATTTGTTAGGAACCTAGATAGGTTGAACCCTAGTTTATTTCTTGTAGGATTGATTCAATTTGGTTAATGAAAGTTATCATTTTTCTTAGATTTATTTGTGAAATAACTTTGTTTGATTGAATTTGGTTGTGCACGCTCTTTTCCAATCCACGATTTCAACTGAAGTTAATTGAGAAATTACTTGGTTGTTTTGAATCACTTCACAAATAAAAAGGCCTGCAAGAATCACTAAAGATAGAATGTCTTGGGTTTCCTGATTAGATTCAAACCTAACTCATTTTGTGGAATCCATAGTTCTAGAATCATTCTCTTAGGGTTTTAGTGAAGGAGAGATTCTCACTAATCAATTAAGAGAATAGTGAGTATAATCCTTGAAAAAGGTTATATGCAATAAAAGGAATTTTGGGGTCTAGGAAGATTGGTAATTTAATTGGCCAAGAATTGAACTCCAACAGAGATGATTAGGGGAATTCCCAATCTAGGTTTTCTCTTGCTTAATTGCTAAATTCAATTACTTACTGTCCTAATGTTATCCTACATTGGTTAAATTATGTTAGTGTTTATTTAATTTCAGTGCAATTGAGTTAATTCTCATTCACCCTTTTTAAGGTGAAATAATAGAATAAGGGCTAGTACTAGTACTCATAGTCCTCGTGGGAACAATACCTGATATTTATCTAAACTATACTATAGAAATGTTAGGTATACTTGCCAACGATTCGTAGCATATCTCGATGAACATCAAGTTTTTGGCACCGTTGCCGAGGATTGTGATATTAGGAACACTAAAGATTTATTACTTTAATCATTCTTTTTCTGTTTTTTATTTTCTTATTCATTATTGTTAGTTTTTAATATTTGATAGTTGTCTTTGTGCACTATCTGCAGGTATTTGCTTTAGTGCATGACAAGGAGTAGTCGTGCTATACTATTGGAGCAAGATCCAGAGATTGAACGATTGTTTCTTGGAGCACTTTGCGAAAAACTTCGACTAAAGGGGGAAGAGATTGAGTCATAGTACTAGTAATATCTAGAGATGGCACAACCTCTGATAACAATCCCATGGTCAATGAAAATTCTTTCTTCCAGGAGAATGCTCAAAACTAGCAGCAGCAACCAAGGCAACTGACAATGTCGAATTATGCTAGGCCACACTTGACAGGGACAAAGCCTAGCATGGTTAGACCATGAATGGCGGCAAACAACTTTGAAATCAAGCCCAATGTGATTCAGATGGTACAACAATACATCCAATTTGATGGCCTCCCTAGATGAAGACCCAAATGGCCATATCGCAAGTTTCCTTGAGTTTGCGACACATTCAAAATGTATGGAGTATCAAAAGACGCCATAAGGTTGCCACTATTTCTCTTTTCATTAATGAACTAGGCAAAATAGTGGCTCAACTCTCTACCTCGAGGGTCCATCAGAACATGAGACTAGATGGCTAAAAGATTTCTAGCGAAATACTTCCCGTCTGCCAAAACTGCTAAAATGAGGAACGAAATCTCCTCGTATGCACAAATGGAATCCAAGACTCTCTATGACACATGGGAGAGATTCAAGGAACTACTAAGGAAGTGCCCTCATCATGGGTTACCATTATGGTTTCAAGTGCAACCTTTACAATGGGCTAAGCTCGGCGACCGGGCAGATGATATATGCAACTGCCAGAGGGACTTTAAATAGTAAGACACCTGAGGCTACCCATGAGTTGATAGAGGAGATGGCAATAAATAGCTACCAATGGCAAGGTAGTCGTTCCATGCCTCCTAAGCCGACAGGAGTCTATGATGTAGACTTAGTCACTACACTGGTAGTAGGGGTGGCAATCGGGTTGGGTTTCGGGTTGGCGAGTCGAGTTGAGACATAGGCATAACAGCCAACCTGCTCGACTTGAACCCGACCCGCTATGGGTTGGCGGTTCGATCCGTCGATCCGAAAAAAAAAGAGGAAGGAGAAGAAGAACAAAAGAGGAAAGAGAAGAATAACAAAAGATACTAATACACATTTTTCACACACACACACACAAGGATCAAACACATTTTTTTCACACACTTATATCAAAATCACACACTAACATATACTTGATTTCTTTTACAATTTACTCTTCATAGATTAGGTAGAAATTTTAATTTTCCTTACAATTTACTTGATTAACTATCCAATAGGTGAAACTTGTGTTTGAATGTAGATGGATGAAACAAAGCCAAAAAATGTTAGTTTTTTTTTTCGAGTTCACGGGTCGACTTGCAAGTCAGTCAGGTCCGACTTGATTTCGACCAGACCCACCAAGCTTAAACCCAAATCCACTATTTTAAGGTTAGGTTCGTGTCGTGTTTTCGGGTTGTGTCGAAAATTGCCAGCCCTAACTAGCGGTCCAGGTGGAAGCACTAAGCAAGAAGATAGATGGACTTTCAACTACACAAAGACCAGCTCAAGTGATGCATTGCGACCTCTGTGGGGTAAGTCATGGCAATCAAGAGTGCCTAGTGCTCGATGCCATGGAGAATACTGATGAACGAGCTCACTACATGGGAAATGTATTGTGACCACGAAATAATCCCTACAGTAACACCTATAACCTTGAATAAAGAAATCACCCCAACTTCTCATGGGGGAATCAGGGAAAGCAAAGACAACCTCAACCAGGATTCTAGCAGCAACACCAACCTTAGGAAAAGAAGTCAAGTCTGGAAGATTTGATGACTAAATTCATCCAGACATCAGAGATACGATTCCAAAGCATTGAGGCATCCTTAAGGAGTCAACAAGCAAGTACACATAATCTAGAAAATTAGATAGGTCAGATTGCTAAGTTGATTTCAGAAAGACCTCAAGGAGCCCTCCTGAGCAACATCGAGACCAATCCAAGGGAGCAAGCACAAGCCGTTACACTAAGAAGTGGAAAGGAGTTACAAGGTGAGGAGGCAAAGGAGAAAGAGGAGGTTTCTACTAATGAAGGGGTTGGAAAAGAAGAGGAGCAGAGCAAGGGGGTGGAGTCAATCGAAAAGATGGTGAAAGAGTACAGACCCCCTATTCCATATCCGAGTCAACTTCAGAAAGACCACAAAAATGAGCAATTCGGTAAGTTTTTAGAACTTTTCAAACAAATACGTATTAAAATACTATTTGTTGATGCTTTATCGCAGATGTCTAAGTATGCAAAATTCTTGAAGGACCTGCTAATAAACAAAAGGAAATTGGAGGAGCTATCAATAGTTACATTGCATGAAGAATGCTTTGCTATTCTACAAAACAAACTATTGTAGAGATTGAAAGACCTAGGGAGTTTCACTATTCCTCATGACATTGGTAGTTTATTTGTTGATAGGGCCTTGGCTGACATAAGGGCTAGTATTAATTTAATGCCATATGATATGTATTTGAAACTAGGTCTAGGAGATCCGACCCCCACTAGGATGAATATAGAGTTGGCAGACCACTTCATTAAATATCCTAGGGGTATCATGTAAGGTAATAGGATAGGTAACGCAGCGAAAAAATAAAATTTATTACCTTGACCATGAATCTCTTTGACATATCTATATGATTAACAAGGGGGTCTGCATGAAGATTACCTTAAGCACAGAAGATTTCTATGCTTCTAGGCAAAGATCCTTCGAAGAAGATGTTAGATCTACCACGAAAAAGCCCTCCAAGAGTAGAGCCTCTAACGATATCCACACGAACAACTTCTTTGGGAACCTTGTAGTCTTGCCTGCTTTTACTTTTGAGTGCTAGCTCCCTTGAATTATTTAAGAACACAACAAGAAGAAAACCTAACAATTAGGAGAGAAAGAAAGTGGCGTGCCTCTTTCTTCAAATTTTCTCTCACTAGTTTTTCTTTTTGTGTTGCAATAATAATTCAAGAGTCAAAGCATGAACCTATTTATAGAGGAAGTATTCTAGTCTTTTAGGAAATAAAACTAATTGGAAACCAAAAAGGTTTAGGTAACTTACTTTAAGCTAATCTTTCTCCTTTAGGAAATCTATTCCATAAAGAAACCAATTGGTTACTTTATTTCTTTTAGGAAACTAATTTCCTGCAAGACTTAGAATATTTATAAATAAGTCCTTTAAGTTAATTTATCTCATAAATTAACCCCATAAGTATCTCATACTTATCTTAATTACATTTTAACCCAAAGAGTCCTTTATGTATTAGAGTCTCATAATTGTAACCCTTACAATCTCTAATACACAATCAATATTCCAAGGACTTTATCAATCAAACAAGTAACATGGAAATACAAGTATAGATGATAAAGAAAAATACCACATGGATAAATATAACATAAATAAGTGTAACACAAAACACCTTAAACCATCTTGGTTTTAGGGCATGCACTAACATATCATAGAAAATGTTTTGGTCAAAATAGATAAATACAATTTTCTTGTGGATTTTGTCATACTATATATGAAAGATGGTCTAGAAATTCTTCTAATTCTAAGACGACCCTTCCTTGCTACTGCTAAACCATCGATAGATATTCATGCAGGGAAGTTGACTCTTAGAGTAGAGGATGCAGAAGTGGTCCTCAGGATACCTGAAGCCATGAGCATTCTTTGGATAAGGATGATACATATTTTTATGCAGATATATTAATATCGAGACATTTTATATTTTGTAGGATATTCTACAGATGATGCATTGAATTAGGGATGGCAATTTTCGACACGATCCGAAAACACAACACGAACCTAACCCGAAAATAGTAGATTTGGGTTTAAGCTTTGTGAGTCGGTTCAAAATCAAGTCAGACCCAACTGACCTGCAGGTCAACCCGTGAACCCGAAAGAAAAAAAAATCAACATTTTTTGGCTTTGTTTCATTCATTTGCATTCAAACACAAGTTTCACCTATTGGATAGTTAATCAAGTAAATTGTAAGGGATATTAAAAATTCTACCTAAATTTATGAAGAGTAAATTGTAAAAGAAATCAAGTATACTTTAGTGTGTGATTTTGATATAAGTGTGTGAAAAAAATGTGTTTGATCCTTGTGTGTGTGTGGAAAATGTATGTTAGCCTCTTTTGTAATTCTTTTCTTTCCTCTTTTCTTCTTCTTCTCCTTCCTCTCTTTTTTTTTTTCGGATCAACAGGTCCACCCGCCGACTCGCCAACCTGTAGCGGGTCGAGTTCAGGTTGGGCAGGTAGGATGGAATGAGTGGGGTGGTTTTAAGCTTTTAGTTGAGGACCCCCTTGAGCTGGAGTTGAAGAGATTGCTCGACCATTTGGAATACGCATTCCTAGTGAAAAACTCAAAATTGCTAGTAATTTTAGCATCAAAACTAGAAGAACAGAAGAAGGAAAGGCTACTTCAAGTGTTGAAGGAGCATGAGGAGGCTTTTGCATGGAAGACATCTAACATCATAGGTATTAGCCCCTCCTTCTGCACTCATAAGACACTATTAGAAGATGACTTCAAACCGATAGTACAACCCCAAAGAAGGCTAAACTTGAACATAAAGGATATGGTGAAGGCAAAGATAATTAAACTATTTGACATAGGAGTAATTTATCTCATATCTGACAGCTCTTCGGTGAGTCCTGTGTAGGTAGTACCGAAAAAAGAAGACATAACGGTGATACCAAATTATAAGAATGAACTTATTCTTGTGAGGACCATCACTAGATGGAAAGTTTGCATAGACTACAGAAAATTGAACAATGCTACACACAAGGATCGCTTCCAATTACCCTTCATTGACCAGATGTTGGAGTGACTCTCCGGGCACAAGTACTATTGCTTCCTGGATGGACTAATGGGTTACTTTCAAATCCCGATGGCCGCTAAAGATCAAGAAAAGATGACTTTCACCTGCCTGTATGTCACTTTTGCATACTTGAGGATGCCCTTTGGACTTTGCAATGCACCGCCAATATTTCAAAGATGCATGGTAGCCATATTTGATGACTTAGTCGAGGACATCATAGAGGTATTTATGGATGATTTTTCTATTTTTAGTGATTCCCTTGACTTGTGTCTCATTAATTTGGATAGGGTACTTAGAAGGTGTAAGGAAACCAATCTAGTGCTAAATTGAAAAAAAAGCCATTCATGATTTAGGAAGGCATAGTGTTAAGTCATAAAATTTCAAAAAAATGGCATTGAATTAGATAGAGCAAAAGTCGAAACCATAGAAAAATTACCACCACCTACTTCAGTTAAGGCAATTAGGAGCTTTCTTGGATATGCAGGTTTTTATAGAATGTTTATAAAAGATTTCTCTAAAATAGCTAGATCTTTAACGAAATTGCTAGAAAAAAATATTGCCTTTGATTTTGATAATGATTGTTTGAAATGCCTTTTGCATTTTAAAAGAGAAATTGACTCACTCCACAATCATGGTGGCACCTGATTGGTCTTTGCCTTTTAAACTAATGTGCGATGCTAGTGATTTTGCAGTTGGACCAGTACTCGGATAGCGAAGGGATAGGCATTTTCGCCCTATCTACTATGCAAGCAAAACTCTAACTGATGCCTACGAAAATTATACCACAACGGAGAAAGAACTGCTTGCGATACTTTGTGCTTTTGATAAATTTAGATCCTATCTTATCATATCTAAAGTTAATGTATACATTGATCATTCTGTACTTAGGCATCTTTTGAGTAAAAACGATGCTAAGCCTAGACTAATTAGATGGGTATTGCTGTAGGAGTTTGACATTGAGATCAAGGACAAGAAAGGAGTAGAGGACCTGGCAGTTTATCACCTTTCTCACCTCAAGAATGACCAAATGGGAGATCCACACGATGGAGAAATCAATGAGGAATTCCTTAATGAGAGGCTTTATACTTTTTCTTCTTCTTATCCTCATACTCCATGGTTTGCTGACATAGCTAATTATTTGGCTTCACTGGTTCTCCCTAAGGAAATGACTCGCCAGAAGAAGAAGAAATTCTTCTTTGAGTTGAGACATTGTTAGGATGATCCATATTTGTTTAAGATATGTGTAGATCATATCATATGGAGGTGCGTGGACTGTCCTGAGATGGAGGACATTTTGGAGTATTGTCACGAGGGGCCCACTAGAGGTCATTACCAAGCTAATGGGATGGCAAGAAAGATCCTCAAGACAGGTTTCCATTGGCCTACATTGTTTAAAGATGCCAGAAGATATGTTGAGAAATGTGATGAGTACCAAAGATTAGGTAACCTCTCTCGTAGGGATGAAATGCCCTAATTTGTTATTCTTGAATATGAATTTTTTGATTTATGGGGGATAGATTTCGTGGGGCCTTTTCTGGTATCGTTTAGGAATAAATATATTTTAGCGGCAGTTGACTACGTTTCTAAGTGGGTGCAGGCTCAAGTCTTACCTACAAATGTTGCTAGAGTAATGGTGAAAATTCCAAGACAATTGTTCACACGATTTGCCACACCTAGAGCAATAATTAGTGATAGGGGCACTCACTTTTGTAACCAACAATTTGAGAAAGTGCTAAGTAGGTTTGGTGTGACTCACAAAGTGGCTATCCCGTATCACCCTTAGAATAGTGGTCAAGTTGAAGTAACAAATAGATAATTGAAAAGGATATTGGAAAAGACAGTTAAGCATTCTAGGAAAGACTGATCTATTAAACTAGATGATGCATTATGGGCCTATAGGACCGCCTACAAGACTCCTATAGGAACTACTCCTTATAGACTGGTTTATGAGAAATCTTGTCACCTACTTGCAGAGATAGAACATAAGACTTATTGGGGTATTAAGAGCCTTAACTTTCATCTCAATTGTGCAGGTGAGAAGAGGAAGCTTCAGCTGAATGAACTTGACGAATGGCGTCAAGAAGCCTATGGAAATGCAAAAATTTATAAGGAAAAGATGAAGGCAATGCATAATCAGAACATCAAGCATCCAAAAGTGTTTAAACTCGGAGACCAAGTCCTATTTTTTAATTCCAGACTTTGCCTTTTTCGAGGTAAACTTAAGTCAAGATGCTCTGGGCCGTTTGTTGTTAACCAAGTTTTCTCTTATAGTGGTGTAGAAATTGCACACAACGACAAAGGAATGTTCAAAGTTAACGGGCATCGACTCAAGTTCTATCTTGGAAGAGACTTCAATGATCAAGTGAGGGAGGCTCAATGCCCCTATGACCCCAATTCACGAGCACCTAGTAAACGTCGAGCTAACAAAACTAAACAAAGCGCTGGTTGGAAGGCAACCCAACATTTTAGTATTATTTCTTTTTGGTAGTGGGAATTTTTTTATTTTATTTGTATTAGTTTAATATAATTTTTTTAATGATGTGTTTGTTGAGTATTTTACAGGTTCAATGACTAGGGGAATACTTTATTGATGGGATGAGAACATGAAGCAACACATTCAAGGGAGTTTAGCATAATTTTTTTTTGCTCTATGGATGCTTTTCTAGTGATTAGTGCTAAATTTCGTTGGTGTGAGCACTCATTATAACTTTAAAGTGTTAGGTATGAGCTTGGAGTTTGGTTTCCAAGAGGAAAAACATTAATTTTGAACATTCTGAGCAAGGTCGTGAATAAGTCCGCACCACAGCCAAGGTCAAAAGACATATTTTAATTTACGCACAATCTGATGAAGGCCGGCCTCCCCCGCGGCCTTGACCAGATTTGGTGTTAAAGAGGGTTTTCTTCGCTGTTCGCTCAAAATTTCTTTTTACTTCTCTTCTCTTTGGCAAGAACCCTTCTCTCCCACTTCCAAATTCTTCTTCACACACACACTTTAACTTGCACTTTAATTCTCAACAACATAATCTTCCACTTGAGTACATTCAATTTACCTAGCGATTTCAGTGAAAAGAAGAGGGTTTTTTTTTCAAGGTTTCCAAGCACTTAAGCCACTCAAAGACTTTGCAACAATCAAGCACTTTTTCACCTAAGTTATGAAGTTATTATTGATCACTTTAGACTCTTCCTACTTTAGTTTGTCTTATTAACAAGTTTTTTGTTCAATTGCATCCAATTTGGTGAATTTCTTGGACTAAGAATAGTTGAACTATTTTACTCACATTTGAATGCAAGTTTTTTTAGGCCATATTTTGAATTTAATGATTTGTTTTGGATGTTAATTTAATACTTTGAGATTTAGTAAAGCATGGGTCACTTGAATTAGAGGCTAATTTTTTGAGATTTGATAATTATGCCCTTACATGAATTTGTGATTTATATGCTCAATTTGGGTTTTGATTATTGGATTCCATGATATGGGTTAGAATCTATTATTGACGGGTAATTAGTGGATGATGAGTTTTGGGCGACGTGATTTCTATTTGATGAGTTTTCAATTTTGTTGCCCCTATGTCTTGGAATGGATAATTTTAGTATGAAAGGAGATTTTTAATGGATTCTTCATTGAATAATGTTCTTGGGGTATTAACTAGTCCAATAATGTGTATTTAGAAGGACAAATGAGATATTGAAGCTAAGTTAGTAACAAGAACCTTTGATTGCATACTCTTTCTATGGAATTGTTGATTTGACTGGTTATTCTTCTTTTACTCAAGGACTGCTCATTTTTTATCTCCTGTCATATGTGAATTATAATCCCAACAATTTGAGGATTTAATTTGTTCATGGATGTGGTGTTAATGAGAATTGTGTTTCTGGGGACCGTATATTATTGTGAGGAAAAAGCCTCTATTTGGCGTACCTGTAGCATTATTGATAAATATTTGTTTATCTTCATGCAGGATAATGCTGAAGACAAAGATGGCAGGAGGCCCTTCGATGTCTATATGGCCAAAGCGGCAAAGAGAGGAATGCTCCTCATCCTAGCCACCTTGTGAACCTCCATACGATGAATCAAGGTTCACCTTATTAAAGAATCAACAATGGTATCCATAGTGCGAGCTCAAAGAAATCGTAATTGAGAATGAAGTGGCCAAGAACATGGACGCCTCTCTCCACATCACAGAGTTGTTTTCCAGGCTGGGTTGGGATGGCCTACTGAGGCTACCTACTTATTATTATCCTGACCTCGTGAGAGAATTTCATGCTAACATAGAGGACAAGAACAAATATGGAGGTTCTTACTTGGTAACGAAGGTACGAGGTTAGAGAATGTTTCTGACACAGGGAGACCTGGCCAAGATATTAAATTGCCCTGACAGTGGGAATGAAATTGTGTACAAGGGCAAATTCAAATGGCTAGGAAGCTGGACCCCAACCAAGGCTAGTAATAGCTTTAATGTCACGAAGCAGTCTGCCCAAGAAAGAACCAAAAAAATACTTCAAGGCCAACGATTTTTCCATCCCCTATCATGTCATGATTTTTATCTTTGCCTACAATGTGTTGCCCAAGAGAAGCGAAAAAAATGAATGCCGATACAGTGACAACTACTTCTTAGATGAAATGATCCACAGCAGACAGATTTATGAAACGAAAATTGACACCCCGCTCTATTGTTATGTGATTGGCCACATGGGGAATGTAGCCAATCCATGCGGTGTCGAATCCTACTTCGGATTTTCTCAACTCCTTTCCTTCGTTTTTGAAGCCTATGGAGTCCTATTAGAGGGTCAAACAAAGAAGAGCACCGACTATAGAGATATAGTATCTGTTGTATGCCTGTAGAGTATTGTGCACCTGGACAAAATGTATATGGTTGATGCTATTGAGCGTGGCAATGATCCATTGGCAGAGGAAGAGGAGATGCAACACATGGAGCAAGGAGAGCCTCACAAACACATGAGGAGCAGTCTATTCATGACATGTTTCAGTCCATTCTAAGGGAGGTGAGAGGCACTAGCTTGCGATGGAAAGGATGGAGGGTCGTATAGAGTCTTTAGAGGGGCAGCAGATGACTTTGGTAGAAGGATGGATGATCTCTCTTGAAGACAAGTTGAATATGTGGAAACCTTACCGACATGATCCTTAGCTCTGGCTCACCCCCTTTTATTTTATTTTTTCGTTTGATTGTTTTCATTTCTATAAGTCTGCATGTGTATAAATATTTTTCTTTTTAATTGTCACTTTAGTACTCATTAACTTTCATGATTAATGTTATATTTATGTTTCATTGTGATGCGCTGCAGCTATTCCTTGATTGCGTACTTCAATTCGTAGCATTTTTACTGTGGAATGAAAAGCAACACGCATACAGAGGGGAGTACTTGTTTTAATTTTCTTCTTTCTTTTCGTTTTGTTTGTTTTCTCACATATTGGGGACAATGTGTGACTTAAGTGTGGGAGGGGGGAAGATATTGAGTACTTGTTAATTTGGTTGCTTTGACTATGTTGGTTTGGTGATTGGATAGTTATTTGTGGTAGAAGCACATTTTCCATGGCAGGAAGTCGTCCCTAGTATAAGGGAGAATTTGTCCAAAAATTTTCGTGTTAGGTTAAAAGTACCAATCATTCTACTTGTGGAAGTTACGGTGCCTAAGCAATTAGTTTCAATTTCCCTTGCCAGAGTGTGAAGATAGCATGCATCTTTAAAAATATCCTCAGTTGGTTAAATGAGGAATGGAAATTTGAATATGAAATTAGGAGTTTTTACCTTAGAGAAAATAGGCTAGGTAAAGCAGAGAGAATTATTTGAGATTTTGTAGTTTTGATAATGTTCTTCCCTTTTCGCTTATCATTTTTGCTATAAACAAGAGAGAGAGAGAGAGAGAGAGAGAGAGAGAGAGAGGAATAATAAATCAGTAGCACTCTACTCCAATGACTCATATGCCTAGTAACCGAGAATCTTCATCTAAAAATGTTGATTTTTGCATCAAACATCATTTGAATTATGAGAATGCATATAACAAGACTTGATTGAAGATGAGTTGCTAAATAGGGGCAATGTCATTTCTCAAAGCTAAAGGCCATGATTTGAAAAAAAAAAAAAATCTATGATGTAGTGAAGTTGATAGAAACCTGAGCGATTTTATTTGTGAAAAAAAAATGATAAGAATATCAGGGAAGAACCAGTCAAACTATTTAAATCGCGAGTTAATTCATTTTTCTTTGCTTAGCATGGTAAGTATCTGAGGTGATTATGAACAATTTTGCATTAGTTTTCTTGGTTTGCTAAAGATGGTGTTTTTAAGATGCGTGCATAGTTTTCCTTCTGGCTGAGTCATTGTTTGAATGCTTTATAGTTCATTGCTTGAGGGCAAGTAATGGATTAAGTGTGGGGGGATTTGATATACGCTAAGATGAAATAGTTTTCTTTAGTGTTTAGGTGTAGGTTTGTAAAGCTTTCAGTCATTTTATTATTTATTTGTTAAGTTTTCTCTACTTAGAGTCTATAACTGTGTTTATTTTTCATTTGGTTGTTTTTGGCATCTTTGGAATGATTTTTACCTATATTTTTGTAAATTGAGGTCAACTTGGTGATCACCGCACTTGATACACCACCAAATTCAAAGTTAATCCCTCAAGTGAAGTGTTGACCAAGCTAAGTGGAGTTGCAAAGGAGAAACAACGTTTTTGACCAAGGCCGTAGCGAAGGCCAATGTTAACTTGAGGAAGCAAAAGAGGAATAAACCTTCTTACTAAGGCTGTGGGCAAGGCCACGCCATAGCCTGCCTTGTAGCCTAGGTCAGAAAGTCTATCTGGACAAGCACAAGAAGAGAAAAGTCTCTGATAGAGGTCGCAGGTGAGGCTGCGCCACGGCCTGCCCTATAGCCTAGCTACTGCAGTTGCAATCTGACGCGTTTTTGATGAGATTTGAGGGCTTTTAAAGGGCGAATTAGTTGGTAACTGCGAAGACGGACGGAGGAGGACTTCTAGGCTTCCGAAGAGAGAACGAGTAAAAGAAAAACAACCAAGAGGAAAAGGTTCAGGAGACTCCAATCTTGGACGAATCAAGAAGAACACTCGTAAGGGGCTCTAGGTGAGAGGATTGCAGCAATAAAGAAAGGGGAATTTCTACATCAACACTTGAAGATTCGAGAATCACCATGAGAATGGATTTTATCGTTCTTTCTTTGTTGATTGTTGAATTTCCTTATTCTAGTATGAACTAATTTGTTAGGAACCTAGATGTGTTGGATCATAGTTTATTTGGTGTAGGATAGATTCAATTTGGTTAGTGAAAGTGATCATTTTTTTTCTTAGATTTATTTGTGAAATAACTTGTTTGATTGAACTGGGTTGTACGTGCTCTTTTCCAATCCACGATTTCAACTTAAGTTAATTGAGAAATTACTTGGTTGTTTTGAATCACTTCACAAATAGAAAGGCTTGCAAGAATCACCAGAGATAGGATGTCTTAGACTTTCTCGGTTAGATTCAAACCTAACTCATTATGTGAAATCCATAGTTCTGGAATCATTCTCTTTGGGTTTTAGTGAAGGAGAGATTCTAATACGATCGGGGGTGGCCCCTTTCGTATATCACAAGAATATCTTCCCAAAGATCATCTTGAAGCAATAGGTGACAATTTAATCTAAATCCTCCCATTGAACTTGACCAAATTATCTTGAAAAGTAACAACCTCGTTGAACTTTAGACCAACTTTGATTTATAAATCAAAGCAACCCAAACGTGGAGATTGGTCGTCTTGAATTCAACCCTTGTAGAAATCTCAAAGAAAAGGATAAACTTTGCTATACTGATATGAGTGAGTTAATTCATCTAACCTAATTTATTCTAAGAACTTGATCAAGACAAGAAGAAAGAATCTAAGCTAAATTAGTTTTAGACTGCCATAAGAATCACTCTTGATAAGGCCATAGTTCTCAGTGGCAATAACTAAAGAAAACTCTCATGAAAGAGAAGAACTTTATTAATTCATCAAACATCAAAGCTTATGAAAAATATTACAAATAATTCCTTTTTATAGGCTAAGAACTACCTAAATACGAGCTTAAAAGAATTGGGAAACAATTACAAATAGAAATCTAACAAAATTTGAAAACTGCCCAAAATCTAAAACTTTCTGCAAGTGATTCGTGGGCATGCTTAAGTGAGCCGTGGCTAGGTTTCAACTCTGATCTATCCACGACTCGATCAAATGATTTGCCAAACGTGGATGGCCTTTCCCCTGTCATGGACGTGTCTAATTGAGCCATGGATTGATCAGTGGGCGTGTCTAAACCCACTTCTGCTCCCGAGATAGCATTTTTTGCACAATACACCTTGCCAAACTCTTCCACGGACTTTTGATCTCAACCTAGAACACCATACAAACAAAAGATTGGCAAATATAAGAATTTTCTTCCCTTTCGATCATGCTTTAAGTACTCAAAACCGTCCAATTTGCATTACGGCTCATGAACATCATTGGTGAAGCCTCTAATACTAAGACTGGCGCTACCACGCATGTAACAAACTCCCCATCTTTGAATTGATTCACCCTTGAATCGTCGCCCATGGTAGATAAAGAATAAGGCACGATCTCAAGAGGTGGTGGTTCAATAATCGGCATTAGCTCCTTCCATTAACTCCTCTAATGGTGCTTCATGTACAGCCTCAATATGCTCATCCATTGGTGACTCCTCAAGGTTAGGCTCTTCTTCAACTTTACAAACTTCCTTTTCTTTTGTTGCATCTTTTGTTGCACGACTAAAGCTTCATAGTCAGTGATCCACTTTTCTACAAATTCATTCGTAGTAGAATTGCCATGCTTCTTAAACTCTTCCTCTTTCAATTCAACATGTGGTCTCTCCATTCTTTTTGAAGCAACACCTCTAGAACCATAGCTATCATTAACAAACTTCCTAGAAGAGGTAGGATTGGAACTTCTTTTTTTGTGAATCAATCCCTCGATTTCCCAACAATCAAATTGAGAAGCTATGCCTTTTTTTGAATTCCAATGCCCAGCGATCAAATACAGAATCCATGCTTTTGTTGAGTTATAAGTAATAATTTTACCTATTTTATTATAATATTTTATAGATGATTTTAGTATGATTTGAGTACATTTTTGGTATATTTGATATTAAAATGGTTCAATTTCATCATTTTCCATCAAATTTGTGTTTGCTCCAAAATTAGGATTTTAAGTCCCAAAAATAGGGTTTTGAAGCAGAATTATTAATTTGAGCAAATTAATCCCCAATTTTATTTGATTTTGCAGGGAGACGATTTCTAAATACATTTTTGGATCAATTGGTGCACAAGGACTATCAACATCAAAGTTTATTCAAGATGTACCATTTTATCAATTAAACTTGGCAATTTCCAGAACAAATTTTCTTCATCAAATCTTGCCAAGCAAATTTGGTTCAAATATTGGAAAAAGGTTTCAAGGGCATGAAAAGAATAACCAAATTTTGAAAAGGGAAAAATGGTAAAAAAGAGTGATCTGCGGATCACGATTCGGGGGTGCCATTCGCGTATCACATCAGTGTATCAATGCCAACTTGCAGATTTTGGCTCTCTTCAACTTGCAGCCTCTTCACACAACTTTTGTAGATAATTCCAACGTCTAGCTGCACTTTGGAATGCCCTAGAAGATAGCACAAAGCTCAAGGAAGACTTTTGAGGTCAAAGGAATCAAATTTCATCATTATGCCTCCAACTTGGACAAGGGCTTGAGCTAGGGTTTATTCTATAAATATATGAATTTGTGGTCCATAGAAAATATGCTTGGTTTATGCTTGGTTTTGTGCTTGACAGAGTATAAACCATTGTTTGGTAGGAAAAGCACTCCTTGTAAATACTTAGATTAGTTTTCTTCTTAGTTTTGTAGGAATTCTTCATTCTTGTGACAAAACCTTGGAAAAACTTGTACTCAACATGTTTGATGGAATGAAAAAAGAAGACTTGGAGCCATAATTGAGCATTTCTTACCCTATTCTTTCTTATTTCATTCATGCATGCTTGTTTACTTTCATTTATGTGTTTAATATTATCTTTAATCATGTTGAACTAAGTTGATTCCAACTAGGATTTAGGATGAAGCTTTAATATGATTTGAATAGTTTATGGCCTAATTTATTCTTGTTTATTCATTTACTTGGTCTTAACACTTGTTGTTGATTAGCTACCAACTTCAAGTCATCTAGTTGTTATTTGACAAAGAGATTTGCACTTAACAATGGAAAGAGTAAATGGAACTTATGTTGAATCTCACGAGAGTAGTGATTCACATAGGTGGATTAAGGTTTGAAGCCACAATTCATGAGTTAAATGAACTAATGCATGCTAGACTTTACCAAGAGAGTAGGAAAGCTCATGTATTAGTAGTCTTCCATTCATAGAGAGATCTAGTTTGGAGTACAAATGGAATTGAATCCTAAACTTGAGTAAAAATCATCAATGCTCATAAGTTAAGCTTTCAGTATTTAGTGGATTCTTAAGCCTAGTCAACTTTGTTTAACTAGTTTCTTCATAGTTTGTTACTTGAATTTAATTTTCCTACCATTTCATCGCCTTCTAAGTTTGATTGTTTAGATAATAAAGCAAGTTAGTAGCTTTGGTAGTTGCTAGTTCACGTTTCCTCGTTGGATCGACCCTAATACTCGTCACAACTACAATTGACCCGTGCACTTGCGAAACGAGTATTAGGTTATAAATTTTATTACTTGTTTGTGTGATGTAAGTGGATTTATTGCTATATTTTGATAGTAACCTAAACTCACAATCAAGTTTTTGGTGCCATTGCCGGGAAAACTTTAAATTTTGGCAATATCAAGGCGAATACAAGCTTTATTAGTCTAGACGCTTTTTATTTTTCTTATTTTGATATCTTGTGTTTGGTTTTCTTATAGGTATCTTGTGAATCAAGAGTGAAAGAAGGTGAAACTAGAACTAGAGGTCATTAACATTTCATAAACACATGGAAGGACAATTCCTATTGGAACAACTATTGGCCTTATAATGAATACAAGTCTAGTATTCATGGAGGTATGTCTTTAATGATGAGGTACAAATGTTAAAATCACAAATGGATACATTAGAAGGCATGCTAATGAATAGATTTGGGTATGATTCTAGTGTAAATAATCCTTGTTGTACTATTTGTGGAGGTAATCATGCATATTTTGAATGTGGATATAATGATTATGTACAATTTGGAAATAGTTACACTTATTCACCTCAATATGAACATTATGCTCAAAATGATAATTTGGGGTGGATGGACCAATGGAATCAACCAAATCTACCTACTTGTGTTAAACAAAATTCATCTTGTGAAATAAAGCCTAATACCTAATATGGATGAAATAGATAACATGAGTAGGAGACTTGATAGGCCACTTTTGCTAAAATTAGAGAAGCATTAAACTCTAGGAATGAGGAAGTAGTGCAAAAAGACAATAAAATGAACCTAGAGTCACCATGTGTTGAAAATGTCCATGTTCAAGATCAATTAGTTAAAAGTAGGAGTGTGGAAATTAATAATCAAATCACAAATAATCCTATTTTTTATGGAAATGAAGTTAAAGATCAAAGGGGTGAATGTGCTAATACTGAGAACAATATGGAACAATATGATGTTTATGATGCTTATGGTTATGCTTATATTTTTTCATGTGTGGTGGTAATCATGAAGAATCTAATTGTGGATTCATCCAACCACCATTAGAAACTTATGATAATTCACATGACATCTCTATGCATGAAAATGATTTTGAGCATGATAATGAAATTCCTGAACATGCATGTAGCGAAAATATGGTTGAAAGTAGGGAAGTGGATCAACTCAACATTTTGAATCCCCACTTGTGAAATCATGCATGATTTTCATGAAAATGAATGTAAAGATGTTGAAAAAATGCTTGATGATTCTACTTTTGAAAATGTGCAAGTGATTGAGGATAATGTTAATATGTGTGAAAAAGTAGTTGAAAATGTGCATATTGATTATCAATTAGTTGTTTCATCTACTTTTGAACACATTAATGAACTTGTTCTTGATGAAGACATTGACAATTCAAAGGTAGAAAAGAATGAGCATAATGAGAAAAATCATCTTTCTTTCACTTGTAACATAGATTTTCTTGGTATTGAGGAAATACTAACACAAGAGAAAGGCATAGCCAACTTTGGCTATGAAATCTTTTTAAGTGTTTTCATGTCATAGGAACAATGGCAAAATGGATTATGGACTTGGGAGCACTCATTTTGAGGCAAAGGATGCACCTTTACCTATTCAATCAATTGAGCACCAAAGGTGCATTAAATCCTTTGTGGGATACTCCAATAACGTGAGATGATTGGAGAAAAGTCTAGCTCTAGACTTCAAATGAAGCGCTTGTTGGTAGGCAACCCAACGTTATTAATATTTTTGTGAAATTTTAGTTTGTTTTGATATGTATTATGTAGTTTGTAGTGTGTTTAAATTATTTGTTTTGTAGGTAATGGAAATTGGAACATGAAGATCAAGTTTGATTCAAAATGCTAAAATTATGAGTTTGAATCTAAAATCTCTTCTTCTTTAGAATTTCATACTTATAAGAAGGTTTAACATGTATATTATGTGATATATGATCTGTTATAGAAGTTGGAATTTGAATGAAAGTTACTATTCATGGTTGATGAACTTTTTAGTTAAAAGGTCATTTGGTGATTCATTGATACTATATGATGTTTGACCTTATTTTTATGCTTAATATGCTCAAAGAAACATGTGTGCACTATTGGTTTGGAATGTGCATTCAAAATTTGCAACTTATCCAACTCCGGAATTCATGCTCAATCCATGCAAAGTATTGTGAATTTGATGCAAAATTTGAGAAGTTTGTGTTTGCACACATGTATTTTCATGATTCAAACTTGTTTCTAGTGTTAAATGGTTCAAAAACATGTTAAATTTAAAGTTGAAAGTGCTGTAGAAAATGGAAAGTACCAATGGAATAGTAGTACAAATGAAAGCAGTTCACTGCCTGCTGCAGGATGAGATCCGCGGGTGAGATACGCGAATGACTTTTGGGAGGTCTGCTTGATCCGCTGGACAGAGATTCGCAGACAGGGTTTAAGAACAACAGATAAACATCCGCAAATCACTGTTCAAAGTGGATTTTCATGTTTATTTTCATTGGTTTTCAATTGGTTCACTTGCAAAATGTGTTTCATGGTTTGAGTACATGTTTTGGACAATCAAAATAACACTTTAACATGTTTCAATCTTGCATGTTCATAGTTTAAGATTAGCTTTGTATTTTTTAATAAATGGCATTAAATGGTTGAATTTTGACATGAAGCACATTTGAACAAGTTTCTTTCATCTTTTACTTCATCAATGAACATTACATTTGATCATATTACTTGTCTTCCAAATTTTCACCCCCTTGAGCCACATTGCACAAATTAAGTGTGGGGGAAATCATGAGCTTCAAGCATGCTATGTTGATTACATATTCATTCTCTATTCATTCATCATCTAACACAGCATTTAAGTGTTTTAAACTATGAAAGCAAGAACAATGAGCAAGTAGGGCATCAAATGAGGAACATTGATGAAGCATTGCAAAAGAGAACTTGTCAAAGGCCAAGGATTTCAAGGACATCAACAATATCAACTTAAGGATTCATGAACCAAACAAGGGGAGTATTCTTGTTGCAACTTTTTACTCTTAACTCTTCCTTTACACATTGATGACAATGTTTCATTCTAAATGCGGGGGGAAAGATATAAGATTATGTTTGGTTGAGATTTGAAGTAAATAATGTCAAGATATTATTTTGGTAAAATATGGTCAAAATTTTTGAAAATTTGCTTTCTTAATATGCTTTTCATGCCATCTAACTTGTTGAAATTCTCTTAATTTTTAAAGTAATTTATGCAACTTTGATTGAATGATTTCCACAAATATATGAAGAAATAGTTATTATGTGATTAGGAATTTTGTTTTTAAGAAAGTATATATTGTAAAATAGTTATAATTATGTCTTGATTTGGCATGTTTGATTTTAAATTTCTTTTCTTTACTTATTTTTACATTTCTAAGTGGTAGATATGGACAAAAAGTATACTCATTTGAATTAAGGGACAATAATATTATGAAGTTCAACGATGATTGTTTACTATTACTACTTCAATGATTCAAATTACTTAGTAACTAGGAATCTTCATCACAAAATGTCGATTTTCACATCAAAAGGCAATTGAATTAAGAGTATGCATAGCAAGTTTAAGTAAAAGTGAATTGTTGAGTAATAAGGGGTCTTCATCACAAAATGTCAACATTTTCATCAAAAGGCTATTTCATTTCTCAAACTAAAGGTTAAAATGCGGTAAAAATGATTAAAGTGTTGAGTAACCGGGGGTTTTCATTTACAGATGTCAACCTTCGCGTCAAAAGACACTTGCAAATTATAAAGTTCAACATGTCCCTAGTATGTGTAATTAAGTTGTATATGATTGTCCATATTAAGTACTTAGCATGTGAAATTTTGTATGGCAAAGGAATTTGGTTGAACTAATGTTTTAATCTTGATATAACTTACTTCCCTTTTACTTGATATGACTTAGTATTAGAACATTACAAGGAATTGCATAATGCCTGATTGTTCTTATCTTGTGGAAATTGCATTCAACATTGTAGGGATTTGTTATTTCAAGCCTTGAATCATGTTTTTGATCTCTTGATTTTCCAATTGCTTGAGGACAAGCAATGAATTCAAGTGTAGGGAGAGTTTGATAAGTAATAATTTTACATATTTTAGTATAATATTTTATATATGATTTTAGTATGATTTGAGTATGTTTTTAGTATTTTTGATATTAAAATGGTTCAATTTCAATCATTTTCCATCAAATTAAGGATTGCTCTAAAATTAGGATTTTTAAGTTCCGGAAATTAGGGATTTTGAAGGTAGAAATTATTACTTTGAGCAAATTAATGCCCAAGTTTATTGATTTTGTAGGGAAATGAATGATTAAACTACAATTTGGATCAATTGGAGCACAAGGACTATCAACATCAAAGTTTATTTAAGATATACCATTTTATCACTTAAACTTGGCAATTTTCAGAACAATTTTTCTTCATCAAATCCTGCCAAGCAAATTATGGTTCAAACATTTGAAAAAGGTCTCAAGGGCATAGAAGGAATAACCAAATCTTGAAAAGAGCAAAATGGTAAAAGAGAGTGATCCGTGGATCATTCACATATCGATGCCAATTTGAAGATTTCGGCTCTCTTCAACTTGCAGTCTGTTCACACAACTTTTGCAAATAATTCCAATGTCCAGCCGCACTTTGGGATGCCCTAGAAGATCGCACAAAGCTCAAGGAAGACTTTTGAGGCCAAAGGAATCAAATTTCATCAGTATGCCTCCAACTTGGACAAGGACTTGAGCAAGGGTTTTTTCTATAAATACATGCCTTTGTGGTTCATAGAAGATATGCTTGGTTTTGTGCCTGAAAGAATATCAACCATAGTTTGGTAGGAGGAGCATTCCTTGTAAATACTTAGATTAGTTTTCTTCTTAGTTTTGTGGGAATTCTTCATTCTTGTAACAAAACCTTGGAGAAATTTGTACTCAACATGTTTGATAGAATGAAGGAAGAAGACTTGGAGCCATAATTGATCATTTTTTACCCTATTCATTCTTATTTCATTCATGCATGCTTGTTTACTTTCTTTTATGTGCTTAATATTATCTTTATTATGTTGAACTAAATTGATCCAACTAGGTTTAGGATGAAGCTTTAATATGATTTGAACAATTTTATGGCCAACTTATACTTATTTATTCATTTGCTTGGTCTTAACACTTGTTGTTGATTAGCTACCAACTTCAAGTCATCCAGTTGTTATTTGATAAAGAGATTTGCACTTAACAATGGAAAGAGTAAATGGAACTTATGTTGAATCTCACAAGAGTAGTGATTCACATAGGTGGACTAAGATTTGAAGCCGCAATTCATGAGTTAAATGAAATAATGCATGCTAGACTTTATTACGAGAGTAGAAAAGCTCATGTATTAGTAGTCTTCTATTTCTAGAGAGATCTGGTTTGGGGTATAATAAGTAATAAATTTACTAATATTATTATATATATTATTATATGTTTTAGACATCATTTTAGTATTATTATAGTATTTTTGGTTGCAAATGACTCATTTTCCAGCAATTCATAAAGAATTAGGATTTATACCGGAATTAGGGTTTTAAGGCAAAATTTTTATTTGAGCAAATTAATGCACAATTCTTGTGTATAATTGTAGGTTCATCATACTAAAACTTATTTTGGATCAATTGGAGTTAAGGAAGATCAAATTCGATGGTGATTCAAAGAGTTAAAGTTGATTGAACAAACTTGAAGGAACAATTGTGCAAAATAAATGGAAAAATCCAATTCTTCACCAAAATGCTCAGAAATATGAGGAAAATGCTTGTACACATCAGGTCCAACTTAGCAAAAATCAGAAATCAAGTGGGGGCCACAAGGATGTGATCTGCGGATGGGATACGCGGATGAACAGCCGCGTATCACCATTCGCATATCGCAATAATGGCTGAACTTTCTAGGGCATCAACTTGCATCCTCTTCGAGCTGGTTTTGTAGACATTTTTAGATAAAGATAGGGTTCTGCAAGTGGGAGAATATATTGGAAGCATAAATGAAGACTTTTGTGCCCATTTGGAATCCCCAAGCAAAATCTTGATCATTTCCATGCATTAATGATTCATGCAAGTTGGACAATGATTTGAGGAACATTTGTCTATAAATAGAAGTCATTTGTAAAACTTTTGTAACAAGTTTAGGAATGGAGAAAGAAGTCTTAGTTGTAGAAAGTAGTTATAGTCTTTAATTTTATACTTAGCTTGGTAGAGAATTAATAGAATTCTCTCAATTCTTCAATAGAGTGGTGAGGAACATTGTAAGAGACTTTTGTAGTGCAATCTTTTGAAGGTGAATAAAGAAGAGGACTAATTCTTATATAGGTTGAGCAATTTCCTAAGTCTATCTCTTTTACTATCAATAGTTGCCATGAATTCTATCTTTGAAGTTAGACTTTTAGTTTTTTCATTCACCATGTTGAAGTAAAGGCTTCATCTAGATCATGGATGAAACTAATGAATCAACAAACATGATTTAACTTATTGTACTTACTAAGCTTGCATTTGTTTATTTGCTTGTTCAAGTTTTAACTCTTATTTTTGCATGGCCAACTTAAACAAGTCATCTAGTTGCTACTTAATATTGAGAAATGCATGTAACAATGGAAAATGAACAAGTAATGCTTAAGTCTTTCATATGAGAATAATGGATGCTTAAGTGAATTATTACAATTCATGAATTCATAAGATTTCATCATGAGAATAGTTGGAGTCTTGTCATTTCATAGAGAAATCTAGTTATGACACATATGGAATTGAATTCTAAACAAAGCAAGACAATACTTAGAAGTCATTTATGCTTGGTTCACTAGTGGATTTTATGTTCTAGACTTCTTTGCTTGAATTCTACAAAAGTTCTTAATCATAAATCTGCTCTATTGAAGGGACCCCATATCACTCTTATTTTCGTTTATGTTTAGATAATAAAAGTTGGTGAAAAAGTTTTAGTAATTGCACATATTTGATTCCTCATGGGATTCGACACCTAATACTCCAAATACTGCAACCAACCCGTGCACTTGCGGAATAAGTTGGGAGATTAGGTTTTTATTACTTGATTTGTGTGTTTTTGTTCATAATTGTTATTCCTAATCTACACCACGTCAGAGTACAAATGAAATTGAATCCTAAACTTGAGTAAAAATCATCATGCTATAAGTTAACCTTTCGTATTTGGTGGATTCTTAAGCCTAGTCAACTTTGTTTAACTAGTTTCTTCATATTTTGTTACTAGAATTTAATCTTCCTACCATTTTCTACCTCCCAAAGTTTGATTGTCTAGATAATAAGGCAAGTTAGTAGCTTAGGTAGTTGTTAGTTCATGTTCCTTGCGGGATCAACCCCAATACTCGTCACTACTATAATTGACCCGTGCACTTGCGGAATGAGTATTAGGTTATAAATTTTATTACTTGTTTAAGTGATTTTAAGTGGATTTATTGCTATATTTTGATATAACCTAAACTCCCAATCATTGAGTTCTCGCCTAAATTCTTTGAGATATGATACAAAATAGTTTTTCACTTAATTTAGGCTTTTACTACTCTAACAACTCTTGCCTTTTTCTTCTCCTTTACTCCTTTTTTCTTTTTTCTCCTCTTTCTCTTTTTCTTCTCTTTCCTTTTTTTTTTCTTTCTTTCTTTTTTCTCCTTTTTTCCTTTTTTTGTCTCTTTCCTTTTTCTTTTTCCTAAAAACACAAAACCAAAACAGTAACAAAACACAAACAAAACTACAAAAAATTTTATTGGATGAATAGTAACTTCAGATGAACAGTGCGATGAATAGTGATGTGAACAATACTCTTCTTCTTCTTCTTCTTCTTTTTTAACAAAGAAGAAAACAAACACAAGTTTCTTTGACTAGGCTCGAAACTCTTTGACAAAACAACAAGACAAAAAAGATTAAAAAGATATATCCAAGTGGATTGAAAAGAAAAATCAAAAGATATACCTAGTTTTCAAGAAAATAATATCAAGAAAATGGGTTGGAACACAAAACCTGATTTCTCAAGATCTCGAAAGCTCTGATACCACTTGATATGATTGGCGGTGGCCCCTTTCATGTATCACAAGAATATCACGCTAAAGATCGTCTTGAAGAAACAGGTGACAATTTAATCCAAATCCTCCCGCTGAATTGGACCAAATTATCTTGAAAAGTAGCAACCTCGTTGAACTTTGGACCAACTTTGATTCGTAAATCAAAGCAACCTAAACATGGAGATTGGTCGCCTTGAATTCAACCCTTATAGAAATCTTGAATGAAAGGATAAAATTTGCTAGACCGATATGAGCAAGTTCATTTGTCTTAGCTAATTTATTCTATGAACTTGATCAAGACAAGAAGAAAAACTCTAAGCTAGATTAGTTTTAGACCGCTACAAGAATCACTCTTGATAAGGTCATAGTTCTCATTGGCAAGAACTAAAGAAAACTCTCACAAAAGAGAAGAACTTTATTAATTCATCAAACATCAAACCTTATGAAAAATATTACAAAGAATGCCTTTTTATGGGCTAAGAACTACCTAAATACGAGCTCAAAAGAATTTAGAAACAATTACAAATAGACACATAACAAAATTAGAGAACTACTAAAAATCCAAAACTTTTCGCAAGCGATCCGTGGGCATGCGTAAGTGAGCCGCGGCTACGTCTCAGCTCCAATCTACCCATGGCTTAATCAAATGATCTGTCAAATTTGGATGGCCTTTCTCCAGCCGTGGGTGAGTCTAATTGAGCCATGGATTGATTTGTGGGCGCGTTTGAACCTGCGTCTGCTCTCCAAATAGCATTTTTTGCACAATACACCTTGCCAAACTCTTCCACAGACTTTTAATCTCAACCTAGAACACCATACAAACAAAAGATTGGCAAATATGAAAAATTTCCTTCCCTTTAGATCATGCTTTAAGCACTCAAAACCCTCGAATTCACGTTGGCTCGTGAGCATCATTGGTGAAGCCTATAACACTGAGACCGGCGCTACCACGCACGTATCAGATTCTCACTAATCAACTAAGTGATACGAATCCTGTGGCCATGATTCCTATCATTCAAGCTTCACCAACGGATATCATCATTCTGTGAAAATTGGAGGTTTCAAAGTGTTTAAGGCATGGCAACGGAGCATGGGAGAGGGCTGAGTTAGCATCCACTCAAGGGGCCAAAGGCTGGTGGTCACGTTTTAGGTCTAAAGTGCGAGGATGGATTTCCAAAGGACAAGACCAAAAGCCACTCACAGACATTCTGTTGGAGGCCGCACCCTAGGCCGTCCCGCGGCCTTCCCCACGGCTTGGATCAGAAAGCGTGCCAAGGCCAGAACTGCTTCTGACCAAGGCCGTGCCTAAGGCCGCCCCGCGGCCTTCGTTCGCAGTTTGGAATTTTTATTGTTTTAATTAGTTTTAGTTTAATTTTTAAGTTTTATTTAATTTAAACTTTCCATATTTAGTTTTAGGGTTTGTACGCCTATATAAGGCTAACTATTGTCATTTATTATTAAGTTTTATGTTGAATTATGATTTGATCAATGAAAATTGGTTTTCTCCCTTTGAGGGATTTCATGAGTTCTTGAGATGAGAACTTGTTTAGCCTTTTCAAGAGTGATTCTTGTTAGGTTTTCTATACCTCAAGTTCTAATCAACAGGTGTGATTAGGGTTTAGGTTTTTCTCTTGTTAGATTCAACTGGTTTCATTCCACAGGGTTGGATTGGGGTCGAATGATTCGGTGAGAGTTTGTATTATTTGATAATTTGGTCCAATTCTACGGGAGGGATTGGATTGGATTGTCGCCTGATCTTCAAGACGGTCCTTTGGGAATGTTCCTGTGCGAAGATTCGAGGGTTTTAGGAGCGCTGCCTTCCTAGGGTCCCCGATTTTCCTCTGTCACTAAGCGAATAAGAAGTATAATCCTTGAAAAAGGTTATACACCATAAAAGGGATTTTGGGGCCTAGGAAGATTGGTAATTTAATTGACCAAGATTGAACTCCAATGGAGATGATTAGGGGAATTCCCAATCTAGGTTCTCTCTTGCTTAATGCTAAATTCAATTACTTACTGTCCCAGTGTTATCCTACATTGGTTAAATTAGGTTAGTGTTTATTTAATTTCGTTGCAATTGAGTTAATTCTCATTCACCCTTTTTAAGGCTAAAAAATAGAAAAAGGGCTAGTAGTAGTACTCATAGTCCTCGTGGGAACGATACCTGATATTCATCTACACTGTACTATAGAAATGATAGGTATACTTGCCTAACGATTTGTACTATATCTCGTGAACACCAACAAGTATATATGATAAAGAAAAATGCCACATGAAAGAATATAATATAAATAAGTGTAAGTACAAAATGCCGTAAACCAACTTGGTTTTAGGGCATACACTAATTGTTAGTGTATGCCCTAAAACCAAGTTGGTTTAACGCTCTTTTTATTTACATTTATTTATTTTATATTATACATTTGGCATTTTTCTTTATCATCTATACTTGTATTTCCATGTTACTTGTTTGTTTAATAAAGTCTTTAGAATATTAACTGTATTTTAGAGATTGTAAGGGTTACAATTATAAGACTCTAATACATAAGGTCATATTCTTAAATATCCTAGTCATAGTTTTAATGAGACGGATAGACTAGCACATACTTTTCCTTTACTTATGTTAAGTAGTAGTTGATCTCATTGACTATGGTGTGCATGACACCTAAGCTAGTATGTGGATGCTTGTTTGAGAAAAAGTTCATTGGATTGATCTGCCAAGAGTTTTCAATTATAGTGCCAATGGTTGAACTCTTAATGGTAATGGTATAAGAGATCCTTTGACTTGAGATTACCATAGTATCTTGAGTGTGGATTGCAATACTTTGACTCTATTCCTCGGTGCTTGTAAAAGCGTAGCCAATAGGATAGAGATTGGGTATAGTTTGAAACATAGAAAGATAGTGAGTAATCAATGTGGGATTCATCACTCCTTAATAGGAGAGTATATGCCTTTATGGCTACTTGTTGGAAATATTAACTCACAAATCTTCTGCAAAAGTGATAGTATAACTTCAAAGTAGTTTCAAGGTCGTATATCATGGAGAGTTATATTTCTAGAACAAGAAATTATAAATTAGTCCTTTAAAAGTATGAACTATCTTTTTAGGCTAGTTGGGATATAGTGTGGTGAAAGGATATTAATTACACGACAACATTGTCATTAATATGTATAGTCAACCGTATGATTTTCCTATTCACTTGGTTAGTCATGATGCATTGCTAGACGCCACTCATGATCTATAAATGTGAATTAATTAATTGTGAATTAATGATAAATTAAAGTGTTTTTATCTAGATTTTAATTAATTAATTAATGGGATATAATTTGTACTTATTGCCAACGTGAATGGAACCTATGGGTTACATACACAAAGAACAAAATCTTTGGGTTAAAATATAATTAAGATAAGTATGAGATACCTATGGGGTTGATTTATGAGATAAATTAACTTAAATGACTTATTTATAAATATTCTAAGTCTTATAGGAAATTAGTTTCCTAAAAGAAATAAAGTAACTGATTGGTTTCCATAAGGAATAGGATTTCTACAAGAAAAGGATTAGCTTAAGGTAAACTTCCTAAACCTTCTTAGTTTCCAATTACCTTTATTTCCTAAAAGACTAGAATACTTCCTCTATAAATAGGTTCATGCTTTGACTATTGAATAATTATTGCAACACAAAAGAAAACTAGTGAGAGAAAAATTTAAAGAAAAGAAAAATGCCATTTTTCTCTCCCTAGGCATCTCTCTCTCTCTCTCTCTCTCTCTCTCTCTCTCTCTCCCCTCTTAATTGTTAGGTTGTCTCTTTCTCTTTGTGTTCTTAATTAATTCAAGGGAGCTAGTACTCAAAAGTTAAAGCAAGCAAGCCTAGAAGGTTAAGAATTTATTCGTGTGGATGTCGTTAGAGGCTCGATGCTTGGAGGGCTTTTGTTGGTAGATCTTACCTCTTCATCAAAGGATTTTTGCCTAGAAGCATAGAAATCTTCTGTGTTTGAGGTAATTCTTGTGCAAAACCCATTGTAATCATATAGATATATCAAAGAGATCCATAGTTAAGGAAATAAAATTTTTATTTTTCTGCTGTGTTACTTGTATTATTACCTTACACTAACAAACTCACACTTGCGCTAAAACCAATCACTCATTTTGTTTTAGGCCAAAAGCATTTACATGAGTATCATACTTTTTCAAGGATAAGGCCTTAGTGAGATGATCAGTTATATTGTCATCAGTGGAAACTCTTTCTATCTTTACATCATTCCTACCAACTATTTTCCCAATAAGATGATAGCGCCGAAGTACGTGTTTGGATCGTTGATGAGACCTAAGTTCCTTTGCTTTCGCGATAGCATCATTGTTGTCACAATACAAAGGTATAGGATCAACAATAGAAGGAACCACTTCTAGCTCAGTGATGAATTTCTTGATCCAAAAGCTTCTTTTGTAGCTTCAGATGCAACAATGTACTTGACTTCACTTGTAGAATCAGCGGTAGTCTCTTGCTTTCAACTCTTCCAACTCACAACACCACCATTTAATGTGAATAAAAATCTAGATTGTGACTTACTATCATCCTTATCTGATTGAAAACTCACATAAATGAAACCACACACTTCTAAAGGGTGTTCTCCATAAACCAAGAATAATTCTTTAGTTCTTCTCAAGTACTTAAGAATACTCTTGACAGTTACCTAGTGCCCCTCACCAGGGTTAGCTTGGAATATGCTCGTAACACTTAGAGCATAGGAGATGTCGGGTCTCGTACATAGCATAGCATACATAATGGATCCTATTGCTAATGCATAAGAAACCTTTTGCATGCTATCAATCTCGACAGGTGTCTTAGGACACATGTCTCTCAAAAGAGTAATCCTCATGGGTAAGTACCCATCTTCGATTACTCCATGCTAAATCTCTTTAGCATCTTATCTATGTATGTCGATTGATTGAGTCAAAGCAACCTCTTAAATCGATCTCTACAGATCCTAATTTACAGAATATAGGTTGCCTCTCCTAGATCCTTAATGGAGAAACTTTTGGACAGTCGTACCTTTATGATTTGTAGCAAAGGCATGTCATTTCCCATCAATAATATGTCATCCATATAAATATTCAAGAAAATGATAGCGATTCCACTCACCTTCTTGTATACACAAGGCTTGTCTTCATTTTTGAGAAAACCAAACACTTTGATTGTCTCATTAGAACGAATGTTCCAACCCCTTGAAGCTTGCTTGAGTCCATAAATGGACTTTTGTAGCTTGCATACCTTATGGCTATCAATGGAGTCAAAACCTTCAGGTTGTGTCATGTACACATCCTTTTACAAATTTTTGTTAAGGAATGCAGTCTTAATATCCATTTGCTATCGCGTCCCAAAATGGCACACGAATCGGCCCGGGACTGTCGCTCCCTGAAAATGAGGTCCGGTTTGCTCTGGTTGCTTTTTTCAAAAATAAAGTTTTTGAAAAACTGTGTGTGTGTGAGAAAAATCAAGTTTTTAGTGAAAAAGTGCATTTTTAAACAAAATAGTATTTTTGAAAAAAAGGCCGTGACAAAAAGTGCAACAGTTTCGGCCAAATATTTTTGAAAAAAGGTTTTATAGAAAATAGAGTCGCCACTTGGTATTGAGTTAGAGTGTACCAAGTCACCCGAAAAATTATTTAACAAAGCAAAAACAAAATTTTAGGAAAAATGTTTGAAAACCCTTTTCCGAATCCGCTCTACAAAAAAACAAGAGAAACAGGTCCAGGAGTCACATTTGAAGAAATGGAAGGCAAAGGCTCACGCCTAAGGCACCCCTTCTACCTAGCTAGGGCTTGTTGCAAGGTTTAATCAAATTTTCCTAAATTAACTGTAAATTCTGTCACATTTGGATGTATCTATATGAATGCAAATCCTAAATCTAATGTGAATATCGGGAGGGTCAAAATGTTTCGTTGAGGCTTGGTCGGGATTATCGCATTAATTGTGAAACCCGAGTCGAGACCTCAAGGGAGTTACAAGTGTATATGCAAAAATGAAATGCCAAAAGAAAAAGGAAAATACTATAGTTAGTAAGTGTCAAAGACAGTGGGGAATGCAACATAACGGGTATGGGAAACTAATAACTTATGACTAATATTTTTCTACTCATTGAGTGGGAACGGCCAATCAATCCACCGCTTTCCACGTAAGTTGACGACTATTTCTAGTCGGATCACACCGATGACTTAAAATCTATGTGTAATGCAATCTACATGTCATGCAATAATTATTTGTCAAAATAGATAATAGATAATAAAATATGTACCAAAATCATGCAAAAATGAAAACTTTCCAAAAATTAGTGTGTGAAATGATATGAGATGCACATGAGAATGAAACTATCACTAAGATGACCTAAGGTCTAGCATTGGACTAGCCCTTTCTAGGAATTCCCCACTGGCGTTGGACTAGTGGGGAAGTGACAAAACCACAACTAGCGTTGGACTAGTGTGGTGATGGAATAACAAAACTAATAAAACACAAATTACAATAGGAAAACATAAAACAAAAGTAAATGAGTATATAAAGACATGTAAGAGCATGTAGGGCAACATAATATATAAGCATAATATTCTAGATGCAAAATCCTAAGAAAAGCAATGAAACGGATAAGCACCCAAGCACATTAAAGCACGTAAGCCCTAACTATTACCCTGGGGGGTTTAACTTACAATTTAAGGGGAAAAGTAAAAATAACCTATCCATTTGGCTCTTATGGCTAATGCAGCAACTCTTGCTCCATTCCCCACGCGTAGCTTGACCTCTCCCTTCGCCAGGAATCTACTATCTCTAAAACTCTCCGTATTATTACAAATATGAGATCTAGATCCGCTATCTAATACCCATGAGTCTTGGTTAGTAGATAAATTAATCTCAATCATAGACATACTAGAGGTTGAAGCTTCACCAAGCTTCTTTGACTTCAAAGAGTCAAGGTAGGCCTTGCATTTCTTCTTCCAATGCCCATCTTGTCCGTAATGGAAGCATTTGCTCTTGGGTATGGCCATCTTAGCCGTACCCTTAGTCTTTGTTCTTTTTTTTTTTGGGACTTCTTTAGTCCAGAATTGGGCTTCTTTTTCTTGGTGCCCGAGACAAGCATAACGGTATCCTTCTTCTTCTTAAGATTGGGGTCAGTAGTCTTGAGGATGTTCATCAATTCAGTCAATGTGCACTCCTTCTTTCGCATGTTGAAGTGTAGGATGAATTATTGTGAATAGGTCTCAGGGAGGGACTAAAGAATTAAGTCAATACTTAACTCATTATCAAAATGTATCCCATATCAGCTAATTTTTGAATTAGTGATGGCGCACATGGAGCTGTTTGAGAAATTTCTAAGAGTCTTGAGTATCACAAGGATCCATTGCAAGGGTTTGGAGGCCCAATGACAAGATCACAAACTAAACAGATGAAACAAGCCTTTCAAAGCCAACTTGTGCAATTGCATGAAGATGAAGCTGCTTGGATGAGAACAAATATGGAGACCAAGTCACCAAGGTTGGTCACACTTTTGTGGACTGAAGATGAGTCAAAAGGAGCTGATCAAGGAGTCCAATTGATAGGAAAAGCCCACGGTAGCAACAAGACATTGATTGAGGACTTGGACCTTTAGTTGGGCTTCTTGCTAGCCACGGCCAGCCCATTAAATTAATAATGTTATTTTCTGTTTTGGTAGTGTGTTTAACCGTGAATTAGTGGCCAAGTTCAATGTTTCTTTTATTTAGGCATGATTAGCTAGTAATTGTGCCTATCTAGGATTCTTTCCTTTTAAGAATTATGTCCAGATTCAATGCTTATCTTGTTTTGGCATGATTAGCTAGTAATTGTGCCTATCTATTATTCTTTCCTTTTATGATGTAATTGATTATTGGCCTATTATAAAGCTATTATTCACAATGGAATAAATCAAATTATTTAGCCCAAATTAAAGTGTGTTTCTCATCCGAGAGTTTCTCGGTTCTTGGTTCAAGAACAGCTCTTGATTCAGCAAGTTGGACTTGTTGCAATCAAGTTAATTCCGCTAAGGATTTTCTCTTGACTCGTTTGTTTCCCCAATCTGAAAGACTATCGACTAGGAGTCTAATCCACGTTGTTGGTTAGGAGTCTAGGTTTGTGTTTTAGGAGAGGTATTCAAGCCACGTCGAAGAAGATTCAAGCAATGGTCCAATTCTTCTTGGAGTCTTTGGACAAGTTTCAAAGGAGTCAAACTTGGTTGGATTGCACTAGCCGAGTTTTCAAGGCGTCTCTTGGGTTCACGCAACCGTGTGCGTATCAAGTGGTATCAGAGCTGCTTGTCCTTGAAAATTCCAGGTTTTTAATCCAGATTTTTCTTTGGAGAATCATGGATATATCTCTTCTTTTATTCATTTTGTAGACACCAAATTTTGACACACCATTTATTTTCAAACACCGGGGGGCATGTTTGCACTTTTTAGGACAAATTTTAAATTTTTAATAATTTCGGGGGGCAAAATAGTAATTTTTATCTGTAAATATTTTTTTCATTAGTTTTGGGGGTTTTTAAAATTCACATTTCACTTTCATATATATTTTTAAATTTTTTGTGATTTTTTATATTTAATTGGTATTCTTTATATTTTTACCAACACAAGGGCAAAATGGTAATTTCGCCTCGCGAATACCATTGTAGCTCATTTTTAGTTCCAAATTTATTTTTTTAATTCTTTAAGCATGTTTTTGAATTTTCTTAATTTTTTCAGAGACGATTACTATTTTTTCTGTGAATTTTCATTACCCAAGGGTAAAATCGTCATTTTACAGTTTAAATTCACTTTTCACCAATTTTGAGTCAAAAATGTATTTTCCAGTGTTTTAAGCTTGTTTGTAGTTTTTGGTAATTTTTTGAGGTCAATAACTATTTTTTTGTAAATTTTCATTGTCAGAGGGCAAAATCGTTATTTTATAGTTTAAATTCATTTTTCACCAAATTTTGAGTCAAAAAGGCATTTTATAATGTTTTAAGCTTATTTTTAATTTTTTAATAATTTTCTGAGGTTAATAGCTATTTTTTGTGTATTTTTGTCATCCAAGGGCAAAATTGTCATTTCACATCCCAAACTCATTTTTCACCAATTTTTGGGTCCCAAATTCATTTTTAGAATTTAAGCACTAAGTTTCTAACTTTTTTAGGGTGAATTTTTATTAACAAATTTGTTATTTACATTTTTCTTATTTATTTTATTTATTTTATTATTTTTGTAAGAGAAAATAGATTTTTTAAGGATAAAATTGTAATTTTTTGTAGTCAAGGACATTTTGGTCTTTTAACCCTTTCTTGGAGGTTAAGACTTGTGCAGTATAAATACCCCACTTAGGAATTTAAAAAAAGGGAGAAAATGAAAAACCCTAGAAACACACATTTTCTTATCCATTAAGGATTAAATACACACCAAAAACACCTAAAAAACACACAAGCCGCCATCTCTTTTCTTCAAGTTACTGTTCATTGGAACAGTGCCAGACATCTTGAAGCTTAAACAACTTTTGTACCGGGTCTTCTAAAAGGTATTTTTCATTACCTTTTAATTGCTTCTTTATGTGCTCCAACGTGCTCTAATGTAATATTTTATGCATTTTTTATGCGTTTCCTATTTTATGCATTTTTTGCGTAATTATTTATTTTGTGTTATTTAATTTTAAATTTTATTATTTTGACGAAAAATGTAATATTCTTGTATTTAGCTAGCTAATGTAATAATTAGATTATTTTCTTTTTACATTGTTTACAAACATTTTTGTATAATTAGATAGCGAGTGTAATAGATAGGGTATTTTTAAATTTCCCCTTAAATTGTAAATCAAGCCCCCGGTGTAATAGTTAGGGTCTATTTCCTTTTGCGTGCTTATGTGTTTATTTCTTTTATCGCTTTCCTTAGGATTTTTGCATCTAAAATATTATGCTTATGTGTTATGTGCTCATATATGACCTTATATGTTTTTATATGTTTAATTTGCTTTTAATTCATGCTTTAATATTTAATTCATGATTTATGGTATTCGGTCACCACACTAGTCCAACGCTAGTTGTGGCTTCTTTCTTTTCTGCTAGTCCAACGCTAGTGAGATTTTTAGAACGGGCTAGTCCAACGCTAGACCCTTAGGACATTTTAGTATTAGGATCATTTGTGTGCATCTCTCATTTCACACACTTTTAGTTTTCTTTCCATTTAACATGATTTTTATTATTACTATTATTATTATTATTTACTATTATTAGTATTATTTTGACACATTTTTAAAAATGCATGACATCTAGGTTGCATCTCACTTAGAAATTAGGACATTTGTGTGATTTGACTATAAATAGTCGTCTATTCACGTGGGAAGCGGTGGCGTACAGGCCGTTCCCCCCTCTGTGAGTAGGAATATTCAGTCACGAGATATTAGTCCCCCGTACCCGTTATGTTGCATTCCTACTTTCTTCGATCACTTACTATATATTATTATTTTCTTTTCCTTTTTGCATTTCATTTTGCATTCACACTCGTGACTCCTTCGAGGTCTCGACTCGGGTTTCGCAATTAATGCGATAATTCCGACCAAGCCTTGAAAGGATATTCCTACCCCCCCCCCCCCCCCCCGATACTCACATTTTAGACTCAGGATTTGCATTCATTTAGATACATCCGAACGCGACAGAATCTAGGGTTAATTTAGGAAATTTTGATTAAACCTCGCAACTAGCCTCGGCTAGGTTGAAAGGGTGCCTTAGGCGCAAGCCTTTGCCTTCCCTTTCTTCAAATGTGACTCTCGAACCTTTTTCTCTTGTTTTTCGTAGACCGGAGTCGAAAAAGGGTTTGAAAAATATTTTTCTAATTTTTTTTTATTTTTGTTAAATGATTTTTTCGGGTGACTTGGTACACCCTAACTCAGTACCAAGTGGAGACTCCATTTTTTTAAAATAACACCCTTTTTCAAAAATTATTTGGCCAAACCTGTCGCATTTTAGTCCTGGCCTTGTTTTCTTTTAAAATACTATTTTTCTTAAAATACACTTTTTCTACTAAAAATGTGATTTTTCTCACACACGCACGATTTTTCCAAAAACTTTTATTTTCGAAAGGGTCATCGAGACCGAACCGTCTTTTTGGGACGCGACAGTCAACGACCCCACACGCACCCCTTTTACTTTTACTTTCACGATTTTTCGAACGCGAAACATTTTTCTTTCTCGTTGTTCTTCTGCATTGTTTTGTGTCTTATTTCTGTTCGAGTTTTCTTTGTTTTTATGTCCATTTGCTGCTGTCTTTTTCACATATTCTTTTGTTTGTGTCAACTTAGAGTTTTGTATTAGAGTCGTTCTTGGTTAATTCAACCAAGAATTTCAGGGTTTGTGTGGTTTAAAACTTGAATTCTGGACTGTTTTTAATAGTTCTTGATTTAAAGTTTGTGTTTGCTATTCTTATGTGAGAACTGAATTCAAGGGGGTTGATTCTTGGTCATCACAAGCCTTGAATCGAAGATCTTGAAGTTGGCTGTTCTTTCTGGTAAAAAAAAAAAATTTCGTTTGATAAAAAAAAAACAGAAAGCAAAGAAGTTGTGCACAACAAGTGAAAAAGCCGTGCACCAAAAGAAAAAAAAGAGAGAAAAGAAAAGAGGTGTGCTTGAAGGGAGTAAAAGCCAAGCACACGAACTAAACCAATTAAACTGAAGTATATTTGGCTGGAATACTATCCTTTTGCAACCGAATAGACCTAGTGAAACATCCAGATCCTTGGACAGAGAACAACGCCACGTACGAAAGTTTAATTGACCAGATTCTACTCTTGTTGTTTCTTGGTGTTTTGGTGGAGTTTCTTGTTAATTTGGTGGATTAAATTGTGTTTCTTGGGCATACCTTGATAGTTCTTGAAGTATACAAGTTGAGTTGTTGTTATTCTTGAAGTTCTTGAGTCCTTAGTTGAGGTTCTTGAACACTTACTTTAAGAACTTGGGTTATTGAAAGCTAGGGTTTAACTTTTGGGAAGAAACAACTTGCTGGAAAATTGTTCTTGCTTCCAGATTTCGTGAACTTTTATCTTTCCAGCTTGCTTGCTGTTTCTTGAAATTTTCGGAAGGTTTTTGAAGTTCTTGGGTAGTTTTAGTTGAATTTTGAACAAATTCTTGGCAAAACTTACCAAAATTCTTGAACTTCTCTCTTGTTGGGTTGAATTTATCTTGAAGTTACTTGCTTGAATTTTTTGTTTTTGCATGAGAATAAGTTTTACACTATTTTCTATCAAGGGGCTATTGAAAATCAAGATTTCACACGAGTACAAACCACACATTAGGGTGTCAAATTGAGTCTTTGAATCTGAAATTAGTGTCATCTCATTCGTTTGACCTCTAGTGGGAACAAACACTATCCTAAGCATTCTACATCATTATTACTCTTCTTGATTGCTAACTTTGTTGACTCATTGAGATCAATTGAGCTGGTTCTTTAACAAAGAATGCAAAGGAGTATCTCAAGAGTGGTAAAAGGCTTAGTGGTGAGACTAACATCGGGTAAAAGCCATAATTCTTGAATGATACATGAGAGTGAGAGTAAACACATAAGGGAGTGTGTGAGGATAATTTTATTTCTTATTCTCTAGTATATCTAACTATGTTTTGCAGGTAAAATTACAATGTGTGACCATAGTGAGCAAAAGTTTGCTAGCCTAGAGTTCTCTATAAAGGCTATGAAGGATGAGTTCAGGCGTATGTATGCCCGTATGGATGATATTGCTTCAGCTGTAAAAGGGAAGAGCATGGCTACTGTGGATGAATGTGTGAAGTGGATTATGGATCAACATGAAGCTCGTGTTGCTGACCAAAAGAGGGTTCAGGGAGTTCATGAAGATAAGTTGCCAATTAAGGAGTTCATACAGGAAATACAACTTGAATGCAAATTCTACACTAGATGCATTGTGAGCAACAAGCTATGTAGTGTGTATATAAATCTTGGAAGTTGTGCTAACATGGCTAGTGTTCTATTTGTGGAGAAGTTAGGATTGCCTACATCAAGACATCCAAATCCATACAAGTTGCGAGGGTTGACTGACCACAGAGAGCTAGAAGTTACCAAGCAAGCGGAGGTGGATTTCACTATTGGCGAGTATCATGACAAGATTTTATGTGATGCAGTGCTCCTACAAACTTGCCATTTACTCTTAGGACATCCATGGCAATGTGATAAGCAAGCCATATATGATGAGCTAAATCATAGGGTCTCTTTCAAATGGAATAGGCAGAAACTCATACTAGTACCTTTATCATCACTCGAGGCTACTAAAGATCAAGAGAGAATTGCAAAAGAGTGCCAAGAGAAGGAATGGAAGAGCACACAACCAAACGAGAAAAGTGTAGAAAAAGAAGAGTGTGTAGAAGAAAAGAATGTGAGTATTGAGAAGAAACAAAATGTGTGCCATGTGAAACAAATTGAGTGGGAAAGTTCTGAGATAAAAGAAAAAGATAAGAGAGTAAAAGATAGCAATAGTGAGGAAAAGAGTGCTTTGATTTTGAGGCCAAAACCTTTCTGTTCATTCACTAACTCTCTTAACTTATATTTCCCTAGTGTGTTTGTTCCTATTGTGCAGAGTTTTGGTGATATCTTGCAAGGAGCAATAACCCCAGCCATAACCCCTCAAAAAGGTGCTAAATTCCAATTTATTTGTGCTTGTCAATGCCCATTCCAATGGCTGCAAAAGGAGCAAGGGCATGTCTTGATGGTTAACGAAGACGTTGGAATAAGTTTTTGTTCTCATGCCACTATTAAGAATTGGTTGCTAGATTATGTGTTTGATTGGTGGCATGGCATCAATTGGTTTTCTAACTTTAAGTTTGTTTGTGTTTTACATTATAGTATAGCTTTACGTGATTGTCTTGTCTTTAATGATCGATTAGCTAGTTGTGCATCATGCATCTTAGTTTATCATGACTTTCATGATTCTTTGTGGAACATCATTTGTGTTAAAATATACTTGCACGCACCTACATTCGATTTTATGGCTTTGATTATGTGTGAAAACCATGTTCTAATTATTTTAGTTTATGTTTTGGAGTCTTCATTGCATGAAAAACATACCTTTTCACATCTTGCTAGGGTTGATTTTGAGTCATGTTATTTATCTGATTTTTTGAATTTATTGTCTTTTCATAGTTGGTCGCTATTTTGTCCTTATGTGTTGTTATGTTTCCATGAATTTAGAGATTATGCTCATAGGAGTGAGTTTATCAATTTAATGCGTGACTTGATCTCTACATCATTATTGTGTTTCATTCTTTATTCACGGGTTAATCTTAATGAGTCATTCTATTTAGTTTCTAATTCTCAATATTTCCCTTCTTTCTATGTATGTTTGTCACGCGTGTTTGGTGTAACAAGTACACGTGTGTCATGCTTTCATGTTTTTAGAGATCATTTGCATCAAGGAGCATTTTCTATTCTCAAACACAAATTGATTTTTACTTCTTTAGTGCATGTATTTGGGTTTTATAGCTTAGGATTCATTGAAATTTGGACTAAGTTGTGCAATGCCTTGCTAGGTGGATTTGATTGTTCTGAATATGTTTATACGTACACCTACGGTCTAAGGTTGAAAGGTGAGTATTTTAGCTTGGTTAGACATTCCATTGTTACTTATATTGATTTATATGTTGTAGGCAATTCGAGGACAAATCTTCCCGAGGAAGGAGGGAATGATGGCGCACATGGAGCTGTCCAAGAAGTTTCTAAGAGTCCTGAGTATCACAAGGATCCATTGCAAGGGTTTAGAGGTCCAATGACAAGATCATGAACCAAACGGATGAAACAAGCCTTTCAAAGCCTACTTGTGCAATTGCATGAAGATGAAACTGCTTGGATGAGAACAAATATGGAGACCAAGTCACCAAGGTTGGTCACACTTTTGTGGACTGAAGATGAGTCAAAAGGAGCTGATTAAGGAGTCCAATTGATGGGAGAAGCCCATGGCAGCAACAAGACATTGATTGAAGACTTGGACCTTTAGTTGGGCTTCTTGCTAGCCACAGCCAGCCCATTCAAATTAATAATGTTACTGTTTTGGTAGTGTGTTTAACTATGAATTAGTGTCCAAGTTCAGTGTTTCTTTTATTTAGGCATGATTAGATAGTAATTGTGCCTATCTAGGATTCTTTCCTTTTAAGAATTATGTCTAGATTCAATGCTTATCTTGTTTTGGCATGATTAGCTAGTAATTGTGCCTATCTAGGATTCTTTCCTTTTATGATGTAATTGATTATTAGCCTATTATAAGGCTATTATTCACAATGGAATAAATCAGACTATTTAGCCCAAATTAAAGTGTGTTTCTCATCAGAGAGTTTCTTGATTCTTGGTTCAAGAACAGCTCTTGATTCAGCAAGTTGGACTTGTTGCAATCAAGTTAATTCTGCTTAAGATTTTCTCTTGACTCATTTGTTTCCCCAATCTGAAGGACTATCGACTAGGAGTCTAATCCATGTTGTTGGTTAGGAGTCTAGGTTTGTGTCTTAGGAGAGGTATTCAAGCCACATTGAAGAAGATTCAAGCAACGGTCCAATTCTTCTTGGAGTCATTGGACAAGTTTCAAAGGAATCAAGCTTGGTTGGATTGCACTAGCCGAGTTTTCAAGGCGTCTCTTGGGTTCACGCAACCATGTGCATATCAATTAGCCCTATCATCTTCAGTAAATGGCCAGACATTGAAGATCCTTCTACCATCTTGCACTGATAGAGCTCTCTTGAGGTCTCATACCTCTCAGTCCTAACTTGTGCATCGAACATTTTTTTTAGGTACACAATTATGGACGGATCATCCATCCTAAGATGTTGCTTTTGCAATGCCGGGGTCATAGCAGCTAACATGATATATGTTGCAGCATCATTGTCAGCTTTGTGCATCTCATATGTATCTATTTCCTCAGGGGCTACAGTAGCAAGAGGAGGAGGGGGCATGGGTTGATCAAGGATATATTCAATTTTTTCATGCTTGAGAACAATTCTCAAATTGATGTTCTACTCCTCAAAGTTGGTATCATTGAGTTTATTGTCAAGAATCGATCGTAAATTCACGTTAGACATTCTACGAAGGTAAAGACAGAAAATAAGCATTTGTTTTATATTACATATGCAAACCAAAATTATGGAGTCGTAAAATTTATTTGGTTTGCTCCCACTTTTTTATTTCAAATCAATAACCCTTACTGTTGAATCGGGAATCCGTTGGAGATTCCTAGTGGGCTAAGATCTCATCTAATTAGGTTTGGGTTTGACGGAGGCCATTACTGCCAATACCCCAAAGGTAATTTTGACTAGGGAGATAACTTTTATCAATTACAACTCTTGTGACTCCTAGATAGTTGGGTATCAATTCTTAAAATTTACATCTTATGTATTACCGAACTTTGCCTAAAAAATATCTTAACGTTGACAGAGGTCAAACTCGTTATGTATTTTTGTTAAGTCAAACCCATTATTCAAATATCATATCTCATAACAAAAACATGTTCCGAGTAAAGTGATCTTGACGAAGGCCAACGTGTTAACACGTAGTAGGAACTCTTTGTTTTTGTTATAATAATGGAAGGCCACTTGTATTTATGACTTAATATTTAGTTTGATGATTTTAGTTTAAATATTAATGTCTCATCATATCATGCTGTAGACACCAAATTTTGACACACCATTTATTTTCAAACACTGGGGGGTATGTTTGCACTTTTTGGTACAAGTTTTAATTTTAATTTTCCAATAATTTGGAGGGCAAAATAGTAATTTTATCTGTAAATATTTTTCTATCAACTTTTGGGGGTTTTAAATTCATATTTTTACTTTTATGTGAATTTGTTAATTTCTTATGATTTTTCTGGATTTAATTGGTATTTTTTATTTTGTACCAACTAAGAGCAAATCGTCATTTTACGAATTAAATTTATTTTTTTCAATTTTGAGTCAAAAATGAATTTTCTAATGTTTTAACCTTATTTGTAATTTTTGATAATTTTTTGAGGAAAATAACTATTTTTCTGTAAATTTTCATTGTCCAAGGGCAAAATCGTCATTTTACAGTTTAAATTCATTTTCACCAATTTTGAGTCAAAAATGCATTTTCCAGTAGTTTAAGTTTATTCTTAATTTTTCTTAATTTTTTCGAAGTCAATAGTTATTTTTTTGTAAATTTTCATTGTCCAAAGGCAAAATCGTCATTTTACAGTTTAAATTCATTTTTTACCAAATTTTGAGTCAAAAAGGCAGTTCCTAATGTTTTAAGCTTATTTTTAATTTTTTGATAAATTTTTTAGGCTAATAGCTATTTTTTGTGTATTTTCGTTGTTTGGGGGGTAAAATCATCATTTTACACCCTGAGCTCGTTTCTGTTAGTTTTTGAACTCTAGTTTTTACTTTTGAAATCTACTATAAATTCTTTTTGAAAATTTAGAGATTGCCGCCATATTTCTTGTATTAATTTTAATTTTAGGTTTAAAAATATAATTTTTTAATAAAAGTAGCATTTTTTAATACCGGTGGCATTCTTGTTATTTTACAGTATTCTTGGCCAACAAGACAAGTAGCCTATAAATACTCTCCCTAATCAGTAGAAAAAAGGAGAGAAGAAAAAGAAAGCTAAAAACACCCTTTGATTTTACCCTAAAAGATTAAAAAACACACACAAAACACCTAAAAAACACACACTACACAACCCGTCGTTCTTTCTCACCTTGATACACTATTCATCTTCAACCTCAAGAACTGTTCAAGAACTGTTCATCATTTCTACCAGAATAAGCTGTTGTTCATTTCATTTTCATCCTCAGCTTCAGGATTCACAGGTAACTTTTTAAATTTGTTTGTCTCGATTCACATTTTTTTTCATTTTATAATGTGTAATTTTATCAGTTTAAAGATTGAATCCATTGAATCTTTCTAGTTGAGTTTGAGTCTTTTGATTTTCTTTTGTTATTGGATTTTTCTTTTCTCGTTTTCTGGGTTATATTCTCTCATTTCCTTCTCCTCGTCTCCCTGAAATTACCACTTGCAACACAAATTCACCAAGAATAGCTTCAAAATAACCTCAGCCCCAACATCAGCAAAATCGACATGCCTAGCTACAAAAAACAGTCAAACAAATGCCCAGAGTTAGAAGGATCTCCTCCTCCCTCTCACCTAAATTCAACAGTTCCAACTCCGGATTCGAACAGCAACCAAAATCAAATCGTCAGACTCACTCAATACTACCTCTCAAACCACCAAATTACCTGCAATATTAACCCCCAAATTTGCAGGAAAATAACCCAACGTCTCCCACAATCTCTAGGACAACACTTAAGTCCCATTTCAACCAAGCCCAACCGAAACCATACCCAGTCTTCATCATCGATTAGCAGCCTCTCCCAACAGCCACAATTAGTCCATTCCACCGCTTGTCCACCGCCAATGACAAGCATTTCCACCAACCTGCAAAAAGAAAAGAGTCGACTATTCTCAACCTATATTCCAGCCCCCCTGTCACCAACAAACCACAATCAACCACCGCCACATCCCAGGTTCCAAGTCCCAATCAAGTCTACCCCTCCCACATTCAAACACATTTCAACAAAGCTTCCAAAATTTCGTTAACCGCATCAATCCAATGCCAACCATCAGTAGCCCACCAGTTGTTTCACCATCCAACCATTGTATCCCTGCCCCTAGATTAAAACAATCAGCCCCAACGCTGAATATTTTCAGCCGGCCAAACCCCACTATTATTCCCATCCTGCTCCACCACCAGAAGACATTCCGTTGCCTGCAGAAACAACCAAAAACACCTGAGCCACTACTAGCTCTACCGAACGCACCACCAAACACCATTACCTGCAAGGAATATCAGTCACAAGCATAGTCACAATCGCACAACACTCCAAAACCAACCATATCAATTCTAAAATCAGTCATTGTAAGCCACCCAAATTATCCCTTCTGCCCAATTACAGACTACCAATCCCTTGCATACACACACACTAAATACGAATCACACACCACATGAAGCAAATTCATACAAACAAAATCACACACACTCAGAAATCACAGGCACACACATATTCAAAATAATACACCACCACCACCAGGTAATCTCCCATCACTGCATCTTGATTCTGGGGAGAAGATAAAAAAAAAGGAATGCCGAGGAGAAGAGAGAAACGGGCAGTGAGAGGATCGAGAGATTTGAGAAAGCAGAGAGAGTGAATGTGTGAGAGAAAAGGACCAGAAAGAGGAATAAAAATAGAGAGATAGAGAGGGAGAGAGAAACGGAGATAGATTGAGAACAGGAGAAGAAAGAATTTAAAAAAAAAAAAGGGAAAGAGAAAGATGGAAAGAAGGACTTGGTGAAAGATAGACGAAAGAAAGAGAGAAATCAGGAGGAACTGAAAAGAGAGAAAATTAGAAAGGTCCAAAAAGAGAACAAATGGCACTGATTAGCTAGGAAAAAGAAAGAGGATAAAGGAAATGAAAAGAGAAAACAGGGGACGAGTGAAGAAGACAAAGTAGGGGCTGGTCTAATGCTTTATTTCCTTTTGTAATGACTAGTTAGTTAATAAAAGAAAAGTTTTAAATCACGTGTTTGAGATTTTGAAAAAGTTGAATCTATTGGGAAAATCAATTAGAAAGGAAGGGTGGTTTGTTTCTTCATTATTGAAGCTTAAGCTTATTACTATTTCTCTTGTTTCTCTTGTCTCGGTTGAATGGAAAGAAAAATGATGGTGGGCTAGAGTTTTCTTTTTTGACAGAAGCTTTGAAATCAATTGCTACAATGTTTCCCTATTATGTTTCGTTAGCCTTATTGTCTTTTAGTTTTTAGTTAATGGCTTTTTAGCTAACTTACACTTATTGGTTTAGTTAGTTTATCTATTCATTTTATTAGTTCCATTTAGTTTGATGATTTCGTTAGTCTAGTTATTTATTTGGTTATTGATCTGTTTAATTTATTTTAGTGTGTGTTTGATTGAACAATTAGTTTAGTTAACAAAGTTAATTTAGTTAATTAATTTAGTTTAGTTTAGTTTGGCATTTTCCTTTGGTTATTTTTCATCTTAAAGTAAATATTTATATCTAGTCCTTATATTTTTAGTATTATTTATATTGTCCCTAGTTATTATTCTTATATTTGTGATTAAGTCCCCAATTTTACATATTGATCCCCTTTAGTTTTAGTTTCTTTCAATTAAGTTATGTAGCTTACAATTAGGCCCTTTAGGTTGCTGGGATTTGTATTTCATGCCCCGTACTTGCTGAATTTATTATTTGCTCCTCCCCCGATTTTGCTTTAATTTTCAATTGCACCCCCTTAGGCTTACGAGAATTTAAATTTTACCCCTTAAGCATTAGAATTTTATCTTTAACCCCCCCTTAATTGCTAGAATTCATTTTTATCTCAATTCGTCAATAGTTACATATTTTAGGTTTTGTTTGATTATACCGAGGTGCCTTGACTTGTTTGTTCATTTTGAGTAGTATTTGTACCGGGTCTTCAAGAGGTATCTCTATTTCTTATTAATTTCTCTTTTATGTGCTCCAATGTGTCTTACGTGATTTTTATGCTTTTTATTCATATATTTCCTATTTGGTATGTTCTTTATGTATTTATTTCTTTCATGCGATTTCATTTCATTTTAAATCTTATTTTTTCTTTATTATTATTTTGATAAAAAAATGTAATATTTTTGTATTTAGTTAGTCAATGTAATAGTTAGATTATTTTTTTTTCATATTTTAGCAAAAATTGTGTAATTAGATAGAAAATGTAATAGATAGGGCATTTTAAATTTCTCCCCTTAAACTGTAAATCAAGCCCCTCAATGTAATAGTTAGGATTTATTTGCTTTCTTGCGTGCTTATGTGTTTATTTCTTTTACCGCTTTCCTTAAGATTTTTGCATCTAGAATATTATGCTTATGTGCTATGTGCTCCTATGTGATTTTTTATATTTTTATATGTTTAATTTTCTTTAATTCATGCTTTAATGTTTAATTCATGATTTATGGTATGCCGTCACCACACTAGTCCAACGCTAGTTGTGGCTTCACTCTTGTCTGCTAGTCCAACACTAGTGGGATTTTTTAAAAATGGGCTAGTCCAACGCTAGACCCTTAGGACATTTTAGAATTAGGTGCACTCGTGTGTATTTTTACATCTCATTTTATACACTTTTAGTTTTTTTTTTTATATGGCATGATTTTATTATCACTATTATTATTATTATTATTATCCTTATTATTATTTTGACACATTTCAAAAATGCATGACATCTAGGTTGCATCTTACTTAGACTTTAGGACATTTGTGTGATTCGACTAGAAATAGTCGTCTACTCACGGAGGAAGTGGTGGCGTACAGAACGTTCCTCCCTCCGTGAGTAGAAACATTCAGTCACGAGTTATTAGTCCCCCGTACCCGTCATGTTACACACCCATCTTCTTTCTTCACTTACTATATATTATTATTTTCTTTCTTTCTTTTTGCATCACATTTTGCATAAACTCGTGACTCCCTCGAGGTCTCGACTCGGGTTTCGCAATTAATGCGACAAATCCGACCAAGCCTCGATGGAACATGCTGACCCTCTCGATACCCACATTTAGATTTATGATTTGCATTCATTTAGATACATCCGAACACGATAGAACTTAGGGTTAATTTAGGAAATTTTGATTAAACCTTGCAACTAGCCTCGGCTAGGTTGAAAGGGAGCCTTAGGCGCGAGCCTTTGCCTTCCCTTTCTTCAAATGTGACTCCTAGACCTTTTTCTCTCGTTTTTCATAGATCGGAGTCGAAAAAGAGTTTTAAATGATTTTTCTAAATTTTTTTTTTTGTTTAAACAATTTTTTCAGGTGACTTGGTACACCCTAACTCAGTACCAAGTGGCGACTCCATTTTCTAAAATAAAACCCTTTTTCAAAAATTATTTGGCCAAACCTGTCGTACTTTTTAGTCCCGGCCTTGTTTTCTTTTAAAAATATCATTCTTTTACTAAATAACACTTTTTACTAAAAATTTTGATTTTTCACACATGTGCACCGTTTTTGCCAAAACTTTCTTTGTTAAAAAGGGTCTCGGACCGAACTGTCTTTTCAGGATGCGATAGTCAACGACCCCGCAAGCACCCTTTGCCCACGATTTTTTAGGACGCGACAGGATTTTGGCAACTCCACCGGGGATCACTAGTGAGTCCAAGCACTAGTCTTAATCATCTTTTCCTCCTTTAACCCTTTATTCCATCGCATTTGGATGTTAGGATTGCATTTTTCTTTTTTTAGGTTTTTAGATTTTTCTTTTGTATCTCACACACTCCTCATCTCTCCGTTGCTTATGTGATGTATGGTTTATTTACTTTTGCTTATTCGACTGCGCTTGCATTTGGGAGGGGGTCATTCACCTTTAGAGCCCACGTGCGTTAATATTACATTCCCTCCTCTCATAAGGAGCACTCCATACGTGCATTCAATACTTTTTATCCTTTTTTATCTTTTTGGTGGTTGTCACCCGCCCGTCCCTTTAGGAATTAGGATCGATCTACTTAGACGTGTGACCGTGGCATGACGTGCACGTAACATTGTTTAGGAGATCACCCAAACTCCCGACTTGAGTCCACAAGTCTAGAGATTTGGGCTGTAAAAATCGATTCGCTTGGACATATGGCCGTGGCTCGACGTGCGCGTAGCAGTGCCCAGGGAATCACTCGAACCACCGACATGGGATCTTTGGAATTGACGGACTTGTTACTTTTTGGATCCCTCAGTCTGAAGGTTTGGGAACCGAAGCCTTAATTGAGTCTAGATGCATTAGTGAGCCCAACCTCATGCATCCATGTAGAATAACTTAGGGATAGAGTCAGTTTTACCCTGATAGATACATCAGGCACGAGAGGAGGGAATCCACCCCCTTTTTACTTTTTTCTGTTGTATTGTTTACTATTTTTGCTTTATCAATGTGTTATGTGATATTTGTTGATTAAACTAACGCCCTCTCTCTCTCTTATTCTTTGATTGCATCCACAACCGTAGAATAAAGAGACCTGGCATGGTGCTCTCATAGGAAGCCAACCCTCTTTTGACACGTTTAAATTTTTTTTTCATAATTGATTTCCTCGAGAAAGATGGATTGTAAACAAAATACCAAAGAGTCAAGTCGTTGTAAATTGTGTAAAAATCTCGAAAATCTAGTTTTTCAATAAAAGGTGTAATTTCAAATCCTTTTCAAAGTTTATTCATTCTTGTTGTACTTGTCAATTTTATCCGAACTAATTTTTTTTAAGCCAATAAATGCACGCGAGTGGCCAAATTTTTGCACAGCTTGTATTTATCCTTTTTCAAAAAATTAAAATGTCATTTTTATCGTATCCCCCACCCTCCCATCCCACATTGCACAAAAGAGATTTTAAAGGGACGTATTTTATCATACTTTAATAAACTGACATTTCTGACTTGTACGTCTTTATATAAAGTCATGATTTTTATTTCTTTCAATGTTGTGTCCCGTAACTTTTTGGAGGTTCGATTTTTTTTTTAGCCAAATATTTTTAGAGTTAATAATTTCTTTTGTACAGTTTATGGTCCATCCTTCTCGAAGAAATTTTTTGCATCATTGTTAGATATAAAATAATAATAATAATAATAATATTTTTAGGACATTTTTAAATTTTGACATTTTCGCATACTTTAACTTGCTTAATAAACTACCATCATGCATAAACCATAGAGGGAATGCCATTTCGGGAATCCCATAAATAGAAACCATCCTTTTGTCTTGGGTATGTAACCCTGAAAAGGCATTGCACGTTTAAATATCAGTAAATCCTGGTGGGTGAGACCTTAGGTAAGGTAATCTGATCAGATCGTATTTTGAATCAGCATGAGTACTCCACGACGCATCAAGCAGATGTTGACGGTCCCGCCAGAGGTTCGGAAATGGCCAGGGCTTCTTCTTCCTAGTGAGATCAATCAAGTAGCAGCATTTTTTAGGGCCCATTGGTGATTTTAAGGAAATAGAGACAAATGGATGTTTGGTAGAAGCTCTGATTCATCTGTGGGACCCGACTTGTTCAGCGTTTAGGATTAGAGATAAGGAATTGACCATTATAGTTGAAGAGGTAGCCTGGCCTACTTAATTTGCCAGTGGAGCAGACGACCGTGATCTTTCCATATGTTTCTGGAAAAGTTGAGTTCTGCCATTTCACAGGGTTGAAGGAGTCTAGCAGTGCAAAATTTCGATCAGAACATAAACGTAAAGTACCTATTTGACAGATTCGCAGACAAAGACGGGTTCGACAAGTACTCGGAAGATTTCACGCTAGCTATCCAAGATAGCATGGGCACAAAAGAGAGTCTGGGTATACGGGTTTGTCATGTCAGGTATTTATTTGTTTCCAAGAGAAGACAAGAAGATCAAGTTTCAAGATAACCAAACTTATGTTTGATCTTTTCTCTGGGATCGGGGGTTCAGAGAGCTTCCATAGTGCCTACTGTGTTAGCGGATATATTCGTTGCCTGCACTAATTGGCAGAAAGAACAAACTTTTTTCATGCATCTAACAGAATTTTGCATATTTGGGCAATGGAACATTTCAACAGGCACCTGTCTGTTCCCCATAGCTTGCCACTGGTCGGACATAATTGGATAGTTACTCATCATAAAAGGATTGATAAGAATAGCCCAATGAGAACGGCGTCAGAATGTCTAGACCTTTTGATGACTATACCTGATCAAAGGATTCGATAGGGTTCTGGATTGGACAGACTACATCAAAGCTACTCTCCGTACTAAGTTGGCCAATTTCATACCGTTACTGGGGACTCAGGGCATTGCGGCTTACACTCCGAAAAGATTTCTTCGACAGTTAGGGCGTATCCAGGGATTACCGCCGACACCAGATTTATCAGACTTCCTCATTATCTTTGACAAAGGAAATTGTCCCACTGAGATTCCTAGAAGATCAGAACTGGCGAAAGCATGGGAAAGTCAGTGTACAGACCAAAATCTCCCATTCGATGCAAAAAACAAGGTTAATCCACAGTATGAGATGTGGCTCAAAAATCAAAACGTTTCAACAAGGCAAGTTGTCATTGATCCTGCCGAAGAGATTGCTCGATTAAGAACCCTGTTAGAAATGAAGGATCGTGAACTGATACAAGAGAAGCAGAGTTTCAAGAAGAAGGAAGAGGCATATGAGTCTATCAAACAACTTTACACAGAAGCAAAACAAGAGCTGCGAGAGAAGAAAAGGAAATGCTTGAAGCTGAAAGATGACATCAATCACACGATGAGCAGGTACTCTTGGGAGCCAGACCACAGCAAAGCTCAGCGCTTGGAAGACCAATTGAAGAAAGTTGTAGAATGTATAGATGAGTTGACAGAATGATGTACTCTCTTATATTGAGATGGCAATGAAAATAGTGAAGTGTTTGTCTTTTCATGTTCAAGTTGTATGAAAGTTGAATTAAGAAATGAAAAAGCTATTTCTTTTGGAGCTGAAATCCATCCTGTTCGGATATTGAAAGGGGGGTCTCACCCTAAAGGATTGCATTTCATACTAGGCCTACCCTTGGCATAATAAGGGCTCCCCCTAGGACATGCATTGAAATTATTTATACGCTTACTAACTTCAGTATTTTTCTTTTTTCTTTTATTAAACAATAAATTTTGACAGTACCAATAGTGAAATGATGGCTGAATCACGTTCTTCTCCAATATAAATTTCAGGTACGTTAAACCACAGCTTCATTTCAAAGAAGCCCCATCATTACCAGGTCTCAAAGTCAAGCTTTGAAGCGTGCAAACATGAGTTCAACTCAAGAATTGTCCGAAAGAGTAACCCCAGCCATGCCAGTAGATTTTTCTGCATTGGGAGCGCAGCTGAGCGAGATGTTAGGCAAGTTCAATGATTTAAGTGCAGAAATGGCATCACAGAGGCGAGTCATTGACCAACTCGTTACAAACAACAATGGTAGTGCCCTGACTAATCCTGTGTCGGTAGTTGACCACCCACCTGAACAAGTCAATCAATTACCTCTCACATCCAATGTGCAAACTATTTTACTCCCACCTTTAACCAATCCAATTGAAGGACTCCCTGCCCATTTCAACCATGACCTTCTACATATGCGTCCGAACTTTGCTCAGACAAACCCACCTAATTATCCTATTCCTTAATCCCATCCACAGATAAATCCAAATATCCTACCCAATTCTCAAGCACCTCATCACCACACAACAGAACCTTTTGTTTGGGACGTCGCTTCTCAGGGAAGGCCGGCTATAGATGAAATTGCTACTCCTGTAAACAAGGATTTGCTTAAGAGACTGGATCGGTTTGAGGAGTTCATGAAGAAAAGTTAGGGACTGCACAAACATGGTGTAGATACCAAATTTTGACACACCATTTATTTTCAAACACTGGGGGGTATGTTTGCACTTTTTAGGATAAATTTTAAATTTTTAATAATCTCGGGGGGCAAAATAGTAATTTTATCTGTAAATATTTTTCTATCAATTTTTGGGGGTTTTAAATTCATATTTTTACTTTTATATGAATTTATTAATTTCTTATGATTTTTCTGGATTTAATTGGTATTTTTTATATTTTTACCAGCATAAGGGAAAAATGGTAATTTCATCTCGCGAGTGCCATTTTAGCTCATTTTAAGTTTCAAATTCATTTTTCAAATTCTTGAGGCATGTTTCTGAATTTTCTTGATTTTTCAGAGACGATTACTATTTTTTTTATGAATTTTCATTGCCCAAGGGTAAAATCGTCATTTTACAAATTAAATTCATTTTTTACCAATTTTGAGTCAAAAATGCATTTTCTAGTGTTTTAAGATTATTTGTAATTTTTGATAATTTTTTGAAGATAATAACTATTTTTTGTGAATTTTCATCGTCCGAGGGCAAAATCGTCATTTTATAGTTTAAATTCATTTTTTGTCAAATTTTTGAGTTAAAAAGGCATTTTCTAATGTTTTAAGCTTACTTTCAATTTTTAGTTATTTTTTGAGGCTAATATCTATTTTTTTTGTATTTTCGTAGTCTAGGGGCAAAATCGTCATTTTACACCCCGAGCGCGTTTCTATCAGTTTTGAACTCTAGTTTTTATTTTTGAAATCTACTGTGAATTCTTTTTGAAAATTTAGAGATTTTTGTCAGATTCTTTGTATTAATTTTTAATTTTAGGGTTAAAAATATTTCTTTCAATAAAATTAGCATTTTTTAATACTAGTGGCATTTCTATTATTTTATAGGATTCTTGGCCAACAAGACAAGTGGGCTATAAATACCCTTATAATCAGCAGAAAAAAAAGGAGGAGGAAAAAAATTGGAAACCCTAAAAAACACCTTTAGTTTTATGATTTAAAGATCAAACACACATCAATCCACCAAAAAACGCACACTCAAAAATGCCGTATCTCTTATCTATACACTATTCATTTTCAACCTCAAAGGACTGTTCATCGTCTTCTTTCAAAATCAAATATTGTTCATTAGCAGATTAATCTTCGGGTAAAAAGGTGAGTTCTTCTTTTAATTTTGCTCCAATTTCTCCTATTGTTTTATGCGAATTTGATTAATTTTAAGTGTTCATGTGGAATGTCAGTTAAATATGTTTTGTTGTTCTTTAATTTAAACATTCTGAAATCTTCTTAGCTGTTCTTATTTCTGGTTTCTCTTCAACCTCTTCAATGTCTCTCCCTAACCCTCATCAGTTAAATCCCACTTGGATGCCTCCTCCTCCACCGTCACAGTCCTCACACCCAAAGCAGTTCCAAATGACACAAATACAACCCCCCAGTCTCACATTCACAGACATCAATCAACTCTCGCACACAATCACCACAATCTCACAAAACCTCTACAAATTCATACTCCCATCACTCACACACACACACACACACTAGTTCACACTTGAGCACACACAGATACACACGCACTCGCATACACACATTCACGCACAAACCAGGCAGTCATACAAAGTCATAACACACACAGAACTCACACAGGCACAATCGGACACACGCACACATCAAACAATCACAGCCTCCCCCAAACCCAGTAAACAGCCAGAGACAATCATCTGCTTAAACCTAATTACCAAAAGTCACATAATCAGCAAATCAGTCTCCATAGCCCACACCACTATCAAAACTCCAAATACCATCAAAGCCATTCAAAGCCCCTAAGTTTGCTCTAATTACCAATTCCAATACCTGCAGGAAAAACCCATAAATTAGCACCAACATCACTGCCCCATCTCCACATCTCCCTGCCCCTGCTTCAAAAGAGAAAATCGATTGAAATTTTTTTTTTTGATTCTGCTGCTTTGGGGAAGCCGAGAGAGAAACGAGTTAAGAGGGGGACGCGAGAGAGAGAGGGAGAGAGGCTTGAAGAGAGGTTAATTTGGGTTCTAGAGAACCCGATTGAAGAAGAAATAGAGAGAGTGAGACGGAGGAAAGGGCATAAATCAGAAAGAAAAAGAAGGGAACAGAAGGGAGAACAAAAAGCAAAAAGAGGGATGGGCTGAGCGAGAAAAAGGAGAGAGAAGGGAAAGAGAACAGATGGCAAGAGTGAGATTGAGGAAGAGAGAAATAGAGAAAGAGAGAGAGGGAGTTGGAGAAATTGGAAAAGAAACAGAGAGGGAAATAGGGAGAAATAGGAGAAAGGTTTGGAGAAGGCGGAGAGAGAGAGAGAGAGAGAGATGGACAGAAGTAAATTGAAGAGAGAAAAATAGAGAAATTAAATGGAGAGAAATCAGAAAGAAAGAAAGGAACGAAGGTATACAGAGAAATCGAAATCTGAAAGTAGGATATTTCGGGTGAAAAGGACAAGACTCGGTTAATAGGATTTGGGTATTGAGAGAAATTTGGCATTTGATTTTGCAATGCTAGTTTAGTTTTAACTTTAATTGTTTTTTTTTCTTTCTTTTATTTTATTTTTTTATTTTTTTTATTTTTTTTGTTTGTGATTTTTTTTTAATTTAATTTAGACTTAGTTTTGTCAATCTATTCAATCAACTTAACTAACTTGATTAATTGAATTAGCTTAGTGGTTTCACTGTCTTGTTATGTTTTAATTGATGTAATTATTTCTATTTCAGTCCTTTTTTTTATCAATATTATTATGCCCCCAAATAATTATATTTTATGCAATTAAGTCCCTGTTTATTATGATTTGACTCCTTGAATTTGACTATATTTCAATTAAGTCCTTTAATTTATAATTTTGCCCCAAGTTTGTTTGAATTCCTGACTTTGTCTCTCTAATTTGCCTTATTTTGCATCATGACCCTTCGATTGATTGGCAATTTTTAATTTTACATCTTAAGCTTTATAAAACTTTATTTTTTAGTTCCCTTGGTTCCTAGGCTTTACGTTTTAGTCGAATTTGTTAATACTTATGTATATATTTTGCTCATTTATATTGAGATACCTTGACTCGTGTGTTCGTTTTTAAGCTTTTGTACCGGGTCTTCAAAAAGGTATTTTCGTTACCTTTTAATTGCTTCTTTATGTGCTCCAACGTGCTCTAATTTGATATTTTATGCAATTTTTTATATGTTTCTTGTTTTATGCACTTTTCGCGTATTTATTTATTTTGTTTTGTGTTATTTAATTTTAAATCTTATTGTTTTGACAAAAAATGTAATATTTTGTATTCAGTTAGTGAATGTAACAGTTAGATTATTTTTCTCATATTTTAGTAAAATTTTGTATCTAGATAGAAAGTGTAATAGATAGGGCATTTTAATTTTCCCCCTTTAAATTGTAAATCAAGCCCCCCCGGTGTAATAGTTAGGATTTATTTGCTTTTGCGTGCTTATGTGTTTATTTCTTTTACCGCTTTCTTTAGGATTTTGCATCTAAATATCATGCTTACGTGTTAAGTGCCCTTACTTGACCTTACATGCCTTTATATGTTTAATTTGCTCTTAACTCATGTTTTTCTATTTAATTCATATTTTATGTTATTCCGTCCCCACACTAGTCCAATGCTAGTTGTGATTTTCTCGTTTTTCCGCTAGTCCAACGCTGGTGGGAATCCCTAGAAAGGGCTAGTCCAATGCTAGACCCTTAGGACATTTTAGTATTAGGTACATTCGTGTGCATTTCTCATTTCATACACTTTTTAGTCTTTTTTCCATTTCGCATGATTTTTATTACTATTATCTATTTATTTATTTATTTTGACACGTTTTCAAATGCATGACATCTAGGTTGTATTTCACTTAGAAATTAGGGCATTTGTGTGATTCGACTAGAAATAGTCATCTACTCACATGGGAAGCGATGGCGTACATGCCGTTCCCCCCTCCGTGGGTAGGAATATTCAATCACGAGATATTAGTCCCCCGTACCCGTTATATTGCATTCCCGCTTTCTTCAATCACTTACTATGTATTATTATTTTCTTTTCCTTTTTGCATTTCATTCTGCATTCACACTCGTGACTCCCTCGAGGTCTCGATTCGGGTTTCGCAATTAATGTGATAATTCCGACCAAGCCTCGACGGAACATGCCGACCCTCCCGATATTCACATTTAGACTTAGGATTTGCATTCATTTAGATACATTCAAATGCGATAGAATTTAGGGTTAATTTAGGAAATTTTGATTAAACCTCGCAACTTGCCTCGGCTAGGTTGAAAGGGTGCCTTAGGCGCAAGCCTTTGCCTTCCCTTTCTTCAAATGTGACTCCCGGATCTTTTTCTCTCGTTTTTCGTAGACCGAAGTCGAAAAAGGGTTTTAAATTATTTTTCTAAAAATTTTAATTTTTGCTTTGTTTAAACGAATTTTTCAGGTGACTTGGTACACCCTAACTCAATACCAAGTGGAGACTCCATTTTAAAATAAAAACCCTTTTTCAAAAATTATTTGGCCAAACCTGTCGTACTTTTAGTACCGGCCTTGTTTTCTTTTAAAATGCTATTTTTCTTAAAATACACTTTTTTTGAACTAAAACTTGATTTTTCTCACACACGCACGGTTTTTTTCCAAAAACCTTTATTTTCAAAAGGGTCTCGGACCAGACCGTCTTTTCGGGACGCGACAGTCAACGACCCCACTCCTACCCTTTTACCCACGATTTTTAGGGCGCGACACATGGTTGATTGGATTATGATGACCTTTGCCTTTTCCCTGACGTCCAGTTGCCATTGGGTTTCAAGGCTCCCAAGTTAACCAAATATGATGGAACTGGTAATCCCAAAACTCATCTCAAGATATTTGCTAACAAACTGGGCAAGCGGGTCGATGATGAAAACTTGCCCATGTGTTTATTTCCTTAGAGTTTGGAAAAAGACGCGTTACACTGGTATTCTAATCTAAAACCTCAAGAGATCAGGACCTGGTTGGATTTGTCAACAGCTTTTGTGAAGCAATGTGAATTTAACTGTGAGTTGACACCAACGCGAACTACCCTGGAGAGCACCAAAAGGAAACCTTCAGAAGATCATAAGACCTATGCTAAATGTTGGAGAAAGCTGGCTGCTAAGGTTGAATCGCCCATGAGTGAAGAAGAGATCGTTCGTACCTTTATTAAGGCACATGACCGACCATACTTTGAGGAAATCTTTCGCATGACTGGGATCTCGTTTGCCGCCATCATTAACAAATTAGAAGAGTATGATAAATTTGTCAAGACAGGAAAGATAGTTAATGTAACAGCTTTGAAATTGCAACTGGAGGCTTTGCAAAACCAAAATCAAAACAATAATGGAAAGAAGGCCCCGTTCAAGAAGAAAGAGGGGGAGACTGCTTTTGTTTGGGATCAAGGCCCATCGTTTAGACCCAAAATCCAAAATCGTCCCTCATATGCTGCTTTTTACCCACAACCTGCAAATCCTCAGCCAGTCTACCACACTAATACATTGCCTCATTATCCTCAATCTGGTTATCCAAACTATCCACCTCCATTTCCAGCCACCCGGCCAACCTTTCAAAATTACCCTCGTCCCCACTATAATTCGAGACCGCCACAACAAAACAACATCCACATCAGACCAAACCCATTTCAAGTCAATCGAGACCAAATCTAAAGGCCACCCCGAACTTAAACCAATTTGGGCCGTCCCATCGACCAGTTGTATGAGCTGTAGACACCAAAATTTGACACACCTTTTATAAAAATATGTGTATTACTTCATTTAGGGGGTATTTTTGATTTTCGGGGGTCGATTACAATTTTCGTGCATATTATGTCCAATTAGTGGTATCAGGGGCAAAATAGTAATTTCTCCGTGTAAATATTATTTTATTTTAGTTTATTTTTTATATTTTTTTTATATACATATAATTCTATTGTTTTATCATTATTTCTAATTTTAATGATTTTTTTTGAGTCATCTAGTATTTATTTAAAATTTTAGTATTTTTACTTAATGGCACATTTCCCAATGCATTTTTTATGAGAATTTTTCAAGTGAAATTTTTTTATATATGCACATTTTTTATATTCATAAATTTTCTATATAAATTTTATAATTTTAGAAATCGTTTGATTATTTATTTCAATATTTTACCTTAATAGCACACTTTTCAATGTTATATTATTTTTTTAAGCTTATGGTGAATTTTCTATAATTCCAAAATTTCAGTATTCTTTTTATTAATTTTAGAGATTCCAAGTATTTTTTATTTTATCCTATTTCATTGGTTCTGCTTTATTTTTCTTTAAAAAAAAAATGGGAAGAGCAGGCTGCGTTTTGCAGCCTTGCTACTACTGTAGCAGCATGACTACCATCAGAACAAGCCTCATGCCATACTTCCTACACCTCCAATCCTACCTAAACCACCAAACTCCATGCCTAATCACATCACTTGCACTCATTTTTTATCAGATTTTTGGGGATTTGATTGAGTTTTGGTTTTGACCATTTTTACACACAAACACACCACACTAGCACACAGACTTCATCTCACTCTCTTCATCTCTCGACACTGACATCCCCTCCCCCTATACTGCATTTTCTTCCTCACCTGCACACTACTACACTACACAATTACACTATCACTTTCACTCCAACATCTACAATTCACTCTCTCTGCCTCCCCTCCCCTACACATAGAACTCTCTCAGTCACTCACAACTTCATCTGCACACACAGACTTCACTCTCCCTCTCCTTCCCATTCTTCTCTCTCAGCCAAAGCCTCATAGACACACCTCCAAACTACAAACAACTCCCTCTTCTCTCTCGGCCAAAGCCTCACAGACACACCTCCAAACTACACACAACTCCCTCTGCTTTCTCTTGCAGCACTAGACACACAACACTCACCTCTCACTCCCTCTGCCTTCTCTCGCAGCACAGACACACACAAATACACGCCACTCTCTTGGCCTCCCCTTCCCCTCCACAAAACAACACACATTCAAACACACACCTGCGCACACCAGTTCATTCACACGCACTAGCATACTGGTTTCACAATTATCTCACAGAACACACTATACAAAACACACACAGACAGGCATCAGGAAACACACGGCCACAACACAAACACAATCCATCATAACACACCTGCACATTCACACAAACATAACACACACCAGTTTCACTATCCCTAAGTCACATCAATTCACACCAATCAAGCACACTAGTCAGCCATAATCCTGCACAACACACATACACCTGCAAACACACACTCACACACACGCACACCCCTGCAAACATACACAGACACACATTAGTCCACACACACGCACACTCCTGTAAACACACACACACATCCCTGCAAGAAAAACGCACGCACACTCCAGCAGCAACAAAAACCAACAACAACAGCAACAATCACCACCACTGCAATTCCTACCACCATCGGACCACCAGCATCTCCAATTACCTGCAAGAAGAAAACAAAGGCTCAAAACAGCTCATCCACAGGTAAGCACTTTGGCCTTCCTCTCTTCATTTTTTTGTAATCAGAATTGTATTTAGATTTCATTGCCAAAAAATATATATAATAACAGTAATAATAACAATAAAAATTTGATTGAGAAATTAGAGTTTTAATTTCTGATATTTGGGAATTTCAGTTGGGAAGTTTGAGAAATAGAGAGGAATAGAGAGAGGAAACCGGAAAGTGAGAGAAACGAGAGAGAAGGGAAATCAAGGGCTGGTAGAGAGAGAGAGAGAGTGAGTGAGACAGAGAGATAGAGAGAAAGGAGAGAACGAGTCAGAGAGAGAGAGAGAGGGATGGAGCCGGAAAGAGAGACCGGCGAGGAGAGTGAGATTGAGAGAGAACAGAACCGGGGAAGGGGAAGAAGAAAAAGGGAAAGAGGAAAAGAAGAGAGAATCGGAAAGAAAGGGAAGAAAAGAGAAAAAAAAAAACAGAGAGAAAAATCAGAAGAAGAATGAAGAAAAGAATAAAAAGAAAGAAAAAGAAAAAAGAAAAAAAGGGGGAAAATAAAACCGGATGAAAAAAAAAAGAAGTTTTGGTGAAACTACATCATTTTGATTAGTTTAGTTTTCTAATTTGATTTTAATTAATAATAGGTATTTATTTTATAGTCCTTGTGCTTTTATTAATGTCACTGTGGCCCCGAGAATTTTTTATTTATGCATTTAAGTTTCTGTTTTTTTATAGATTGACCCCCATAATTTAATTTTCTTTGCAATTAGGTCCCAATTAATTGCATTTAGGTCCCCCAACTTTTAGATAATTATAATTTTGGCCCCTGCATTTTTCAATTTTCCATTTTGACCCCTATATTTTTATAAAATTATATTGTGACCCCTATACTTTTCTGAAATTACATTTTTACCCCTAAATATTTCTGGAATTTTGTTTTTACCCCCCCCCCTCCTTTTTTGCTGGATATTACAAATTGATGTTAATGTTGCTATAATTTATAAATTGAACCTTGAATGTTGCTTAAAATTGCAATTTGGTTTAGAAACTTGTTGGAAATTGTATTTTTCATATTTTAACTTGCTGGAATTTTATTTTTGTCCCCCCAACATGGCTGGAAATTCTATTTTTGCCCTAGAATGCTTGCTGAATTTTATTTTTGTCCCCCCAACCTTGCTGGAATTTTATTTAAGTCACTATACTTGCTGGAATTTTATTTTTGGCCCCCTATTGTTGCTGGAATTTATATTTTAGTCCTTTATGTTGCTGGAATTTGTTTTAAAACCTCCATTAACCTGTTGGAAATTGTATTTTAGTCCTTTTATTTGTTGCTGGAACTTATATTCTAATACTTATAGCTTGCTGGAATTTTTTATTTTAGCCCTTTTATATAGCTGAAAATTGCAATTTGACCATATACATTGCTGTAAATTATGTATTATTTAATGACTTTGCTGAAATTATATTCTCGGCCTTAAGTATTGCTGGAAATTTTATTTTTGGGCATTATACTTGCTGAAAATTATATTTTAGCCTTTAAATTTGTTGTAAACTATGTCATTACCTTAATTAGGGTTTAAAATTATAATTTTACCCTTTTGTTTGTTGTAAATTACATTTCCACTTTAGAATGTTACCTAAATTTCCATTTTTAATCCAAATCTTATAATATTTTATTTTTGCCAAAAAGAAAAAAAATTAAAATTAGTTAAGTCCTCAAAACTTTAAATTATTTCTTTTCACATTTTCTTTATTTATTTTATCAAATTTATAATTAATGTTCTAAAATTGAGTCTTATTAGTCTAATTAATGTTCAAATTAGTTTCTTTATTTTCCTTTTAGTTATTTTAATAATCCTTATTTGGGGTGTTAAAAGTTTAAGTATGTATTATTGTATTTTATCTTCTATTATTATTATTTCTTTATTTTTATTGTTTTGATTTATTTATTTATTTACTTATTTATTTTTACTTAAACAATTTTCATTTTTCTTCCTAAATAATTAATTATTATTATCATTATTTTCTTTCTCTTATTTTGTTTATTATTGCTATAATTGTTTTGCATTATTGTGATGTGTTTATAGTGATTAAGCTAGAAATTATTTAATTACTTTATTTATTTATTAAATAATGGTACCTTTGATAATGTTTGTTCATGTTAGTTAGCAATTTGTACTGAGTCCTACGAACGGGAGGTACTTCGATTACCTTTTTAATTTCTTTTTATGTGCTTCTAAGTGCTCCTATGTGTTTTTCTATGTGTTTTCATGTATCTTTGTGCTTATAATTTTTATCCATGTGTGAGTGTTTATTTATTTATGTCATATTATTTACTCGAATTTAATTTTTGATTATTCAAAGAAATGTAATAGATAGGTAATATTCTATTTAGCAAAAAATTTTTGTATTTAGATAGTATGTATAGATAGTTTAGTGTTATCTATTTAACAAAAATCTTATGTATTTTAGATAGAAAATGTAATAAATAGGCTAGATAGGTTACCTTTTATTTTTATTTTTAGATTGTAATTAGGCTTCTCCCGGTGTAATAGTTAGGGTTTTTGTGTGCTATGTGTGCTATGTGCTTATGTGTTTTATTCGCTTTCTTTAGGACTTTGCATCTAGAATATCATGTCTGTGTGCTATGTGCTCCTACTGTGCTATTATTTGCTTTTATGTGATTATTGCTTTAATATGTGCTTTAATTTATTTACTTGCTTTATTATTCTATATGCGTATCGTCGCCACACTAGTCCAACGCTAGTTGTGGTTAATTTCGGTTTCTTCACTAGTCCAACGCTAGCAGGAGAATTTATAGAAAATAGGCTAGTCCAATGCTAGGCCTTTAGGTCATCTTAGTATTAGAATCATTTCTCGCGTGTGCATTCATGACATTTCACACACATTTTATCTTTTTAGGCCTTTTCCTATTTTGCATGATTTTATATATATATACTTTATCGCTTATTATCTATTTTAACATCTATTTAGTGCATAACATTTAGATTTCACTACACATAGAATCTTAGGTCATTTGTGTGATTTGACTAGAAATAGTCATCTACTCACGTGGGAAGCGATGGCGTACATGTCGTTCCCCCCTCCGTGAGTAGGAATAGTTAGTCACGAGTCTATTAGTCTCCCATTACCCGTTATGTTGCATCCCTACTTTCTTTGTTCACTTACTATCTATATTACTATTTTTCCTTTTCTTTTGCATTCCATTTTGCATCATACACTCGTGACTCCATCTGAGGTCTAGACTCGGGTTTCGCAATTAATGCGTAATGTCCTGACCTAAACCTCAATGGAATATTTTGTCCCTTAACGATATCCATTTTAGGACTAGATTTGCATTCATATAGTTGCATCCAAATGCGATAAAATCTTAGGGTTATATTAGGAAAATTTAGACTAAACCTCGCAACTAGTTTCGGCTAGGTTGAAAGGGTGCCTTAGGCGCGAGCCTTTGCCTTCCCTTTCTTCAACTGTGACTCCTGAACCTTTTTCTCTTGTTTTCAAAGACCTGGAGTTCGACTAAGAGGGTTTTCTCATTGTTTTTTCTATATTTTTTTCAAAAATCATTTCTTTAAATAAATCATTCTTGATTTTCTTACCTTTTATAGAATATTTTCGGGTGACTTGGTACACCAAAACTCAATACCAAGTGGCGACTCCTTTTTCACTAAAAAACCCTTTTTAGACTCTATTTTCGAGCCAAAAAACCGTCGCATTTTCAAACTCCCATTTTAAGCCCTTTTTTTTATTTTTAAAATAAAGCATTTGTTTTTCACATTTTTATCGAATCATTTTTTACAAAGCATTCTCTAAAAATTATTTTTACAAAAATTTACACACTTCTTTTTCCAATAAATAAAATCACATTTAATTCTTCCTTTTCCTTTTTCCCGACCTCAACTCATTTTTGAATGAAAAATGGGGCGCGACATGAGCAACTGAAAGCTGCTGGTAAAATTGGAGCGATTCCAGCAAAGGTTTACAACAAGGGTTTACCTACAGGATACAATCCTCAGGCTATTTGTGCATACCATTCAGGGAGTCCGGGACATTTCACAGCCAACTGTTGGGCATTAAAGAATCAAATTCAAGACATGATTGAATCTGGAGAGATTATTCTTAAAAGGCGAGGAGAGTAGGGACCAAATGTAAACAAGAATCCTCTCTCAGAACACGAAAATACTGTGGGAGCAATCACCGTCAATGATGAATTTGATGACCCTGCATCATATATTGTGGATGAGTATGAGATTGAGAATATAATGAGGGATAATTTGATCAAGATAAGGAAGGAGTCAAATGCTGAAGATGCAGTAGTGAAGGACGGAGATGTTGTTTTAAAAGACGAACTAAAACAATTAGTGTTCGAGAAAGATGAGCCTTTCGTGTTAGAAGGATGTTTCGAGCCTTTTGTTTTGGATGTACAGCCTTTTGAATGGGATGCACCAGATTCTATTGTGCTTGAATTTTCTGAACAGATGCCTGTGAATAATTTACAAGAAGTGCCTTGGAATTATGAGGAGCCTGTGCTGTTGATTGGAGATAAGAAATTGTTGAAAGAAGAAGTAAGCGTTGTCACTAGGTCTGGAAGAGTTCTAGGAGATCATGAGAAGAATGGTCCACTTGAAATCCAAGGAAACTCTATGCCACCCAAGCAACCCGTGTCTAAAACCGAAGTTTTGGATTTTTTGAGATTAATTAAGAGAAGTGAGTATAAGATAGTGGAACAGTTGGATAAGGCGCCTGCTCATATTTCTTTTCTGAACCTGCTCCTGACCTCTGAGTCGCATCGGGAAGCTTTGCTCAAAGTGCTTAATGAAGCTCAAATTCCTTAGGATGTCCCAGTTAACAAGTTTTCTGGTATGATGGGCAATATTGTGGCTTCTAACTATATTAGCTTTTCGAATGATGATTTGACTGCTGAGGGGATCGGACACAACAAAGCACTATACATATCAGTACGTTGTAATGGAAAATTGCTGCCGAGAGTTTTGGTCGATAATGGATCAGCTTTAAACATTTGTCCATGGGGTACTCTTGTCAGGTTAGGATTATCTGATACTAAACTGCATCCATCTACTATCGTGGTAAGGGGTTTTGACGGAACGAGGAGGGAGCCAATGGGAGAAGTTGATTTAGTCTTAGAGGTGGGATCAGCTCAGTTTCAAATTCCTTGTCAAGTTATGAATTTCTCCGGTGCTTATAACGTGCTTTTAGGAAGACCGTGGATACATACCTCCAATTTGGTGCCTTCTTCGTTGCATCAAGTACTAAAATTTGTTATGAACAATCAGTTGATCACTATATTTGCTGAAGATGATTGTGCAATGATGGTCAATGCCAACTCCAAAGGGAAGGATAGTGGAAAAATCTCCGTTTCTGCTCACCGGGTTGAAGATGTTGTTTTTGCAAGACGAATTTTTAAAATTGAATCGTTTGTACCAGAAGCCAGTGTCATGATGGCTAAATAGATGATTTGAGGGGGATATGAGATAGAAAAGGGTCTTGGGCAAAATTTGCAAGGGCTATTGGAACCAATAGAGCTCCCAACGCAAAAAGACACGTTCGGACTAGGCTTTCTTCCAACTGCAAGGGATCGAAAGGAGATGAAAGCTCGAAAGATTACTAAAAAAGAAGGAAGGCTGACCGAATTACACATCCCGTCACTGCACTATTCTTTCATTCGCCCATCAGGGGAAAGGATATCCAGTTTGGATGACAATGGCTCCGCTGATGAAATTCTGTTGGACATGTCTCAGTTGTTCGTAGGGGTCATTTCTGATGCTGAACCATCTGGGTCTTCTGAGTTCCCAACAATTCCTAAAGATGGCATTCAGAATTGGACTGCTGGTTATCTTCTCTCTCAAAGGGAATTTCAGTAAATTTAAGGGGATTGTCTTTCACTCGAATCTATGTTTAGATAGGGTCTCATGTAGAGTCTTTTATTGGGTATTTATGTTACTTTTGGGTCTCGTTACTTTGTTATGTTAATGTTTTATGTTAAAAGTGTCTTTTGAGTATTAATGTGAACTTTTAATTTGTCAGTTGTTTTAAATTCAATGAAATGAAAGACTCCTCTTATTGGTTTTCGACTATTTTTGGTTTTTTATTGTATGTGTTTGTTTTCTCTTTTTCTCAGATGGCCATCAATAAAATCATTTGACCCTTTGGATGTCACTATTCTAGAAGTCGATGATTGCCATCTCGATATCTCTCACGAATTTGAAATCATGCAATTTGACACTCAAAACGAGAGTGATACCGAAGAAGGATATGAGTCTTTATAAAAAATTCTTGAACAATATAAAGAGAAACCTAAACCGAACTTAGAAGAAACAGAAGTCATTAACATTGGTACTAAAACGGAGGTCAAAAAAATCAAGATCAGCATGCATTTGAATAAAAAACAAAAGCAAGAAATGGTGGAATTTTTTACTACATTTCAAGATGTCTTTGCTTGGTCTTATGATGACGTGGCTGGAATTTCCACGGATATAGTGGTTCACCGATTGCCAACTGATCCGAATGTCCCACCTGTGAAGCAAAAACCTCGCAAGTTAAACCGGATATGAGTCTTAAATTAAGGAGCAAATTGTGAAACAGCTCAATGCTGAGATTATCATGGTATCTCATTATCCTGTGTGGCTATCAAATCCGGTACCCGTCCCAAAGAAAAATAGAGAAGTGCGAGTCTGCATTGATTTTAGAGACCTTAATAAAGCGAGTCCAAAAGATGATTTTGCATTGCCAAACATTCATATTCTTTTGGATAATACCGCAGGGCATGGGATCATATCTTTCGGAAATTGTTTCTCAGGGTATCATCAGATTCTAATGGCAGAAGAGGATAGAGAAAATATTGCTTTTGTCACTCCATGGGGAACTTTTTGCTATAGAGTAATGCCTTTTGGATTAAAAAATGCTGGAGCTACCTACCAAAGAATGATGACTACGTTGTTTCATGATATGATCCACAAGGAGATAGAAGTTTACGTGGATGACGTCATAATCAAATCTAAAAAGGTTGAGGACCATTTGGTCGATTTGAGAAAATTGTTTGAAAGATTGAGAAAATATAATTTGAAATTGAATCCTGCCAAGTGTGTTTTTGGAGCCCCAGCTGGTAAGTTGTTGGGTTTCATTGTTAGTAAGAAGGGCATATAGGTGGACCCTGCTAAGATTAGAGCAATTCGCGATATGCTGATTCCAAAGACTCAAAAGGATGTGAAGAGCTTTTTGGGAAAAATCAATTTTATCGGTAGGTTTATTGCTCAATTGACTTTTACTTGTGAGCCTTTGTTCAAGTTGTTGAGAAAAAATGCACCAATGAAATGGAATGATCATTGCTAGCGTGCTTTTGATAAGATCAAGGATTACTTGCTAAACCCTCCTGTTTTAGTGCCACCTCAGCCTGGAAAAGCTCTAATTATGTATCTCTCTGTACTTGATGAAGCCGTTGGATGTGTTTTGGGCCAACATGATGATTCAGGAAAAAAGGAGCAAGCAATTTATTATTTGAGCAAGAAGTTTACAGCTTATGAGATGAATTATTCATTTTTGGAAAGGTTGTGTTGTGCACTAGCTTGGGCTGTTCAAAAACTCCGACATTATCTTCTTGATCATACTACTTACCTCATTTCCTGCTCTGATCCTTTAAGATATTTGTTGGAAAAACCAATAACCACCGGACGCATGGCCAAATGGCAAATGATCCTTTCAGAATTCGACATTGTCTTCACCACACAAAAGGCAGTAAAAGGACAGGCCATAGCGAATCACTTGGCAGAAAATCCAATAGATGATGGCTATTGACCACTCAACACTTATCTACCAGATGAAGAGATCCTATTCGTTGGGGCTGTTGAAGACATGAATGAGCAGTACACAGAGTGGAGATTATTCTTTGATGGAGTTTCAACAGCCACAATCAGTCACAATCAGTACACCGATTAGCAGCCTCTCCCAACAGCCACAATCAGTCCATTCCACCGCTTGTCCACTGCCAATGACAAGCATTTCCACCAACCTGCAAAAAGAAAAGAGTCGACTATTCTCAACCTATATTCCAGCCCCCCTGTCACCAACAAACCACAATCAACCACCGCCACATCCTAGGTTCCAAGTCCCAATCAAGTCCACCCCTCCCACATTCAAACACATTTCAACAAAGCTTCCAAAATTTCATTAACCGCATCAATCCAATGCCAACCATCAGTAGCCCACCAGTTGTTTCACCATCCAACCATTGTATCCCTGCCCCTAGATTAAAACAATCAGCCCCAACGCTGAACATTTTCAGCCGGCCAAACCCCACTATTATTCCCATCCTGCTTCACCACCAGAAGACATTCCATTGCCTGTAGAAACAACCAAAAACACCTGAGCCACTACCAGCTCTACCGAACGCACCACCAAACACCATTACCTGCAAGGAAAATTAGTCACAAGCACAGTCACAATTGCACAACACTTTAAAACCAACCATATCAATTCTAAAATCAGTCATTGTAAGCCACCCAAATTATCCCCTCTGCCCAATTACAGACTACCAATCCCTTGCATACACACACTAAATACGAATCACACACCACATGCAGCAAATTCATACAAACAAAATCACACACACTCAGAAATCACAGGCACACACATATTCACAATAATACACCACCACCACCAGGTAATCTCCTGTCGCTGCATATTGATTCTGGGGAGAAGATAAAAAAAAAAGAATGCAGAGGAGAAGAGAGAAACGGGCAGTGAGAGGGCCGAGAGATTTGAGAAAGCAGAGAGAGTGAATGTGCGAGAGAAAAGGACCAGAAAGAGGAATAAAAATAGAGAGATAGAGAGGGAGAGAGAAATAGAGATAGATTGAGAACAGGAGAAGAAAGAATTTAAAAAAAAAAGGGAAAGAGAAAGATGGGAAGAAGGACTTGGTGAAAGATAGACGAAAGAAAGAGAGAAATCAGGAGGAACTGAAAAGAGAGAAAATTAGAAAGGTCCAAAAGAGAGAACAAATGGCGCTGCTTAGTTGGGAAAAAGAAAGAGGATAAAGGAAATGAAAAGAGAAAACAGGAGACGAGTGAAGAAGACAAAGTAGGGGCTGGTCTAATGCTTTATTTCCTTTTGTAATGACTAGTTAGTTAGTTAATAAAAGAAAAGTTTTAAATCACGTGTTTGAGATTTTGAAGAAGTTGAATCTATTGGGAAAACCGATTAGAAAGGAAGGGTGGTTTGTTTCTTCATTATTGAAGCTTAAGCTTATTACTGTTTCTCTTGTTCTCTTGTCTCGGTTGAATGGAAAGAAAAATGATGGTGGGCCAGAGTTTTCTTTTTTGACAGAAGCTTTGAAATCAATTGCTGCAATGTTTCCCTATTATGTTTCGTTAGCCTTATTGTCTTTTAGTTTTTAGTTAATGGCTTTTTAGCTAACTTACACTTATTGGTTTAGTTAGTTTATCTATTCATTTTATTAGTTCCATTTAGTTTGATGATTTCGTTAGTCAAGTTATTTATTTGGTTATTGATCTGTTTAATTTATTTTAGTGTGTGTTTGATTGAACAATTAGTTTAGTTAACAAAGTTAATTTAGTTAATTAATTTAGTTTAGTTTAGTTTGGCATTTTCCTTTGGTTATTTTTCATCTTAAAGTAAATATTTATATCTAGTCCTTATATTTTTAGTATTATTTATATTGTCCCTAGTTATTATTCTTATATTTGTGATTAAGTCCCCAATTTTACATATTGATCCCCTTTAGTTTTAGTTTCTTTCAATTAAGTTATGTAGCTTACAATTAGGCCCTTTAAGGTTGCTGGGATTTGTATTTCATGCCCCTATACTTGCTGAATTTATTATTTTGCTCCTCCCCGATTTTGCTTTAATTTTCAATTGCACCCCCTTAGGCTTACGGGAATTTTAATTTTACCCCTTAAGCATTAGAATTTTATCTTTAACCCCCCCTTAATTGCTAGAATTCATTTTTATCTCAATTCGTCAATAGTTATATATTTTAGGTTTTGTTTGATTATACCGAGGTGCCTTGACTTGTTTGTTCATTTTGAGTAGTATTTGTACCAGGTCTTCGAGAGGTATCCCTATTTCTTATTAATTTCTCTTTTATGTTCTCCAATGTGTCTTACGTGATTTTTATGCATTTTATTCATATATTTTATATTTGGTATGTTCTTTATGTATTTATTTCTTTCATGCGATTTCATTTCATTTTAAATCTTATTATTTCTTTATTATTATTTTGATAAAGAAAATATAATATTTTTGTATTTAGCTAGTCAATGTAATAGTTAGATTATTTTTTTTCATATTTTAGCAAAAATTGTGTAATTAGATAGAAAATGTAATAGATAGGGCATTTTTAAATTTCTCCCCTTAAATTGTAAATCAAGCCCCCCAGTGTAATAGTTAGGATTTATTTGCTTTCGTGCTTATTTGTTTTATCGCTTTCATTAGGATTTTGCATCTAGAATATTATGCTTATGTGTTATGTGCTCCTATGTGATCTTATATGTTTTTATATGTTTAATTTGCTTTGAATTCATGCTTTAATATTTAATTCGTGATTTATGGTATTCCGTCACCACACTAGTCCAACGCTAATTGTGGCTTTTCTTTTTTTCTCGCTAGTCCAATGCTAATGGATTTTTTAGAAAGGGCTAGTCCAACGCTAGACCCTTAGGACATTTTAGTGTTAAGAGCATTCGTGTGCATTTCTCATCTCATTTCACACACTTTTAGTTTTTCTTTTCATCTGGACGTGATTTTATTATTACTATTATTATTATTTATTATTATTATTATTATTATTATTATTATTATTTTTACATATTTTTAAAAATGCATGACATATAGGTTGCATTTCACTTAGACTTTAGGACATTTGTGTGATTCGACTAGAAATAGTCGCCTACTCACGTGGGAAGCGGTGGCGTACAGGCCGTTCCCCCCCTCCGTGAGTAGAAATATTCAGTCACGAGATACTAGTCCCCCGTACCCGTCATGTTGCATTCCCACTTTCTTCGGCCACTTATTATTTATATTATTATTTTCTTTTCTTTTGCATTCAATTTTGCATATAACTCTGTGACTCCATCGAGGTCTCGACTCGGGTTTCGCAATTAATGCGATAATTCCGACCAAGCCTCGACGGAACATTTCGACCCTCTCGATACTCACATTTAGACTTAGGATTTGCATTCATTTAGATACATCCGAACGCGATAGAACTTAGGGTTAATTTAGGAAATTTTGATTAAACCTCGCAACTAGCCTCGGCTAGGTTGAAAGGGTGCCTTAGGCGTGAGCCTTTGCCTTCCCTTTCTTCAAATGTGACTCCCGGACCTTTTTCTCTTCGTTTTTCGTAGACTCGGAGTCGAAAAAGGGTTTTAAATGATTTTTCTAAAATTTTATTTTTTGTTTAAAACTAATTTTTCGGGTGACTTGGTACACCCTAACTCAGTACCAAGTGGCGACTCCATTTTTCTAAAATAAAACCCTTTTTCAAAATTAGTTGGCCAAACCTGTCGCACTTTTAGTCCCGGCCTTGTTTTCTTTTAAAATACCATTTTTCTTAAAATACACTTTTTTACTAAAACTTTGATTTTTCACACATGCGCACGGTTTTTGCCAAAACTTGCTTTGTTAAAAAGGGTCTTGAACCGAACTATCTTTTCGGGACGCGACAGTCAACGACCCCACAAGCACCCTTTGCCTACGATTTTTAGGACGTGACACATGCAATTAAAATATATCAACATATAAAATAAAATCATAATAAGTGTGGATGATTATAGACTTTTACTAGTAACATTTTGCTTCAAGCCTTGAAGAAAATATTTGGTCAAAATCCATAGTGGACGTTTCAACTCCTTGATGTGCCTCCTTGGTTGCTCATTGGTGCCATCTCTATCTTCTTGTACATTACATATGTAATTCTTTTTTTTGTAATTGGCAAACCCTGTACACAAGGGAAGGGGGGATGCCAGCTTCGGATTTTATTAACATTAAAATGATAGAATTACAAAAATGGAGGGGGGACATACCCTTACCTGATATGATCCAAGGATCAATCACAATTTTACTGCTGGTACGTTCTCTCTATGAGCTTGGACGCCAACTTGTGGAGCAAGGAAAGCTAGCTCATTTGGGTCTTGATGAGATCAAATCATGGTTGGTCATGAAGGAGGCATACAAGCCTTGTTGCTGCCTAAGGGAAAACTGTGGCTTTGGGCCATTCAATGAACTTATTGATTAAGCTTCTCAAGTGTGTTCATTGGGCCAAGAGTTGAAGTTTTGTTTGTTGATCAAATTCAAGTACAAAGAAGTGCTTGGAAGAGAATCAACTTGGGCCAAGTTCAAATTATTACCAAGGCTTACCACTTGTTTTTGGGCTGCTCAAAAGTCCATATGGAGCATCAAAGTTCAACTGTTCAGCCCATATAGTATTGGATTGAAGATTGAAGCTCAACATCATTACGGAGTTAGCATTTTTGTCCATCGGGCTTTAGTGACTTGGACATCCAGCTTAAGGCTTATTTGGAACGTGTTTTAGTATTTTTAGAACTTAGTTTACTTATTGTTTAGACTTCTATTTCAGTTACAAGTTGTTTAAGTTAAGTGTTTCAATTAGTTAATGTTTAGGTTTAAGTAGTTGCTTTATTTTCTAAGTTCTAGAATAATCTAGGTAACCCTATAAATATGGGGTACTATTCATACGAATTTCATAAGTTTGATGATTAATAATATTGTGAGTTCTCAAATTGAGTGCTTTCTTTTATTCTTTGCTGATTAAGAACAGCTGCCAAACTTGTAGAGTGATTCCAAGTTCAAAACCCTTACTTAGATTTGCCTAATTGGTTTGATCAAGCCTTGTTGGTGCTGATTCCTTGAGTTCTTGTTTATTCCATAAGGAGGTTCAAAGCTTTTTTGAATTTTTGAGTTGTTCATCTTGTGTGTTCGAGGCTTTGGTGCTGATTCAAGAGCCAAGTTCATCCAAGGAGAAAGGTTCGAAGTTCATACTTGGTCTTTCAAGCAATTCCACATTTATCTGTACGTATCAATTGGTATCAGAGCTAGTTTTGAAGTTCTAGGTTTTTCTAATCTAATTTTTCCTGTGGAGAAATTTGGATATATCCCTTTTTATTTTTCTTTAATTCGTTCTTGAGTTGTTTTTCAAAGTGCTTTGTGCATAGCTAAACAACTTGTGTCTTTCCTTGTGTTTCTTCTTTGTGTCACATTTGTTAAAAAAAATTGTGCCATAATTGTTCTTGTTCTTTTGCTTTCTTGAATTTCTTTAGGGTCTTAGAGTCGCACTTGGTTTTCTTCAATCAAGAATTCTAGGTATTGCGTGGTTTCTTCAAAATCTTGAATGTTTTTATTGTTTTCTTGAAGATTCTTGTGTTAAAAACTTGCAAGAAAAGAGATTCTTGAACTTACCATTCACAAATCAATTTTCTTGGGGTTTAAGTGTGTTTGTTTGACCAAATCATGTTGGTCTTGTAAAAAAAAAATCGTGTGATAAAACAAAAGGCAGAAATTCGTGAAAAAAAAGAAAAAGCCAAAAAGCACAAAAGAAAAAGCAGGAAAACAAAGAATAAAAAGGGGTGCACACAAGTTAAAATCCATGCACAAAGTTTTATTCAAGTTTCTTGAAGTTTCTTGGTGTTCTTGGTACAATTCTTGAAGATCCTGGACTTACTTGTTAGGTTCTTGAATTCTTGCACCAAGCTGTCTAGTATTCTTGAATTTTCTTGGAGTCTTGTGTTGTTTCTTGCGGATTTAGATGAGTTCTTGACCATCTTGACCAAAATCTTGAAGTTCTTGTACTTACTTCTTAGTTTCTTGAACTTGCACAAAGTTGTTCCTGATTTTCTTGAGGTACAGTTGTTGGAAAATTTTCTGATTGTGTGCTGTACGAATTTTCTTATTTTCCAGCAGTTTCGATGGTTGAAAGCTTGGAAAAGGAAGTTTTTTTGGTTTTTAAAAGGGTTCTAATTGTTCCCTAATCATATTGTAAAAGAAAAACAAAGGCCAATAGGATTTGAAGGGGAGAATCCTATAGGCGCTTGTACTTTCCTATTCTGTCCAGCAGCACACTTTCCTCTTTTCTTCAGCCTCGTCCATGTTTGAAGCCTCATTCTGGTTGGTTTTGGATACTAAACCGTGTGTCTTCATCCTTGATTGATTTGTGCTTAATTTATATTGATAATTGTTCAAGAATCCTCCAAGGAAAATGACTTCAATCCTACTCCTACAAGGATTGCTTTGAGTTTTTGTCTTTTGCATAAGAATATTCATATTTTTCAAGAGAACTTTAAAAATCAAGATTGTCCACGGAAGGATACCACACTTTAGGGTGCTATTTCTGTGTCTAATATTGTGATTTTTTGACCTCTCTTGATTAAACAATTACTCTAAACTTATTTTTCTTTGACCTCTGCACGTACTCTGCCGTTTTGACTTCTTGGAGCTTTACAAGGAAGGTTGAACTAGTTCTTTTCATCAAAGAACATACAAAGGAGCTACTCAAGAGTGGTAAAAGGCTTAGTGGTGAGCACATTTGAGGGAAACAGCCACAATTCTTTGAATAATACACAAGGGTTGAGTGTATACACTAAGGGAGTGGTAAGGCTATTTTTCTTCTATTATTATTTTTTGCTACTAACCTTATTTTGCAGGTTTATTCATCATGTCTAACAAAAGTGTAGAACAAAAGTTTGACATGAAGTCCATTTGGCAAGCCATGCAAGAACAATTGGGTCAAATGAATGCTAGAATGGAAGGCATGGAGTCTACCTTTAAATCCCAAACTAGGGTTTTCAAGAAACCTATTTATGAAGAGGAAGTTCGTGACCATGAGGAATATGATTTTGACTATGAGGAAATAATCTCATGCAAAGGGAGGAGGGTGAGAAACCAACCATCTCATGATGGCAATCTAGAGAGCATAAAGATGAAGATTCCATTTTTTCAAGGGAGACTAGATCCTGATGCTTACTTGGAATGGGAAAGAAAGATGAAGCATATTTTTGCATGCCATAGTTACACTGTCTTGTTGTTGTTGAGTTTATTGATTATGCAAGCATTTGGTGGGATCAACTCAACAAAATTTGCATCAAATATGGAGAGGAACCCGTGGCTACTTGTTCTGAGATGAAGAGGATTATGAGAAAGAGATATGTACCAAGTTACTACACACATGATCTCGATTGGAAGTTGCAAACATTGAGGCAAGGTACCATGCCTGTGGATGAGTACCATAAAGAATTGGAGAAATTGATGAATCAAGCCAACCTAGACGAATAGGGAGAAGCTTTGATGGCTAGATTCATTGGAGGTCTAAACCCTAAAATTAGATATTGTGTGGAGTTGAATCACTATGTGGAGATGAATGACTTGGTGGACATGGCCATCAAGATTGAAAGGCAACTCAAAGCCATGAAGCCACGCAACTTTGGATCATCATCATAACAGCCTCAATGGGAGAATCGTGCCTTTAAAAGGAGGGAAAATCGTGGACCTTCTACTCAATCCGTGAGGGACAAGCAAGAAACGCCTTCATCAAAGCCTCAAGCAAGGAATAAGAATGAGCCTGCCTTAAAGCTTAGTGAGGTACGTTGTTTTAGATGCCAAGGTTATGGAGACTATGCTGCAAATTTCCCAAACAAAAGGGCTATGATGATCTTAGATAATGGGGATGTCAAGAGTGTTACTTCTAGTGATGGTGAAGAGAAGATGCCACATCTTGAAAGATGTTTTGATATTGAACAAGCAAATTCCTTTAGTGGTGATCATGGAGAATTATTGGTTACTAGAAGAGCTTTGAATGTGCAACCTAAGGAAGATGAGGAGACGCTACAAAGAGAGCACATCTTTCATACACATTGTACTGTGCTCAATAAGGTATGTAGCATGATCATTGATAGTGGTTCCTGTACTAACGTTGCTAATACCTTATTTGTAGATAAGTTGCACTTAGAGACTGTGGAGCATCCCAAGCCTTACAAACTTCATTGGCTTGATAATCAAGAAGAAATCAAAGTGACTAGGCGTGTGCTTGTTACTTTCTCAATAGGCTAGTACGAAGATGAAGTTTGGTGTGATGTTGCCCCAATGCAAGCATGCCATATTCTCTCAGGGTGTCCTTGGCAATATGATAAAAGAGTTTCAAATGATGGATACAAGAACAACGACTCTTTTAGGTGGAATGAATGAAGGATTGTTCTTAATCCAATCTTGCCATCCAAAGCTCATTCTGATCAAGTGAAGATTGCAAGGGATTTTCAATTGCAAGCTAAGGAGAAGAATTAGAAAAAGTGTGAGAGGGAAGTCGTGCAATATAACAAGAGTGAGGAGAGTGTTTCTTCTACAAGAGCAAAGAAAAGAGAAAACAAGAGTGTTTTATTAGCTAGATCAATAACTCTTGTATCATGTACTCTAAAGAAGAACTGTACTTTGCTAACTCACTTTATAACACTTTCCCTAGTCTTTTTGTGGTGATTTTGCAGGTTGATACTCATGGAGAAATGCCACACTCTTGCTGTATATTGGTGAATCGCCATTCAAAGAGCTTGAAAGATGATAAACCTGTGAAGAGAGATTTAGTTCTTTGTCCAAATGCCATAGTGGACTTAAACAATTTGATGGATTTAACTTATTTGTGGCCTATGTTTTCTTGTTTTAGTTGTTTTAAATTGCAAATTAGTTCATTCTTGCATATTTGTTTTGTTAGTTTAGATGATTATGTTTTGCATCTCGCATGTTTAAATACACCTAGTGCAATTTGTCCAAAAGAATTTCTTATGTTTCTCATTTATTTTTGGATGATTTTCAGTTTATTTTATGTGATATATCATGCAATATTTTGTGTTTTAGGGTTTGCATGTTAATGCATATTTTCTGTCCAAAGCTTATTCACAACTCTTGTGTTTGTCAAAGTGTTTTGTGTTATTTTAGTTGTTATACACGACTTATAGGTAACTACATTAATGATTTTCATGTTGTTAACACTAAGGTTTTGGCTTCTGAAAATCGTTCTTGTTATGTGCTTGTTCATGCATGTTCTTCACTATATTCTAGGGATTGTATTAGACACCTTGTCAAGGGTCATTCAAGTTTGTCAAAGTCTAATTTGTTAGATTGTTTAATCCATTCATGTCTGCTCGTATATTGTTTCTTTCTTTTGAGTATAATTGTTACTTTGTAAGAAGTCCATGCATGCTTGTTATTCATGTTTTCGAGGATGATATTCATCAAGACATGTTTATAATCCTAAGGTCAAAATCTGTTTTTAAGTCTTGTTGTATTACATCTTTGAATAAAAACAAGTCTTTGGTTATTTGTGTTTATTATTGCATTGAGTCATACGAGTTACATGGTTCCTTTTGTGAGCTACACGTTTTTATTGATTATACTTGTTTCTATATCAATCCTTTGGTTACTTATGTTAGTTTGTTCAACCTTATAGATTCAAGGACGAATCTTTTTGAGGGAAGAGGAATTGATATGATCCAAGGATCAATCACAATTTTGCTGCTGGTACGTGCTCTCTATGAGCTTGGACACCAACTTGTGGAGCAAGAAAAGCTAGCTCGTTTGGGTCTTGATAAGATCAAATCATGGTTGGTCATGAAGGAAGCGTACAAGCCTTGTTGCTGCCTAAGGGAAAACCGTGGCTTTGGGCCATTCAATGGACTTGTTTATCAAGCTTCTCAAGTGTATTCATTGGGCTAAGAGTTGAAGTTTTGGTTGTGGATCAAATTCAACTACAAATAAGTGCTTGGAAGAGAATCAACTTGGGCCAAGTCCAACTTATTACCAAGGCATTTTTTGGACTGCTCAAGAGTCCATATGGAGCATCAAAGTTCAGCACCATATAGTATTGGATTGAAGATTGAAGCCCAACATCATTATGGAGTTAGCATTTTGGCCCATTGGGCTTTAGTGGCTTGGACGTCCAGCTTAAGGCTTGTTTGGGAAGTATTTTAGCATTTTAAGAACTAAGTTTACTTATTGTTAAGACTTCTATTTCAGTTACAAGTTGTTTAAGTAAAGTGTTTCAATTAGTTAGCGTTTCGGTTTAAGTAGTTACTTTATTTGCTAAGTTCTAGAATCGTCTATGTAACGCTATAAATATGGGATACGATTCATACGAATTTCATAAGTTTGATGAATAATAATATTGTAAGCTCTCAAATTGAGTGTTTTCCTTTATTCTTTGTTGATTAAGAACAACCGTCAAACTTGTAGAGTGATTTCAAGTTCAAAACCCTAGATTAGAGTTGCCTTATTGGTTTGATCAAGCCTTCTAGGTGCTAATTCCTTGATTTCTTGTTCGTTCCATAAGGAGGTTCAAAGCTTTCTTGAATTTTCGAGTTGTTCATCTTATGTGTTCGAGGCTTTGGTGCTGATTCTAGAGTCTAGTTCACCTAAGAGGAAAGGTTTGAAGTTCATAGTTGGTCTTTCAAGCAATTTCACATTTATCCACGCATATCATTATCTCCATCCACTAAAGATAAAAATAAATAGCAAATAATAGTAAAAATAAAAAGGGGTACTACTCCCTTACAATATAATGATGCAAGGATGGACAACCTACGCTATGTGTGGAAGCTGAGCATGAGAGAATACTTGAAACTAAGAACCTAAAAGATTAGCTAATTGGTCTGCCACCATGTTTGCTTGACGATAAATATCAAAGATATTGACTTGCAAGGAAGACAGTAGTTGTTAAATCCTAATGATAGTATGATATAAACCCCAACTCCTCATTTGACGATGATGAATAATTCGCACCAAGGATAGTGAATCCACTTCCACAATAAGATTTTTCAGCCCTTGCTCAACAACCAACTCTAGGCCAGTCAAGAGTGCTTTTGCTTCAGCCAATAAAACTTTACATTCCCTAAAATTTTTATAAAAAGAAAAAATTACTTTCCCATAAGAGTCCCGAAGAACACCGCCCCCTCCTGCCTTTGAACCCAAAATTGAGGCATCAGTATTAAGTTTATAACATCTCGAAGGTGGCTTGTCCCACCGAACAACTTAAACCCTATAGTTGGGGGGCACCTTGAACCTGAAAATTTTGGAAAGATAACTCTAACAACCCCCAAGAAATTTAAGTTGATTAAAGGAAGTTGAAAACCCAAACTTGTTCAAGAAGCCTTCTACCCCAAAAAATCAACTTGTCAACCCGCGGCCTATGACCATTATACCTGGAATTATTGCTAGCTAGCCATAAGTATCACAAGATCACCATAGGAATGATGCACCATATGCTAGGCCCCTTCATAGAACAAGACCGATTAAACCAATGCATAAGGAGAGAAGAAAAACTGTGTATATGACTCATGCACAACCCCACATTCACCTGAAAAATATTCCCAAACCTGTTTAGCCTGCAACCCGTCACAGAAGACGTTGAGCATTCTTCCATCTGAGCCCAACATTCATATTTAGATACAATGTAAACAACCCTCAACCGCAATATGGAGTCAATAGGCAAATAATTATACAACAATCTCCATGTAAAAAAATTTATTTTTACAGATAACCTTGAAAACTAAACCTGACTCAAAATCACAAATAAATTCTGTTTCCTTCTTACCAATTCCCAAGCCAAATGAGTGGAAAAAAAATATTATTAGAAGATGCTGCCACATAATGCCATCATCCACCCCCTTCTTCACAAGAATTAGTAAGATGCTTTCAACTATTTGCTTCAAAACCCAAGCTGATAGACACGCCTTATTCCAACCATCTGCAGACAAAAATTCAACAACCAAGATGTGAGAATAGTTAGTATTTTGACATAATGCTGCTAATAGTACCTCCCCCACCCAACAATCATGCCAAAAATCAATGAACCCTTTCCCCACAACCCATCAATTTGAGATTCTGCCAGATCTCTTATATTAGCTAATCTTCTCCATAATTGAGTTCCACTTTTGTCCACCAACATAGGATGTTTGCCCCTGACATGGTTTTTGAGCATGTATTCCACCCAAAATGAATTTCCTGAACGAAGTTTCCACCACAATTTGCAGGAGAAAGCATCAACCATGTTAGATAAAGCCTGAATGCCTAACCCCCTCTCATTCACAAGATAACAGGCTTTGCCCCATGAAGACCAGTGTGTTTTTCCTCTTTACTATCCCATAAAAAGGCATTAAACATTTTTTCTAGCATATCAATAACACCTTTCGTGGTAGTTAAAACCTGCACCAAATATAAAGGAATGGAAGATAAAACATGGCGAAGCAAAATTAGTTTCCCACCTGCTGATAAAAATTTAGAATTCCACATTGATAGCCTACTCCTTATCTTGGAGATAATATCGTCAAAAAGAATCTTCCTAGCCCTCCCTTTGTAAAGTGGAACACCCAAGTATTTAAAAGGTAATTTCTCTTGCCTGAACCCCAAAATCCGCTTCACCATATGAATATTCCTGTGAGAAGCATTCCCTGAACAAATAAATGAACTTTTTTCCACATTAACCTTTTGTCTAGAGACCAACTAGTAATGTTGCAAAAAATCCTTTATCAAGTTGAGGCCTAACTCCGAACACCTCATGAAAATGATTGTGTCATCTGCAAAGGCTAAGTATGTGATACGCGCGGAGGTACGTGGAGTTGCTTGAAGATCCAAGTGAAGCTTCGAATTTTCCCTTGGAGGATTTCGACCCTTCAAAGTGCTCAAGTAGGACCAATTTGAGTGAGTTCAATATGCCTACCTAATTGCTCTAAAGGACTTAATCAAACAAGAAAGAAACTCTAAGCTAGGGTTTTGATCTTGGAATCACTCGACAAGATCGGGGGTAGTTCTTAATCAGCAAAGAACTAAAGAAACTCTCAATTTGAGAACTCACAATAATAATATTCATAAAAATCTGATTAAAATCGTATGAATAGTATCCCCTATTTATAGGGTTAAAATCGTATGAATAGCAACTACTTAAACCTAAACATTAACTAATTGAAATACTTAACTTAAAATAACTTATGACTGAATTGGAAGTCTTAAAACATAAAAATAGCTAAGTTCTAGAACACTTAAAAAGCCTTTAAATATGTAATTGGGCTGGTCATCCAAAGCATCAAGCCCAAGTGATCCATAACGCTATTCTTCAAGGAGGTTGGGCCTCTTCCATTGATCCACCAACATGTAAGTTGGACGGCTGGTCTTCTAAGCTCCAAACATCATCTTGAGTAGCCCAAATATAAGTAATAGGCCTTGGAGAAGAGTTGTTCTTGGCCCAAGTTTCTTCTTCCTCTCGCAAGTCCAAATATAATCCTTGCAAGGCTTCTCTCATTCTTCTACTCCTAGCCCTTGTCATTGGCCCATCAATGCCTTGCAAAAGATCCTCATGAGATCGTTCAAGTCCCTTGGAACTTGATCCACCTATGGCAGCCCCTAGGTCCATATTAGTATGGAATCTTGCCCCCTCTAGAAGCAATGAACATTCTTGGGTTCCCCTAAAAAAATTTTGCGATCCCCGACCCATATATTCAGTTGCCAATATAAAAAGGGCAGGAGAGAAAGGATCCCCTTGTCTCACCCCTCAAGAGGATTTGAAAAATCCAGCACATTCTCCATTCACCATAATTGAAAACCAATTATTAGCAAGTAACTGATAAATCACATCCACCACCTCCTTCGTGAAGCCAAATCCTCGCATCATTGTGATCAAAATTGTGAAAACCCTAACTCAGGAATAGTGTCCTTAGGGTTTTACTATTCAAATTTTATTATTACATGTCACTTCATGCATATTATTTTGAATTAATGCTAGTTGAGAAAGGTTTTCCTATTTTGGAAAAAAAAAATCGAAAGAAGAGAGAGAAAACACCGTGAGTGTGTGTTAGTGTGTGTTTTGCAGTAAAATGGAGTTTTAAACCACTTTCATGATTTTCAAATATTTGACATTCTCAACTTTCACAATTTCAAGTATTAACTTGAAAAGAAAAAATAATAATAGGTTTTACGCTTAAAAACACTTTTGTGTAAAAACTGCTCGTTCGACGTTTAACCGTGTATTTCAATTAACAACTTCATTAGTAGACTTTAAACCACCCTTAAACACCTAAACAAACCATGTGATGAAGGACACATAACCCTAATATTACTCCATGAATCAAGGGTTGATTGCCACCTAATCACACTTGTTGGATGATTTCAAGCCAAGTAAAAACCTTTTCCATTTTCTTTCAATTTTGGCAGCAATTTTCTTCCATTTTTGCCCTCAAAATTTCGGCCCTCTTAAGCCTTTTGGCTGATGAAGTATATCTCATTTTCACCCTTCAAACAACTCTCAAAAACTCTCAAAACTTCAAGACTTCTTGCATCCAAAAACTTAACCAAAAAATTCCAGCTTTGCTTCTTCAAATTCCAGCTCAGTTTCAGCAGCCTTTGGAGGGGTTTTTGCACCATCAATTGCACCTACAACTACATAGCATCTTGTGGTACATATCTCTCAAACTAACTTGCAAAAATGAGCACTTAAATTTCTGTTTTCATGCCAAAACAAAACCGGGCAGACTTGAAGAAAATTTCCAGCTTTTAGTTTCAGTTTTGGCATCTGATTTTGTGGCTGTTTTTACTCCATCTTGCACTAGTTATTTCCTGCATATTTTTAGCTGCTTTAAGGCCTTGATCGATGCCTTAATTGACCTAGAAATTTTGGTGGATTTAGTGGATGTTTTGACTAGCAAATTAGCAATTAAACTTGAGCTATGAAGCTGAAATTCTGGTGCTGTTTTACAAGCATGCTGGCCAAACTTCTTGCTGCCATTGTTCTTGATATTTTGCATCATTTTTATGTCATTTGATCTTCCAAGAACTTGAACTATTAGTATAGTTAGTGTTTATTGCAAGTTAGTCCCTCAATTTAATTGTTTTACTTGATTAAATTTGGATAGTTTGCAAATGTCCATTAAGTCATAAAATAAACCCTAAACCCTAACACTGTTTCAAAACCCTAAACCCTAATAGTAAACCCTAATAGTGATTTTCCAACTTTATACCTAATTAAGTTTCCTTTCTTTTAGGAACTAATTTTTGATCCAAAACCTTAAAATGTTCACTTTAATACTTTTAAACTAAAACTATGTTTATATAAGGTTTAGTTTCGAACTTTACTTATATTATTAAGACTTGGCGTGACTTAATTTGGGGTTTTAGAATCTAATTTCCCTAGAAAAAGTGCTAAACTCATTTTAGCCATAATTGAACATAAACTTTCAACGTATACACTAAGTTAACATATAACCTTCTAGTATGATTCCTTTTACTAACATTTTGGAAACCTTAGTTAAATTTTCACAAATTTATGAATTTAACCCTAGAATAGTAACTAAACCTAGTTCTTTTGAACTTCTAGGGTTCCAGTCAAATACTTCTCCTTATCCCGAATTCTCGTGAAAATCTCTTGAGGTGAGTGTTCCTTTACTTGCGCCTGCAAGTGTTTATTTGCTTTTCCTATTAGATTCCATGTGCTATTTGCCTTACTTGAAAGCATGAGAATGTGGTTACAAGGGCGAATATGTACTTTATCGTATTCGACCCTAGCTTTCGATTATGAACTATATTTGACTCATTGATCTTGAACTATACTTGACTCATTGATATTGGACCATATAAGTGGTTGGAGGTTATAAGGTGTTGGGGTTAAGGGACTTTAAACTCTCTCCTTACGAATGTAAGTCCTGGACAAGGCATTTCCTAGGGTTGAGCTACCCTATCTTTAGCCCTCCATCATTGAGGACGATCTCACATGGAGTGGTGGTCTTGAGGAGGAAAGGTGAATTGGTGGGATGGAGAATTACCTTGATCATTGGCAAGGACAAAATGAAACGTCCAAGCACTATTGCCATTTGATCCAAAAACACAATGATGTGAATCTTACTTGATTTGAATCACTTGACTTGAATCTTAATTGCATATTTCTCCCTTTGGCGAAAGTTAACATTGTTCGCCAATGGTTGAGAAGATACTTAGTCCTTATACTTGAAATGATATTGAATTGTCCTTCCCGTGGTCAAGTGACTCCCACGGTTGATCCGTATCCTACTTTATCTTTACTTGTCTTTTACATACTTTATCACTTTGACAAGTTGCTTGTATGTTTGCATGCTTGGAACCTCATTGAGCTTCTAGCTCACCTCCTTTTATTCTTGTTTTCCTTAGCAGGCTCCTGATTGACGCGAAGGTTAGTATGAGTGTGAGTACTAGTCATCTAAGTCATTTCTCTTGATGTATATTTTGATGTTGTACTAGGATTTTATCTTATCTAAGTTGAAGTTGTAATAGTTTGGGATTCTATATATTTGTATGGCAACTAGTTTGAAAATATTGCGAGTTTACTTATACTTTGAAGTTTAGTTTACGTGTTTATTACTTTAGTGACTTGAGTCCTGGCGAGAGCTAGGCAGGCAGTCCACTAAATCCTCTGGTTCGCCTTAGGGGGCGGTGGGGCTGTCACAAAAATAGAACAATTAACTCGGTCATATGCCTTCTTTGTGTCCAACTTTAAAATCAAGTTAGGCTCAACTAATTTCTTGTCAATCTCTACTATCACCTCCTGCGCTGTGAGAATATTGTCCATGATTCCTCTACCAGGGACAAAACCTATCTGCCAATCAGCAATCAAATAGGGTAAAATCTTATTAATTCGACAATAAAATTTTTTTGGAAATAACTTTTGAAGTAACATTATACAAACTTATATGCCTAAAATCCTTCCACTGAGACGCCCTATTAGCTTTAGGCAAAAGAACAATCATTGTACTTGTTATTCCTCTAGGCAACTGGCCACCCTGGAAAAAGTCCCTGATTGTAGCCAACAGATCCTCCTGAATAACATCGCAAAACTCCTGATAGAATTTGGCACCAAACCTATCCAGACCCACCGTGTTGTCGACATCTAAGGAAAATATAATCTCCTTAAGTTGCTCCAAATCAGGCAAGGAGAAAAGCTACTCGTTCTGAAGATGTAAAACCTGAGGCAAAGGAAAATCAAAACCCCTAACCGATTGAGTATCTCTATCATCACTGAAAAGATAAGTAGAGAATTTGATGGCTGAATTTTTAATATCATCAATATTCTCTAACCAAGACATATTATGAGCTTTGATTCTCCCAATGAAGTTTCTACTTCTCTTTTGACGAATCACGGAATGAAAAAAAAATTGTGTTCGCATCACCTTCTTAGATCCAATTTATTGCCAATTTTTGCTTCCATAAGCTACACTCCATGGCCAAAAGCTTTGTGTGCTCGGCCCTAGCCTCATTGAGACGACGCCTAGAACCTTCATCCCTTCTAAGGTCATATTCCTTCTCCAGAGCCAAAAATTTATCCTTAGCAGCCTTTAGATTGTTTGTCACATTGCCAAAAGTGTCTTTATTCGAAGATGCCAAAGCCCTTTGTAGCCTCATCAGTTTACGAACAAAGCCTTGCAACCCGAGACTCTCCATAGGAAGACTTCAATTGTCTCGTACCAATTCCCTGAACCCATCCTGTTAACACCAAATGTTCAAGACCCTAAAAGAAGATCAGCCATTTCTCAAATTACAACATTTAAACAATAGAGGACAGTGATTAGAATGCCCCTAGACAGATGAGACAATTTGACAACATTAAATGAATTATTCCAGGTTTCATTCACAAAAACACGATCTAGGTGTTGCCACACTCTTCCATTTGTCCAGGTGAAAGGAGCACCATCTAAAATTTACATAATGTAATTTAGCATTCAAGATTGCTAAATTAAATTCTTCCATATCTCGATAATTTGGAGCATTACCCCCAACTCTTTCCTCAGAAAATGAAATCACGTTAAAATCACCACCCCAATTGCCCATGGAGTACGAATGGACTCACCTACTTCCTCAAGACATTGCCATAATAACCTGTGTTCAACACGAGTATGCTTACCATATTTATAAGTGATAAATTTACTAAATATTGTATATATATCATTATATGTTTTATATGTTATTTTAGTATAATTATAGTACTTTTGGTTATAAATGACTCATTTTCCAATAATGGCTAAGAATTAGGGTTTTTTTATTAGATTTAGTGTTTTTGAGGCAAAATCTTTACTTGAGCAAATTGATGCACAATTCTTGTGTAGAATTGCAGTTTCATCATGCTTAAACTCATTTTGGATCAATTGGAGTAAAGAAAAATCAAAGTCAAAGGTGATTCAAAAAGCTAGCATTGGATGAACAACATAAAAGAATAATTGCACAAAATAATGAAAAAAATCCAATTCTTCATCAAAATTCTTAGAAATACGTGAAAAATGCTTACACACATGAGGTCCAGCTTAGCAAAAATCAGATACCAAGTAGGGGCCACAAAAGTGTGATCCATGGATGACAACTCGTGAATAGTAAGTCGGCTGGACTTTCTAGAGCATCAACTTGCATCCTCTTCTAGTTGGTTTTTGCAGACATTTTTAGATGAGGATAGGGCTTTGCAAAGGGAAGAATACTTTGGAAGCATAAATGAAGACTTTTGTGCTCATTTGGACTCCCGAAGCAAATCTTCATCATTTCCATGCCTTAATGATTTATGCAAGTTGGAAAATGGCTTGAAGAACATTTGTCTATAAATAGAGGTCATTTGTAAAGCATTAAGGACAGGAGTTGAGGAGTAGAACAAGTTTTAGTAGTAGAAGATAGATATAGTCTTTGGAGAATTAATAGAATTCTCTCAAACTTAATAGAATAGTGTTCTTAATATAAAAACTCTCTTGTAGTTCGCATTTTGAAGGAGAAATAGAAGTTGAACACTTGTCCATAAATCTTTCTCAACTCTATCTCTTATTTTCACAATTGAAGCATGAATTCTTGTATTCTTGTTAAGTTTCTTTGTGTTTCACTAGTCATGATTCACTAAAAGCTTTATCTAGAATATAGATGAAGCTAATGAATCTCTAACACTTATCCATAAGTCTTCCTCAACTCTATCTCTTATTTTCATAATTGAAGCATGAATTCTTGTATTCTTGTTAGTTTCTTTGTGTTTCACTAGTCATGATTCACTAAAAGCTTTATCTAAAATATAGATGAAGCTAATGAATCTCTAGCATGACTTAAATTCTCCAAGCTAGCTAAGCTTGCATTTGTTTGTTTACTTGTTCAAGCTATCACTCTTGTTTTTGCATGGCCAACTTAAACAAGTCATTTAGTTGCTACTTGACATTAAGAGATGCATGTAACAACAGAAAATGAATAAGTAATGCTTAAATCTTTCATATGAGAATAATGAATGCTTAAGTGAATCATTTCAATTCATGGTTTCATAAGATTTCATCATGAAAATAGTTGGAATCTAATCATTTCATAGTGAGAGCTAGTTTTGATTTAATTGGAATTGGATTCTTAACAAAGCAAGATACCACTTAGCAAGATTAGCTTAAATTGGAGAGTTGAAATATTGGGCATTTGTTAAGCAACTATCATCTTATAGTGAGCTTCTTATACTGTCAAAAAGTAAAAAGTATCATCTGTTGAATTTCAAGATGAACTTGAAATTCAAATTTTTCTTTTGGATGTGTTTGATCTATCCAACACTTCAAACATGTTTCTAAGGTAAAAACAAATTTTAGTTATGTGAAAATTTTGGATTCTTATGGATAATAATTTTTTGTTATTATGTGCTAAAATGTTAAAAAGCCTTTATTATTACGTTAAAAAACCTCTTGAATATTGGAATTCTTACAAGTTGTTGTCATTATTTATCTAATCTATTGAATTTCCTTTTTACTACACATCTTGTCAGTTGTTTAGATAATATGGTAAGCCATAAAGCCTTAGTCCTTGCAAAGAATTGATTCATTGTGGGATGCGATACCTTTATACTCACCATACTACCCTCGACCCGTATACTTGTGGTAAAGTTGGGAGATTATATTTATTACTTAATTTATGTGTTTTGCCTATATTTTCATACCTAATCTACACCACATCAAGTTTTTGGCACCATTGCCTGGAATCAAGGCAATATTAGGGCCAACGCAAGCTTTATTGCTCTAAACTTTGTTGACTTTTACTTATTTGTTAATATTTCATTTTATTTTGTAGGTGCATGCATAGGAGCCTAAGAGTGGTACTTCCATTTGATCCGGAAATAGAAAGAACGACAAGAAAGCAAGAAGACAAAGGCAAGAAGAACAAGCAAAGGGTGAGAAGTTTGGTGAGATCTCAAGTGCACCTCAACCACAACTACAACAAGAGCTAGCTATGGAGGAGGTAAATCAAAATCCTAATCCTCAACTTCATTCTTTAAGAGATTATGCCATGCTGGATCCAACCGGTTCACATGCAAACATAATAAGGCCATCAGTTAATGGTAATAACTTTGAACTAAATCCGGGACTTGTACAAATGGTCCAACAAAATCAATTTAGTGATATAATAATGAAGATCCTCTCACTCACTTGGCTAGTTTCTTGGAAATATGCAATACATTTAAACAAAATGGTGTTTCAGAAGATGCCATAAGGTTAAGATTATTTCCATTCTCCTTAAGAGATAAAGCCAAACAATGGCTCAATTCGTATCCACTGAATACCTTTGCAACACGAACGGACTTATCCAATGCCTTTTTGAACAAATACTTCCTGCTGGGAAAAATAGTAAAATTAAGAATAGATATTACCGAATTCACCCAAAGCAAAGGAAAGTCTCTATATGAGGCTTGGGAGCATTTTAAAGACTTAATAAGAAAATGTCCACGCCATGGACTCCCAAATTGGCTAATAGTGCAAACATTTTATATTGGATTTAGCTATCCAACAAAAATCAATATAGATGCAGCTGCAGTGGGAGCTCTCATGGCAAAATCAGAGGAAGATGCCCAAGAATTGATTGAAGAAATGGCAGCCAACCACTACCAATGGGTAGGAGAAAGAGGTACTCATAAAAGAACTCCAGGTATGTATGAAGTTCATTCTCATGACATGGTAAAAGTACAAATGCATGGTGTTATGAATGCCACAAATGTGGGAGTCTATGATGTGGATGTAGTCATTGCATTGGCGGTCCAGGTGGAAGCATTAAGCAAGAAAATAGGTGGATTTTCAATTGTGCAAAGACCATCTCAAGTGATACATTGCGACCTTTTTGGGGGAGGTCATGGCCATCAAGAGTGTCCAGTACTCGGTGCCACGGAGAACACTGATGAATAGGCTCACTATATGGGAAATGCACCGAGACTCCAGAATAATCCCTACAGCAACACATATAACCCTGAATAGAGAAATCACCCCTATTTCTCATGGGGAATCAGCGGCAGCAAAAACAACCTCCACCAGGTTTCCACCAGCAGCACCAGCCTTAGGAAAAGAAGCCGAGTCTGGAGGATCTAATGACCAAATTCATCTAGACATCTGAGACATGCTTCCAAAGTACTGAGGCGTCTTTAAGGAATCAACAAGTAAGTATACACAATCTAGAGAATCAGATTGGCCAAATTGCTAAGTTGATTTCAGAAAGACCTCAAGAGACCCTCCCAAGCAACACCGAGACCAATTCGAGGGAGCAGGCAAAAAGCAGTCATGTTAAGAAGTAGGAAGGAGTTGCAAGGTGAGGAGGCAAGGGAGAAAAGAGGAGGTTTCTATTGAAAAAGGGGTTGAAGAAAAAATGATGAGCAGGGTAAAAAGGTGGAGTCATCAAAAAAGATGGTGAAAGAATACAATTCTCCAATCCCATATCCGAGCATACTGTAGAAAGACCATAAGGATGACCAATGCGGTAAGTTTTTAGAATTTTTCAAACAACTGCATATTAACATACTGTTTGTTGATGCTTTAGCACAGAAGCCTTAATATGCGAAGTTCTAGAAGGACCTTGATGTGATCCTAGGAGTGCTTACAATCTTGATGCTTAGATATTCTCATGGAGCAACTCGTTTGGACCAAGATGAGATCAAATCATGGCTGATCATGAGGGGAACGTTCAAGCTTTGTGACTACCATGGTGTAATTCGTGACTTTGGGCATCTTGATGGACTTGGAGATCAAGCTATTCAAGTGTGTTTATTGGACCAAGAGTTTATGCATTGGTTATGGATTAAATATACATTCAAAGAAGATCCAATTGAAGCTTCTAAGTGGTCCATAACATGTTTCTAAGATGCTAGTTTGGTTGGACTTGTTGGAAGGCCTTTTAAAGATGCAAGATGGAGACCCAATGGTGCTTAAAAGGAGGCATCCAGCCCATGAATAATTTTTGGACGAATTTTTAAGTTTAATCCTTTTATGTTAAGTTTTCTATTTTGTTTACAAGTTGTAACCTCTTAAAAAGTTATTATATTGTGTTAGGTTACAACTAGTGCTCTTTGTTAAGTTTCTAGAACTTTCTACAAGTTGTTATACATGTCTATTTATAGGCAAAAACACTGTTATGAATTTTAGATAAGTTTCGATGATTAATTAATTTTGTAAGTTCTCAAATTTATGTGATCCAAGGAGTGCTTACAATCTTGATGCTTAGATATTCTTATGGAGTAACTCGTTTGGACCAAGATGAGATCAAATCATGGCTGATCATGAGTGGAACATTCAAGCTTTGTGACTACTATGGTGTAATTTGTGACTTTGGGACTCTCAATAGACTTGGTGATCAAGCTATTCAATTGTGTTTATTGCGCCAAGAGTTTATGCATTGGTTATGGATTAAATATACATTCAAAGAAGGTCCAATTAAAGCTTCTAAGTAGTCCATAACAAGTTTCTAAGATGCTGATTTGGTTGGACTTGTTGGAAGGCCTTTTAAAGATGCAAGATGGAGGCCTAATGGTGCTTAAAAGGAGTTGTCCAGCCCATGACCAATTTTTGGACGAATTTTTAAGTTTAATTCTTTTATGTTAAGTTTTCTATTTTGTTTACAAGTTGTAACCTCTTAGAAAGTTACCATATTGTGTTAGGTTACAACTAGTGCTCTTTGTTAAGTTTCTAGAACTTTTTACAAGTTGTTATGCATGTCTATTTATAAGCCACAACACTGTTATGAATTTTAGATAAGTTTTGATGATCAATTAATTTTGTGAGTTCTCAAATTGAGAGTTTCTTTGGTTCTTTGCTGATTAAGAACTACTCTCGATCTTGTCGAGTAATTCCATGATCAAAACCCTAGCTTAGAGTTTCTTTCTTGTTTGATTAAGTCCTTTAGAGTAATTAGGTAGGCATATTGAACTCGCACAAATTGGTCCCACTTGAGCACTTTGAAGGTTGAAATCCACCAAGGGAAAATTCAAAGCTTCACTTGGAACTTCAAGCAACTCCACGTTCTTCCGCTCATATCAATTGGTATCAGGGCTAGTCTTGAAACTACAGGTATTTATAATCCAATTTTTCCTTTGGAGAAATTTGGATATATCCCTTTTATTTTTGTTTAATTCATTCTTGAGTTGTTTTTCAAAGTGCTTCGTGCCTAGCTAAACAACTTGTGTCTTTCCATGTGTTTCTTCTTTGTGTAATGTTTGTTAAAAAAAAATTCATGCCTTAATTGTTCTTGTTCATGTGTTTTCTTGAATTTTGTTTAGGGTCTTAGAGTCATTCTTGATTGTCTTCAATCAAGAATTCTAGGGGTTGTGTCGTTTCTTGATAATCTTGACTGTTTTTGGTGTTTCTTGAATTTCTTGGGTTAAAAATTTTTCAAGAAAAATTAATTTTTGGACAAACAAGCCTTGGATTGATGTTTCTTGAAGGTTTTGGGTCGTTTGTGTTGTTCTTGGTGGAAAAAAAATAAAAACGAAAAAAGAAAGAAAAAAAGGCGTGCTCAAAAAGAAAAAAAAAAAAGCAAGCACAAAGAAAAATCAAAGAAAAAGGAGAATAAAAAAGGTTGCACAAGGTTTAAAAGAAGTGCAAATAATTTTATTCTACTATTTTTTATTGTTTCTTGGTGTTACAAAGTGTTTCTAGAAGAATCTTGGACTTACTTGGTGGATTTCTTGGAGTCTTGAAACTGCCCAGATTTTGTTCTTGAAGTTCTTGAACATGTTCTTGAGTTTCTTGAGGTTCTTGACAAGTTTCTTGATAGTCTTGATAAGTTTCTTGAAGTTCTTGAGTCTTGTAATAAAGTTCTTGAACTCCATTGTGGCTGGAATTTTGTTTCTTGAAGTTCTTGATTGTCAACCCAATTTTTCTTGAAAGAAGTATAAGGTGTCAGCTGGTTCTTGGTTTGTTTGCAAACTTTGCATGATTTTTAGGAGCTTTTGGAGTTGATTTGGTGTGATCTTGCTTCAGGTTTCGTAAACAAACTTGTAGGAGCAAGTTCTTGAACTTTGGTCTTGAATCTTGATTGATTTGACTTGCTGGAATTTTGTGTTGATTATTAGCTATGAATTTTTTGAATTTTTCCAGCTTGTTTTGATCATAAAAAGGGAAGAAAAGGAGCTGATTTGGTGTTTAAATAAAAGGGAAATCCTAGTCCAAAAGGATTAGGAAAGCTATGACAAAGAAAAAGGAAAGTAAGGGCAAGTGTGAACCAAAAAGGAAAGTGCTCTATTTTCCTTGAAAGCAAGATCCATGTGCTAAGAGAAAAAGGAAAATATAGTGATTTTTGAATAAGGAAAGTTGTATTCTTGTGTGTGCTTGTTCTTTTTGGAAAGTAGTTTTTGTTTTTGCACAAGAATATTATTTTTTTCAAGAGTACATTAAAAATCAAGATTTTTCACGCAAGAATGCCACACATTAGGGTTTCTAATTTGTGTCTTCTTGAGTTAAGTCTTGTTTATTACATCTTTTCTTGAATTCTCTTGATCAAACAATTTCTCTGAGCTTATTTTCTTTGACCTCTACATTTACTCTTATGGTTTAACTTCTTGGAGCTTTACAAGAAAGGTTGAGCTAGTTATTTTCATCAAAGGACATACAAAGAAGCTACCCAAGAGTGGTAAAAGGCTTAGGGGTGAGCACATTTGAGGAAAAAAGCCACAATTCTTTGAGTGATATACGACGGTTGAGTGTATACACTAAGGGAGTGGTAAGGGAATTTCCTTTATTTTTGTTTATCTTGTGCTAACTTGTTTTTGTAGGTTTTACTTGACCATGGCTAAGCAAAGAGATATTTCAATGGAGGACATCCAATTAACATTGAAGACCATGCAAGAGGAGTTTAGAAGGATGTATAGCTGCATGGATGATGTGGAGTCCGCCATTAAGGGGAAAACAAAGGTGACCACTAATCCAACTTATGAAGAGGAGTATGAAGAGTATGATTCTGATACTGAAGAAGTAAACTCCTTTGGTTGTGACTGTGGAGAATTATTGGTCACTAGGAGGGCATTGAATGTGCAACCAAAAGATGATGAGAAGAATCTACAACGAGAGCATATTTTTCATACACGTTGTATTGTGCTCAATATGTAGCATGATCATTGATAGTGATCCTTATACTAACGTTGCTAGTACCTTATTTGTAGATAAGTTGCACTTAGAGACTGTGGAGCATCCCAAGCCCTACAAACTTCATTGGCTTGATAATCAAGAAGAAATCAAAGTGACTAGGCGTGTGCTTGTTCCTTTCTCAATAGGCAAGTGCAAAGATGAAGTTTGGTGTGATGTTGCCCCAATGCATGCATGCCATATTCTCTTAGGACGTCCTTGGCAATATGATAGAAGGGTTTCATATGATGGATATAAGAATAACTACTCTTTTAAGTGGGAAGGTCGAAAAATTATTCTTAACCCAATCATGCCATTTGAAGCTCATGCCGACCAAGTTAGAATTGCACGTGATTTCCAACTGAGAGAAGAAAAATCCAAGGCCGTGCAACAAGAGAAAGAAGCGACCTTGAAAAAGATGAAAAGTGAGGGAAAGAATGAGGAAAAGAGTGAGAGGGAAGTTGTGCAAAGTAGAAAGAGTAAGGAGAGTGTTTCTTCTACAAGAGCAAAGAAAAGAGAAAACAAGAGTGTTTTGCTAGCTAGATCAATAACTCTTCTATCCATGTACTCTAACGAAGAAGTGTATTTTGCTAACTCACTTTATAACTCTTTTCCTAGTCTTTTTGTGGTGATCTTGCAGTTGGTTTACATGGAGAAACGCCACATTCTTGCTGCTTGGTGGTAAACGGTCATTCAAGAAGCGTGAGAGTTGACAAAACCGTGATGAAGTAGTTGAAGCCAAGTTCAAACGACACATTGAGCTTGATAACTTTGATGGATTCAATTGATTTGTGGCCTAAGTTTTCATATTTTAGCTGTTTTAATTTACAACTTAGTTCATTCTTGAGTATTTGTTCTGTTAGTTTAGATGATTATGTTTTGCATCTAGCATGTTTAAATTCACCTAGTGCAATCTGTCCACAAGACCTTCTTATGTTTTCTCATTTATTTTTGGACAATTTTCAATTTATTTTATGTGATATATCATGCAATATTCGTGTGTTTTTGTTACATCGTTTGAATTATTCTAGTGAGTTGATTGATGATATTTTTCACATTCTAGGGCTTATTAGGCATAATTCATATGATGCTCAAATTTTTAGTTCATGTGATATTTACTTAGATTCTTTTCATAAGTCTTTGTTCAACCATAAATTTCATCTGGTTAGTAATTGTTATTTTGAGTCCAATTATGGTTGCATAGACTTTGGAAATTGTGTTATTCTTTTCCATGGTTTTAGGGATAGTTTGCATCTAGATATGTTTATTCTTCTTAAGTTAGATTTTTTTCTTGCATCTTATGTTTCAACTTGCATTGAGTTTCGCATTCTAATTCATATGTCATGTATATCTATCATTGGTGTTTATTTTTCTATTAATCCTTTAGTTACTTATGTTAGCTTATATGATCTCGCAGATTTGAGGACGAATCTTTTCAAGGGAGGAGGATTGATGTGATCCTAGGAGTGCTTCCAATCTTGATGCTTAGATATTCTCATGGAGCAGCTCGTTTGGACCAAGATGAGATCAAATCATGGCTGATCATGAGGGGAACGTTCAAGCTTTGTGACTGCCATGGTGTAATTCGTGACTTTGGGCCTCTCGATAGACTTGGTAATCAAGCTATTCAAGTGTGTTTATTGGGCCAAGAGTATATGCATTGGTTATGGATTAAATATACATTCAAAGAAGGTCAAATTGAAGCTTCTAAGTGGTCCATAACATGTTTCTAAGGTGCTGATTTGGTTCGACTTGTTAGAAGGCCTTTTAAAGATGCAAGATGGAGGCCCAATGGTGCTTAAAAGGGGGCGTCCAGCCTATGAACAATTTTTGGACGAATTTTTAAGTTTAATTCTTTTATGCTAAGTTTCTATTTTGTTTACAAGTTGTAACCTCTTAGAAAGTTACCATATTGTTTTAGGTTACAACTAGTGCCCTTTGTTAAGTTTTTAGAACTTTCTACTAGTTGTTATGCATGTCTATTTATAGGCCAAAACACTATTACGAATTTTAGATAAGTTCTGATGATTAACTAATTTTGAGAGTTCTCAAATTGATGTGATCCTAGGAGTGCTTACAAACTTGATGCTTAGATATTCTCATGGAGCAACTCGTTTGGACCAAGATGAGATCAAATGATTGCTGATCATGAGGGGAACATGGTGTAATTCGTGACTACCATGGTGTAATTCGTGACTTTGTGCCTCGTAATGGACTTGGTGATCAAGGTATTCAAGGGTGTTTATTGGGCCAACAGTTCATGCATTGGTTATGGATTAAATTTACATTCAAAGAAGGTCCAATTGAAGCTTCTAAGTGGTCCATAACATGTTTCTACGATGCTAGTTTGGTTCGACTTGTTGGAAGGCCTTTTAAAGATGCAAGATGGAGGTCCAATGTGCTTAAAAGGAGGCGTCCAGCCCATGAACAATTTTTGGATGAATTTTTTAGTTTAATTCTTTTATGTTAAGTTTTCTATTTTGTTTACAAGTTGTAACCTCTTAGAAAGTTACCATATTGTGTTAGGTCACAACTAGTGCTCTTTGTTAAGTTTCTAGATCTTTCTACAAGTTGTTATGCATGTCTATTTATAGGCCAAAGCACTGTTACGAATTTTAGATAAGTTTTGATAGTTAATTAATTTTGTGAGTTCTCAAATTGAAAGTTTCTTTGGTTCTTTGCTGATTAAGAACTACCCTCAATCTTGTCGAGTGATTCCAAGATCAAAACCCTAGCTTAGAGTTTCTTTCTTGTTTGATTAAGTCCTTTAGAGCAATTAGGTAGGCATATTGAACTCACTCAAATTGGTCCTACTTGAGCACTTTGAAGGGTCGAAATCTTCCAAGGGAAAATTCAAAGCTTCACTTGGAACTTCAAGCAACTCCACGTTCTTTCGCGTGTATCAGACCTGCTAACAAATAAAAGGTAATTGGAGGAACTCTGAATTGTCATGCTGAATGAAGAATGCTCGGCTATTGTACAGAACAAACTGCTGTAGAAATTGAAAAGCCCAGGGAGTTTCACTATTCCTTGTGACATCGGTTGTTTATCTATTAATAGGGCCTTGGTTGACCTAGGGGCTAGCATTAATTTAATGCCATGTGATATGTATTTGAAACTAGGTATAGGAGATCCTACCCACACTAGGATGAGTATACAGTTGGCAGACTGCTCTATTAAATATCCTAGGGGCATCATAGAGGATGTTTTGGTCAAAATAGATAATTCATTTTTCTTGTAAATTTTGTCATACTAGATATGAAAGATGATCTAGAGATCCCTCTAATTTGAGGATGACCTTTCCTGGCTACTGCTAAAGCCTTGATAGATGTTCATGTAGGGAAGTTGACTCTTAGAGTAGAGGATGAGGAAGTGGTCTTCAGGATACCTGAAGCCATGAGACATTCCCTGGATAGGGATGATACATGTTTTTATGTAGATATTACTGATATCAAGGCATTTTCTATTTTGCAAGAGTCTACAGATGATGCATTGGAATCATGTGTTACCCATGGGGAAAGTTCATTGTTCGACCTAGAAATCGTGGAACAGGCCCACTTGGAAGCTAAGGAGGAGCCAATGAGGAGAATTAAACCATTTGAAGAGTTAGATGGAACAAGTGGGGGTGGTTTAAGCCTTCACTTGAGGACCCCCTTGAATTGGAATTGAAGAAATTGCCCGACCATTTGGAATATGCATTCCTAGCAGAAAATTCAAAGTTGCCAGTAATTATAGCATCATGACTAGAAGAACCAAAGAAGAAAAGGCTACTTCAATTATTGAAGGAGCATAAGGAGGCGATTGCATGGAAGATATCTGACATCAAGGGTATCAACCCTCCCTTTTGCACTCATAAAATTCAGCTAGAAGATGATTTCAAGCTGGTAGTACAACCTCAAAGAAGGCTAAATCCGAACATGAAGGATGTGGTGAAGGCGGAGGTAATTAAACTACTTGACGCAGGAGTGATTTATCCTATTTCTGACAGTTCTTGGGTGAGCCCTGTGCAAGTAGTACCAAAAAAAAAAAGGCATGATGGTGGTTCCAAACGAGAAGAACGAACTTATCCCGATGAGGACTGTCACTGGATGGAGAGTCTGTATAGACTACAGGAAGCTAAACAATGCTAGACGCAAGGATCATTTCGCGTTACCTTTCATTGACCAAATGTTGGAGCGACTCTCTGGGCACGGGTATTATTATTTCCTGGATGGACTATTGGGGTACTTCCAAATCCCAATAGCCCTTGAGGATCAAGAAAAGACAACCTTTAACTGCCCATATGGCACTTTTACATATCGGATGATGCCTTTGGACTTTGCAATGCACCAACAACATTTCAGAGATGCATGGTAGCCATATTTGATGACTTAGTCGAGGACATCATGAAGGTAATTATGGACGATTTTTCCATTTTTGGTGATTCTTTTGACTCGTGTCTCATTAATTTAGATAGGGTACTTAAAAGGTGTAAGGAAACCAATCTAGTGCTAAATTGGGAAAAATGTCATTTTATAATTCAAGAAGTCATAGTGTTAAGTTATAAAATTTCAAAGAGAGGTATTGAAGTAGATAGGGCATGTCGCGTCCGAAATTGATAAGGTACTGGTGGGTCACTGACTATCGTGCCCAGAAAAGGCGGTCCAATTCAGTGACCCTTTTCAAAAAGAAAGTTTTGAAAAAATTGTGTGTGTGAGAAGAAAATTGAGTTTTTATTGAAAAAGTGTTATTTAGAAAAAATAATAGTTTAAAAGAAAATAAAGTCGGGACTAAAGGTACGACAGTTTTGGCCAACTAATTTTGAAAAAGATATTTTTTTTAAGGCTAACCCCGTAAACGGGGGTGGGCGCCACTCCAGAATTTTATTAATAAAATTGAGAAATGAGAGGGGCTTACCCTGACCTCAATTATTACAAAAAAAAAACTTTAGAAAAAAAAGGAAATAAGGAGGACTTTCTCCCTTTACATAAAAAGCAATTTTAAAATAAAAACTTATCATTTCTTAAATTTAAAAGCATGAAATCCTAACTAATCTAGCTTGACCGCCCCGTGGACTAATCTTGGAAAAGATGCAAAGTTCGCAAAAAACTGATCCTTGTTTGCTAGAAGACCCTCATTGGACAATATGTCTGCTGGCTTGTTTGCCTCCCTGAAAGAATGAGTAAAACTCACAAAATGATATCTGAAACTATGAAGTTCCTCATATAATAAATATAAATTCCACAGGCAAGATATCGTCCCATTTACAATATTAACCAAAGTTAGTGAATCTGATTGCACATGGAAATATCGAAATCCCTGTTAGCATAATCAAACACCATGAATCATAGTACGAAATTCTGCCTCTAAACTTGAACCATACCCCAAAGAACAAGCATAGCCAAACATCACTTTACCCTGCACATTCCTAAGAATCCCACCACCTCCACAATCCCCCGGATTTCCTTTAGAACATCCATCAGTATTAAGCTGAAAAAAATTCACAGGAGAATTCCATCTGACCATTATTATACAAATACTCCTTTTCATCTTACCAATGTTGCTATAGGAATCCAACCAGTTATTAACATTAACTAATTTGCTGAATTTTTGCTCCCATATCATTTTTATATCGCCAAAAATCCTACGAGCAATATACTCCCAAGGGCAGGAGTTTCCTGCAAACACAAATTCATTTCGTGCTTTCCACAAGTGCCATAATATTAAAATATGAGAAATTTGGTGCAAGAAGTCAATATATGAATTAACAGCAGGTAGCAACCACCACTCCATTAGCCTCCTGCGTAATGAATGCTGCTTAGACACCAGACCCATAGCTACACCAAAGAAATCCCAAATGCAGGTAGAACAATCTCCCAAGCTAAACACATGTTCAACAGACTCAAGAGAAGGAGATGGACAACAAAAGCATTTCGAAGGCCCGTGAATACCAAATTGTTGCAAAATATCAGCCAATGGAACTCTCCAATGTAACAGTCTCAACATAAAAAATGAAATTTTACCCAGAATATTAGTATCCCAAATCTTTGAAAAAAATAAACTAGAGACTTTACAGTCTCTTACACAGTGATATGCGAAACTCAAGGAAAATGTACCTAAAGAAGACAATTTCCAAACCATTCTATCAGAGGGAATCCAACAAATATTACTTTCAGCCATATCCCTAATTTTCAACATCCTCTTCCACATCATGGAGTTAGTCAACTTTGCCTGAACATGTACTAGAGAATATGATTTACAATATTTATCATGCAAAAATTCTAACCAAATCGATTTTTGTTCCCTGAATCTCCACCATAATTTGATGGAAAGAACCAAGTACACATCTTTCAAAGATCGCAATCCAACCCCTCCCTCATCAGTGGGATGACATAAATTTTTCCACTTGATCCATTAGCAACGTGAACCATCCCTATCTGTCCCCCACAAAAATCTAGAAAAGTCTTTCTCTAGCTCCCATAAAACACCATTAGGAGGACATGTAGCAATCAAAATATGCAAAGGAATTGAGGACAATACATGTTTAATCAATATTAACCTATCTCCCCTACATAAAAATCTATTCTGCCATGCCAAAATTTTCTTAGCAACACATTAACTAAGCTCAGAAAAGAAAGCTTTTTTACCTCTTCCAAAGTATAAAGGGCAACCCAGATACTGCACAGGAAAATGTCTTTCAGAAAACATCGTCAGAGCTTTAATGATTTCCTTCCTTTGCCTAGGAATTTTGGGATGACACAGAAAACCACTTTTATGCACGTTAATCTTTTGGCCCAAACATCTCTCACACTTTGCCAATATATCTATCACCAGCTTCAAGGACCTACGGTCTGCACCTAAAAATGACAACATCATCAGCAAAGGCCAGGTGAGTCACATTTGAACATTTTGGGGGAACACTAAAAGGAGTAAACCCCTTTCGCCCAATAAGAGAATTCAATGCCCTAGACAATCCCTCCACTGCAATAATAAACAAAGGTGGAGAAATAGGATCTCCTTGGCGTAGTCCTGTAGTAGAATGAAAAAATCCTTTAGGAGAGCCATTAATAATAATTGAAAATCAGCAATTGGAGATTAACCTCCAAATCATATCAATAAACCGTTCCCCAAATCCAAACGACCTTAATATTTTGAGTAATAAACCCACGAGACCCTATCATAGGCCTTCTCCATATCCAGCTTTAAAATTACATTCCCTCCTCTTTTTTTCTTTTTCATACCACCAACCGATTCCTGAGCAAGTAAAAAATTTTCTGCCATCAATCTACCTTGGACAAACCCACTTTGCTGATAAGAAATTATCTGAGGTAAAATACCTGCCAACCTATTAGACAAAATTCTTGAAACAACTTATTAAAGAAATTACACAAACTTATTGGTCGAAATTGTGTAAAATCTTGAGGACAAGACACTTTAGGAATTAGAACCACCAAAGTAGAAGATATACGTCTTGGTAATTCATCACCACAGAAGAAACCAGTCACTACCCTATATACATCTTCAGCCACAGTATTCCATGCTTGCACAAAAAACTTACCTATAAAGCCATCTGGTCCTGGAGCACTATCCCCATTCATTGAAAACACCACATTCCGCACCTCCTCCATAGTTGGGAATTTTTCCAAAGATTCAACATCACCATTAGCCAATACTTTGGGAATGTGATCTAAAATAGTATCATCACGTGTCTCAACATGTGAAAATAATGAAGCATAGATTCTGCAAGCCTCTGCATGCTTTTGCAAAAGGGTTTTATTTTAAAATGGAGTTGTCACTTGGTATAAAGTTAGGGTGCACCAAGTCACCCAATCATTTAGCAAAACAAAAATAAAATTTTAAAAAAAATGTTTGAAAGCCCTTTTTTGACTTCGGTCTATGAAAAAAATGAGAAAAAAGGTCCTAAAATCATATTTGAAGAAAGGGAAGGCAAAGGCTCGCGCCTAAGGTACCCTTTTTACCTAGCCGAAGCTAGTTGCGAGGTTTAATCAAATTTTCCTGAAGTAACCCTAAATTCTATCGCCTTTTGGATGTATCTATACGAATGCAAATCTTAATCTAAATGTCGGTATCGAGAGGGTCGAAATATCCCGTCGAGACTTTGTCAAGATTATCGCATTAATTGCGAAACCCGAGTCAGGACCTCGAGGGAGTCATGAGTGTCTATGCAAAAATGAAATGCAAAAACAAAAGAAAAATAGTAATATAGATAATAACTTGCCGAAGAAAGTGGGTATGCAACATAACGGGTACAGGGGACTAATAACTCGTGACTGAATGTTCCTACTCACAGAGGGGGGAACGACATGTACGCCACTGCTTCCCACGTAAGTAGGTGACTATTTCTAGTCAGATCACACAAATGCACTAAAGGTCTAAGTGAAAATGCAACTTAAATGTCATGCACTGTTAAATACTAAAAAAATAGACAATAACGATGATTATATACATATACAAAAATCATGTAAAATGATGAAAAACTAAAAAGGGAATAGTGTGTGAAATGATGTAAAATGCACACGAGTGCACCTAGCACTAAAATGCCTTAAGAGTCTTGTAACACCCTAGAAAATGCACTTACAAGAGACATTCTTTTATTTAGGGTTAAGTGTTAATCCTTGATTTATTAGTTGGAAGATTTCTTAAGTTAATTAGGTTACTTAACTAAGATTTTTTTTTCATTATTAAGTAGGACACCTAAGTACCAAATTTAGAATAATTTTATTGGACCATTTATTTATAATAGTGTTTAATTTTGACTAGCTTATTCTACTATTTTCTAGTCTTTTGACTACTTGAATTTTTAGCTCAATTTTACTAAAAAATTTCACTTATTCTCTTGCTTTATTTTCTTTTTCTTGGCTGAATTTTCTTCTCTCTTTTCTTCTTCTCTTGGCCGAAATTCTTCTCTCTTTTTCTTTTTCTTCTTTGGCCGAATTTCTCTCTTTTCTTTTCATTCTTGTGGCCGGATCTCTCTCTCTATTTTTCTCTCTTTTTGCTTTAATATTTGTGCCATAATATTACTAATTAATAGGTGACAAGAGATTAAAAAGTTTCACCAATCAAATTAATCCAAGTTAACAACTAATGTCTTAAAAGTCTAAACCTAACTTGACTCTTGTTGTGTTTTGATTGGTTATTATTTTTCCCACCTTTTCTTTATTTCTTTTCCATTTTTCCTAGCCTATTTCTTTCTCTTTTTCTTTCTTCTTGGCCGGCCATCCTTCTCTCTCTTTTTCTCTCATTTTGCTCTCAACTTCTTGAAGCTTTCTCTCAAAAATTTTTGGTAATTCCACCATAGAAAGTGAGCTTTTCTTCTTCTTACACAAGGTTCTAAGCTTATCTAAGGTATCTACTATGAACTTTTCCTACTAATTTCAAGTTTTCTTTAGCTTTTGTACAAGTTTAAATCTAGATTCTTGTTGTTACTACTTAAAGAATTTAGTTAGAATTGAAGATTTACTTGCTAGATAAAGTGTTCTTGTGGTTAGATAAACTAGTAAATAGCATTTAAACCTTGAAATCTCATGTGTTACATGTTTCTTGGTTGAAGATTCTTGGAGTAGAACTCTTGAATTTGAGTGGAATTTTGAATGAATTTGAGTTTGAATTGAACATAGAAGTTGTAGAACTTGTTGAGATATGGGTTGGTTGGTTGTTTTCTTGCAAGAAAAAAATTTGGGTTAGTCCAATTTTAAGGGGAAATGCTGCCGAAATTTTGGTAGAATTAAAAGAAGAAAAATTGACAAGTGAGATTTTTAAACCTAGAATATGCTCAATTTAAGGAAGTTGAATGTGCAGGAATTTTTAGAAAATGATCTAGTGATAGATTAAATTTTCTTAGAATAAGAAAACCCTAAACCCAAAACCCTAAACCCTAGAAACCCTAAAACCAAAACCCTAGAAATAAGTGGGGTATTTTCTTGAATTTTTCTTACTAAATTCACTAGGGTTTTAATCGGGTTTTCATTATATTATTTCTTTTAAATTTCAGGATCCGAAAACGAATCGTGACCATTTTACGAGATATTTTCTTAGGCATTCCAAGGTGAATGTCTCTATGTATGCATGATGCATGAAATGTTATGTTCCACTTGTAAAATATTATGTTACACTTGCAAATATTATGTGATAAAATGTGTTACTTGAGGAAAGATGTGTACTTTATCGCATCTATTCCGTAATGTGTTGCATGCTTTCACTATTCAACGTGTTACTTGTGCGTGAGACTTCCGTGACTAACTTTACCGTTACTTCACGGATAGTCAACTCAGACAGGCTTGGGAGGTTATAAGGTGCTGAGTGTTTTAGGGCATGTTGTTCTTTCCCTTTTGAGTTGTGAATCCTCAAAGAGGCCAACTCCGGATTGAACTTTCTTGCGTGTTGGCCCTCCAAGGTTGAGATTACTCCCTGGATGTGGTAGCTTGTACTGGAGGTTATAAGGTGAACGGTGGTTAGGGCTTGCGTGATAAGTACTGGCATGACCTTTGATAAAGACCTGAGCTATTATCTCGGTCCTAACGTCATGGTTACATGATCAGTACTTGCTTCTCCTGTGGTTGAGCTTGCTCCCGTAGTTGAGCCTTGTATCCGCCCTTGACTACTTGTTAATTAAATTGTTCATATCTTGATTATTTAATTTATCGATTATTTTATTCAATAAAATAATGAGATCTTGATATGGTTGCATGACTTGAGCATTCACTGGGCTATTATAGCTCATTCCTTTTATTTGTTTTCCTTTAACCAGATTTCCTGAACAATTAAAGCTGGATCGACTGGTTTTGAATATACTAGATGTCTTAGTTACTGTAATAGCCAAACTGTTATAGGCTATCCTTGTGAAAATCATGTATATTATGACATATAAACTTCTTGATGTTACTTGTACCTTTAAGTTAAATAATATGAGTGTATTTTATTTTATTCTATTTTATTTTATTTTATTTTGAGTTAAGTACGCTTGGATGTTTGCGTGAGTGCATGATTCGAGTCCTGGCGAGAGCTAGGCAGACAGTCTACTAAGCCCTTTGGTGCGCCTCTGGGTAAGGTGGAGCTATCACAAGTCTAGCGTTGGACTAGCCCTTTCTAGGGATTCTCCACTAGCGTTGGACTAGTGGGAAAGCGAGAAAATCACAACTAGCATTGGACTAGTGTGGTGACGGAACAATAAAGCTGAGAAACACATGAATTAAAATTGTAAGACATGAATCAAAAGGCAAATAACATATAAAGACATATAAGATCACATAGGAGCACATAACACATAATTATACTATTCTAGATGCAAAAAATCCTAATGAAAGCAGTAAAACAGGTAAGCACATAAGCACATAAAAGCAAATAAGCCCTAACTATTACATCGGGGAATTTGATTTACAATTTGAGGGGAAAAATAAAATAAAATAAAAAATGACCTATCTATTACATTTATCTATCTAAATACACAATCTTGCTAAAATATAAGAAATGTAACCTAACTATTACAATGACTAACTAAATACAAAATTATTACACTTTTTGCCGAAATAATAAAATTTAAAATTAAATAATATAAAATAACTAAATATGAAAAAAGCATGTAAAATAAGAAATAAATGAAGAAGCATACATAAAAAATCACATAAAGGCACATTGTGGCAAATAAAGATGAATTAGTGAGAAATAGGGATACCTCTTGAAGACCCGGTACGTAGTGCCATCAAAATGAACAAATAAGTCAAGGTACCACCATTTAAAGTGTCAAATATGAAATACTTAAAATTGGGGGTAAAATGTAAAGTCTAGTAAATAAGGGGACTAAAATAAATTTCTATAAAGCTTAAGGGGTAAAATTAAAAAAAGTTCTAACTAATAAAGCAATCTGGGGGGCAGAACAATAAATTCATCAATCTAAAAGACATAGTTGTAATTAGCTAAAACATAATTGAAAGACCAAAATTGGGGTCAATTTGTAATTAAAAGGGATTTGATTGCATAAAACAAGGACATGTACGTGGTTTAATAATACTACCCCAATAACTCAAGGGCTAAAACATAAATTACCTGTTGCGTCCTAAAAATCGTAAAGTAAATGTGTGAGCAAAGGGTGCTAGTGGGGTCGTTGACTATCGCATCCCGAAAACACGGTCTGGTCTCGATGACCCTTTCGAAAATAAAGGTTTTTGGAAAACCCGTGCGTGTGTGAGAAAAATCAAATTTTAGTAAAAAAAAAGTGTATTTTAAAAAAAATGGTATTTTAAAAGAAAACAAGGCCGGGACTAAAAATGCGACAAGTTTGGCCAAATAATTTTTGAAAAAGGGTTTTATTTGAAAAAATGGAGTCGCCACTTGGTACTGAGTTAGGGTGTACCAAGTCACCCGAAAAAAATCGTTTAAACAAAACAAAAAATAAAAATTTATAAAATCATTTAAAACCCTTTTCCGATTCTGGTCTACGAAAAAACGAGAGAAAAAGGTCCGGGAGTCACATTTGAAGAAAGGGAAGGTAAAGGCTTGCGCCTAAGGCACCCTTTCAACCTAGCCGAGGCTAGTTGCAAGGTTTAATCAAAATTTCCTAAATTAACCCTAAATTCTATCGTGTTTGGATGTATCTATATGAATGCAAATTCTAAGTCTAAATGTGAATATTGAGAGGGTCAAAATGTTCCATCGAGGCTTGGTCGAAATTATCGCATTAATTGCGAAACTCGAGTCGAGACCTCGAGAGAGTCACGAGTTTTTTATGCAAAATGTGATGCAAAAAGAAAAGAAAATAATAATATAGTAACTGAAGAAAGAAGATGGGTATGCAACATGACGGGTACGGGGAATTAATAACTTGTGACTGGATCTTTCTACTCAGGGAGGGGGAAACGGCATGTATGCCACCGCTTCCCACGTGAGTAGGCGACTATTTCTAGTCGAATCACACACAAATGTCCTAATTTCTAAGTGAGATGCAACCTAAATGCCATGCATTTTAAAAACGTGTCAAAAATAATAATAATGATGATAAATAATAATAATAGTAATAATAAAATCATACCAAATGGAAAGAAAACTAAAATGTGAAATGCACACAAATGCACCTAATACTAAAATGTCCTAAGGGTCTAGCATTGGACTAGCCCTTTCTAAAAATCCCACTAGCGTTGGACTAGCGGAAAAGAATGAAGCCACGACTAGCGTCGGACTAGTGTGGTGACGGAATACTATAAATCATGAATTAAATATTAAAGCATGAATTAAAAGCAAATTAAACATATAAAAACACATAAGATCACATAGGAGCACATAACACATAAGCATAATATTCTAGATGCAAAAATCCTAAGGAGAGCGATAAAAGAAATAAACACATAAGCACGCAAAAGCAAATAAAAACTAACTATTACACCGGGACGTAGTTTACAATTTAAAAGGGGAGAAATTAAAAATGCCTTATCTATTACACTTTCTATCTAATTACACAATTTTTGCTAAAATATGAGAAAAATAATCTAACTATTACATTGACTAGCTAAATACAAAATATTACATTTTTGTCAAAATAATAAAATTTGAAATTAAATAACACAAAATAAATAAATACGCAAAAAAAGTGCATAAAATAAGAAATGCATAAAAATGCATAAAATATCACATTAGAGCATGTTGGAGCACATAAAGAAGCAATTAAAAGGTAACAAAAATACCTTTTTGAAGACCCGGTACAAATACTACTCAAAATGAACAAACAAGTCAAGGCACCTCGGTATAATCAAACAAAATTTAAAATATATAACTATTGACGAATTGAGATAAAAATGAATTCTAGTAACTAAGGGGCCAAAATAAAATTCTATAAAACTCAAGGGGTAAAACTAAAAAATTTCACATAAACGGGGGGCAAAAATGTAGATTTAAGCAAGTAAAAGGGCACAAAAATATAAATTTCAGCAACTAATGGGCTTAATTGCAATTAATAAAAGCTTGATTGAAAGAAATTGGAATTATGGGGGTTCAATTTATAAAGAACAAGGACTCAATTGCATGAAATAATAAATCTATAGGGGCAATATTGACAATGCGAAAAAAGAATGGGGGCTTCTACATAATTATTACTAATTAGATCAGTTATCTAAAATTAAACCAAGTCATGATTAATAAAAAAATTCACTAAAATTAAAGAACACTAAAAAATTTCATGAAAGCAAAATAAAATTTCCTCCCCAAAAATATTTTCCTTCCTTTCTCTAAAATCCTTTTCTCACATTTCTCCAATTTCTTCTTTCAATTCTGTATTTTATTTCTCCCTCAATCTTCTCTCTTTCCCCCTCCATTCTCCCTCTGCTTTTTCTCGTTTTCTTTGCTCTCTCTGTTTTCAACCTTCTTCCCGTTCTTTTCTCTCTCTCTTTTTTTTTCTATTTCTTTCCCTTTGTCCGATTCTCCTCTCATCTTGCTCTCTGCTTCTTCGTTTCTCTTTTCCTCTAATAGATTCCCCTGTTTCTCTTCTCAAACCAAAGTGAAATCCTCTAATTCCATCATAGAACAACAAATCGACGCCATCAATCAAACTCAGCCCTCCCCAACTCGCGCAGTCATTTCTCAGAATTCAACTAAGAAAAGCACGATAATAAGAAGATTATGGTGGTTGAGACTGATTGCAGTGATCTGGTGGTGATGGGTTTTGCTATTGATTTTGGGCATTTTGTGGAGTTCGTCGTGTGATTGTTTTTGACTGATGGTGGTGGCATTGGATGGCGGTGGTTAGCGACAGAGCTGACGGACTGTGGTGGTTGATTAATGTGGACCTGTTTTGAGTTTTTTTTTTTTTTTTGTCTCTGATTGTTGGTTGTCTCTCTTTTTTTTAGATTGTCTGCTTGCAGGTTGTGGGGCTAATCTGATTTGGGGATGGTTTTGGGATTGCAATTGGACTGGATTTGTGATGTTTCTGTTTGGATGGTTGTTGTTGGGTAATGGGGATGTTTGATGGTGATCTTTGCAGATTTGGAAAATGGATTGGGGAGAGGGGCGTTGGTTGTATGTTGGTGATGGTATGGTGTAGGCGATTTGGAAACAGAGGTGGCAGGGGAGAGGTTATTTTGGTGGTTTAGGGGGGCTGACTAGTGAAATTGTGATTGGACAGGAGAGGGGCATTGGAGAGGTAGGTCTTGGAGCTGCTGTGCAAATGGAGAGGATACCAGTACTTTCGATGGTTGGATTTGAACAAAATTGGGCTTTTGGACAGCCATTGGAGGGGGAAGATTATGGATGACTTGGTGGTGTTGTGGTGGTTCCTGTTAACTATAAGAATAATTTGTTAGATTGTGCGTGTATGTGTATGGACGTCTGAATTGTGCGTTTGTGTTTTGTATCCTGTATTTTGTTGGTTTGCTGATTCAATTTGATGGTGTTGGGTTTTCTTGAATCTGGGTTGGTGGTTTTTGCAGGTTGGTGAAATGGGGGACGAAGGTTGTGAATGGTGGAGGTTTTGATTGTAGGGATGGCTGTCTTTAGGAATGGTGTTGACCGGATGTCATTTGGGATTGGTGATTAGTGAGGGTGGAAACAGGTGGTGATTGAGTGAATTGGAGGCTGTGAAGGGCTTTAGAGAGGGCTGTTTGGTTGGAGACTCTGATTGTGTATGAAACAACAAGGCAGAGGAGTTCTGGGTAACGTTGATGGTTGGGATTGTCCAAAAGTGGGAATTCTGGAGTTGGCTGTGGGTTTCTCGGTGACAGGGGGATTGAGTAGTGGTTTATAGTTTTCCGGTGATGAAAGGATAAAAAGAGGGAAGTTCTGGTTATTTAGTAGAGGAGAGAAACCCAGAAAAATCAAACTCAAAAAAAAAAAAAAAACAAGAACAGAACATAGAAATCAAAAGAACGAAATATTGAACCCAAATTTCAAAGAAACACATACAATTAATCAGATTCACATAGGGAAATAGAAGAAAATGAATCAAAAACAAAAGAAGAACTCACCTTTTTGAGTTTGAAGAAGATTGGTGATGAACAGTAATTCGCTCTTGATGTTGAAGATGAATAGTAACCAGAAAAAAAGAAAAAACGATGGCCTTGTGTGTGTTTTTTAGGTGTTTTGATGTGTGATTTGATCTAAAATTACAAAAGCAAAAGTGTTTGTAGGGTTTCTTCTTTTTTCCTTCTTTTTCTACTGATTAGAGAGAGTATTTATAGGCCACTTGTCTTGTTGGCCAAGAATGTTGTAAAATAACGGAAATGCCACCGGTATTAAAAAATGCTAATTTTATTAAAAAAATATTTTTTAACTCTAAAATTAAAAAGAATCTGACAAAAATTTCTAAATTTTTTAAAAAGAATTCACAGTAGATTTGAAGATAAAAAAAACTAGAGCTCAAAACTAATAAAAATGCGCTCGGGGTGTAAAATGACGATTTTGCCCTCGGACAACGAAAATACACAAAAAATAGATATTAGCATCAAAAAATTACCAAAAATTAAAAATAAGCTTAAAACACTAGAAAATGCATTTTTGACTCAAAATTTGACAAAAATGAATTTAATTTGTAAAAATAACGATTTTGCCCTTAGGCAACAAAAATTTACAGAAAAAATAGCAAACATCTCTGAAAAATCAAGGCAATTAAAAAAAATGCTTAAAGAATTAAAAAATGAATTTGGAACTAAAAATGAACTAAAATGGTATTCGCGAGGCGAAATTACCATTTTGCCCTTGTGTTGATAAAAATATAAAGAATACCAATTAAATCCAGAAAAATCATAAGAAATTAACAAATTCACACCAAAGAAAAAATATGAATTTAAACCCCCAAAAGCTGATAGAAAAATATTTACAAATAAAATTACTATTTTGCCCCCCAGATTATTGAAAAATTAAAATTTGTCCCAAAAAGTGCAAACATGCCCCCTAGTGTTTGAAAATAAATGGTGTGTCAAAATTTGGTGTCTACATTACCATATACTAATAAAAATACTAATTGAATATTTGAATTAAAATGATTAATTGAATTAAATTAGCAAATTAATTGACTAAACTAGCTCAACTACTTTGATAAGTAAGTTAGGAAATTAAATAAATTAAAAGGAATAAACAAAACTAGTAAAATTAAAGCATAAGCCTTCTTCCCCCAACCTGAATCTGATCCCTCTAACCTAGGCCCACTCTCTCTCCTCCCGTTCTTCTCTTTCTCTCTCCTTCTTCTCTTCTTCCTCTCTTCTCGTTTGTTCTATCTCCCTCTGTTCTCTGTATTACTCTCCACACACCCTTTCTTTCTAATTCACTCTCTCTCTCTTTATTCTCCCTCGTCTCTCCGTTTCTTTCTCGCTATTACTCTCTCACTTCTCTCCTTTTTTTTTATTTCCTGCCTTCTCTCTTCATCTCTCTCCACTTTCGTTTCTGGTTCTCATTCTCCATCTCTCTATCTCTCTATCTCTTTATTCCATCAATTCTCTTGTTCTCTGTCTACACCTTACTTCTCCTTCTTCACTCTCTTTTCTTTCCTATTTCTCTAGTCCATTTCTGTTCTCCCCTTCCCTGTCCCTCTATGTGTTTTCTCTTTGTTTTGTGTGACAGTGAGGCTGTGATTTGGTGATTCCGAGCCCTGAACTGGAAGTTGATGATGGTTGATGGATTGAATTTACTGGTGGTGGAGCTGTTTCAGGTGAGGGTGATTTACAGAAGTTGGGCTGTGTGGCAATGGTAATTGGTGTTTGCTTTTTGTTATGTAGATTAGGAACAAGAAGGGGGTAAGATCGAGAAGTTGGCAGTGGAGTGATTTGGCTAATTGAATAGCATTTGACAGTGGTTGTTGAGGAGCGTTATGGCTATGATTGGTGTGTATTTAGTGTGTGAATATGTGTGTGTATTATGTATGTAAATTGGTATGTGCAGTTTGTGTTTGTGTGTGTTATTTGGTGTCAGTCTACATATGAATGTGTGTGTGATGTTCTGTGATATCAGGGAAGGTGGAGATGATGATCGGTATTTGGGCTATGGGTGATTTTGGTTCTGTTTGGTGAAGTTCTGTGACTAGCAGGGATTTTGTGGAATTTGGGACCAATCTTGGTTAATTGCTGATGGAGGTGTGACGACCTAGAAAATTCATATAATTCATATTATGCTTATTGGTAGAAAGAAAAAAAAAAAAAAAAGAAGAGGGCCGAAATTAGTGAGAAGAAATAAGGAATTGATTTTCTATTTTACTAGCATGTTGTACCATTTCCTTTAGGAGTTGTACCTTATAAGTCTTGCAAGATTAAGGGTAAGATAAATGAGAAAAATCTCTTCTAATTATACTTGGCCAAGTGGAGATTTAGTTGCAAGAAAAATCAAGCTTTACTTTTGGTTTTGTCTTGCTTTGATTGGTCAAATTTTTTTCCAATTCTTTTCCATTTCTTTTCTTCCTACTTAACCAATTTTTCTCTTCTTTTTCTTCTTGCTGGACGGCTGCTTTCTTCTCCATTTTCTCTCCATTTTCTTTCAATTTTCTTGAAGCTTGTACTTTCATTTACTCATTTTTCAACCATAGAAAGTGAGCTTTTCTTCTTCCTAAGCATAGTTCTAAGCTTGTTTAAGGTATGTACTATGAACTTTTGCTATTAATTTCAAGTTTTATTTAGTTTTTGTTCAAGTTTTATTTAGTTTTGTTCAAGTTTTATACTAAGAATTTGATAGTAGTACTTGAAGATTTAAGCTTGAATTGAAAAATACTTGAACAGTCATGCTGGATCAGTTTTAGTAAAACTTTCATAACTTGGTGTAGATAACTTGGATTCGAATGATTCTTGTTGTTTTAGAAACTAGATTGATAGGGCTTTCAAACGGTGTAAATCTTGCACTGTGTTTCGTTGTGTATTAATCGCAGAAAGTCTGCAAAGTGGGCAGAAATTTCGGTTCTGCGTAAACAGTTTTGAGAAGGAGCCAACTTGGGGGCTGATTTTGAACCTGTTCTAGTTGGAATTTTAAGTGATGATCTTCATGAAAATTGTAGTCCTAGAAACGTACTTTCAAACCATGTAATCACAATTCCCTGGTTCTTGATGGATTGATCCCAGCAATGGCATGAACTTGGCCAAAAAACCAACCCTGTGCAGATTTGGGTTAATGAAACACTAGGTTGTGGACCGACTTTGGAATGATTTTTGTTAGAATTTGACATGAATGCTCTTCATGAAAGTTTTAGCCCTTAGGAATATAGTTTCTATCCATATAATCACTTTTCTCATACGACATATCAATTAGAAGTTAGGTTCGGTTGAATACCCCTAGTTGGTAAACTTGAAAAAACATGAGTTAACAAAGAAAATTGGAATTGAGTTAGAATTGAACATAGAAGTTGTAGAACTTGTTGAATTTGGCTTGGATGGCTGTTTTTCTTGCAGGGAAAATTTTGGTTTAGTCCGATTTAAGGGGAGATACTGCCGAAATTTCGGTAGAAATAAAGAAAGAAAAATGGTAGAGGAAATCTCTAACCTAGAATATGTTAAATTTAGAAAGTTTAGTGTGCAGAAATTTTGGACAATGACCTAGTAATGAAGTGAAATTTTCTTAGGACAAGAAAACCCTAAATCTAAAATCCTAAAGCTTAGGGTAAAACCCTAGACTCTAAAACCCTAGAAATGAAACCCTAGAAATAATTGGGTTATTTCTTGAATTTTCTTGCTATTTTGACTTAGGGTTTTCACTAGATTATTTCTTGTAAATTCCAGGATCCGAAAGTGAACCTTCACCACATTACGAAATATTTTCCTAAGCGATCCAGGTGAGTGTCCCTTTTTCTTGTGCATGTGAGTGTTTCCTTGTGTATGCTTGATACATGATAAATGATAATCCTCTGTGTTAATTCTATGTGTACTTGATATTCATGAATTGTTACAATGTACTATATGAAGGGAAAATGTGTACTTTATCACATTTACCCCGTAATTTGTTACATGCATAATTTCTATCAAATGCGAATGTAATTGTTTGTGAACTTTCAAATACACTAAACTTGTTGGCTAGACTTCCGTGGTAGTACCGCGGTTAGTCAAGCCGGTTGTACAAAGGAGGATATAAGGTGCTGGGTGTTTTAGGGCATGGCGTTCTTTCCTTGAGTTGTGAATCCTCAAAGAGGCCAACTCCGGATTGAACTTTCTTGCTTGCTTGTTTGCCCTCTAGGGTTGAGATCTCACCCTGGATGTGGCGGTTTTCGGAGGATATAAGGTGAATGGTGGTCAGGGCTCTTGCTCGATAATGCAGGTAGAACCTAGTGATCCAGACCCAAAATACTATCTCGGTTCAACATCATGGTTACATGATCAGTACTTGCTCTCATGGTCGAAACGTATCCTCCCTTGTTTAAATAATTATTTACTTAATTATTTCCTATGTGATTTTGTGACACATGTTAATTGCTTATTTATTCTCTCTTGATTTGCCTCCGTGTCTGTATGTGTGGGAACCTCACTGGGCTATTATAGCTCACCCTATTTTATTTGTTTTCCTTAAACAGGCTCCTATCCCTAAAGCCGGTGGTGAGGATTCAAGGGTAGATTCTGGTAGGATTTTGATAGAAAACTGCTAGAGATATTATTGTATTAATGAACGTATATGATGTAAACTGTGAAACCAGTACTTTTACTTTTAAGTTTTGAATTTTATGTGACCCTGAGATACTGTCACAGTTGGTATCTACGAGTTTTCTACTGAGTTACCATCACTTACGAATTTTAATGCGTGCTTGACTCGAGTCCTGGCGAGAGCCAGGCAGGCAGCCCGCTAAGCCCTTTGGTGCGCCTCTGGGTAAGGTGGGGCTGTCACAGGTGTGACAGCCCCACCTTGCCCAGAGGCGCACCAAAGGGCTTAGCGGACTGCCTGCCTAGCTCTCGCCAGGGCTCGAAGCACGCACTCACATGAAAATCCAAACGTACTTAACTTAAAATAAAATAACATGAAGTGACATGGAATAAAATAAAACAAACTTTTATTATTTAACTTGAAGATACAAGTCATATCAAAAAGTTACAAGTCATAATGTACATAATTTTTTTCACAATAATAGCCTAACATAGTGCGACTATTACAACACTAAAACACTTATAATAACCCAAAAACCAGTTGATCCAGCTTTAAATTTTCAGTTGACCTGAGTAAAGGAAAACAAATAAAATGGAATGAGCTATAATAGCCCAGTGAATGTCCAATTCATGCAATCATACCAAGCACTCATGATTTAGGTCATTAAAATAATCAATAATTAAATAAACAATATATGAGCAATTTAATTCACATGTAGTCACTGGCGGATACAGGGCTCAACTACGGAAGCAAGCTTAACCGTAGAGGAGCAGGTACTGATCATGTCGCCACGATATTTAGACCGAGATAATAGCTCAGGTCTTTATCAAGGAACATATCAGTTTTATCAATCACAAGCCCTAACCGCCAAACACCTTATAACCTCCGTACAAGCTACCACATCCGGGGGAGAAGAATCTCAACCCTGGAGGGCCAACACACAATCAAAAAAAGTTCATTCCGGAGTTGGCCTCTTTGAGGATTCACAACTCAAAAGGAAAGAACATCACACCCTAAAACACCCAGCACCTTATGTCCTCCCACTTGCAGCCCGGTTGACTAACCGTGAAATAACAGTGACGTTAGTCACGGTAGTCTCACACACACAAATAACATTTTAAATAATAAAGGCGGTAACACATTGTGGAATAGATGCGATAAAGTACACATCTTTCCTCAAATAACACATGTACTCACATAATATTTGCAAGTTAAGCATAATAGTCACAAAATAAAATTATCACATTCCATGCATCATGCACACATAAAGACACTCACCTGGTGCCTAAGAAAATATCTCGTAGAAAGGTCGGGTCTCACTATTGGATCCTGCAATTCGAAAGAAATAATCTAATGAAAAACTCAATTTAAACCCTAATTAATCTAGTAAGAAAATTTCAAGAAATACCCCATTAAATTCTAGTTTTTTTTTTTTTTTTTTCTAGGGTTTAGGGTTTAGGGTTTAGGGTTTAGGGTTTACATTCTAGGGTTTTTATGCTAGGGTTTTCTAGGGTTTTCTAGGGTTTTTCTAACAAAATTTGGGCATTATTTCCCCTTGATTTTCGGCCCTTCCAAACTTGTTTTTCATCAAGATTTCAATCATCCAACCAATAATTCATCAAGTTCTACCACTTCTTAGTTCAATCCAAACCCAAATTCAATCAAAATCTCACTAAATTTCAAGGATTAAGCTCCAAGAACTTTCACCCAAATAACATGTTCTTCATGAAATTTCAAGGTTCCAATACCACATACTAGTCTATTTAACCACAAGAACACTTTATCTAACAAGTACATATCAAGTTCTAACTAATTTCTTCAAGTAATCTTAACAAGAACTTGGTATTAAACTTGAATAAAAACTAATTAAAACATGAAATTAATAATGTAGGTTCATGGTAAATACCTTAGATATGCTTAGAATTTTGCTTAGAAAAGATAGAAGTCCACTTCCTATGGTGGATTTGTTCCAATTTGAGAGATGAAAGTCCAAGAAATTTGAGAGCAAAAATGGGGAAAGAAGAAGAAAGGCTTGGCCGGCCAAAGTGAGAAGGAAAAGAGAGAAAAATAGGCTAGGAAAAAGAAAAAGAAAAGAAGAAAAGATGGGAAAAATGGTGGTCCAATTAAATCCTTACAAGAGTAAAGTAAATAGTTAGTCATTTAATGCAAGAATGGCCACTTGGATTAATTTAATTGGTGAAAAATTAATAACTCTTATCACTTATATATATTCAATAAATAGACATAAATTATTAAAGCAAATTAGGACAAAAATAGAAAGAGGAAAACCGGCCACAAGAAGAAAAAGAAAGAAAAGAATTTCGGCCCAAAGAAAAGAAGAGAAAAAGAAGAATTTTCGGTCAAGGGAAAAGAAAATAAAGTGAGAAAATAATTGAGATTTTCAAGTAAAATTGAGCTAAAATTCAAGTAATCAAAAGACTAGAATATAATAAAATAAGCTAATCAAAATTTGAACACTAGTATAAATTAAATGGTCAAATGAAATTATTCTAACTTTAGTACTTAGGTATTCTTGCTTACTAATGAAACCTTTAATTAAGTAACCTAACTAATTCAAGAACTCTTCCAAGTAATAAATCAAGGTCTATCACTTAACCCTAATTAGAGAAAAATGTATCTTATGTGTGCATTTTCTAGGGTGTTACATCCTCCCCCCCTTAAAAGAATTTCGTCCTCGAAATTCTACCTGGATTCTCGAAGAGCTCAGGATAATTTCGCCGCATCTCTTCTTCTGTTTCCCACGTGGCTTCTTCCAAGTCATGGTGCTTCCACAGGATCTTGACAAGAGGAATTTGTTTGTTCCTTAGTTCTTTGACTTTACGATCCAGAATTTGAACTGGTTGCTCTTCGTAGGTCAAGGTTTCGTCAAGCTCAATTTCGTCAGGTTGAAGCACGTGCCTTGGGTCCGGATGATATTTTTTCAAGACCGACACATGGAAAACATTATGCATTTTAGATAGCTTTGAAGGTAGATCCAATTGGTAAGCAACCTTTCCGATACGTTTCACGATTTTGAACGGTCCCATGTATCTTGGTTGAAGCTTCTTCTTTTTCCCAAATTGGATGCCACCTTTAAATGAAGAAATCTTGAGAAATACTTCATCTCCCACCTCGAACTCCAGCTCTTTTCTTCTAGTATCAGCATAACTTTTCTGTCGACTTTGAGCAGTTTGAAGTCGTTGTTGTATTAACTTGACCTTTTCATAAGCTTCTTCTATCCAGGGTATTTTTTCCGGACCTAACACCTTTCGCTCGCCCACTTCATCCCAATAGCCAGGTGTTCTGCATCTTCTCCCGTACAATGCTTCAAACGGAGCCATCTGGATCGAGGATTGGTAGCTATTGTTGTAAGCAAACTCAATTAAGGTCACATGTTGATCCCAGTTGCTACCAAAATCCATCACACTCGCCCGCAGCATATCTTCTAAAATTTGGATTACCCGTTCGGATTGACCATCGGTCTGGGGATGGTAAGCCGTGCTAAAGTTCAACTTCGTTCCCAAAGCTTCGTGCATTTGTCCCCACAGTCGGGAAGTAAACCGAGGATCTCGGTCTGAAACAATACTAACTGGAATCCCATGCAGTCTCACTACTTCATCAATGAACATACGAGCAAGTTTTTCCAACGGATAAGTCATGTTCATAGGAAGAAAATGGGCGGATTTGGTCAAGCGATCGACAATCACCCAAACTGCGTCATGTCCCCTTTGAGTTCTCGGTAACCCGGAAACAAAATCCATGGTGATGTGCTCCCACTTCCACTCTGGGATTTCTAAAGGTTGTAATAGTCCTGATGGTCTCTGATGTTCGGCTTTTACCTGCTGACACGTAGGACAGGTTTGCACATATTCCGCTATTTCCTTCTTCATATTATCCCAGCAATAGAGTTTCTTCAGATCTTGGTACATTTTTGTACTCCCCGGGTGCACAGTGTACTTGGACCGATGGGCTTCATCCAGGATCACCCTCTTCAACTCTTCGTTTCTTGGGACGAAGATTCGATTTCGGAATCTCAACAGTCCCTCCGGTCCTACAGTATACTCAGGTATGGTCCCTTCTTTGGCTTTCTCTATCCTTTTCTGTAACGCGAGATCCTTGCCTTGAGCTTCTTGGATTTGTCCCAACAATTCAGATCTTACACTTACATTTCCACATATCACTTTAGAGCCAACTATTCTTGGATTGCTCTCACTCACTCGCTCCAATAAATCCCATTCATGAACGGCCAAACTAGCCAGTTGCACCTTCCTACTTAAAGCATCTGCAACAACGTTAGCTTTACCCGGGTGATAATTAATAGTGCAGTCGTAATCTTCCAATAACTCCACCCACCTACGTTGTCGTAAATTTAGCTCTTTCTGAGAAAATAAATATTTCAAACTCTTGTGATCGGTATACACCTCAAAGGTGACCCCATACAAATAATGCCTCCATTTCTTGAGTGCGAAAACCACAGCAGCTAACTCTAGGTCATGTGTGGGATAATTCCTCTCATGAGTTTTTAATTTACGGGAAGCATAGGCCACCACTTGTTTCCCTTGCATCAACACACCTCCTAAGCCTTCCCGTGAAGCATCAGTGTACACCCTGAAGGTCTCTTTTCCATTGGGCAATGCTAGCACTGGGGCAGATGTTAGTCGCTTCTTAAGCTCAATGAAACTTTGCTCACACTGTCCATCCCAAATGAACTTAACATTCTTCTGAGTCAAAGCAGTGAGTGGTGTGGCTATCTTTGAAAAATCTTTAATGAATCTCCGATAATAGCCAGCTAAACCCAAGAAACTACGAACTTCGGTGGGATTCTCGGGTTGTTTCCAACTAACCACGGCTTCTACTTTGGATGGATCTACTGCTAAACCTTCTCCCGAAATAACATGACCCAAGAATGACACTTGGTCTTTCCAAAATTCGCACTTACTAAACTTGGCATACAACTTATTATCCCGCAAGGTTTGTAGTACTACCCTCAAGTGATGCTCATGCTCTCCCCGGGACCTTGAAAAGATCAAAATATCATCAATAAAGACCACTACAAACTGGTCTAAGTAGGGTCTGAAAACCCGGTGCATTAAATCCATAAAAGCCGCCGGGGCATTCGTTAACCCAAATGGCATCACTACAAATTCATAGTGCCCATATCGAGAGTTAAATGCAGTTTTAGGCACATCTTCCTCTTTAATCTTCAATTGATAATATCCTTGCCGAAGGTCTATCTTAGAAAAGATCACCGCTCCCTCCAGTTGATCAAACAGTTCGTCAATTTGAGGTAAAGGATACTTATTCTTTATAGTAACACTATTTAACCCTCGATAATCAATGCACAGCCTAAGAGTACCATCCTTCTTCCTTACAAATAATACTGGGGCTCCCCATGGTGATACACTCGGCTTGACAAATCCTCTCTCCAACAAATCCTGGAGTTGAACCTTAAGTTCTTTAAGTTCGGCTGGGGACATGCGGTAGGGAGTTCTAGATAGTGGCGATACCCCTGGTACCAATTCTATTTTGAATTCCACTTCTCTCTCCGGAGGTAGAGAGCTTAATTCTTCGGGAAAAACATCGGGAAATTCTTTTACCACCGGCACATCCTCAAGTCTTACTTTATCCTCAGGTGTATTAATTAAATAAGCAAGGAATCCGACTGCCCCTCGAAACATTAATTTCCTAGCTTGCATGGCCGAAAGAAGATTTGAGGAAGCTAGGGTTTTATTAACATCCAATCTTAAAATAGGTTCCCCCGGTATGGTAAAATCCACCACTTTCGTCCCACAATTCAGTTGAGCACTATACCGGGTTAAACAATCCATGCCTAATATTACATCATAACCCCGAATAGGTAAAGCTATGAGATCTGTCAACAATTTCCTTTCTCCTATCCGAAGTTCACAATCTTGATAAACAAGATTAGTTATCAGACAATGGTCCCCAGTCGGAGTCCTTACTTCCAATTCATAAGATAACTTAACAGGTTGAATCTCTAAAGCAGTCATAAATTGAGAATTCACAAAGGAATGAGTGGATCCAGGGTCTACTAGTAATTTAGCCAGACGATGAAAAACAAGAATCATACCTTCAATTACCGCCGGTGATTCCCGGGCATCCTGCTTATCAAGGGCATACACACGAGCCGGCACTTTTCGTTTATTCCCGCTCTCCCTAGCTTGCTGGATCTCCTTGGGTCCAGATTGAGCAGTGCTCGGTCCACTGGTGGTTTGTCTGGGACATTGATTTATTCGGTGCTCGCCACTGCCGCAAAGCAAACATTTTCGATTCTTTCTCCAGCAATTATCCTCAGTGTGGTTACCTTTGCCACAGTATCCACAAGCACCAGAAGCAGCTGACGACTGTTTTTCCTTTTGAATATCTTCTTTTTGTTCACTTCTTGGAGGAGCCCTTCCCACCGGAGCACCTCTTGATCTACCGAACGGGGCACCTTGTCCAATTCTCATTCCTCCCATTCCCCGTCCCGTCTTAGGGGCTGGAGCGCTTCCAATTGAAGGGCGAGCATCACTGGTATTTCCCCGTTTTCTTGCTTTCACAGTGCGGACCAGAGACTTGGTTTCCTCCACCTGCTGTGCTTTTTCCACGGCATCTTCGTACGTTTCAATGGTGGCAGCTGCGAGAGCATCCTGGATCTCCAAATTCAACCCTTGAATAAATCTCCTCTTCCGCCGCCGCTCAGTGGCTACGAGTTCTGGAGCATATCGAGATAATTTCGTAAATTGAGCTTCATACTCAGCTACGGACAACAACCCCTGCCTCAACTTCAGAAATTCGTCTTCCCGCTTTTCTTGCACTCGCACGGGAATATATTTCTCTTTAAACTCCTTGGTAAAGTTGCTCCACGTCCTTGGTGTCTGATGTCTCTCCCACTTGGCGTTGATCAAATTCCACCAAGGGGTGGCAGCCCCTTCCAATTGAAACACGGCAAAAGTCACCTGCCGTTCATCTGGGTACTTCAAGGCAGTAAAAATCTTCTCAATGTCCTCTAACCATTTTTCAGCAATTTCTGGTTTTGGACTGCCGTTAAACTTAGGGGGGTTAAATTTTTGGAATCGTTCGAGGGCTACATCTTCCCCTACTGCCGGGTTTCTGTGGGGGCCACCAACTTCCGCCGCTGGGTTCTGCCGAGTTCCCAATTGAGTTAAAACGTCGGTCATTCGGTTCAAAACCGCAATCATTGGGTCAGCCCCCGTAGGTGGATTTATACTAGAAGAGGCAGCTTCATCCCGGTCTTGACGACGGGGACGTCCTCGACCGCGACCACGCCCACTCATGATTTAATATACTAAAATAACATGAATAATTGTATTTTTTTAATATCTACACAATAAATATCGAGATAAAACATAAAATGCACAATTTCAAGATGAGCATGGAAGTCAAGTTTCATGTTAACAAGATCACACATATTTATACAAGTAGTTCAATTTACACATCTCAAAAGTCAGATACAAAACAGGTCATACATATAAACATAACAAAACTAACATAAACTTTAGTACATAACTCCATCCAAAGGTCCAATCTAAAACCTAACCCAACCGGACCGATCCAGCAGAACTCACACCTATGTCTCGCTCACGCCCAGGAGCACCCTCGGCCCCAGGAGGTGGAGGCGCTGCCTGTCCTGGCCCTAGGTGCGGAGCCACATCGCGCACCTCATCCAGTACATGGCCTACCAATAGACCACTCTCATCCACGAGTCGTCCCCCGTGGTCCCGGACATGCTGTACCACACGTGAGAGACGACCATGTATCTCCTGGCACTGCTCGCGGTAGGCATCCGTCCTCTGCTGCTCTTCCTGAACAGCAGTCTCTAACTCACGAATCCTCTGGGCCTGAGCCCTAATCGTCTCTCTCAACTCATGTACACGGCCTCGGGCAATCTCACTGTCACCCCCCACTCGCCTACTATCCTCTATCAGCGAAAGCACAACATAGTCGGGGTATGAATAGGTCCTCCAACATCCGCAGGCAGGTCGGACTCGTCGGGCAGGTGAAAAGGTGCGGTAAGGGTGCCCCGGTCCCTCACGAAACCGGACAATGGGCCTCCGGCGATGCTCACGCTGCACCGGCGCTGCAACCGATGGCGATGGTGCCTCAATCCTATCACTCTCTGACATACCTACAGGTTTACATAATAAATTAATTAGGTCTATCCCACAAATACTTAATAATAAATAATACTTAAATATCACACTCAAATATTAATCTTAAAAGTAATCTAAACACAACCTCAAGCATATACACAATAGTGCCTAGGTACGAAATTCGGATCTTATCTCTCACACTCAGGTTGATCAGGCCCAAGCGTAACCGACTCAACCCAAATTTCCTACCCGACACCCCAGACAAGGCTAGCACTAAGGTTAGGATTCAAGCCTAAGCTCTGATACCACCTGTGACAGCCCCACCTTGCCCAGAGGCGCACCAAAGGGCTTAGCGGACTGCCTGCCTAGCTCTCGCCAGGGCTCGAAGCACGCACTCACATGAAAATCCAAACGTACTTAACTTAAAATAAAATAACATGAAGTGACATGGAATAAAATAAAACAAACTTTTATTATTTAACTTGAAGATACAAGTCATATCAAAAAGTTACAAGTCATAATGTACATAATTTTTTTCACAATAATAGCCTAACATAGTGCGACTATTACAACACTAAAACACTTATAATAACCCAAAAACCAGTTGATCCAGCTTTAAATTTTCAGTTGACCTGAGTAAAGGAAAACAAATAAAATGGAATGAGCTATAATAGCCCAGTGAATGTCCAATTCATGCAATCATACCAAGCACTCATGATTTAGGTCATTAAAATAATCAATAATTAAATAAACAATATATGAGCAATTTAATTCACATGTAGTCACTGGCGGATACAGGGCTCAACTACGGAAGCAAGCTTAACCGTAGAGGAGCAGGTACTGATCATGTCGCCACGATATTTAGACCGAGATAATAGCTCAGGTCTTTATCAAGGAACATATCAGTTTTATCAATCACAAGCCCTAACCGCCAAACACCTTATAACCTCCGTACAAGCTACCACATCCGGGGGAGAAGAATCTCAACCCTGGAGGGCCAACACACAATCAAAAAAGTTCATTCCGGAGTTGGCCTCTTTGAGGATTCACAACTCAAAAGGAAAGAACATCACACCCTAAAACACCCAGCACCTTATGTCCTCCCACTTGCAGCCCGGTTGACTAACCGTGAAATAACAGTGACGTTAGTCACGGTAGTCTCACACACACAAATAACATTTTAAATAATAAAGGCGGTAACACATTGTGGAATAGATGCGATAAAGTACACATCTTTCCTCAAATAACACATGTACTCACATAATATTTGCAAGTTAAGCATAATAGTCACAAAATAAAATTATCACATTCCATGCATCATGCACACATAAAGACACTCACCTGGTGCCTAAGAAAATATCTCGTAGAAAGGTCGGGTCTCACTATTGGATCCTGCAATTCGAAAGAAATAATCTAATGAAAAACTCAATTTAAACCCTAATTAATCTAGTAAGAAAATTTCAAGAAATACCCCATTAAATTCTAGTTTTTTTTTTTTTTTTCTAGGGTTTAGGGTTTAGGGTTTAGGGTTTAGGGTTTACATTCTAGGGTTTTTATGCTAGGGTTTTCTAGGGTTTTCTAGGGTTTTTCTAACAAAATTTGGGCATTATTTCCCCTTGATTTTCGGCCCTTCCAAACTTGTTTTTCATCAAGATTTCAATCATCCAACCAATAATTCATCAAGTTCTACCACTTCTTAGTTCAATCCAAACCCAAATTCAATCAAAATCTCACTAAATTTCAAGGATTAAGCTCCAAGAACTTTCACCCAAATAACATGTTCTTCATGAAATTTCAAGGTTCCAATACCACATACTAGTCTATTTAACCACAAGAACACTTTATCTAACAAGTACATATCAAGTTCTAACTAATTTCTTCAAGTAATCTTAACAAGAACTTGGTATTAAACTTGAATAAAAACTAATTAAAACATGAAATTAATAATGTAGGTTCATGGTAAATACCTTAGATATGCTTAGAATTTTGCTTAGAAAAGATAGAAGTCCACTTCCTATGGTGGATTTGTTCCAATTTGAGAGATGAAAGTCCAAGAAATTTGAGAGCAAAAATGGGGAAAGAAGAAGAAAGGCTTGGCCGGCCAAAGTGAGAAGGAAAAGAGAGAAAAATAGGCTAGGAAAAAGAAAAAGAAAAGAAGAAAAGATGGGAAAAATGGTGGTCCAATTAAATCCTTACAAGAGTAAAGTAAATAGTTAGTCATTTAATGCAAGAATGGCCACTTGGATTAATTTAATTGGTGAAAAATTAATAACTCTTATCACTTATATATATTCAATAAATAGACATAAATTATTAAAGCAAATTAGGACAAAAATAGAAAGAGGAAAACCGGCCACAAGAAGAAAAAGAAAGAAAAGAATTTCGGCCCAAAGAAAAGAAGAGAAAAAGAAGAATTTTCGGTCAAGGGAAAAGAAAATAAAGTGAGAAAATAATTGAGATTTTCAAGTAAAATTGAGCTAAAATTCAAGTAATCAAAAGACTAGAATATAATAAAATAAGCTAATCAAAATTTGAACACTAGTATAAATTAAATGGTCAAATGAAATTATTCTAACTTTAGTACTTAGGTATTCTTGCTTACTAATGAAACCTTTAATTAAGTAACCTAACTAATTCAAGAACTCTTCCAAGTAATAAATCAAGGTCTATCACTTAACCCTAATTAGAGAAAAATGTATCTTATGTGTGCATTTTCTAGGGTGTTACAACAGGAGGGGTCTGTGAGAGCTGCTCTTGGCTTTGAGTTACAATTTTGCTAAGGTTTTGTATTATGAGATAAGACTGGCTTGGAGGTTGACTAGCATCTGGTGGTTTGTAGTTGTTTGGGAAATTGATTGGAGCATTTTCTAGTGGATGTTGGTTGACTAGTGGTGGTGTGGTTGAGGAGATGGTGGTGAAAACTGGTGGAAATTGAAACTACAGGGGTCTGGGTAGTGGATGATTGGGGTTAGGCAGCAGGTGGTTGAATGTATTGCTTGTTTGTCGATGGAATAAGGGTGGTGGTTTGTGGGTTGTTTAGATGGGTTTGGGTTGCTATATGGCGCTGGTTAATCTGTGGGTGGATAGGTGATTATAGAGCGTTGGCAGGGGAGCTATTTGCAGGGCTATGTGATGGAAGGTTGCTTTAGGTGGTTCTTGATAGTTGGTTTGGATGGAGGAATTAACGGCTTTTTGGTGGGAATTGGGAGGTGGCAGACGGTGCTGAGGTGGTGGTCTGATGTAGGTAGAGAAGGAAATGGAGCAGGCGGTGGAAGAAATGAAACCCAAAAGAAGAAAACATAAACCAAGAAACAGAACATAAACCATAAAGATTACCCAAAAACAAATAGATTTAATCAAAGAGGGAGTAGGCGATGGAAGAAATGAAACCCAGAAGAAGAAAACTAGAAGCAAAAATAGAAGAAAAGAACTTAGCAAAACTTCATAAATATTCCAAATAATTAATCAGATTAACATGACAATAGAAGAAAAATGAATCAAAACAAAAAGAAAAACTAATTAAGATGTTACCTGTTGAAACTTGAAGATTGATGATGTATGATGAGCAATAGTGGAGATTTTAAAAGAGATGATGAACAGTAGAATTCAATTGTCGATAAAGAAGAACAATGGACAATGAAGGCAAAAAAAAATGAATGATGGCTGGTATTGTGTTTTTTATAGTGTAAAATGTGTGTGTTTGATCTTTAAGGGATAAAAATAAATATGTTTTTAGGGTTTTTTTATGATTTTAATGGGGGGTATTTATAGAGCTAGTTGTCTTGGTCACCAAGAATACTACAAAATAACAAAAATGCCACTGGCAATAAAAATTCTAATTTTATTTAAAAAATATTTTTAACCCAAAAAATTAAAAATTAATATAAAGAAATGACAGTAAACTCCAAAATTTGTCAAAAAATTCAAAGTAGATTTCAAAATAAAGGTTAGAGCTTAAAACTAGTCAAAACACGCTTGGGATGTAAAATGACGATTTTGCTCTTGGATAACAAAATTACACAGAAAAATAGCTATAGATCTCAAAAAATTACCAAAAATAAAAAAATAAGCTTAAAACCCTAAGAAATGCATTTATAACTCAAAAATTGGCAAAAAAATAAATTAAACTGTAAAATGACAATTTGGCCCCTGAATGCAGTATTTACAGAAACATAGTAATCGTCCTCGAAAAAATTAAAAAAATTTAAAAACATGCTTAAAGAATTAGAAAAATAAAGTTGGTACCTAAAATGAGCTAAAATGGTGTTCCCGAGGCGAAATTATCATTTTGCTCTTGTACTAGCGAAATACAGAACAATACCAGTTAAATCTGAAAAAATCATAGAAATTTAAAAAATATGTTTGAAAGTACAAAATATGAATTTAAAAGCCCAAAACTAATGGAAAAACATTTACAAGTAAAAATTACTATTTTGCCACCCCGAGATTATTGATTTTGCTCCACTTTTTATTGAAAAATTAGAATTTGACCCCAAAAAATATAAACATGCCTCCAATGTTTGAAAAATAAATAGTGTGACAAAATTTAGTGTCTACAGTTTGCCCCTCTTTGTCGGAAATCTTGCAAAGATTTCAGACAAAAACGTAGACAACACAAAATTTTGACTCACCCAAATGTGAAAACAGATACTATTGTAAACAAAACATCTAGTAATGTATAGTGCAAAAACGTGATGAGATGTAAACTAATGACCAAAAAGCATAGAAAAAAATGTGAACAAGCTCTGCAGGAGCTGCCTATGTATCCCTAGTGAAGGGAATTAGGTCAAACGTAGTTCAGATATAAATGAACTGTGGATGCAAGGCACAACTGCAAATGAGAACACAAGGATTCAAACTTTTCAAAACTTGTGATCAAAATAAAGAAAGAAATGCAAAATTCGAACTGCCAAACAAAGATAACATAAAGCAGTAAAGGCTGCAAGACAAAAAAAAAAGTGCTTAAACTAATAGACCAAAAATGAGTTTAGACTACTAGACAAAGTAAATACTGATAAGTTGAATGCAATGTTTGGGATGCCAGACTTAAAAATGTAAATAACAAATGCATGTTGACATAAGAAGAACCAGAATGCTAAAGATGACTGAGTATGCAATTGGAATGATATAATATCTAATGCTACAAATATAATTAAACGGAAATTAAAAAATGAAAAAATCGGTACCCAATGCTACAAATTGAGCCTATCGAGAACTGAAAATAAAGACAATACCCAATGCTGACGATTGAGCCTACTACAAATTGTAAATGAAAATCAGTATCCAATGCTAAGATTGAGCCTATCGAGAACTGAAGGTAAAGACGGTACCCAATGCTGACGATTGAGCCTACCGCAAACTGAACATGAAAAATTGACACCCAATGATAAGATTGAGTATATCGAGAGCTGAAAATAAAGACGATACCCAATGTTAACGATTAAGCCTACCGCATATTGTAAATGAAAATCGGTACCCAATGCTAAGATTGAGCCTAACGAGAATTGAAAATAAAAATGATACCCAATGTTGATAATTGAGCCTACTGCAAACTGTAAATGAAAATCGGTACCCAATGCTTAGATTGAGCTTATCGAGAACTGAAAATAAAGACGGTATTCAATGCTGACAATTGAGCATACTGCAAACTGTAAATGAAAATCGTTACCCAATACTAAGATTGAGCCTACCGAGAACTGAAAATAAAGACGGTACCCAATGCTGACGATTGAGCCTACTGCAAACTGTAAATGAAAATTGGTGCCCAGTGCTAAGATTGAGCCTATCGAGAACTGAAAATAAATATAGTACCCAATGCTGACGATTGAGCCTACCACAAATTGTAAATGAAAATCAATATCCAATACTAAAATTGAGCCTATCGAGAACTGAAAATAAAGACAGTTTCCAATGCTAACGATTGAGCCTATCGCAAACTGTAAATGAAAATCGAAACCCAATCCTAAGATTGAGCCTACTAAAAACTAAAAATAAAGACGAAAAAGTGCGAATACAATATGCGAACAACTAAATACATTAAAACACAATGCAGCATTCTGGACAAATGCATGACAATTACTAAATGAATGCAAATTCAGAAAAGTAAAACTTGCTAATGGGATTTGGGCTGTCGAATGAAAGCATAAATGCATGAATGCGTGATCCTAAAATGATGAAAAAAAATACAATGTCTGGGCTGCAAGACTAGAAGAAATATGATGATATCTAGGCTGTTGGACAAAATGCATAGAGAAATGTAAAACATAGAAAAACTTAATGTAGACACCAAATTTTGACACACCAATTATTTTCAAATATTGGGGGACATGTTTGTAATTTTTGGGCCAAATTTTAAATTTATCAATAATCTTGGAGGACAAAATAGTAATTTTTCTCTGTAAATGTTTTTTCCATTGCGCTTTGGGTGTAACACCCTAGAAATTCATGCCAAAACCATTCATTTTGTATTATGTTCATTAGGAAAAAAAAATGATGAGCATGTTGTACTTAGTGCCTTAAGAGTTGTACCTAGGAAATCTTGCAAGATTAATTATGGGATAACTAATTAAAATCACTTCTAATTACCTAGTGCCAAGTGGAGTCTTTCATGGTTAAGAAAGTCAAGACTTACTTTGGTTTTGTCTTGTTTTGATTGGCCACTACTTTTTCCAATTTATCTCCAATTCTTTTCATTTTTACTTAGCTTAGTTTTCTTTCTTTTTCTTCATTGTGGCCGGCTGTTCTCTTTCCCTTTTCTCTCCATTTTCTTTCAATTTTCTTGAAACTTTTACTTTCATTTACTCATTTTTGCTTCCAACTTCTTGGACTTTCATCTCTCAAGTTGGAACAAATCCACCATAGGAAGTGGGTTTCTATCTTTTCTAAGAAAAGTTCTAAACATATCTAAGGTATTTACCATGAACTTATCTTATTAATTTCATGTTTTAATTAGTTTTTATGCAAGTTTAAGACTAAGTTTCTTGTTAATACTACTTAGAGAAATTAGTTAGAACTTGAGAATTACTTGCTATATAAAGTGTTCTTGTGGTCAGATAGACTAGTATATGGCCTTTAAACCTTGAAAATTTATGTTTTATATGTGGTTTAGTTGAAGATTTGAGTTGGAACTTAAGAACACTTAAAACAGTCATGCTGGACCAGTTTTAGTAAAACTTTCATAACTTGGTGTAGATAGCTTGGATTCGAATGATTCTTGTTGTTTTAGAAACTAGATTCATAGGGCTTTCAAACGGTGTAAAGCTTGCATGGTGGTTCATTGTGTATTAACCGCAGAAAGCTTGCGAAGTTGGCTGAAAATTCGGTTCTGCGTAAACAGTTTTGATGAAGAGCCAACTTGGGGCCTGATTTTGAACCTGTTCTAGTTGGAATTTTAAGTGATGATCTTCGTGAAAGTTGTAGCCCTATAAACGTACTTTCAAACCATGTAATCACAATTCCCTAGTTCTTAGTGGATTGCCCCCAGTAATGGCACGCAGTTGGCTGAAAACCAACCCTGTGCAGAGTTGGGTGATGATTCTTGGAGTAGGGATTTTGAATTTGAGTGGAATCTTGATTGAATTTGAGTTTAAATTGAACATAGAAGTTGTGGTACATGTTGAATGGATTGGGTTGTTGAATTTTCTTGCAGGTTTAAAAATTTTGGTTAGTCCGATTTAAGGGAAAATGCTGCCGAAATTTCGGTAGAATTAAAAGAAGAAAAATGGATAAGTGAAATTTTAAGCTTAGAATGTGTTCAATTGAGGGAAATTTAAGTGTAGGAATTTTTAGAAATGATCTAGTGATAGATTAGACTTTCTTAGAATAAGTAAACTCTAAACCCTAGAAACCCTAAAACCAAAACCCTAGAAATAAGTGTATTTTCTTGACTTTTCTTACTAAATTTACTAGGATTTTAATTGAGTTTTTATGTTATTATTTCTTTTAAATTTCAGGGTCCGAAAACACATCACGACCGTTTCACGAGATATTTTCTTAGGCTTTCAAGGTGAGTGTCCTTATGTGTGTATGATGCATGAAATGTGATATTTTATTTGGTAAATATTATGCTAAGATTTAAATCACTATGTGAGTACATGTGTTACTTGAGGAAAGACGTGTACTTTATCACATCTATTCCGCAATGTGTTACATGCTTTCACTATTCAACGTGTTATTTGTGTGTGTGACTTCCGTGGGTGAGTATGGGAGAGATATAAGGTGATGGGTGTTATTCGGTGTGTGTTAATTTTCATATCTGAGTAAAGTCTCGAAAAGGGCTAACTCATGCTTGAACTTTATGCCTGACTTTGGACTTCCGTGGCTAACTTCACGGTTAGTCAACTTGGTGAGTTTGGGGTGATATAAGGTGATGTGGGGTATAGGTGTATGATATTCTTTCCTATATGAGTTTCATTCCTCGAAGAGGGTAACTCTGGATTGAATTTTTCAAGTATCTCGGACCTGAGCTTTTACCTCGGTCTCGATATCGTTGTTGTCTTGATCGTGTTCGATACTCCTGCGGTTAAGCTTGCTTCCGTAGTTGAGCCCTGTTTCCTCCTTTGACTACATGTTAAAGTAAATTGTTCATATCTTGATTTATTAATTTAAGTGCTCGATTATTTCATTTACTAAAATAATGAGTTCTTGATATGATTGCATGACTTGGACATTCACTGGGCTATTATAGCTCATTCCATTTTATTTGTTTTCCTTTACTCAGGTCACCTGAAAATTAAAGCTGGATCAACTAGTTTTTTATTACTATAAAAGTTTCAATTATTGTAATAGCCGAACTGTGTTAGGCTATTTTTGAGAAAAATCATGTATATTAGGACACGTATACTTTTGATGTGAATTGTACCGTATGTTAAATAAAATGAGTGTATTTTATTTATTTCATTTTATTTTAGTTTATTTTATTTTAAGTTAAGTACGCTCAGACGTTTGCGTGAGTGCGTATCGAGACCTGGCGAGAGCTAGGCAGGCAATTCGCTGAGCCCTTTGGTGTGCCTCTGGGTAAGGTGGGGCTTTCACATTGGGGGTTTTAAATTCCTATTTTACTTTCATGTGAAATTATTAATTTTTTATGATTTTTTTGGATTTAATTGGTATTCGTTTATATTTTTTACCAGCACAGGGGCAAAATGGTAATTTCACCTCGGGAACACCATTTTAGCTCATTTTAGGTTCTAAATTTATTTTTATAATTCTTTAAGCATGTTTCTAAATTTTCTTGATTTTTTTGGGAGATGATTGCTATTTTTTTCAATAAATACTGCGTTCAAGGGCAAAATCGTCATTTTACAGTTTAAATTCATTTTTCATCAATTTTTTAGTCATAAATGCATTTTCTAGTGTTTTAAGCTTATTTTTAATTTTTGGTAATTTTTTTAGGTCAATAGCTATTTTTCTGCAAATTTTCATTGTTTAAGGGCAAAATCATCATTTTACAGTTTCAATTCATTTTTGTTAATTTTGAGTTATACATGTATTTTCTAGTGTTTTAAACTTATTTTCAATTTTTGGTAATTTTTTGAAGCTAATAGCTATTTTTCTGTGAATTTTCATTGTCCAAGGGCAAAATCGTCATTTTACAGTTTAAATTTAGTTTTTGTCAAATTTTGAGTCATAAAGGCATTTTCTAGTGTTTTAAGCTTATTTTTAATTTTTGGTAATTTTTTTGAGGCTAATAGCCTTTTTTTGTGTATTTTTGTTGTTCAGGGGGAAAATCGTCATTTCACACCCCGAGCACTATTTTTTCAGCTTTCAACTCTAGCTTTTATTTTTGAAATCTACTTTGAATTCTTTTTAAAAATTTTAGAGATTGCTGTCATTTCTTTGTATTAAAAAATATTTTTTAAATAAAATTAGTATTTTTATTACCGGTGGCGTTTTTGTTATTTTATGGCATTCCTGGTGACCAAGACAAGTGGCCTATAAATAACCGTTTATAAGCAAAAAAACAGAAGGAGAAAAAAATGGAAAACCCTACAAACACTTTTGCTTTTGTGCCTTATGGATCAAAACACACACTTCACACCCAAATAAAAACACACACTAAAACGCCGTTCCTTTAACCTGGTTACTTCTCATCTTCAAAATCAAGAACGAATCACTGTTCATCAGATTCTTTACCATCTTCCAAAAGGTAATTTCTTATCTCTCTTCTCTTTGTTTTGATCCATTTTATTTCATTGTGTAAGCCTGATTTTGTCATTTTTTAATTGCTTGAAATTTGGTTAAACTGGGTTGTTGTTTTTTCTACAAATTTTCTAGTTTTATATTGTCTGATTCTGTTGGTTTTAATTGTTTGTAATTTAGGTTGAATTTGGTCGATTGTTCTGTTGTTGTTTTTCTTCTTCTTGAATTTTTCTAGGCTTATTCCTTCTTTCTTCCACCCCAGCCCCACCGTCCTTCCTTCTTTCTTCCACCCAGCACCACCGTTCAACCACCACTAGAACTGCTAGACAACCTCTAGAAAACACCACCAATCACTACTGCTAATCACGTTCACATAGCCACAACCATAAACCACTCCAATAGCTACTTCCACCAAGCCCGGAACCACTGTAAATCCTCTAATTCCCTCCTCCCCATAATCACAAGACTCACTGATTAACTTCAGCTTCACCATCACAAAGAGTCCCTCAACCTTCATCAGCCTTACAATTAACAAAATCTCTATCTCCCCTGCATCTCATTCCCACTGTCATAACCTCCCTTAAAACCACCATCCACATACAGAACTACCGCCACGAACTTCAAACCACTACCAAGACAGTCACAGCCTTCTGTCATTTCCTCCACAACCCCACTATTAATGACTACCACCATGCAATTTCCAGAATAGAATTAATTAACCAATCCAGAAGGCACTACTGTACTCAACAACCCTCCAAACAGTCCCAAATTGATAGCCAGCATCACCGCCAATAATTTCATCCCACTGCCACATCACAAGCCATCACAGTCAATTACAACCCCTGTGACAGCCCCACTTTACCCAGAGGCGCACCAAAGGGCTTAGCGGACTGCCTGCCTGGCTCTCGCCAGGACTCAAACACGCACTCGCTCAATACGTACAAACATACTTAGTACAGGATAAAACACATTTATAAAATTTACTTGAAAGTACAAATATCATTAATATATTTTACACACTAAAATTCACGTAGTATTTACAAGAATAGCCTAAACAAGTGGCTATCAAAATACATGAAATAGAACATGTACAACGTCCAAAATCAGCTTTTCCAGCTTTAGTATTTTGGGAAAACCTGGTTAAAGAAAACAAATGAACGGGATGAGCTATAATAGCCCAGTGAGTGCCCAAGTCATGCAACCATACCAAGAATTCATTATTTTATTGAACAAGATAATTGACAAGGTAAATAGACAGGTTGTGAACAATTTAATTAACAAGTAGTCAATGGCGGATACAGGGCTCAACTATGGGAGCAAGCTCAACCGCAGTAGAAGCAAGTACTGTTCATGTAACCATGATGTTAGGACCGAGATAATAACTCAGGTCTTTATCAAAGGACATGCCAGTATTATCATGCACGCCCTAACCACTGTTCACCTTATAACCTCCTGTACAAGCTACCACATCCAGGGAGTAATCTCGACCTTGGAGGGCCAACACGCGAGAAAGTTCAATCCAGAGTTGGCCTCTTTGAGGATTCACAACTCAAAAGGGAAAGAACAACACGCCCTAAAACACCCAGCACCTTATATCCTCCCAAGCCTGTCTGGGTTGACTATCCGTGAAGTAACGGTGAAGTTAGTCACGGAAGTCTCATGCACAAGTAACTACGTTGGATAATGAAAGCGTGTAACACATTGCGGAATAGATGTGATAAAGTACACATCTTTCCTCAAGTAGCACATGTCATAACATAACAATTACAAGTATAACATAATATTTCATTAATATAACATTCTCAAGTATGACAAAATATTTCATGCATCATGCACACATAAAGACACTCACCTTAAGTGCTTAAGAAAATATTTCGTAATACGGTCGCGATTCGTTTTCGGATCCTGAAATTTAAAAGAAATAATATAATGAAAGCCCGATTAAAACCCTAGTGAATTTAGTAAGAAAAATTCAAGAAAATACCCCACTTATTTCTAGGGTTTTGGTTTTAGGGTTTCTAGGGTTTAGGGTTTAGGGTTTTCTTATTCTAAGAAAATTTAATCTATCACTAGATCATTTTCTAAAAATTCCTGCACATCAACTTCCTTAAATTGAGCATATTCTAGGTTTAAAAATCTCACTTGTCAATTTTTCTTCTTTTAATTCTACCAAAATTTCGGCAGCATTTCCCCTTAAAATCGGACTAACCCAAATTTTCCTGCAAGAAAACAACCAACCAACCCATATTTCAACAAGTTCTACAACTTCTATGTTCAACTCAAACTCAAATTCATTCAAATTTCTACTCAAATTCAAGAGTTCTACTCCAAGAATCTTCAACCAAGTAACATATAACACATGAGATTTCAAGGTTTAAATGCTATTTACTAGTCTATCTAACCACAAGAACACTTTATCTAGCAAGTAAATCTTCAATTCTAACTAAATTCTTCAAGTAGTAATAACAAGAATCTAGATTTAAACTTGTACAAAAGCTAAAGAAAACTTGAAATTAGTAGGAAAAGTTCATAGTAGATACCTTAGATAAGCTTAGAACCTTGTGTAGGAAGAAGAAAAGCTCACTTTCTATGGTGGAATTACCCAAAATTTGGAGAGAAAGCTTCAAGAAGTTGAGAGCAAAATGAGAGGAAAAGAGAGAGAAGGATGGCCGGCCAAGAAGAAAGAAAAAGAGAAAGAAATAGGCTAGGAAAAATGGAAAAGAAATAAAGAAAAGGTGGGAAAAATAATAACCAATCAAAACATAACAAGAGTCAAGTTTAGGTTTAGACTTTTAAGACATTAGTGGTTAAGTTGGACAAATTTAATTGGTGGAGCTTTTTAATCTCTTATCACTTAGCAATTAGCAATATTAGGGCACAAATATTAAAGCAAAAAGAGAGAAAAATAGAGAGAGAGAGATCCGGCCACAAGAAGAAAAAGAAAGAAAGAAATTCGGCCAAAGAAGAAAAGAAAAGAAAGAAGAAATTTTGGCCAAGAGAAAAGAAAAAGAGAGAAGAAAATTCAGCCAAGAAAAAGAAAATAAAGCAAGAGAACAAGTGAAAATTTTTGAGTAAAATTGAGCTAAAATTTAAGTAGTCAAAAGACTAGAAAATAGTAGAATAAACTAATCAAAATTTAAACACTAATATAAATTAATGGTCCAATAAAATTATTCTAAATTTGGTACTTAGGTGTCCTAATTAATAATGAAAATCTTAGTTAATTAACCTAATTAACTCAAGAAATCTTCCAACTAATAAATCAAGGATTAACACTTAACCCTAAATAAAAGAATGTCTCTTGTAAGTGCATTTTCTAGGGTATTACAACCCCTCACAAGATCTAACACTATCTCAAAATCAAGCCAATCTGCCACCTCAAGATCATTTGCCAACATCACAGTTATTTGCTAATCTGTAAAGACAACCAAACCAAACCTGCAAACAACCAAACAGACACACAAAACACAAAACACAATTCACAACCCCACGCCCAATTCCAACTTCCACCAAGCCACCTGCAAAACAGTCAATACACAACCCAAACCACAATCCATCGACTGCTCCAACTCAACCCATCACAACAAAAGCCTTCAAACAGCTCCCCACTTGCAAATTCAACAATCTAGCAACACCATCAAACCACTGCACACACAAAAGTCTAGCAATCACACCAGCAAAACAACCACAATTATCATCCCAAGAACACAAAAAATTCACACATAAATCATTGGATTCATGCACAATGTGACAGCCCTACCTTACCCAGAGGTGCACCAAAGGGCTTAGCGGACTGCCTGCCTAGCTCTCACCAGGACTCGAATCACGCACTCGCTCAAACGTCCAAGTGCACTTAACCCAAAATAAAATGCATCCATAAAGAAATACATTCATAAAATTCACTTGAAAGTATAAATATCACAAGAGTTTTACAACCCAAAATATAAATAATATTTACATTAAAAGCCTACACATTTAGGCTGTCCAGATGCATTATACAAAACATGTACTAGGTCCAAAATCAGCTTTTCCAGCTTTAGTATTTTGGAAAACCTGGTTAAAGAAAAAAAATGAACGGGATAAGCTATAATAGCCCTGTGAGTGCTCAAGTCATGCAGTATACCAATAACAAATAAACCTTTAAGGATAATAATTAACAAATTTAATAAATAATGAACAAGCAATGTGAAGTGTAGTAAAATCAATGGCGGATATAGGCTCACTACGGGAGCAAGCTGAACCGCAGGAGTATCGATCATGATCAAGATAACAAGGATATCAGGACCGAGGTAAAAGCTTAGGTCCGAGATGCTTGAAAAATTCAATCCAGAGTTACCCTCTTCGAGGAATGAAACTCATATAGGAAAGAATATCATGCACCTATAACCCACAGCACCTTATATCACCCCAAACTCAACAAGTTGACTAACCGTGGAGTAACGGTGAAGTTAGCTACGGAAGTCCAAGGTCATGCATAAAGTTCAAGCATGAGTTAGCCCTTTTTCAGGACATTACTCAGATATGAAAATTAACACGCACCGAATAACGCCCATCACCTTATATCTCTCCCATACTCAACCACGAAAGTCACACGCACAAATAACACGTTGGATAGTGAAAGTGTGTAACACATTGCGGAATAGATGCAATAAAGTACACATTTTTCCTTAAGTAGCACATTTTATTTGATAATTATGTCAAGTATAACATCTCATCTCAGGCATCAAAATAACAATGTCAAGTATTACATGGCATTTCATTCATCATGCACACATAAGAACACTCACCTGAAGCCTAAGAAAATATCTCACGATAAGGTTGGGTCTCACTTCCGGATCCTGAAAATTCAAGAGAAATAGTCATAATTGTGACACCCTAGAAACTCATATGAAACTATTTTACTCGTGTATGTCCACTAGTAGCATAAAATAATAATGATACTAGTAGAAAAAGAGAAAACCCTAAAAGGTACTTAAAAGAAAATTCTTTCATTTGAAATCTAGTATTACTCTTGATTTATTAGTTGGAGGATTTCTTAAGTTAATTAGGTTAATTAACTAAGTTTCTTTCCTCATTGAGTAGAAAACCTAAGAATTAAACTTGGATTAAATTCATTAGATCATTAGTGTATCATAGTGTTTCATTTTAACTAGCTTATATTACTATTTTCTAGTTTTTTTTTTTGACTACTTAAACTTTAGCTCAATTTTTCTCAAAAAAATTTCACTCATTCACTTGCTTTATTTTCTTTTCTTGGCTGAATTTTTCTTCTCTCTTTTTCTTCTCCCTTGGCCGAAAATTCTTCTTTCTTTTTCTTTTCTTCCTTGGCCGAATTTCTCTCTCCTCTTCTCTCCCTCATGGCCGGATTTCCCTCTCTTTATTTCTTCTCTTTTTGCTTTAATATTTATGTCATAATATTATTAATTACTAGGTGGAAGAGATATTTTTAAGTCACCAATTAAATTAAACCAAGTTTACAACTAATGCCTAAAAAGCCTAAATCCTAACTTGCTTCTTGTAATATTTTTATTGGTTATTCTTTCTCCCATCTTTTTCATTATTTCTTTTCTACTTTCCTAGACTACTTCCTTCTCCTTTTCATTTTCTCTTGGCCGGCCTTGCTCTCTCTCTTTTCCTCTCATATTTCTCTCAACTTCTTGGAGCTTTTTCTTCAAACTTTGGGCAAATTTCACCATAGAAAGTGAGCTTCCCTTCCTTCTAAGCAAAGTTCTAGGCTTGTTGTAGGTATGTACTACAAGCTTTAACCATTAATTTCAAGTTTAATTAGTCTTTTGTACTAGTTTAATCTTGAGTTCTTATGATTTTTTACTTGAAGATTCATGCTTGAATTAAAGTATTACTTATTAGAGATAGTGTTTTCTTAGTTAGATTGAGTAGTAAATGACATTTAAACCTTGAAATTTCATGCGGTATATGTTGTTTGGTTGATGATTCTTGGAGTTGAATTCTTGAAATTTAGTGAATTTTGATTGAATTGGAGCTTGGATTGAACTTGGAAGTTGTAGAACTTGTTGGATTATGGATTTGATGATTGAAATCTTGATGGATAACAAGATTGGAAAGGCCGAAAATTAAGGGGAAATAATGCCAAAATTTTGCTAGAAACCCTAAATGAAAACCCTAGAATGTAAACCCTAAACCGTAAACCCTAAAACAAAAACCCTAGAAAAAAAAGGGGATGTTTCTTGAATTTTCTTACTAAGTTAATTAGGGTTTAAATCAAGTTTTCATTAGATTATTTCTTTTAAATTTCAGGACCCGAAAGCGAGACCCGACCTTTTTACGAAATATTCTCGTAGGCATTTCAGGTGAGTGTCTTTATGTGTGCATGATGCATGTAACGTGATATTTCCATTTGTAAATATTATGCTATGATTGCAAATATTATGCGATAAAATGTGCTACTTGAGGAAAGATGTATACTTTATCGCATCTATTCCACAATGTGCTACTTGTTTTCATGATTAAATGTGTTACTTGTGTTTGAGACTTCCGTGACTAACTTCACCTGTTACTTCACGGATAGTCAACTTGAACGTGCGTGGGAGGATATAAGGTGTTGGGTGTTTTAGGGCAGTGATGTTCATTCCCTTGTGAGTTGTTAATCCTCTAAGAGGCCAACTCCGGATTGAACTTTCTTGCGTGTTGGCCCTCCAAGGTCGAGGTTACTCCCTGGATGTGGTAGCATGTTAGGAGGTTATAAGGTGTATGGTGGTTAGGGTCTTGCTTGATATTACCGATATGACCCTTGGCAAGGACCTGAGCTATTATCTCGGTCCCAATGCCTTGTTTACATAATCGGTACTTGTTTCTCCTGCGGTCGAGCTTGCTCCCGTAGTTGAACCCTATATCCGCCATTGACTAATTGTTTATTTATTTGTTCATGTGCTGATTAAATATCTTGTTAAATTATTTTATTTTCCTGAAATAATGGATTTTTGGCCTGCCTGCATGACTTGGGCACTCACTGGGCTATTATAGCTCATTCCTTCATTTGTTTTCTTTACTCAGGTATTTCTCACGCTTAGAGCTGGGCATGGCGAGTTTAATTAAAATAGACATTTGTTCTTGTATTTTTGGATAACCAAGTTGTGTTGGTTATTATTGCAAATAATATGTATATTTTGGACATGCAAACTTTTAGTACATGGTTTGTAAACTTTTAGTGACTTTTGTATCCTAAGTTGAATTATGCGAATGTATTCTATTTTGGGTTAACTGTACGTGAATGTTCTGAGTGCGTGCTTGAGTGAGCCCTGGCGAGAGCTAGACAGGCAGTCCGCTAAGCCCTTTGGTGCGCCTCTGGGTAAGGTGGGGCTGTCACAAGTGGTATCAGAGCTTAGGTTTGAATCCTATCTTTAGTTCGAACTGTGTAGTGTGTCGGGTAGGAATCGGGATTTGAGTCAGTTACTCTTAGGCCTGATTACCCTAAGTTGGCTAATGTTCATTAGAAGGGATTTTTATTATTTATCCTATACTTAAATCTTGCAAGATATTCTAGGTACAACTTTTAAAGGAAAGGGTACAACATGCTAGTAAAAATAGAAAATCGATTCCCTAGTTTTTCTTGAATAATTTCGGCCCCCTTTTTTTTTTCCCTAATGGACATGATACAAAATAAATGGTTTTGCATGAATTTCTAGGGTGTTACATTTGAATGTGAGACCCCTCAAAAAGTCCCACATTGGTAGGAAAAAAAGAAAATGATTTGTATATAACATCCTACGTTTGGGCTACTAAATAACTTGGCTTAAGTATTTTGGGCCCGTGGTTTAAAAGCTCAAAAATTATTGGGCCAGCTCAGACACGGGATGTTACAAATGGTATCAGAGTGAACCTCGTGTGATCTCTGCACGAGGTGAGACTGGGCCTATCGTATTTGGGCCGGACTACGCAAGGAAGTGGATGAACTAAGTGCTGTGCGGGGCTAAGTGCTACGTCGACCTAAGGGCGGGAGCCACCTCTAGAGCCTGTACGAGCCACCTCTAGAATCCGATACAACCGAGTGGACAGTCCGGATTATGATATGGATTGGGCTTTGCGAGGACGCAAAGCCTGATAAGGAGGGGTGAATGTGAGACCCCTCAAAAAGTCCCACATTGGTGGGAAAAAAAGAAAATGATTTGTATATAACATCCTACGTTTGGGCTACTAAATAACTTGGCTTAAGCATTTTGGGCCCGTGGTTTAAAAGCTCGAAAATTATTGGGCCAGTTCAGACGCAGGATGTTACACACAATCTCTACTATCACCTTGCTACCTCCCCTGTTTTCGAAGGATGAATTGATTTAGGGAAGTTGTACGCTGTTTCTAGAGAGAACGAGTGAGACAGATTGAAAAAATGAGAGAGGAGAAGTGACTTTCAAAAATCTGAGAGAAAGAAAGAAAAATAAAAAAAAGGAATTGTAGAAAACATAAAAGAAAAAGAGAGAAATCAAAGAGGGGGGAAAGACAGTGTGAGAACAGAGAGAGCAGGGAGGAAGAAACTGGAAGAAAGAAAAGAAGCTGGAACAGTGACAAAGAGAGAAATCAGAGGAGGACGCGAGAGAGAGAGTGGCGAGGTAGAGAGGAGAAGAAGAGAAGAGGCGGATGTTAGAGAGACAGAGTGGCGAGGCAGAGAGAGGTGAGATTAAGAGAGAAAAGAAGAGTAGGCAGAGAGGAGAAAAAGAGAAGAGGGGAAATAGAGAAAAGAGAGCGGAGAGAGCCAAGGGGAGAGAGAGAGAGAGAGAGTAGGGAGAAAGAAAACGAACAAGGGAGAGATAGGAGAAGATTTGGGAGAAGAAAACAGAGAGGGAGAAGAGGAGAGAAAGAGGTGAGAACAACAGATTTTGTGAGGTTTTTCTGGGATTCAAGAGAAGAAAACCAACGGAGAGTGGGTAGGGGTTTTGGAAGAAAGAACCAAACTGTGGATGGAGAAAATTTTTTGGAATCAAAACAAAGAGAATGAGTGAGATGGAGTTCACGATTTGGGAATTTTGTTTTCATTTCTAATCATTTTTTAATTTATTTAGTTTAAGTTATGCTTTCTGTTTTGTTTCAATTTGGCTTTTGATTTGAGTTTTAATTTAGTTAAGTAATTTAGTTAATTAGATTAATCTAGTTTGTTTGTTAATTTAATTTTATTGTTTTTTTAGTTAATCATGAATGTATTGTCTATGGTTTGATGTTAATCTAGTGATCAGATTTCTTAAACTAGTGATTTTAGTTAATTAATTCATTTTAACATGTTATTTGTTTTGATTTTAGTAAATTAATTCAATTTTATCATTTTATTGGTTTTCTAGGTTATCTGATTGTGTAAAAAATAAAATCATGTTCTTTTGCCCTCCTCAAGATTTTCAGTTTTGTCTATGTGCCTAAAGTCTTTTTATTTTTGCGCAATTAAGGCCCTCTATAATATAGATTGACCACCCAAATTTTATATTTCTTTCAATTAAGGCCCTTAATTGTAATTTTCCCTACATTTGTTAGAATTCACTCTTAGTTTTCCCAACTTCACTTTAATTTTGCATTCCTACCCCCTTAGACTTATGTGAATTTCCAATTTCTACCCCCTAAGTCTTATAAAATTTTATTTTTAGTCCCTTAGTTGGTAAACTTTACATGTTTACCCCAATTTGTCCAATACTTCATATTTTTTTCTTTATTTATATTGTGATACCTTGACGTGTGTGTTCGTTTTTTAAGCTTTGGTACCAGGTCTCCAAAGAGGTATCCCGACTTATTGTTATTTTTTTTCTTTATGTGCTCCAATATGCTCCAATGTGATTTTATGCATTATTTTTACTATTATTTTTTTATTTCTTATTTTTTTCATACTTTTTGCATATTTACATACTTAATTTATTTAATTTTAAATTTTTATTATTATTTTGAAAGAATATAATATTTTGTATTTAGCTAGTCAATGTAATAGTTAGATTATTTTTCTCATAGTTTAGCAATATTTGTGTATTTAGATAGCAAATGTAATAGCTAAGTCGTTTTTATTTTTTTCCCCTTTAAATTTGTAACTTAAACCCCCCGATGTAATAGTTAGGGCATATTTGTTTTTCCGTGCTCGTGTGTTTATATGTCTTACCGCTTTCATTAGGATTTTGCATTTAGATATTATGCCTATGTGTTATGTGCTCCAACTTGACTTTACATGTCATCATATGTTTAATTTGCTTTTTTAATTCATGTTTTACTATTTTATTCATGTTTTATGTTATTTTGTGACCACACTAGTCCAAGATAGTTGTGGCTTTATCGTTTCCCCACTAGTCCAACGCTAGTGGGAATCCCTAGATAAGGCTAGTCCAACGCTAGACCTTTAGGGCATTTTAATGCTAGGTGCACTCGTGTACATTTCATGTCATTACATACACTAATTTTTTAGGAAATTTTCATTTTTGCATGATTTGTATATATTTATTATCTATTATCTATTTTTGACTAAAATTCAGTACATGACATTCAAGTTGGATCTCACTTAGAATTTAGGTCATTTTGTGTGATCAGACTAGAAATAGTCCCCTACTCACGTGGGAAGCGGTGCCATACATGCCGTTCCCCCCTCCGTGAGTAGAAATATTCAGTCACAAGATATTAGTCCCCGTACCTGTCATGTTGCATACCCACTTTCTTTCTTCACTTAATATATTATTATCATTTTCTTTTCTTTTTTGCATTTCATTTTTGCATTCACACTCGTTACTCCCTCGAGATCTCGACTCGGGTTTCACAATTAATGCGATAATCTCGACCAAGCCTCGACGGGACATTTCAACCCTCCCGATACTTACATTTTAGACTTAGGATTTGCATTCACTTAGATACATCCAAACGCGATAGAATGTAGGGTTAATTTAGAATATTTTTTATTAAACCTCGCAACTAACCTTGGCTAGGTTGAAAGGGTGCCTTAGGCGCAAGCCTTTGCCTTCCCTTTCTTCAAATGTGACTCCCAGGCCTTTTTCTCTCGTTTTTCGTAGACTGGAGTCGAAAAAAGGTTTTAAATAATTTTTCTAAATTTTTTTTTGTTTAAACGATTTTTTTGGGTGACTTGGTAGACCATAACTCAGTACCAAGTGGCGATTCCATTTTTCAAAATAAAACCCTTTTTCAAAATTTGTTGACCAAAACTGTCGCACTTTTTTAGTTACGGCCTTATTTTTCTTTTAAAATACCATTTTCTACTAAATAACACTTTTTCACTAAAATACAATTTTTTCTCACACATGCACAGTTTTTTCAAAATTCTATCTTTTCAAAAAGGATCTCAGACCGGACCGTCTTTTTTGGGACGCGACAGTCAACGACCCTACTACTACCCTTTGCTTACGATTTTTAGGACACAACACTTAAAACCACTGTCAAACATTGCATTCAAATCAATTGAAAAATTAAAATTTAAAAAAAAATTTGTCCCAATGTATAGCATCAAACCCATTTGAAATCAAAGTTCATTTCAAATCAATCATTCCAAAAAGTTTGCCCTAGTATGAATCGATTTTTATTCGTTTTGCCTCAAGCATTTAAAATCAAAATTTTTTCTTAAAAAATTTGCCCCAATGTCAATTTTGAAATCAATCTTTGAATTGAATTGTGCCCTTGATCAAATGATCATTATCTTTTAAAAAAAATTGCCCGAGTTTTTATTCTCGATGAAGGCCTCAATTGATGACGATGTGATCGCACCTGCTAAAGAAAAAGCAACTACAATTGCAAAGGTGATGTCACCATCTGGTGGTCTCTTGACTCTACTAGCACATATAAACATGAGTATTTTCATCTTGAATCTCTGATACGATATCCTGCCTGACTTTCTGCAAGTTTTGTGAATTCAATGGCCTTCGATTAATGATTCAGATCAAATCTCCCCAAATAATCTTGCAATTCATGCGTGGCTCTAGCTTCTAATAAATTTAGAATTGCCTTTGCTTTTATTTCAAATTCAACCAAATTAAATGTCAAAATTTTTCAGAGCATGAATTGATCAGAAAATGCTTCACATGCAATAATATAAAAGAAATTTTGTATAGTAAACAACACGAAACACACAAAGAATAAATGAAATACAATTAAATGAAACATTTTTCAAAAAAAAAAGATTTTGAAGTGATTGCTTAAAAGATGCCTTTTGATCCTTGGATGTCATTCCCATTTGAATTTTGAAATTGCCACCAAATGATCAATATAGACGAGAAACGTCAAGTAATTGTGGTCACCAACTTCCAAATGAATTCCATGTCAACACACTAGCTTTCTCACTTATGAGCCCTCAACTGTAGCAGTTAATAGACCAGAGTATCTTTTCGAATTTTGAACGGCAACATCCAAACTAGAGATAGTCATTCCCTTTTTATTAAGACAGACTAGTTTTTGGAAAGCTTTTTGGCATCAATAAGGCAATTCTCCCTTGACGAATTTGGAATAGATATATTAACGTCATATGCCAGTTGATTCGCAAATTTTCATTTCAAAATTGTCACAAAATACAGACCAAAGCCGGTGACATTCTTGGCTTTTGAAATAGGATGGGTAATGTGCTGAAAATGTTGAGGCTGGAAAGCAAAATTCATGAAGGGTTTAAACAACTTGAGATCACATTTGCAAAGAAATTTGCCCTAGTTTTGACAATTTCCATTCTTCTTACAAATTTTTCACTCCAACTTTGCTATTTGTATTGTTTTTCCTCTCTTTAATGTGTATCTAATTTATAGGTGTTTAGAAAGTAAATTGTGTGGTGTTAATTAGGAAAATTTGGTCTTTTTGGAGTAATTTTATTTGAGGAAAGTTATTTTAGGAGAATGGAACTTATTTGTATTGTTTTCAGCAAAAAGAAGTGAAGGAAAGTGGATGGAATGGAAAGTGCCAAGAAAGAACAAAGACAGTCAAAGTTCCAGCATTCTATTTCGTGCGAACCATCTGGTTCGATTGAAACAGAAGGTATCGCTGTAGAATCACGATTTAAGCGATTTATTTCCTTTTCCAACTCAAAGACTTGATTTTCTAGAAGGAAAAACATGGATATATATTGGAAAACACGAAAATACAAAGGAGAAGCGACGGCGACCCTAGAAAAACACCCTATAACACAAGAAACATCAAGAAGGAGATCAAGAGGAAGATCAAGAACTCAAGATTCCAAATTTTTATTCTTCTCTCTCTCTTTTCTTTATGAATTCTTTAGTTTGTATGGATGTTATTATTTTGGATTGTAAGACCATGAGTGGCTAAATTTGTTATTTGGGATTAATGCTCTAAACATGATGTTCTTTTGATTAATCTATTTATGAGTCGTGCTTTTATTATGTGATGATTGTTATACTTAATGCTTAATCATGTTTGACTACCATGGTTATGATTTATATGGTGCTGCGCATTGAGAGATAGTAGCATAATAGATCTACAATCATCAATCTACTCACTTGTTGGCAAGAGATTGTGATACGTAATTAGATACCCATAAGAGTTGCTCATATAGCCTTCTTAGGTTGATTGTCTAACAGGTTAGCACCATGAGAGTGGGTTAATTTGCTCTGAAAATTGATCTAAATAAGGTTTAATTGATGCCTATTGGAAAAACTCGGGTCATAATAAAGCATGGATAATTCATAGATTAATTAATTGAATTGATTGTGGGTGAGTATTAATTCCTAATCTTCGTGGGTTGATTGATTCTTCTCTAGATTTAATTGCTTGTGCGATTTTAGTTTAGCTAATTTAGTATTAATTTAGTTGCAATATACTCTTAGTTGAGAATTTACTATGAGTTTTTTAACTTCAATTGGAAGCCTTAAACAAATAAAAGCGAATTGATAGGTGGCTAGGTAACTAATCCTCGTGGGAACGATCTCTACTCATCATTATATTACTTGTTATGATTCTGTATACTTGTAGAAAATGTGCAACACTCTTTTTCATTTTTCAAAATATTTGCCCCAACTTTACTTATTTTCTCGGGCTTTCTCTTTTAGTTGTCTTCATTTCTCTCCCCTTTTTTTCTTTTCTTTTTTTTGGAAACACAAATTGAAAAAATTTTTGCTCCAATGTGGGATGAAACTACTATAAAATTGTCCCGGTGTGGGGTGCGACCTTCAAGTGGTTGGTCAAATGAAAATCATATATTCTGGAGGCTCAAAGGGTAAGCTAGAGAAGAAAAAGACTTTTTTTTTTTTGCTCTTTTTTTCTTTTTTGAAAAGAAAGATGGCCCGGCTTTGATCTGTCTCTTTTGCAACAATTTTTAAAAAAAAATTTACTAAATCAAATGAGAAAGTCGTTTATGGTGTCTGAACTAATGATCAAGGGAAATATAGACTATCCACTTTTGCTAGAACGCGATAACACTTCTACTCTTTTTCTTTCTGGATGAGGAAGATCATGCTTCAACTGATCTGAACTTTATTCAAATGTTATTAGCCTGCAAAAAAAATCATAAGAACTTGTGTGTTAATCTGCTCAAAATTATTCCTATCTCAAAATTCTAAATTTGAATGAAAAATATACAAATTGAGTCAAATCCACACTAAAATAAACAACTCAAAAGCATAATTTTGACATTGTCAATTGCATGGAATCATTGTCTGCCCTCAAACGATTTGGAAAATGCGAGATCAACTAATGATTCAAGCAATGAAATTACACATGTACGTTCTAAAATGTATTTCTTCAAGACCAAGTAAATGAACATTATGCAGTTTATTGTCTTGCCTTTAATACTCATAATATCAAGCAAAGGAGAAAGAATTATATCACAATTAAGCAATTTCACTTAATTTCTTCGCCTTATTGAATTTCACAAGTAAACGAATCATATAATCAATCGGAGAACGTCACATGTCTCTAATCAATTTCATTTTTCACTTGAGGGATATTTGTAATATCCAATTAATCACTCAAGATATGAGAATGTCTTTTGACGCGAAAACTGATATTGGTTATAAAGTTTCCGGTTACTCAACACCTCAATCTATAAGCAAGTAGCAAAAACTGTATTTGAGAAGTACAATTGCCTTTTTATTCAAGAATCGACATTGGTTAAATGAAGACTCCTGATTACTCAACAATTTACTTACTCAAATTTATGATGCCTTACTCATAATTCAAGTTCCTTTTGATGCGAAAGTTGACATTTTTGGATGAAGACCCTCGGTTACTAAGCACAAGAACCATTGAAGTAGAAAAACCACATCATTTTTCTTCTTCTTTTTCTTCCTTTTCTCTCTTTTTTTTTTTTATTCTTGCAGTATAACAATCCCTCATAATGGGTTTTACGTCATAGATTGCATGATTGCACTAACTGATCATAATTAGCATTTAATGTGTGAAATTAAGTAAAGAAGAGAAATTTTCATCAAACATACAAAATTTAGACGTAATTCCAATCACTTTACAAGACATACTTTCTATAAGAACAAAACTCCAAACCACATGATAATCACTTCTAAGTACCTGAAGAAAGCATTTGCCAAAGTACACAAAGTAATTTCAACAAGTAGTGGAGTTAGACAAAAATCACTATTGTGAGCAATAACTCACAAGCATGTGACATCACCTTATTTTAATCTTACAATAACTTATACAACACGTTCCAAAGGTAAATAAGAAACTGTGGATATGAAACAATAGACTCCCCTTGTGAAATAGTTGAAGTCATATCATCTGCACCTTTGTTCCTTTTGTTGTGCTTGAATTCTCCAAACATTCATCCAACTTGCTTTGTAAAGCTTGCTAAACATTTTAAAGGTCTCTGGAGTAAAACTGCCTGTTGCCCTAGCTCCTTAACTCATTTCTTGGTGCCAATATTTGTAGCTTCTTTCTCTTTCAGGTTAAGTTTGGATTCCCTTTTTTGTACCATTCAGATTCCTTAACACAAAGTCCAAATTCCTTTTCGGTGTCACTCTAGCTCCTCATCAACAACTTGTGTTATTTCGAAATCCAAAGAGATATCGAAGTGGCAATCATCCATTTCAAGTAAGGTGACATCCAAAAACCATGGGCATTTATTTTCACCTTTTAAAGAAATGAGTAAAAGACATGAAAATAACTAAATAAATACACAAAGAGAAAAACTTTCATTTCATTGAATTCGAACTCATACTTTCTTAAATAGACACATAACTGGCATCAACCTTTGGGAAAGCAGTAAACACATTCCAAGTCAAAAAGAAGTTTCTTAAAAGTAAATAAAAACTCACGACTATTTTTAATGAAAGCAAAACATGATATGAGTCGGATACCAAAACCATTTGAAAAAAGAAATCCATTCCAGGGCTCTATCTGGAAATAAATTTTAAGGCAATCCTAAATTCACCGTCATTTCCTCAGCACAAGAGACTGATCAGTTGTCTAGTTTTTTCAGCACTCATTCTTTGATGACCTCAAAACCAGTAGTATCGGATGTTCCCGCTACCATGAATTTCTCATCTAGCGTTATCATTCCAATAGTAGGCTCGTGTTGAGGCAAAGGATTGTTGTCAACATTAGGATCCTATCTTTCCCCTCTCTGAACATGATTTCTCCATCATCGATCATGTCTTGGATCTTATGCTTCAATTCCCAACAATTGGTCGTAGTATGCCCTAGGCTTCCCGAATGATAATCACAAATAACTTGAGGGTCATAGCCACGAGGTAGCCTATTGGGGAAAGTTTTCTCTAGTATGGTGCCAATCTTGCCTGCTGCCTTCAACTACTCAGATATTTGATCAACAAGGCGACTGAGGGGAGTGAAATCTCTGAAGCATTTTCGCAGTTGGTTGGCTTGACCAACAACTGCCTGATGTTGGGTAAGTGGAACATAGGTGTTAGGATGAATTAGCCTTGGGTAGGATTGAAATGGAGAATACAAATTATTTTGCATTGGGGGTTGAAAATTCTAGAATATGGGTCGAGCATTCGGATAAAATGGCTGTGCATTCATTGGTTGGGCTTGGGTATGAAAAATTAGTTGAGGACTTGGTGAAAAAACAAGGAAATGAGGTATTAGTGGATGGTATTACAGATAAGGGGTACGATGGTTTGTGTTGGTTTGGAATCTGGGTTTGGGTTGCGAGCCTTGAGTGAGCACAAAAACTAATTCTCCTTCCTTCTGTTCGGCTTTCTTTCTAGCTGCTTTCTTCAAATTGTTGTTGTTCTATAAAATTTTCACTTGTAGTTTCATGGTTGCTATTTCTACTATTTTCCCTTTCTTCACTCCTCTCTCAATGGCTTCTACCTGTTCAGTAACTTGGGTGAAGGTTTTTTCGGTTGAACCCACAATGGCTTGGTAATAGGGCGGGTCCTGATTATTAATGAAAAGTTTGATCATCTCATTCTCATCGATGGGTGGATGCAATTTGGCAACAACATTTCGCCACCGCTGGCCATAAGTCAAATAGCTTTTTGATGGTTTCTTCTTTAGTTCTAACAGAGAAAATCTGTCAGGTACCAGATCGCAGTTGAATTCATACTGCTTGATGAAAGCCTGTGACAAGCCAATCTAGTTTTGAATTTTTGAGAAGTCTAGTATCAAATATTACTCTAACTCATCTTTCTCCAAACTCTCTCCAAAAAGTCTCATTGGCAACTTGTCATGTCTAGTTGGCCTTCCAAGTTTGTTGCGGAACATTTTGAGGTGCACCACAGGGTCCCCACTGCCATTATACTTAGAAAATTCAGGCACCTTGAATTTTGGTGGCAATTGGGTATCTGGGAACATGCAGAAATCCTCGGAGTCTAATTTTCCATATCTATCAAGTCTCTGGCTATCCTTAATAAAATCATCGAACGTGTCCAATCTCCTCAATAATGCCTTGTCTGCTAGAAAGGGATTTTCATCTCTCATAGGGGGTTCCATCTCTACTCTGCCCTGATACCCAGTATCAGTACAAACTGACTTGTGTTAAGAGCTGGTGGTAACTGAGTGTTCTGGGTGAATTGAGTGGCTTGTTAAGGGTAATAATGTTGGCTCGGAGCATTCTGAACATTTCTAGGGCTGGTTGAAATATGAATAGGCAGTTGAAGATTTTGACTAGGTGGAGATGGAATCTCAGTATCCTGAGTATTCAGATATGAGACTTGTATTTGGACAGGTAGGTCATTGTTATTCGTATCTGGGGTGCCTTCACTTGCATTAAGCTGGGTTTGTTGGATTTTTCGAGTGGGGGTACCTTCGAGGTGGAGCCATTATTGTTCATTTTGCTTATAAAATGAGCAATGATTTGACTGTGAGAGGATACTTCATGAGTTATGTCATTCATCTTGGTTAACATTTCATTCATTTGCACCCTCAGTGTAGTCAGTTCAAATGTCTGATTCCCTACTAGCACTTTGAAAGAATCCGGATGGTTACTCATGTTTATATGCAGTAGCTTGATGTGAGACAGCGTGTAAATCGGATTTCGGTGAAAAGAAGTTATGATTTAAAGTACCTGAAAGATGGGAATCGAAAAAACATGATTTAGGTGTTCATGTTGCTTAACACTGTCAAATTTTATTTTGAGAAAGAAAAAGAAAGTGATCGAAGTTAGTAAATGTATAGACAATTTGGATGCATGTCCTAGGGAGTGCCCTTATTGTGCCAAGGGTAGGCCTAGCATGAAATGCGGTCCTTTAGGGTGACCCCCCCCCCCTTTTCTAATAAAAAACGTGCCAAATTCGTCGAGAAGAAAATGCTTTTGTTTTGCTTGTGCTACCTTACCTAGGGTCTCACCCATCAGGATGGTAATGAAAATGTAAACATGCATGTCCTTTTAGGGTTATGTACCTAAGATAAAAGTGTGGCTTTCCTATCATGGGATTCCTAACATGGCATTCCATCTTGGGTTTATACATGATATCAGTTTATTAAAGTAAGTTAAAATATGTGAAAATGCCAAATTTGAGAAATGTCCTAAAGATTTTTTATCTGATAATGATGCAAGATTTCTTCGAGAAAGATGGACCATAAACTGTACAAAAGAGGTTATTGACTCCAAAAATATTTGATTGAAAAATCGAGCCTTCAGGAGGTTACGGGACACAACATTGAAAGAAAACAAAAATCATGACTTCATCTAAAATATACAAATCAAAATACTAGTTTATTAAAGTCAAATGAAATATGTGCTAAAATCATTTTTTGCACAATGTGGGATGGGAGGGTGGGGGATATGATAAAAATGACGTATAAATTTCTTTGAAAAAAGGATAAATTCAAACTGTGCAAAAGTTTGACCACTTGGGTACATTTATTGATTTTGAAAAAATTTGGTTTGTACAAAACTGACAACTACATCCAGGATGTGTAAACTTTGAAAAATTTCTGAAATTACAACTCTTATTTAAGAATATACGAGCCAAAAATCAAATTTTTGAGCACATTTTTTTTATAAAAAACCTATAACAATTTAACCCTTGTATTTTTCTAACATTTTATGAAAATCTTATTTCCATCTTTCTTGAAGAAATTAATTTTGAAAACGAAATTTAAACGTGTCGAAAGAGGGTTGGCTTCCTACTAGAGCACCATGCCAGGGCCCTTTATTCTATGATTGTGAATGCAATCAAAGAATAAGAAAGAGTGTGTTAATTTATTCAACAAATAACACATAATACATTGGTGAAGACAAATGATACACATACATAGCAGTAAATGGCATAACAAGGAAAATAAAAGAGGTGGGTCCCCTCCTCTCGTGCTTGGTTTACCTAACAGGGTAAGGCTGATTCTACCCTAGGTTATTCTACATAGATAGATGAAGTTGGGCTCACTAATGCATCTAGACTCAATTAGGCTGTTGATTCCCAAGCCTTCAGACCTAAGGGTAAGGGTTATCAATCCCAAAGCCCTTGGTCGATTGCTCAAGTGATCCCCCGGACACTACTACGTGCACATCGTGCCCCAACCATATGTCCAAGTGGATCTTAAAGTCCCCAAATCTCTAGGCTCATGGACTTAAGCCGAGTGTTCGTGTGATCTCCCAAATATGGTTACGTGCAAATCGTGCCACGCTCACATGCCTAAGGAGATCAATCTTATTCCTAATCGAGACGGGAGGGGGATAACCACCAAAATAGAAAAAGGGTAAAAACATCAAATACATGTATGGAGTGGTCCTCACTAGAGGAGGGAATACAATAGTAACACACGTGGGCTGTAAGGGTAACTGACCCCTTCCCCAAATGGAAGCGCGGTTGGATAAAGCAAAAGTAAATAAAACATATATCACACAAGTAGCCGAGAAACGGGAAGTGTGTGAGATGTAAAAGAAAAACCTAAAAACCTAGGAAAGAAAAATGCAATCCTAACATCCAAACGCGATGGAATAGAAGGGTTAAAGAAGGAAAGGATGATTAAGCCATGTGCTCGAACGTACTAGTGATCCCAAGTAGAGCCGCCAAAATCTATCACGTCTGAAATCGATAAGGTACTGGTGGGGTCGTTGACTGTCACGCCCTGAAAAGGCTGTCTTGTCCGGTAACCCTTTTCAAAAAGAAAGTTTAGGAAAAATTGTGCGTGCGAGAAAAAATTGAGTTTTTATAGGAAAAGTGTTATTTAGAAAAAATGATATTTTAAAAGAAAACAAGACCGAGACTAAAGGTGCGACAATTTTGGCCAACTAATTTTGAAAAAGGGTTGTATTTTAAAATGGAGTCGCCACTTGGTATGGAGTTAGGGTGTACCAAGTCACCCGAAAATCATTTAACAAAACAGAAATAAAATTTTAGAAAAATTTTTGAAAACGCTTTTTTGACTCCGGTCTACGAAAAAACGAGAGAAAAAGGTCTGGGAGTCACATTTGAAGAAAGGGAAGGCAAAGGCTCGCACCTAAAGCACCATTTCTGCCTAGCCGAAGCTAGTTGCGAGGTTTAATCAAATTTTCTAAAGTAACCCTAAATTTTATCGTGTTTTGGATGTATCTATATGAATGCAAATCTTAATCTAAATGTGGGTATCGAGAGGGTCGAAATGTCCTGTCGAGACTTGGTCAAGATTATCGCATTAATTATGAAACTAGGGTCAAGACCTCGAGGGAGTCACGAGTGTCTATGCAAAAATGAAATGCAAAAACAAAAGAAAAATAGCAATATAGATAATAAGTTGTCAAAGACAGTGGGTATGCAACATAACGGGTACGGGGGACTAATAACTCGTGATTGAATGTTCCTACTCACAGAGGAGGGAACGACATGTACTGTAGACACCAAATTTTGACACACCATTTATTTTCAAACACCGGGGGGCATGTTTACATTTTTTAGGACAAATTTTAAATTTTTAATAATTTCAGGGGGGCAAAATAGTAATTTTATCTGTAAATATTTTTCTAACAATTTTTGGGGGCTTTAAATTCATATTTTTACTTTTATATGAATTTATTAATTTCTTATGATTTTTCCAGATTTAATTAGTATTTCTATATTTTTACCAGCATAAGGGCAAAATGGTAATTTCATCTCGCGAATACCATTTTAGCTCATTTTAAGTTCCAAATTCATTTTTCAAATTCTTGAGGCATGTTTCTAAATTTTCTTAATTTTTTGAGGTAAACAGCTATTTTTCTGCTAATTTTCATTGCCCAAAGGCAAAATCGTCATTTTATAAATTAAATTCATTTTTCACCAATTTTGAGTCAAAAATGTATTTTTCCAGTGTTTTAAGCTTATTTTTAGTTTTTGGTAATTTTTTTTAGGCCAATAATTATTTTTCTGCTAATTTTCATTGCCCAAAGGCAAAATCGTCATTTTACAAATTAAATTCATTTTTCACCAATTTTGAGTCAAAAATGCATTTTCAAGTGTTTTAAGCTTATTTTTAATTTTTGATAATTTTTTCAGAGACGATTACTATTTTTTCTGTGAATTTTCATTGCCTAAAGGCAAAATTGTCATTTTACAAATTAAATTCATTTTTCACAAATTTTGAGTCAAAAATGTATTTTTTAGTTTTTTAATCTTATTTGTAATTTTTGATAATTTTTTGAGGTCAATAGCTATTTTTCTGTGAATTTTCGTCATCCAAGGGCAAAATTGTCATTTCACATTCCAAACTCATTTTTCACCAATTTTTGGATCCCAAATTCGTTTTTAGGTTTTAAGCATGTTTCTAGGTTTCTAATTTTTTTTAGAGTGAATTAGTGTTAATGAATTTATTATTTACATTTTTCTTGATTTTTTTTTCATTATTGTGAAAGAATAAATTTTTAAAGGATAAAGTTGTAATTTTTGTAGTCAAGGGTATTTTGGTCTTTTAATCATTTCTTGGAGGTTAAGATTTGTGCAGTATAAATACCCACTTAGGGATTAAAAAAAATAAAAGAAAAAGAAAAACCCTAAAACACTTCTTCTTTTGTGATTTTTAGATTAAAAACACACACACTTCACACTCACTACACACACTAGAGCCGCCAGTTTTATTTTCTGCTTACTGTTCCTGGTTTCAATTTGCTGTTCATCCTTCTTCAAGTTAAAAGGTGAGTTATTTTTTTTAATTTAATCCATTTTGTTTCTATTCTTGTATAAACCTGATCAATTGAATGTATTTTCTTGGTGATTTTGGTTGAACATTTTGCATTTTGTTTTGTTGTTGTTTCTTTTTCTTTCGTTCCTTTTCTGGTTTTGTTTTTCATATCTGGGTCCTGTTTTGTACTCCATCTCCATCGTTCTGGGTTCAATTTTTCTCTCATCGTCTGTCCCTCCTCCTTCTTCCATCACCAATCACCACCATCTCAAGTCCAGAAACAATCTGTCACCACACAAACAGTCAATTCGAACTCCAGTTCATCCAATTCAATCATCACCAACATCATCAGCCTCCTACAAAGCAAACAAAAATCTGCAAAAGCCATTTCGGCCCCGACCCACCATCAGCCCCCTACTACCAACAATCGTAACAAACAACCCATAACCTGCAAAAGAAAGGAAAAAAGATGCAAAACATGTGACAGCCCCACCTTACCCAGAGGCGCACCAAAGGGCTTAGCGGACTGCCTGCCTAGCTCTCGCCAGGTCTCGAGTCACGCACTCACGCAAACGTCCGAGCGTACTTAACTTAAAATAAAATAAACTAAAATAAAATGGAATAAAATAAAATACCCTCATTTTATTCAACATAAAGGTACAAATCACATCAAAAGTTTACATGTCATTAATATACATGATTTTTCACAAAGATAGCCTAATACAGTTCGGCTATTACAATAACGAAGACATCTAGCATACTCAAAATTAGTCGTTCCAGCTTTAATTTTTCAGGAAACCTGGGTAAAAGAAAACAAATAAAAGGAATGAGCTATAATAACCCAGTGAGTGTCAGAGTCATGCAATCATATCAAAAATCTAATATTTTATTGAACAAAATAATTGACAATTTAAGTAGACAAGTTATGAACATTTCAATTAACAAGTAGTCAATGGCGGATACGGGACTCATCTACGGAAGCAAGCTTAACCGCAGGAAGAGCATGCACTGACCATGAAATCATGATGTTAGGACTGAGATAATAGATCAAGTCTGTATCAAGAGTCATGCTAGTATTATCAAGCAAGCAAGCAAGAACCCTAACCTCCAGTTCACCTTATAACCTCCGTACAGGCTACCACATCCAGGGAGATATTCTCAACCCTGGAGGGCCAACAAGCAAGCAGGTTCAATCCGGAGTTGGCCTCTTTGAGGATTCACAACTCAAAAGGGAAAGAACATCAAGCCCTAAAACACCCAACACCTTATGTCCTCCCACGTGCAGTCGGGATGACCATCCGTGAAATAACGGTGAAGTTAGTCACGGACGTCTCAAGCACAAGTAACACATTGGGTAAGGAAAGCATGTAACACGTTGCGGAATAGATGCGATAAAGTACACATCTTTCCTCAAGTAGCACATTTAATCATATAGCGATTGCAGTCATGACATAATATTTACAAAATGGAAATAGCACATTACATGCATCATGCACACATAAAGACACTCACCTGGAATGCCTATGAAAATATTTCGTAAGGTAGTCGCGATTTCGCTCTCGGGTCCTGAAATTTAAAGGAAATAATCTGATGAAAATCCGATTTAAACCCTAATTAATTTAGTAAAGAAATCCAAGAAATATCCCACTTATTCCTAGGGTTTTGGTTTTAGGGTTTCTAGGGTTTAGGGTTTTAGGGTTTTCTTGCCCTAAGAGGATTTTGCTCATTACTTGGTCATTTTATCCAAAAATTTCTGCACGCTAACTCTCCAATTTTAACATGTTCTAGGTTAGAAATCTCTACTAGCATTTTTCTTACTTTATTTCTACCAAAATTTCGGCAGCATCTCCCCCTAAAAATCGGACTAGCCAAAATTTTTCCCTGCATGAAAAATCAACCACCCAATCCATTTCAACATGTTCTACAACTTCTATGTTCAATTTAAACTCAAATTCAATCAAGATTCCACTCAAATTCAAAATTCCTACTCCAAGAATAATCACCCAAATCTGCACAGGGTTGATTTTCAGCCAACTTCGTGCCATTGCTGGGGTCACTCCACCAAGAACCAGGGAATTGTGATTACATGGTTTGAAAGTACGTTTATAGGGCTACAACTTTCATGAAGATCATCACTTAAAATTCCAACTAGAACAGGTTCAAAATCAGCCCCCAAGTTGGCTCTTCATCAAAACTGTTTACGCAGAACCGAATTTCAGCCAACTTTGCAAGCTTTCTGCGGTTAATACACAATGAACCACCGTGCAAGCTTTATACTGTTTGAAAGCCCTATGAATCTAGTTTATAAAACAACAAGAATCACTCGAATCCAAGTTATCTACATCAAGTTATGAAAGTTTTACTAAAGCTGGTCCAGCATGACTGTTTAAGTGTTCTTGAGTTCAAGCTTAAATCTTCAAGTACTACTAACAAATACTTAGTATAAAACTTGAACAAAAACTAAATAAAACTTAAAATTAATAGCAAAAGTTCATAGTACATACCTTAAACAAGCTTAGAACCTTGCTTAGAAAAGAAAGAAGCTCACTTTTTATGGTGAATTTGCCCAAGATTTAGAGAATAAACTCCAAGAAGTTGAGAGCAAAAATGAGAGAAGAAGAGAAAAGAGAATGGCCGGCCAAGAGGGAGAAGAAAGAGAAAGAAATAGGCTAGAAAAAATGGAAAAGAATTAAAGAAAAGGTGAGAAAATGATTACCCAATAAAATCATAACAAGAGTAAAGTAAAAGAGGTAGTCTTTTAATGCAAGAGAGCTAACTTGGGTGAATTTGATTGGTGGAGTTCATTAACCTCTTATCACTTAACACTAGCAATATTAAGACACAAATTATTAAAGCAAAAAGAGAGTAAAAATAGAGAGAGAGAGAGAGAAACCGGCCCTAAGGGGAAAGAAAAAGAAAAAGAATTTTCGGCCAAAAAGAAAAAAAAAGAAAAGAAAGAGAAAAAAATTTCAGCTAAGGAAAAGAAAATAAAGCAAGAAAATAAGTGAAATTTTTTGAGTAAAATTGAGCTAAAATTCAAGTAGTCAAAAGGCTAGAAAATAGTAGAATAAATTAAGCAAAATTTAAACACTAATATAAATTAAATGGTCAAGTAAAATTATTCTAAATTTAGTACTTGGGTGTCCTTGCTTAATAATGAAAATCTTAGTTAACTAACCTAATTAACTCAAGAAATCTCCCGACTAATAAATCAAGGATTAACATTTAACCCTAAATAAGAAAAAAAATGTCTCTTGTATGTGCATTTTCTAGGGTGCTACAAAACAGTTCTAACCTAGTCATCCGAAGAAACAAAAATCCTCAAATCTATGCCAAACAGTCTGACCATTATCCAAATTTCCATTGCAAACTTCTTCTTCCTCCACTATAAGACACTCTCACTACCACCGACAGCTTCACAAGCACCAGCAAATCATAGCCCCATACACCATTGGGCCATCAGTCACCATTTTCGGCCAGAGAGAAAACAAAAATTTCATTTCCTCCATCTCCAATTGCCACCCCTGCCACATGACAATTTCACAACAATACACACACACCACTCAATTTCAACTATCACACATACAACAACAAATTCAATTACGCCCACACACACTTAATCAATCACACATCTGAACAATCACCTACATATTCAGAAAATTACACAAAGCACCACAACCCCACCATCATCGCGCACCATAACCATAATCAACTGGTGACCCACGCTCCACTGCCATCCCCCCTTCTCAGCCAAACAGCCCCCAAACTGCTTCCTTTAACCTGCAATTGCAAACCCAAAATCTGTGACAGCCCCACCTTACCCAGAGGCGCACCAAAGGGCTTAGCGGACTGCCTGCCTAGCTCTCGCCAGGTCTCGATTCACGCACTCACGCAAATGTCTGAGCGTACTTAACTTAAAATAAAATAACTAAAATAAAATGAAATAAATAAAATACACTCACTTTATTTAACGTAAGGTACAATTCACATCAAAAGTTTACATTTCATAACATACATGATTTTTCACAAAGATCGCCTAACACAGTCTGGCGAATACAATAACTGAACTGTCTATAACAATCAAAACTCAGTTGATCCAGCTTTAAATTTCTCAGGAAACCTGAGTAAAGGAAAACAAATGGAATGGAATGAGCTATAATAGCCCAGTGAATGTCCAATTCATGCAATCATAATCCAAAACTCATTATTTTTAGTAAATGAAATAATCGAACAATTAAATTAATAAATCAAGATATAAACAATTTAATTTAACATGTAGTCAAAGGAGGATACAGGGCTCCACTACGGAAGCAAGCTTAACCGTAGGAAGAGCAAGCACTGACCATGTAGTCACGATATTTGGACCGAGATAATAGCTCAGGTCTTTATCAAAGAACATATCAGTTTTATCAAGCACAAACCCTAACCGCCAATCACCTTATAACCTCCGTACAAGCTACCACATCCAGGGAGATATTCTCAACCCTGGAGGGCCAACAATCAAACAGGTTCAATCCGGAGTTGGCCTCTTTGAGGATTCACAACTTAAAAGGAAAGAACATCAAACCCTAAAACACCCAACACCTTATGTCCTCCCACGTGCAGCCGGGTTGACTAACCGTGAAATAACATGGAAGTTAGTCACGGTAGTCTCACGCACACACAAGTAACACATTGGTCAATGAAAGCAAGTAACATGTTGCGGAACAGATGTGATAAAGTACACATCTTTCCTCACGTAGCACAGGTATTCACATAGTAATTGCAAATTTTCGCATAATATTTATCAAATAAAATATCACATTCCATGCATCATGCACACATAAGGACACTCACCTTGAAAGCCTAAGAAAATATCTCGTGAAACGGTCGTGATGTGTTTTTGGACCCTGAAATTTAAAAGAAATAATAACATAAAAACTCAATTAAAATCCTAGTAAATTTAGTAAGAAAAATTCAAGAAAATACCCCACTTATTTCTAGGGTTTTGGTTTTAGGGTTTCTAGGGTTTAGGGTTTACTTATTCCAAGGAGGTCAATCTATCACTAGATCATTTCTAAAAATTCCTACACTTCAATTTCCCTCAATTGAATATATTCTAGTCTTAAAATCTCACTTATCAATTTTTCTTCTTTTAATTCTACCGAAATTTCGGCAGCATTTCCCCTTAAATCGGACTAACCAAAATTTTTAAACCTGCAAGAAAATTCAACAACCCAATCCATTCAACATGTACTACAACTTTCTATGTTCACTTTAAACTCAAATTCAATCAAGATTTCACTCAAATTCAAAATTCCCTACTCCAAGAATCATCACTCAACTCTGCACAGGGTTGGTTTTCAGCCAACTTCGTGCCATTTCTGGGGTCAATCCATTAAGAACTAAGGAATTCTGATTACATGGTTTTAAAGTACGTTTATAGGGCTACAACTTTCGTGAAGATCATCAATCCAAATTCCAACTAGAACAGGTTCAAAATCAGCCCTCAAGTTGGCTCATCATCAAAACTGTTTTACGCAGAATCAAATTTTCAGCCAACTTTGCAAACTTTCTGCGATTAATACAATGAATCACAGTGCAATCCTTATACCGTTGGAAAGCCCTATCAATCTAGTTTCTAAAACAACAAGAATCACTCGAATCCAAGTTGTCTATACCAAGTTATGAAAGTTTTACTAAAACTGGTCCAGCATGACTGTTTTAAGTGTTCTTGAGTTCCAACTTAATTCTTCAACTAAACCACATATAAAACATAAATTTCCAAGGTTTAAAGGCCATATACTAGTCTATCTAATCACAAGAACACTTTATATAGCAAGTATATATCAAGTTCTAACTAATTTCTTCAAGTAGTATTAACAAGAAACTTGGTATTAAACTTGCATAAAAACTAATTAAAACATGAAATTAATAAGGTAAGTTCATGGTAAATACCTTAGATAAGCCTAATACTTTGATTAGAAATGATAGAAGTCCACTTTCTATGGTTGATTTGTGCTAACTTGAGAGATGGAAGTCCAAGAAGTTGAGAGCAAAATGAGGGAAGAAGAAGAATGAAGGGGCCGGCCAAATGAAGAGAAAAAGAGAGAGAAATAGTCTAGGAAAAATGGAAAAGAAAAGAAGAAAAGATGGGAAAAATAGTGGTCCAATTAAAATCTTACAAGAGTAAAGTAAATAGTTAGTCTTTTAATGCAAGAATAGCTACTTGGATTAATTTAATTGGTGAAGATTAATAACTCTTACCACTTAATATAATTAATAATTAGACATAAATTATTAAAGCAAAATAGAACAAAAATAGAGGAGAGAAACCGGCCACATGAAGAAAAGAAGAAGAGAAATTTTCGGCCAAGAGAAAAAGAAAAGAAAGAGAAAATTTTCAGCTAAGGGAAAAGGAAATAAAGTAGGAAAATAAGTGAAATTTTTGAGTAAAATTGAGTTAAAATTCAAGTAGTCAAAAGACTAGAAAATAGTAAAATGAGCTAATCAAAATTTAAGCACTAATATAAATTAAATGGTCAAGTAATATTATTCTAGCTTTAGTACTTAAATGTTCTTGCTTAAAATGAAAATCTTAACTAATTACCCTAATTAACTCAAGAAATCTTCCAACTACTAAATCTAGGATTAACACTTAACCCTAAATAAGGAAAAAGATGTCTTTTGTAAGGGCATTTTCTAGGGTGTTACATCCTCCCCCCCTTAAAAGAATTTCGTCCTCGAAATTCTACCTTGATTTCCGAATAACTTGGGATAATTGTTCTTCCATATTTGTTCCTCCGTCTTTCCCAAGTGGCTTTTCTAAATCATGATGCTTCGAGAGGACCCTGACAAGGAAAGTCGTTTATTTCTCAATTCCTTCACGTTACAATCCAAGACTTGTTCTCGCTGCTCATCGATGCTAGAATTTCATCAAACTCAATTTCGTCGGGTCAGAGTAAATGTCGTGATCACATCAACTGTGACAGTTCTCAGGTCACATCTCCTAGTATCTATTAGCCTGCCACCCGCTGCGGCATATGGCTCTAATACTACCTGTGACAGTATCTCGAGGTCACATCACATGGTACTTTTCAAGACAACCAAGTGAAAATTTTGTATGTCCTAGTCACCATTGAAGGTAGTTTCAGTTGGCATGGAATCTGCATAATCCCACAATTTGATTGTGCATAGTTTACTTGGGCCCACTACACGCTTCCGCTGCGCCACTCTGATACCTTATTTTACTTAGCCTTTATTAAATCCCACCAAAGTGTGGCAATCACTTTCCAGCGGAAACACGGCGAATGTCACTTATCCTTCATTAACATATTCCAAAGCAGCATAAATTTTCTCAATATCCTCTAACCATCTTCGGCGATTTTGGGACACGGATCATCGTTAAACTTGGGGGGTTACTTTCAGAAATCTTTCTAGAGCTACGTCATTTCCCACTACGGGGTTTCCATAGAGGCTACCAGTCTCTATTACTGGATTTACACTTGAAGTAGTATTCTTGTCCTGGTCGGGTAACGGGACATTCTCTATCGCAACCTTGTTCACTCGTATCCTAATATTCTATAATAGCTTTATCGAATTATTTCAATTTCTACGTAACAAGTAACAAGAAATATTGCAAGATGCACAAATTTAAGAATAAACAAAGAAATCAAGTCTTATGCCAAATAAAGTCACATGCATATACAGATAGTTCAACTTACACATTTTCAAAAGTGCATGTTTAAAACATATCATACATGCAAATATAACAAAACTAGCATAGGTCCTTGTACATATTCTTAGACATCACACTTATCTAGAGCATAAACTCAAACTAACACTTTTCACTTGCTTCCATTTCCTTTTTCTTTATCAAGGTTCTTATGTTCCAGCTGAGCCATTTTCAACCTATTTTTAGGTAGGATTGGACATTGATCAATCTGATGAATTGCACTGCCGCAATACAAACATCTTCGATTCTTTCTCCAGCACTCGTCTATAGTATGATTATTTTTCCCGCAATATTCACAACCAACTTGAGTAACTGGAGGTCGGGTTCTCTTCTGGGTCTCCTCTCCTTGTTCACCTTCTTGTGAGATTTTTCTCGTCGGAACCCTTCTCAACCTTTTAGGGCGCGAACCTTGTCCAATTCTCATTCCTCTAAGTCCCTCTTCCACTTTAGGGGCTGAGGCATTTTCAGCTGAGAGGTGAGGATCACTAGTGCTTCCCCGTTTCTTCGCTTGTATCGTTCGAGCCGAGGACTGGGCCTTTTCCGCTTGTTTCGCTTTTTCTACCACGGCCTCATAAGTTTCATCGGTGGTATCCATGAGGACATCCAGGTATTGCATTCGATAAGTCTCGGTCCTCTGCCGTTCCTCCCGAACAGCGGCCTCCAGTTCTCGGATCCTTTGAGCTTGAACTTTCACTATTTCTCTTAACTCATGAATACGAGCTCGGGAGATTTCACCCTCGCGGTCAACCCGCTCACTATCCTCGATCAGCGAAACTACGACTTGGTTAGGGTAAGAGTTCGTCCTCCAACAATCACATGTAGGCCGTACTGGACTGGCAGGTGCTAATGTATGGTAGGGATATCCGATCCCTCACTTCGACCACTCTCTGACATACCTACATGTTTTAAAGAAAATAAATCACTCACATCTAAACCCAGAAAAACTTATTAATAAACAATACTTAAACATCACACCTCAAAATCCAGCTTAGAGAATAAACTAAACTATTTCCAGTTATATTCACGTAGGTTTTTCAGGCCTAAGAAACACGATAGAGGGGATAATTACTACTTTCCAATTCTCAAAGTAATACTAAACCCATACAGAAGAACTACAAAATTCCTCAATCACCAATTATAAGTAACTCGCACACGGATCTCAAAGCTAAGTCAACCCACACTAAGGTTGGCCACCCCGAAGTGTGAATCAACTAGCCCTGACGATCCTATCCAATGCACACACTAATCACCCAAAAGAATCTACAAATATTCGTAACTAAAGATTCACAAGTAAAATTCAAACTTAAAATTTCATTTAAACACTAGCTATTTCCAATTGTATAAGCACAATTAATTAATCACTTACAACGTATATCAAACCATTTGACCATTCGATAACACTTCGAAGTACTTAATGTCACCACTTGCTAAGTATAATTCACCTTAAATAATAGAAGTCAATATCCTACTAATACCAAAACCAATCACAAAAGAAAACATTCTATGTATCCCAATTACAACTAGAAGTTCACTTATTACTAACCAGCTCGTACTTTCGAATCTTAACAAGCTGATATAAAATAATATTTGAACTTAAGATCTAACAAGAGTCAAACTTAAACTTTTCAAAGATTCACACTTAACTCTAATAGGATTTCAAACCTAGGCTCTGATACCACCTGTGACAGCCCCACCTTACCCAGAGGCGCACCAAAGGGCTTAGCGGACTGCCTGCCTAGCTCTCGCCAGGTCTCGATTCACGCACTCACGCAAACGTCCGAGCGTACTTAACTTAAAATAAAATAACTAAAATAAAATGGAATAAATAAAATACACTCATTTTATTTAACATAAGGTACAATTCACATCAAAAGTTTACATTTCATAACATACATGATTTTTCACAAAGATCGCCTAACACAGTCTGGCTAATACAATAACTGAACTGTCTATAACAATCAAAACTCAGTTGATCCAGCTTTAAATTTCTCAGGAAACCTGAGTAAAGGAAAACAAATGGAATGGAATGAGCTATAATAGCCCAGTGAATGTCCAATTCATGCAATCATAATCCAAGAACTCATTATTTTTAGTAAATGAAATAATCGAACAATTAAATTAATAAATCAAGATATAAACAATTTAATTTAACATGTAGTCAAAGGAGGATACAGGGCTCCACTACGGAAGCAAGCTTAACCGTAGGAAGAGCAAGCACTGACCATGTAGTCACGATATTTGGACCGAGATAATAGCTCAGGTCTTTATCAAAGAACATATCAGTTTTATCAAGCACAAACCCTAACCGCCAATCACCTTATAACCTCCGTACAAGCTACCACATCCAGGGAGATATTCTCAACCCTGGAGGGCCAACAAGCAAACAGGTTCAATCCGGAGTTGGCCTCTTTGAGGATTCACAACTTAAAAGGGAAAGAACATCAAACCCTAAAACACCCAACACCTTATGTCCTCCCACGTGCAGCCGGGTTGACCATACCGTGAAATAACAGGTGAAGTTAGTCACGGTAGTCTCACGCACACACAAGTAACACATTGGTCAATGAAAGCAAGTAACATGTTGCGGAACAGATGTGATAAAGTACACATCTTTCCTCAAGTAGCACAGGTATTCACATAGTAATTGCAAATTTTCGCATAATATTTATCAAATAAAATATCACATTCCATGCATCATGCACACATAAGGACACTCACCTTGAAAGCCTAAGAAAATATCTCGTGAAACGGTCGTGATGTGTTTTCGGACCCTGAAATTTAAAAGAAATAATAACATAAAAACTCAATTAAAATCCTAGTAAATTTAGTAAGAAAAATTCAAGAAAATACCCCACTTATTTCTAGGGTTTTGGTTTTAGGGTTTCTAGGGTTTAGGGTTTACTTATTCTAAGAAGTCTAATCTATCACTAGATCATTTCTAAAAATTCCTACACTTCAATTTCCCTCAATTGAACATATTCTAGTCTTAAAATCTCACTTATCAATTTTTCTTCTTTTAATTCTACCGAAATTTCGGCAGCATTTCCCCTTAAATCGGACTAACCAAAATTTTTAAACCTGCAAGAAAATTCAACAACCCAATCCATTCAACATGTACCTACAACTTCTATGTTCACTTTAAACTCAAATTCAATCAAGATTCCACTCAAATTCAAAATCCCTACTCCAAGAATCATCACTCAACTCTGCACAGGGTTGGTTTTCAGCCAACTTCGTGCCATTTCTGGGGTCAATCCATTAAGAACTAAGGAATTCTGATTACATGGTTTTAAAGTACGTTTATAGGGCTACAACTTTCAGTGAAGATCATCAATTCAAATTCCAACTAGAACAGGTTCAAAATCAGCCCTCAAGTTGGCTCATCATCAAAACTGTTTACGCAGAATCCGAATTTTCAGCCAACTTTGCAAGCTTTCTGCGATTAATACACAATGAACCACAGTGCAAGCCTTATACCGTTGGAAAGCCCTATCAATCTAGTTTCTAAAACAACAAGAATCACTCGAATCCAAGTTAGTCTATACCAAGTTATGAAAGTTTTACTAAAACTGGTCCAGCATGACTGTTTTAAGTGTTCTTGAGTTCCAACTTAAATCTTCAACTAAACCACATATAAAACATAAATTTCCAAGGTTTAAAGGCCATATACTAGTCTATCTAACCACAAGAACACTTTATATAGCAAGTATATCTCAAGTTCTAACTAATTTCTCTAAGTAGTATTAACAAGAAACTTAGTATTAAACTTGCATAAAAACTAATTAAAACATGAAATTAATAAGATAAGTTCATGGTAAATACCTTAGATATAGCTTAGAACTTTGCTTAGAAATGATAGAAGTCCACTTCCTATGGTGGATTTGTTCTAACTTGAGAGATGAAAGTCAAGAAGTTGAGAGCAAAAATGAGGGAAGAAGAAGAAGAATGGTGGATGATGGCCGGCCAAGATGAAGAGAAAAGAGAAGAAATAGTCTAGGAAAAATGGAAAAGAAAAGAAGAAAAGATGGGAAAAATAGTGGTCCAATTAAAATCTTACAAGAGTAAAGTAAATAGTTAGTCTTTTAATGCAAGAATAGCTACTTGGATTAATTTAATTGGTGAAGATTAATAACTCTTACCACTTAATATAATTAATAATTAGACATAAATTATTAAAGCAAAATAGAACAAAAATAGAGGAGAGAAACCGGCCACATGAAGAAAAGAAGAAGAGAAATTTTCGGCCAAGAGAAAAAGAAAAGAAAGAGAAAATTTTCAGCTAAGGGAAAAGGAAATAAAGTAGGAAAATAAGTGAAATTTTTGAGTAAAATTGAGTTAAAATTCAAGTAGTCAAAAGACTAGAAAATAGTAAAATGAGCTAATCAAAATTTAAGCACTAATATAAATTAAATGGTCAAGTAATATTATTCTAGCTTTAGTACTTAAATGTTCTTGCTTAAAATGAAAATCTTAACTAATTACCCTAATTAACTCAAGAAATCTTCCAACTACTAAATCTAGGATTAACACTTAACCCTAAATAAGGAAAAAGATGTCTTTTGTAAGGGCATTTTCTAGGGTGTTACAAAATCACCAACCAAGAGCCCATCAGAACCTTTCCCAATCTAGGAACCATCCACGTCTCAACTCCCGGTTTCGAAGAAGGAAATCAACCTGGGGAAATTGACTTTGTGTGAGAGAAGAGAAATCAGTGAGTGAGATGAGGGAGAACCGAGAATAAAAATAAAAATAAAAAGGAAATCAGAGAGATTAACAGAGAAAGGAGAGTGATTCGAAAGGGAAAAACGCAAGAGAGAGCGAGAGAGAAGAACGGTGACAGAGAGAAAAAGAAAATCAGAAGAAAAGAGAAGAGGGGATCGGTGAGAAAACAGAGTAGAAGGAGCAAACAGAGAGTGAGAGAATAGAAAGAACTCAAAGAGGGAAAAGAGAGTGAGAGAAAGAGAAGTGAATCAGAGAGGAGGGAGTAGCATCGGTGAGCAAAAAGAAATCAGAGAAAAGAAAAATAAAGAGAGTGGAAGCAGAGGGAAGAAAAGAAAGAAATTTAAAGAAAGAAAAAAAAAAGAGAGAAGAAAGAAACAAAGAGAACAGAGAGAGCATAAGGAGAGAGCGTGAGATAGAGAGAACGAGAAAAGAACATGAATTTTGGCAATTTTGGGTAATTTGATTTTAGAAAAAGTCTTCAAATTTCTAATGGAAAATCCGATTGAGAAATTTGGGTTTGAATTTGTTTTCTTGTGTTCAGTTAGGAATGTGGTTTAGTTTCTTCAATTTGATTAATTTTCTTTTTCTTTCCTTTTGTTTGTTCTGATTAGTTTCCATTAAATCAATCAATTTGGTTAACAATTTAGTTTAGTTCATTAATTTAGATTTTTGCTTAATTGAGTTGGACACTTGAATTTTATGTCCGAGTAATGCATTTGGGTTTTTGCATTTTAGTTCTTAAGTTCTGAATATTATTTGGCATACCCCCAATAATTTTATTTTATGCAATTAAGTCCTAACATTTTTAGATTGACCCTTAGATTTTTGCTTTCCTTCAATTAGGTCCTTTATCTTAGCAATTTGGCCCCATATTTGCTAGAATTACATTATTTGCCCACCCAATTTGCGTTAATTTATATTTTTCCCCTCTAGACTTGCGTAGATTTTTTTAATTTTTATCCCAATTAGTTTAAATTTACTATCTGACCCAATTTGCTCTATTTTTATTTTTTATTTATTATTTTTCCCCTCTAACTTGCTATAATTTACATTCTTCTAATATTTTAGTATTTCATATTTTTACTCTTCATTTTATTAAATAGTTGTCCCTTTAACTCGTGTGTTCGTTTTTTAAGCTTTGGTACCGGGTCTCCAAAGAGGTATCCTGATTTTTTGTTATTTTTCTTTATGTGCTCCAATATGCTCCAGTGTGATTGTATGCATTATTATTTGTTTATTTCTTATTTTTACATAGCTTTTGCATATTTACGTTTTACGTTATTTAATTTTAAATTTTATTATTTTTGACGAAAATGTAATATTCTTGTATTTTAGCTAGTCAATGTAATGGTTAGATTATTTTTCTCGTATTTTAGCAAAAATTGTGTAATTAGATAGAAAGTGTAATAGATAGGGCATTTTAATTTCCCCCTTAAATTGTAAATCAAACCCCCCTCGGTGTAATAGTTAGGGTTTATTCGCTTTTGTGTGCTTGTGTGCTTACATTGTTTTACCACTTTCATTAGGATTTTTGCATCTAGAATATTATGCTTATGTGTTATGTGCTCCTATGTGATCTTATATGCTTAAATATGTCTAATTTACTTTTAATTCATGCTTTAATGTTTAATTCATGATTTATAGTATTCCGTCACCACACTAGTCCAACACTAGTTGTGGCTTCTTTCTTTCCCGCTAGTCCAATGCTAGTGGGACTTTTTAGAACGGGATAGTCCAACGCTAGACCCTTAGGACATTTTAGTGTTAGGTGCACTCGTGTGCATTTTACATCTCACTTCACTACACTTTTAGTTTTCTTTCTATTTGCATGATTTTATTATTACTATTATTTATTTATTTATTTATTATTTGACACATTTTTAAATGCATGACATATAGGTTGCATTTCACTTAGAATTTAGGACATTTGTGTGATTTCGACTAGAAATAGTCGTCTACTCACGTGGGAAGCAGGTGGCGTACATGCCGTTCCCCCCTCCGTGAGTAGAAACATTCAGTCACGAGTTATTAGTCCCCCGTACTCGTCATGTTGCATACCCACCTTCTTTCTTCACTTACTATATATTATTATTTTCTTTTCTTTTGCATTCACATTTTGCATAGAACTCGTGACTCCCTCGAGGTCTCGACCTCGGGTTTCGCAATTAATGCGATAATTCCGACCAAGCCTCGACGGGACATTCTGACCCTCTCGATACCCACATTTAGACTTTAGGATTTGCATTCATATAGATACATCCGAACGCGATAGAATCTAGGGTTAATTTAGAAAATTTTGATTAAACCTCGCAACTAGCTTCGGCTAGGTTGAAAGGCTGCCTTAGACGAAAGCCTTTGCCTTCCCTTTCTTCAAATGTGACTCCCGGACCTTTTTCTCTCATTTTTTTTCGTAGACCAGAGTCGAAAAAGGGTTTTAAAATATTTTTCTAAAAATTTTATTTCTTGTTTTATTAAACAATTTTTTCGGGTGACTTGGTACACCCTAACTCAGTACCAAGTGGCAACTCCATTTTTCAAATAAAACTCTTTTTCAGAAGTTATTTGGCCAAACCTGTCGCACTTTTTGTAACACCCTAGAAAATGCACATATAAGAGACATTTTTCTTTCTTATTTAGGGTTAAGTATTAATCCTTGATTTATTAGTTAGAAGATTTCTTGAGTTAATTAGGTTAATTAGTTAAGATTTTCATTTTTAAGCAAGAACACTTAAGTACTAAAGTTAGAATAATTTTACTTGACCATTTAATTTATATTAGTGTTTAAATTTTGATTAATTTATTCTACTATTTTCTAGTCTTTTGACTACTTGAATTTTAGCTCAATTTTACTCAAAAATTTCACTTATTTTCTTGCTTTATTTTCTTTTCCCTTAGCTGAAATTTTCTCTTTCTTTTCTTTTTTTTTTGGCCGAAAATTATTTTCTTTTTCTTTCCCTTAGGGCTGGTTTCTCTCTCTTTATTTTTACTCTATTTTTGCTTTAATAATTTGTGTTTTATTATTTCTAGTGTTAAGTGATAAGAGGTTAATGAACTCCACCAATCAAATTAACCCAAGTTAGCTCTCTTGCATTAAAGACTACCTCTTCTACTTTACTCTTGTGAGATTTTAATTGGCCAACCATTTTTCCCACCTTTTCTTCATTTCTTTTCCAATTTTCCTAGACTATTTCTTTTTCCTTTCTTTCTCTCTTGGCCGGCCATCATCATCTTCTTCTTCTTCTCTCATTTTTGCTCTCAACTTCTTGGACTTTTCTCTCTTAAGTTTAGACAAATTCCACCATAGAAAGTGAGGTTTTCTTCTTCCTAAGCAAGGTTCTAAGCTTGTTTAAGGTATGTACTATGAACTTTTGTTATTACTTTCAAGTTTTATTTAGTTTTTTTCAAGTTTTATACTAAGAATTTGATAGTAGTACTTGAAGATTTAAGCTTGAACTGAAAATTACTTGAACAGTTATGCTGGACCAGTTTTAGTAAAACTTTCATAACTTGGTTTAGATAGCTTGGATTCGAATGATTCTTGTTGTTTTAGAAACTAGATTCATAGGGCTTTCAAACAGTATGAATCTTGCACGGTGGTTCATTGTGTATTAACCGCAGAAAGCTTGCAAAGTTAGCTAAAAATTCGGTTCTGCATAAACAGTTTTGATGAAGAGCCAACTTGGGGCCTGATTTTGAACCTGTTCTAGTTGGAATTTTAAGTGATGATCCTCATGAAAGTTGTAGTCCTATAAACGTACTTTCAAACCATGTAATCACAATTCCCTGGTTCTTAGTGGATTGACCCCAGAAATGGCACGAAGTTGGTTGAAAACCAACCCTGTGCAAATTTGGGTGATGATTCTTGGAGTAGGAATTTTTAATTTGACTAGAATCTTGATTGAATTTGAGTTTAAATTGAACATAGAAGTTGTAGAAAATGTTGAAATGGATTGGGTTGTTGAATTTTCTTGCAGGTTTAAAATTTTTGGGTTTCTCCGATTATAGGGGAAGTGCTGCCGAAATTTCGGTAAAACTTAGGAAATAAAAGTGATTAGGTTATGATTTAAGTCTTTATAAGCTGTAATTTAGTGATTTACGTGTGCAGAAATTTTTGTAGACTAGCTATTAGTGAATTAAACCTTTCCGAGCCAAAACCCTAGAAGGTTAGGAAACCCTAATTTTGAAAACCCTAAACCCTAGGGTAAAACCCTAAGCTCCAAAACCCTAGAAATTAAACCCTAGAAAGACTTGGGGTATTTCTTGAATTTCCTTATGAAATTTCTTAGATTTTAGTCAGGATTTTTATACGATTATTTCCTCGTGAATTTCAGGATCCGGAAGTGAGATGCAATCATACTACGAAATCTTTTCTTAGGCTTCAGGTGAGTGTTCTTATGTGTGCATGATGCATGAAATGCCATGTAATACTTGACATTGTTATTTTGATGTCTGAGATGAAATGTTATGTTTTACTTGTAAATATTATGTTACACTTACCAATATTATGTGATATAATGTGCAACTTGAGGAAAGATATGTACTTTATCGCATCTATTCCGCAATGTTTTACATGCTTTCACTATCCAACATGTTATTTGTGCGTGTGACTTCCGTGGGTGAGTATGGGAGAGATATAAGGTGATGGGTGTTATTCGGTGTGTGCTAATTTTCATATCTGAGTAAAGTCCCGAAAATGGCTAACTCATGCTTGAACTTTATGCCTGACCTTGGACTTCCGTGGCTAACTTCACCGTTACTTCACGGTTAGTCAACTTGGTGAGTTTGGGGTGATATAAGGTGCTGTGGGGTATAGGTGTATGATATTCTTTCCTATATGAGTTTCATTCCTTGAAGAGGGTAACTCTGGATTGAATTTTTCAAGTATCTCGGACCTGAGCTTTTACCTCGGTCTCGATATCCTTGTTGTCTTGATCATGTTCGATACTCCTGCGGTTGAGCTTGCTCCCGTAGTGAGCCTGTATCCACCATTGATTTTACTACACTTCACATTGCTTGTTTATCATTTATTAAATTTGTTCATTATAATCCTTAAAGTTTATTTGTTATTGGTATACCGCATGACTTGAGCACTCACTGGGCTATTATAGCTCATCCCGTTCATTTGTTTTCTTTAACCAGGTTTTCCAAAATACTAAAGCTGGAAAAGCTGATTTTGGGGCCTAGTACATGTTTTGTTTAATGTATCTGGACAGCCAAAATGTGTAGGCTTTTATTGTAAATACTATTTATATTTTGTGATGTAAAACTCTTTGTGATATTTATACTTTCAAGTAAATCGTATGAATGTATTTAATATGAGTGTATTTTATTTTTCTTTATTTTAAGTTAAGTACGCTCGGATATTTGCGTGAGTGCGTGATTCGAGACCTGGCGAGAGCTAGGCAGGCAGTCCGCTAAGCCCTTTGGTGCGCCTTTGGGTAAGGTGGGGCTGTCACACTTTTAGTCCCGGCCTTGTTTTTTTTTAAAATATCATTTTTTTTAAAATACACTTTTTTTAAATAAAATTTGATTTTTTTTCACACACACACAGTTTTTCCAAAAAACCTTTATTTTCAAAAGGGTCATCAAAACCGAACCGTCTTTTAGGATGCGACAGTCAACGACCCCACTAACACCACTTAGCACACCCTTTTACTTTTACGATTTTCGGACGCGACATGTACGCCACTGCTTCCCGTAAGTAGGCAACTATTTCTAGTCGAATCACACAAATGCCCTAAAAGTCTAAGTTAAAATGCAACTTAAATGTCATGCACTGTTAAATACTAAAAAAATAGATAATAACGATGATTATATACATATATAAAAATCATGTAAAATGATGAAAAACTAAAAAGGAAATAGTGTGTGAAATGATGTAAAATGCACACGAGTGCACCTAGTACTAAATTGCCTCAAGGGTCTAGCGTTGGACTAGCCCTTTCTAGGGATTCTCCACTAGCGTTAGACTAACGAAAAGCAAGAAAACCACAACTAGCATTTGACTAGTGTGGTGATTGAACAATAAAGCTGACAAAAACATGAATTAAAATAGCAAGACATGAATTGAAAAGAAAATAACATATAAAGACATATAAGATCACATAGGAGCACATAACACGTAATCAGACTCTTCTACATGCAAAAAATCCTAATGAAAGCAATAAAACAGGTAAGCACATAAGCACATAAAAGCAAATAAGTCCTAATTATTACATCGGAGAATTTGATTTACAATTTGAGGGGAAAAATAAAATAAAATAAAAAATGATCTATCTATTACATTTATCTATCTAAATACATAATCTTGCTAAAATATAAGAAATGTAGCCTAACTATTACATTGACTAACTAAATACAAAAATATTACACTTTTTGCCAAAATAATAAAATTTGAAATTAAATAATATAAAATAAATAAATACGCAAAAAGCATGTAAAATAAGAAATATATGAAGAATCATACATAAAAAATCATATAAAGGCACATTGTGGCACATAGAGATGAATTAGTGAGAAATCAGAATACCTCTTCAAGACCAAGTACTTAGTGTCATCAAAATAAACAAATAAGTCAAGGTACCACTATTTAAAGTATCAAATATGAAATACTTAAAATTGGGGGTAAAATGTAAAGTCTAGTAAATAAGGGGACTAAAATAAATTTTTATAAAGCTTAAGGGGTAAAACTAAAAAAGTTCTAACTAATAAAGCAATTCGGCGGTCAGAACAATAAATTCATCAATCTAAAAGACATAGTTGTAATTAGCTAAAACATAATTGAAAGACCAAAATTGGGGTCAATTTGTAATTAAGAGGGATTTGATTGCATAAAACAAGGACATGTAAGCGGTATAATAATACTACCCCAATAACTCAAGGGCTAAAACATAAATTACCATATACCAATAAAAACACTAACTGAATATCTGAATTAAAACGATTAAATAAATTAAATCAGCAAATTAATTGACTAAACTAGCTCAACTACTTTGATTAGTAAGTCAAGAAATTAACTAAATTAAAAGGAATAAACAAAACAAGTAAAATTAAAGCATAAGCCCTCTTCCCCCAATCGGAATCTAATCCCTCTAACCTATGCCCACTCTCTCTCTCCTCTCGTTCTTCTCTTCACGTGCTTCTCTTTCGCCCTCCTTCTTCTCTTCTTCCTCACCAGACCTGTTCTCTTCTTCCTCTCTTCTCGTTTGTTCTGTCTCCCTCTATCTCTCTATTACTTTCCACACACCCTTTCTTTTTTATTCACTCTCTTTCTCTCTTTATTCTCACTCATCTCTCCATTTCTTTCTCACTATTCCTCTCTCACTTCTCTCCTGGTGTCGCGTCCTAAAAATGGTAAAAAAAAGTACTAGTGGGGTCGTTGACTGTCGCGTCCCAAAAAGACGGTCCGGTCCGACACCCATTTGAAAAGTTAGAGTTTTGAAAAATCGTGCGCGTGTGAGAAAAAAGCGTGTTTTAGTGAAAAAGTGTTATTTAGTAGAAAATGGTATTTTAAAAGAAAATAAGGCCGAGAATAAAAAATGCTACAGTTTTGGCCAACTAATTTAAAAAAAAGGGTTTTATTTTAAAAATAGAGTCACCACTTGGTACAGAGTTGGGGTGTACCAAGTCACCCGAAAAATCGTTTAACAAAACAAAAATTAAAATTTTAGAAAAATATTCTAAAAACCATTTTTCGACTCTGGTCTACGAAAACGAAAGAAAAAGGTCCGAGAGTCACATTTGAAGAAAGGGAAGGCAAAGGCTTACACCTAAGGCACCCTTTCAACCTAGCCAAGGCTAGTTGCGAGGTTTAATCAAAATTTCCTAAATTAACCCTAGATTCTATTGCATTTTGGATATGTCTAAATGAATGCAAATCCTAAGTTTAAATGTGAGTATCGAGAGGGTCAAAATGTCCCGTCAAGGCTGGGCCGAGATTATCACATTAATTGCAAAACCCAAGTCAAGACCTCGAGGGAGTCACGAGTGTCTGTGCAAAATATAATGCAAAAAGAAAAGAAAAGAAAAATAGTAATATAGATAATAAGTGGTCGAAGAAAGTGGGTATGCAACATAACGGGCACGGGGGACTAATATCTCGTGACTGAATGTTTCTACTCACGGAGGGGGGAACAGCATGTACGCCACCGCTTCCCACGTGAGTAGGTGACTATTTCTAGTCGGATCACACAAATGTCCTAATTTCTAAGTGAGATGCAACCTAGATGTCATGCATTTTAAAAATGTGTCAAAATAATAATAATATTAATAATAATAATAGTAATAATAAAATCATGCCAAATGAAAAGAAAACTAGAAGTGTGTGAAATGTGAAATGCACACGAATGCACCTAATATTAAAATGCCCTAAGGGTCTAGTATCGGACTAGCCCTTTCTAGGGATTGCCACTAGCATTGGACTAGCGGGGAAACGAGAAAACCACAACTAGCGTTGGACTAGTGTGGTGACGGAGTAATAAAGCTGATAAAGCATGTAAATAAATAAAACATATGAAAGAAAATAAATATATAAAGACATATTAAAGCACGTAGTAGCACATAACACATAAACATAATATCTAGATACAAAAATCCTAAAGAAAGCGGTAAAAGAAATAAACACGTAAGCACGCAAAAACAAATAAACCCTAACTATTACGCCGGGGCTTAATTTACAATTACAAAGGGGAGAAAATAAAAATGCCCTATCTATTACACTTTCTATCTAATTACATAATTTTTGCTAAAATATGAGAAAAATAATCTAACTATTACATTGACTAGCTAAATACAAAATATTATATTTTTTCAAAATAATAAAAATTCAAAATTAAATAAATTAAATACATAAATACGCAAACAATGTGTAAAATAAGAAACAAACAAATAATAATAAAAATAATCCATAAAATCACATTGAAGCATATTGGAGCACATAAAGAGGAAAATAATAAGAAGTCGGGATACCTCTTTGGAGACTCGGTATCAAATGCTATCAAAATGAATAAACAAGTCAATGTACCTCGATATAAATAAATAAAGCACAAAATACGTAAGTATTGACATACTGGGGCAAAAATTTAAATTCTATGAAACTAAGGGCTTAAAAGCAAATTCAAACAAATCCAGAGGGCCAAATACAAAATTCAAGCAAACATGGGGGCATAATTGTAAATTAACACCAAATAGGAGGGCAAAAATGAAAATTGCAGCAAGTCGGGGATAGCAAAATAGTAAACTCAGCCAGTGCAAGAAAACTTGCAAGTTATGGAACTCAATTGAAAGAAAGTAAACTTTATGGGGTCATAATCACAACATAAAACACCTAAATGCAGATATTGGAAAAAAAAGAAAAAAAAAACTCTTAGAGGCATGTTAACATTTAATCAAAACCCAAGGACTCAAATGTATTTATTCCTTCTGTGCTAACTACCAGAAAAAGAAACTGAAATACTCAAAGTAAAATAAAAGTTAAATTAATTCAATTGACCAAATTATCTAATTAGGTTAGAAATTAATGTTAAATAAAAAATCAAAAAATTTATCACAATTAGAAGATAACATTTAAAAAAAAAAATAACAATACACTAAAACCCCATATTTTCAATCGATTCTCCTCATTGAATTAAAATGAAAAACAAAGGAAAAAATCAATAAACTAAAAAAATCCTGTAACGCCCTAGAAATTCACATCAAAACCCATTTAATTCATGTTATGTCCATTAGTAGAAAAAGAGAGAAAAGAAAAGAAAGGGAAAACCGAAATGTATTTTATAAGGAGATTTCTTTTATTTAGGGTTTAGTATTAATCTTTGATTCATTAGTTGAAAGATTACTTGAGTTAATTAGGTTAAGTAAATGAGATTCTTTCATGATTAAGTGAGACATCTAAGTACCTAATTGGGATTAATTTTATTGGACCATTAGTTTATATTAGAGTTTAATAGTGACTAACTTATTCTACTATTTTCTAGTCTTTTGACCAATTGAATTTTAGCTCAATTTTATTAAAAAATTTCACTTATTATCTTGCTTTCTTTTCTTTCTTCTTGGCCGAATTTTCTTCTCCTTTTCTCTCCTCATGGCCGGCTCTCTCTCTTCTCTATTTCTTTTCATTTTTGCTTTAATAATTTGTGCCATAATATTGCTACTATTAAGTGATAAGAGATTACAAAGTTCTACCAATCAAATTGATCTAAGTAACCACTATTGCATTAAAAGACTACCTCTTCACTTTATTCTTGTTATGATTTTATTGGTTATTCTTTTCCTCACCTTTTTCTTTATTTCTTTTATATTTTCCTAGCCTATTTCTCTCTCTTTTCTTTCTCTCTTGGCCGAATTCCCTACCCCCTCTTTCCTCTCTTTTGCTTTAAAAATTTATGCCATAAAACTTGTTAGTTATTAGGTGATAAGTGATTAAAAATTTCCACTAATCATATTTCACCAACTAGTACCTATTATGTCTTAAAAGTCCAAACCCTAGCTTGCTTCTTGTTAAGTTATTATTGGTTATTCTTTTCCTTATCTTTTCTTTATTTCTTTTCTATTTCCCTAGCTTACTTCTTTCTCTTTTCATTTTTCCTTGGCCGGCCACCCTTAGCTCTCTTTTCCTCTTATTTTTCTCTCAACTTCTTGAAGCTTTCTCTCCAAATTTCAAGCAATTTCACCATAGAAATTTAGTTTTTCTTCTTCCTAAGCAACCTTCTAAGCTTGATCAAGGTATGTACTATGAACTTTTCCTAGTAATTTCAAGTTTTATGTAGAGTTTTGTACAAGTTTATATCTAGATTCTTGGTACTAATACATGAAGAACATAGTTTGAATTGAAGATTTACTTGCTAGATAAAGTGTTCTTGTGCTTAGATAGACTAGTAGATAACATTTAAACCTTGGAATGTCATGTGCTATATGTTGTTTGGTTGAAGATTCTTGGAGTAGAATTCTTGGAATTTAGTGGAATCTTGATTGAATTTGAGCTTGAATTGAATATAAAAGTTGTAGAACTTGTTGAATTTGGGTTGGATGGCTAATTTTCTTGCAGGAAAAAATTTGGGTTAGTCCGATTTTAAGGGGAAATGCTGCCGAAATTTTGGTAGAATTAAAAGAAGAAAAAATGACAAGTGAGATTTTAAACCTAGAATATGTTCAATTGAAGGAAATTGAAGTGTAGGAATTTTTAGAAATGATCTAGTGATAGATTAAATTTTCTTAGAATAAGAAAACCCTAAACCCTAAACCCTAGAAACCCTAAAACCAAAACCCTAGAAATAAGTGGGATATTTCTTGAATTTCTTTACTAAATTAATTAGGGTTTTTATCGAATTTTTCATTAGATTATTTCTTTTAAATTTCAGGACCCGAAAGCAAATCGCGACCATTTTACGAAATATTTTCTTAGGCATTCCAGGTGAGTGTCTCTATGTGTGCATGATGCATGAAATGCTTTGTCGTACTTGAGAATGTTATATTAAGAAATATTATGCTATGCTTGTAAATGTTATGTTATGACATGTGTTATTTGAGGAAAGATGTGTACTTTATCACATCTATTCCGCAATGTGTTACACGCTTTCATTATCCAATGTGTTACTTGTGCATGAGGCTTCCGTGACTAACTTCACCGTTACTTCACGGATAGTCAACTTGGACAGGCTTGGGAGGATATAAGGTGCTGGGTGTTTTAGGGCGTGATGTTCTTTCCCTTATGAGTTGTGAATCCTCAAAGAGGCCAACTCCGGATTGAACTTTCTTGCGTGTTAGCCCTCCAAGGTTGAGATTTTTCTCCCTGGATGTGGTAGCCTGTACGGAGGTTATAAGGTGAACGGTGGTTAGGGTTCTTGCTTGATAATACTGGCATGACCTTTGATAAAGACCTGAGCTATTATCTCAGTCCTAACATCATGGTTACATGATCAGTACTTGCTCTTTCTGCGCTTAAGCTTGCTTCCGTAGTTGAGCCCTGTATCCGCCATTGACTACTTGTTAATTAAGGTGTTCATGCCCTACTTATTTAATCTTGTCAATTATTTTGTTCAATAAAATAATAGATTCTGGGTATGACTGCATGACTTGGACACTCACTGGGCTATTATAGCTCATCCCATTCATTTGTTTTTTTTAACCAGGTTTCCAAAAATACTAAAGCGGGAAAAGCTGATTTTGGACGTGTACATGTTTTATTTCGTGTATTTTGATAGCCAAACTATTTTGGACTATCTTGATGAAAATCATGTATATTGTGACGTGTAAACTTCTTGATGTTACTTGTACTTTTAAATTAAGTAATATGAATATATTTTATTTTATTCTATTTTATTTCATTTTATTTGGAGTTAAGCACACGTGCATGTTCTGAGTGAGTGCTCGACTTGAGTCCTCGCGAGAGCTAGGCAGGCAGTCCGCTAAGCCCTTTGGTGCACTTCTGGGTAAGGTGGGGCTGTTACAAATCCCCCTTCAGACGTTTCCCTCTTTATTTTTTATTTTTTTTATTTTTTATACGCCAGATTCAAGCTCCTTCCCAAAATTGCTAAATCTTATCTTCTTCTTCTTGTTTTCAATTAGATTTTTCCCCTTGTTTCTTTATTTCTCCTTCTTTTCTCTGCTCTAGGTTTGGTTCATTCTAGTTCTCCTCTTTTCTATTTTTTTTTTGTTTCTCTTTCTGATTCTCCTCGTTCTATCCTCTCTTCTCTCTGATTTCTTCTTTCTCTCCATCTCTTCTTCATCTAATTCCCTCCCTGATTATATCCCTCTCTCTCGCTCACGCTTTTTCTATTTCTCTCCTACTCTGCCCATTCTCTCTTTCTCTCTGTCCGAATCTGATCTTGATTTTCTTTCTTTCTTTCTCTCTTTGTATCTTGCGTTTCTCTCTCGGTCTGCTCTCTCCCTCGATCTCTATTCGCTCTGTTCTCTCTTTGCGCTCACTCTCCACTCTCTTTCTTTCTAGCTTCTCTCTTCTCTCCATCCTCTCCCCCTCTCTGTTTTTTGGTTTCTCGACTCTTTTTCTTTTCTCTCTAGTCACTTCGCCTCTCTCCATCTTCTCTCTCGATTCTGTCTCTCAATCTCTCACCCTTTTCCAATTACCCCTCCCTCTGATTGTGAAATTGTGGTTGTTAAGGGGTGTTGTGGCTGTGATTGGTGTGTATTTAGTGTCTGAATCTGTGTATTGTGTGACGACCTAGAAAATTCATATAATTCATATTATGCTTATTGGTAGAAAGAAAAGAAAAAAAAAAAAAAGAGGGCCGAAATTAGTGAGAAGAAATAAGGAATTGATTTTCTATTTTACTAGCATGTTGTACCATTTCCTTTAGGAGTTGTACCTTATAAGTCTTGCAAGATTAAGGGTAAGATAAATGAGAAAATCTCTTCTAATTATACTTGGCCAAGTGGAGATTTAGTTGCAAGAAAAATCAAGCTTTACTTTTGGTTTTGTCTTGCTTTGATTGGTCAAATTTTTTTACAATTCTTTTCCATTTCTTTTCTTCCTACTTAACCAATTTTTCTCTTCTTTTTCTTCTTGCTGGACGGCTGCTTTCTTCTCCATTTTCTCTCCATTTTCTTTCAATTTTCTTGAAGCTTGTACTTCCATTTACTCATTTTTCAACCATAGAAAGTGAGCTTTTCTTCTTCCTAAGCATAGTTCTAAGCTTGTTTAAGGTATGTACTATGAACTTTTGCTATTAATTTCAAGTTTTATTTAGTTTTTGTTCAAGTTTTATTTAGTTTTGTTCAAGTTTTATACTAAGAATTTGATAGTAGTACTTGAAGATTTAAGCTTGAATTGAAAAATACTTGAACAGTCAGTACTGGACCAGTTTTAGTAAAACGTTCATAACTTGATATAGATAACTTGGATTCGAAGTGATTCTTGTTGTTTTAGAAACTAGATTGATAGGGATTTCCAACGGTATAAGGCTTGCACTGTGGTTCGTTGTGTATTAATCGCAGAAAGTCTGCAAAGTTGGCTGAAAATTCGGTTCTGCGTGAAACAGTTTTGATGAATGAGCCAACTTGAGGGCTGATTTCGAACCTAGTTATAGTTGGAATTTGAAGTGATGATCTTCATGAAAATTGTAGTCCTAGAAACTGTACTTTCAAACCATGTAATCACAATTCCCTGGTTCTTGATGGATTGATCCCAGCAATGGCATGAACTTGGCCAAAAAAACCAACCCTGTGCAGATTTGGGTTAATGAAACACTAGGTTGTGGACCGATTTTGGAATGATTTTTGTTAGAATTTGACATGATGCTCTTCATGAATGTTTTAGCCCTTAGAATATAGTTTCTATCCATATAATCACTTTTCTCATACGACATATCAATTAAGAAGTTAGGTTCGGTTGAATACCCCTAGTTGGTAAACTTGAAAAAACATGAGTTAACAAAGAAAATTGGAATTGAGTTAGAATTGAACATAGAAGTTGTAGAACCTGTTGAATTTGGCTTGGATGGCTGTTTTTCTTGCAGGGAAAATTTTGGTTTAGTCCGATTTAAGGGGAGATACTGCCGAAATTTCGGTAGAAATAAAGAAAGAAAAATGGTAGAGGAAATCTCTAACCTAGAATATGTTAAATTTAGAAAGTTTAGTGTGCAGAAATTTTGGACAATGACCTAGTAATGAAGTGAAATTTTCTTAGGACAAGAAAACCCTAAATCTAAAATCCTAAAGCTTAGGGTAAAACCCTAGACTCTAAAACCCTAGAAATGAAACCCTAGAAATAATTGGGTTATTTCTTGAATTTTCTTGCTATTTTGACTTAGGGTTTTCACTAGATTATTTCTTGTAAATTCCAGGATCCGAAAGTGAACCTTCACCACATTACGAAATATTTTCCTAAGCGATCTAGGTGAGTGTCCCTTTTTCTTGTGCATGTGAGTGTTTCCTTGTGTATGCTTGATACATGATAAATGATAATCCTCTGTGTACTTGATATTCATGAATTGTTACAATGTACTATATGAAGGGAAAATGTGTACTTTATCACATTTACCCCGTAATTTGTTACATGCATAATTTCTATCAAATGCGAATGTAATTGTTTGTGAACTTTCAAATACACTAAACTTGTTGGATAGACTTCTGTGGTAGTACCGCGGTTAGTCAAGCCGGTTGTACAAAGGAGGATATAAGGTGCTGGGATGTTTTAGGGCATGGCGTTCTTTCCTTGAGTTGTGAATCCTCAAAGAGGCCAACTCCGGATTGAACTTTCTTGCTTGCTTGTTTGCCCTCTAGGGTTGAGATCTCACCCTGGATGTGGCGGTTTTCGGAGGATATAAGGTGAATGGTAGGTCAGGGCTCTTGCTCGATAATGCAGGTAGAACCTGTGATCCAGACCCAAAATACTATCTCGGTTCAACATCATGGTTACATGATCAGTACTTGCTCTCATGGTCGAAACGTATCCTCCCTTGTTTAAATAATTATTTACTTAATTATTTCCTATGTGATTTTGTGACACATGTTAATTGCTTATTTATTCTCTCTTGATTTGCCTCCGTGTCTGTATGTGTGGGAACCTCACTGGGCTATTATAGCTCACCCTATTTTATTTGTTTTCCTTAAATAGGCTCCTATCCCTAAAGCCGGTGATGAGGATTCAAGGGTAGATTCTGGTAGGATTTTGATAGAAAACTGCTAGAGATATTATTGTATTAATGAACGTATATGATGTAAACTAGTGAAACCAGTACTTTTACTTTTAAGTTTTGAATTTTATGTGACCCTGAGATACTGTCACAGTTGGTATCTACGAGTTTTCTACTGAGTTACCATCACTTACGAATTTTAATGCGTGCTTGACTCGAGTCCTGGCGAGAGCCAGGAAGGCAGTCCGCTAAGCCCTTTGGTGCGCCTCTGGGTAAGGTGGGGCTGTCACATATTGTGTGTGTAAATTGGTGTGTGCGGTGTGTGTTTATGTGTGTGCAAGTGTATGTGGCTGTGTGCATTGTGTGTGACCATGTGTGTATCTGTTGTGTGATTATGTTTGTGTGAATCTGTGTGTCGATGCTAGTGTGCAAATGGTGCGTAATGTGTCTGGGTATGTCTGTGAGTAGTGCGTGGGTGAATGAATATTGTGAATTGGATGGTGACTGGCTGTGCAATGGTGGAATTTGCTGGCGGTAAGGGGTGAATTGGATTACTATTTTTGTTGCAGGCTGTTAACGCTAGAGGAGTTGAAGCTATGGTTTCAAGGGGGTGGAGGAGAGTGAATTGAAGACGTTTTTGAGCTGTGGTGGAGGGTAGTTTGGTTTTGGTTGATGTTCTTGTGCAGGTTTGATGAAGGTTATGACAAGGAGAGACGCAGGGGAAATGAGGGAAACGGTGACTTTAGGGTGGCTGTTTTGATCGTGTGTGTTGGTGATTACAGGGAAAGTAGTGACGGGGTTGATTTGCGAATGAAATCGGTAGTTGTTGGCTGCAACTTGTGGGCAATTGAATTTGGAAGCATTTGTGCAAGGAAGATACGATTGTGATGGAGGATTGGATGGCTGTATGTGACTTGTTTATTGACTTGGTAGCAGAGGTGATTCACGGTATTGTGGTTGCCATTGGGATTGGGTTGTCCGTGACTGAAGTTATGAGTGAAATTAGGGGTTGTTTCGATGCTTTCTGTGCAGGTTCTGGTGGTGATTCTATGGTTGTTCTAGTGGTGGAACAGAAGGAGAGATGAACTGGTGGATGGGGAGGAGGAGATGGTGGAACAGAAGAGGGAAGGAACCTAAAAGCCAGAAAAATAAATAAAACCCAGAATCTAAGAACAGCATTTAGAAATCAAAACTACAATCTCAAATAATTCTTAATCAGATTCACATAGGAAAGAAGGAGGAAGAGAAATGAATCAGAATTAAGAAAAAATTAAACAAGAACTTACCTTTTGAATCCTGGTAGAGAACCTGACGATGAACAGTAGAATTTGGTGTTGCAGATGATGAACAGTAGTCTAGGATAAAGAATGATGAACAGTACCAGCAAGATGAAAAGGCCGGCTTCAAGTGTGTCATTTAGTATATGGTGTGTGTTTTAATCTAAAAATCATAAAAGCAAAAGTGTTTGTAGGGTTTTCTGATTTTTCCTCCTTTTCTTTTGCTGATTAAAGGGGTATTTATAGGCCACTTGTCTTGACCACCAAGAATGCTATAAAATTACAAAAAAGCCACCGGTAATAAAAATACTAATTTTATTTAAAAAATATTTTTTAACCCTAAAAATTAAAAATTAATACAAAGAAGTGACAGCAATCTTTAAAATTTTCAAAAGAATTCAAAGTAGATTTCAAAAATAAAAGATAGAGCTTAAAGCTGATAAAAACGCGCTCGGCGTGTCAAATGACGATTTTGCCCCTGGACAACAAAAATACACGAAAAATGGCTATTAACATCAAAAAATTACCAAAAATTAAAAATAAGCTTAAAACATTAGAAAATTCATTTACGACTCAAAATTTGACAAAAATAGATTTAAATTGTAAAATGACGATTTCACCCTTGAATGCAGTATATATAAAAAAAATAGCAATCGTCTCCTAAAAAAATCAAGAAAATTTAGAAACATATTTAAAGAATTAGAAAAATAAATTTGAGACCTGAAATGAGCTAAAATGGTGTTCGTGAGCCGAAATTACCATTTTGCCCTTGTGCTAAAAAATATAAAAAGAATACCAATTAAATCCAAAAAAAATCATAAGAAATTAACAAATTCACATAAGAGTAAAAATATGAATTTAAAACCCCCAAAAGCTAATAGAAAAATATTTACAGATAAAATTACTATTTTGCCCCCAGATTATTGAAAAATTAAAATTTGTCCCAAAAAGTTCAAACATGCCCTTCCAATGTTTGAAAATAAATGGTGTGTCAAAATTTGGTGCCAACAGTTTGCCCCTCTTTGTCGGGAATCTCGTAGAGATTTCAGATAAAGATGTAAACAACACCAAATTTTGACTCACCTAAAATATAGAAACAGATAAGAATGTAAACTAAAATATCTAAATATGCATAGTATGAGAATATGCTGAGACGTAAACCAATGAACAGATGAATCATAAAAACATGTGACTGAGCTTTCAAAGAGCTGCCTACATATCCTGGTGAAGGGAATTAGGTTGAACGTTGTTCGGATGCAAGTGAACTATAGATGCAAAACACAACTGCAAATGGTGAGTCAAGAATTCAAAATTTTCAAAACTTGTGGTCAACATAGAGAAGGAACTATGACATTTGAATTGCTAAACTAGGATAACATAAAGCGGTAAAGATTGCAAGATAAAATAAAGTGCTTGAACTAATAGACCAAAAAATGATTCCAAGCTGCTGGACAAAATAAGTACTGATAAGCTAAATGCAATGTCTGGGCTGCCAAACTTAAAAATGTAAATAAACATATGCCGTTTCGGGTGCTGAACGGATGCATGACCTTGGGCTTCCAAGGTTGATGAATGCAAAGTTGGGCTGCCAACTTTGAAAAAGTAAATAAATGATCCTGGGCTGCCGGGAATCATAAAATGCAATGCAAACTCTGGGTTGCCAAACTTGGAAACGTAAATAAACAAATGCCGACCAGACTGCTGGGCGGATGCGTGACCTTGGGCTGCCAAGGTTAATGAATACAAAGTTTGGGCTGCCAAACTTGAAAAAGTAAATGAATGATCTTAGGCTGCCAGGAATCATAAGATGCAATGCAAGGTCTAGGCTGCCATACTTGGAAACATAAATAAATAGATGCCGACCAGGCTGCTGGACGAATGCATGACCTTGGGCTACTAAGGTTGATGAATGCAAAGTTTGGGCTGCCAAACTTGAAAAACTAAATAGACATATGCCGTTCAGGCTACTGAACGGATGCATGACCTTGGGCTACCAAGGTTGATGAATGCAAAGTTGGGATACCAACTTTGAAAAAGTAAATGAATGATCCTAGGCTGTCAGAAATCATAAGAAGCAATGCAAGGTCTGGGCTGCCAGACTTGGAAAAGTAAATAAACAGATACCGACCAGGCTGCTGGACGGATGCATGACCTTGGGCTGCCAAGGTTGTTGAATGCAAAGTTTGGGTTGCCAAACTTGAAAAAGTAAATAGACATATGCCGTTCAGGCTGCTAAACAGATGCTTGACCTTGGGCTGCCAAGATTGATGAATACAAAGTTTGGGCTGCCAAACTTGAAAAATTAAATAGACATATGCCGTTCATGCTGCTAAACGGATGCATGACCTTAAGCTAACAAGGTTGATGAATGCAAAGTTTGGCTACTAACTTTAAAAAAATAAATGAATGATCCTGGGCTATCAGGAATCATAAGATGCAATGCAAGGTCTGAGCTGCTAGACTTGGAAACATAAATAAACAGATGCCAACCAGGCTGCTGGACAGATGCATGACCTTGGGCTACCAAGGTTGATGAATGCAAAGTTTGGGCTGCCAAACTTGAAAAAGTAAATAGACATATGCCGTTCAGGCTACTGAATGGATGCATGACCTTGGGCTGCCAAGCTTGATGAATGCAAAGTTGGGCTACCAACTTTGAAAAAATAAATGAATGATCCTGGGCTATTAGGAATCATAAGATGCAATGCAAGGTCTGGGCTGCCAAACTTGGAAACGTAAATAAACAGATGCCGACTAGGCTGTTGGGCAAAATAAATGCGATAAATATTTTAAACAAAGGGAGAAATAGGTATTGAGCATAGGATGCAATCTAAATAAAAAATTTTTTCTTTTTCCTCTTTTTCCACCTTTTTCTTTTTTCTCACTTTTTTTTTTCTTCTTCTTCTTTTTTTTCTCTTTTTCTTTTCTTTTTTTTTTCTTTTTTCTTTGTTTTTTCTCTTTTTCTTTTCTTTTTTTCTTTTTCTTCTTTTTTTTTGAGAAATATGAAAGTAAATAAACTAACATGACGATTAATGTAAGATGACATAAGAAGAATAAGAATTGTAAAATAAGACGCATGAGTATGCAATTAGAACGACATGGTATTTAATGCTACAAATATAACTATTGAAAATTGAAAAATCGGTACCCAATGCTGAAGATTGAGCCTACCGTAAACTGAAGATGAAAATCGGTACCTAATGCACGGATTGAGCCTACCGAGAATTGAAAATAAAGACGGTACTCAATGCTGACGATTGAGCCTACCGCAAAATTGAAAATGAAAAATCGGTACCCAATGCAAAGATTGAGCCTACTGAGAACGAAAAATAAAGACAGTACCTAATGCTGATAATTGAGCCTACCGCTAACTGAAAATGAAAATCGGTACCCAATGCAAAGATTGAGCTTACCGAGAATTGAAAATAAAGATGGTACCTAATGCTGACGATTGAGCCTACCGCAAATTGAAAATGAAAATCGGTACCCAATGCAAAGATTGAGCCTACCGAGAACGGAAAATAAAGACGGTACCCAATGTTGACGATTGAGCCTACCGCAAACTAAAATGAAAATCAGTACCCAATGCAAAGATTGAGCCTACCGATAACTAAAAATAAAGACAGTACCCAATGCTGACGATTGAGCCTACCGTAGTACTCAATGCAAATATTGAGCCTACCGAGAACTGAAAATAAAGACGAAAAAGCGAACACAATATGTGAACTACTAAACACATTAAAATACCATGCAGTGTGCTGGACAAATACAAGACAATTACTAAATGAATGCAAATTTAGAAAAGTAAAACATGTTAATGAGGTTCGGGCTACCAAAGGAATGCATAAATGCATGAATAAAAATACAGAATTTGAGTTGTCAGACAGAAATTAATACCTAACAGACGAGTTGGGATTTAAACAGAAAAGTAAAACATGCGTAATGCTGGACAAAATCAAAATAACATGCAACATGCTAAACAAATAATGAACAAATGTTGGTCCGAAAAATTAAGACAATATGACATAGCACAGGCTGCAAGACAAAATACATGAATTCATGATCCTAAACTGATGAACAAAATGCACTAGACTAGAATGATCAAAAATGAGATCCAGAATGTTGGAAAAATGCATAAAGAAATTGGAGACATAGGAAAACTTAAAACAATTATTGAACATTGTATCCAAATCATCCCAAAGATCAAAATTTTAAAAAAAAATTATTTTTTTTTTGCCCTAGTGTATGGCATCAAACTAACCCGAAACCACTCTTTTTGAGTTTTGGTATCAAAATCCAATTAAATTCAACCTTTGCAAAAAAATTTGCCCCAGTATAAATCAATGTCAAAATCAATCTTAAAATCAAATTTTTCTCAAAAACATTTGCTCCAGTGTCAATTTTGAAATGAATCATGCCCTTGATCAAATTATCTTTAAAAAATTGCCCCAGTTTTTATTCTTGACGAAGACCTCAATTGATGACGATGTGATTGCACCTATAAAAAAAAGAAAGCAATTACAGTTGCAAAAGTGATGCCACCACATAACGGTCTCTAGCATATATGAACATGAGTGCTGCCACCTTAAATATCTAACATAGTCCTTTGCTTCACTTTCTGCAAAGTCCCAAACTTAATGCATTCTAGTTCACAATTCAAATCAAATCTTCCAAATAATCTTTCCATCCATTTATGACTCTGACTTTTGATAAATTTAGGATTGCCTTTACTTTTATTTCAAATTTAAACAAAGCAAATGTCAAAATTTTCAAAACATGAATTGGTTAGAAAATGCTTCACATGCAATAATGTAAAAGAAATTATGTACAGTAAACAACACAAAGCACACAAAGACTAAATGAAATACAATTAAATGAAACATTTTTTTTTTCAAAAAATTGATTTTGAAATGATAGCTTAAAAGATGCCTTTTGATCTTCAGATGTCATTCCTACTTGAATTCTAACATTGCCGCGAAATGATCAATGTAGATGAGAAATTTCAAACAACTGTAGTCGCCAACTTCCAAATGCATTCCATATCGGCATACTGACTTTCTCACTTATGGAGCTTCAATTGTCATCTTAACTCAATTGTAGTGTGTAACACCCTAGAAATTCATGCCAAAACCATTTATTTTGTATTATGTTCATTAGAAAAAAAAAAGGGCCGAAATTAGTGGAAAAATAATAAGAATGATTTTCTATTTTACTAGCATGTTGTACCCTTTCCTTTAAGAGTTGTACCTAGAATGTCTTGCAAGATTAAGTATAGGATAAATAATAAAAATCCCTTCTAATGACCATTAGCCAAGTGTAGTCTTCCATAGTAAGAAAGTCAAGATTTACTTTGGTTTTGTCTTGCTTTGATTGGTCAAACTTTTTCCCAATTCTTTTCCAATTCTTTTCTTCTTCACTTAATCACTTTTTCTCTCTTTTTCTTTAGCTTGGCCGGTTCCTCTCTTCTCTCTTTTCTCTCCATTTTCTTTCATTTTCTTGGAGCTTTTACTTCCATTTGATCACTTTTCATCCATAGAAATTAAGTTGATCTTCCTCCTAAGCAACAATCTTGTCTTACTAAAGGTATTTCCCAAAAACTTTTCATCTTATTTCAAGTATAAAGATCATAGTTTTCTAGCTTTTAATTCACGTCTTTATGGTTAAGTGTGATTTATTTTAGCCATGAAATATGAAGTTTTATTCCATGAATGTGAGGCTTATGGTGTGATAGCCCCACCTTACCCAGAGGCGCACCAAAGGGCTTAGCGGAACTGCCTGCCTAGCTCTCGCCACGTCTCGATTCACGCACTCACGCAAACGTCCGAGCGAACTTAACTTAAAACAAAATAAACTAAAATAAAATGGAATAAATAAAATACACTCATTTTATTTAACATAAGGTACAATTCACATCAAAAGTTTACATGTCATAATATACATGATTTTTCACAAAGATAGCCTAATACAGTTTCGGCTATTACAATAACGAAGACATCTAGCATACTCAAAATCAGTCGTTCCAGCTTTAATTTTTCAGGAAACCTGAGTAAGGAAAACAAATAAAATGGAATGAGCTATAATAGCCCAGTGAATGTCCAAGTCATGCAATCATATCAAGAACTCATTATTTTAGTAAATAAAATAATCGAGCAATTAATTAATAAATCAAGATATGAACAATTTAATTTAACATGTAGTCAAAGGAGGATACAAGGCTCAACTACGGGAGCAAGCTCAACCATAGAAAAAGCAAGTACTGATCATGTAGCCACGATATTTGGACCGAGATAATAGCTCAGGTCTTTATCAAAGAACATATCAGTTTTATCAAGCACAAACCCTAACCGCCAATCACCTTATAACCTCCGTACAAGCTACCACATCCAGGGGAGAAAAATCTCAACCCTGGAGGGCCAACAAGCAATCAAGAAAGTTCAATCCGGAGTTGGCCTCTTTGAGGATTCACAACTCAAAAGGGAGAGAACATCACACCCTAAAACACCCAGCACCTTATGTCCTCCCACGTGCAGCCGGGTTGACTATCCGTGAAATAACGATGAAGTTAGTCACGGTAGTCTCACACACAAATAACACATTGGTCAATGAAAGCAAGTAACACATTGCGGAATAGATGTGATAAAGTACACATCTTTCCTCAAGTAGCACATGTACTCACATAGTGATTTCAATCTTAGCATAATATTTATCAAATAAAATATCACATTTCATGCATCATGCACACATAAGGACACTCACCTTGAAAGCCTAAGAAAATATCTCGTGAAATGGTCGTGATGTGTTTTCGGACCCTGAAATTTAAAAGAAATAATAACATAAAAACTCAATTAAAACCCTAGTAAATTTAGTAAGAAAAAGTCAAGAAAATACCCCACTTACTTCTAGGGTTTTGGTTTTAGGGTTTCTAGGGTTTAGGGTTTTTACTTATTCTAAGAAACTTAATCTATCACTAGATCATTTCTAAAAATTCCTGCACCTAAATTTCCCTCAATTGAACACATTCTAGGCTTAAAATTTCACTTATCCATTTTTCTTCTTTTAATTCTACCGAAATTTCGGCAGCATTTCCCCTTAAAATCGGACTAACCCAAATTTTTTTCCTGCAAGAAAATTCAGCAATCCAACCCAATTCAACAAGTTCTACAACTTTTATATTCAACTCAAGTTCAAATTCAATCAAAATTCCTACTCAAATTCAAAATTCCTACTCCAAGAATCATCACCCAAATCTGCACAGGGTTGGTTTTCAGCCAACTTCGTGCCCTTGTGGGTGTCAATCCACCAAGAACCAGGGAATTGTGATTACATGGTTTGAAAGTACGTTTATAGGGCTACAACTTTCGTGAAGATCATCACTTAAAATTCCAACTAGAACAGGTTCAAAATCAGCCCCCAAGTTGGCTCTTCATCAAAACTGTTTACGCAGAACCGAATTTTCAGCCAACTTTGCAAGCTTTCTGCGGTTAATACACAATGAACCACCGTGCAAGCTTTATACTGTTTGAAAGCCCTATGAATCTAGTTTATAAAACAACAAGAATCACTCGAATCCAAGTTATCTACATCAAGTTATGAAAGTTTTACTAAAGCTGGTCCAGCATGACTGTTTAAGTGTTCTTGAGTTCAAGCTTAAATCTTCAAGTACTACTAACAAATACTTAGTATAAAACTTGAACAAAAACTAAATAAAACTTAAAATTAATAGCAAAAGTTCATAGTACATACCTTAAACAAGCTTAGAACCTTGCTTAGAAAAGAAAGAAGCTCACTTTTTATGGTGGATTTGCCCAAGATTTAGAGAATAAACTCCAAGAAGTTGAGAGCAAAAATGAGAGAAGAAGAGAAAAGAGAATGGCCGGCCAAGAGGGAGAAGAAAGAGAAAGAAATAGTCTAGGAAAAATGGAAAAGAAATGAAGAAAAGGTGGGAAAATGATTAACCAATTAAAATCTCACAAGAGTAAAGCAAAAAAGTTGGTCTTTAAATGCAAGAGTAGCTACTTGGATTAATTTGATTGGTGGAGATCATTAACTCTTATCACTTAATATAAGCAATAATAGGACACAAATTATTAAAGCAAAAAGAGAGTAAAAATAGAGAGAGAGAGAAACCGGCCCTAAGGGGAAAGAAAAAGAAAAAGAATTTTCGGCCAAAAAGAAAAAGAAAAGAAAGAGAAAAATTTCAGCTAAGGGAAAAGAAAATAAAGCAAGAAAATAAGTGAAATTTTTGAGTAAAATTGAGCTAAAATTCAAGTAGTAAAAAGGCTAGAGAATAATAGAATAAGCTAAGCAAAATTTAAACACTAATATAAATTAAATGGTCAAGTAAAATTATTCTAAATGTAGTGCTTAAATGTCCTTGCTTAATAATGAAAATCTTAGTTAATTAACCTAATTAACTTCAAGAAAATCTTCCAACTAATAAATCAAGGATTAACACTTAACCCTAAATAAGAAAAAAAAATGTCTCTTGTATGTGCATTTTCTAGGGTGCTACATATGGACTTGTATGACTTGTAGATAGTGATTTAAACTTGAAATGTCATGATTTGAGTGTGATTTGGTTGAAGAACCTTGGAGTAGTTCAAGTGTTTTTGTGATGAATTTGGGTGAAATTGATGTGATTTTGATGTGAAATTGGTAGAACTACTTGAGATTGGGTTGTTTGGATGTTTTTCTTGCAGGTTAAAAATTTTGGGTTAGTCCGATTATAGGGGAAGTGCTGTGACAGCCCCACCTTACCCAGAGGCGCACCAAAGGGCTTAGCGAACTGCTTGCCTAGCTCTCGCCAGGTCTCGATTAATGCACTCACGCAAACGTCCGAGCGTACTTAACTTAAAATAAATAAACTAAAATAAAATAAAATGAATAACATAAAATACACTCATTTTATTTACTTAAAGGGTACAAGTCACATCAAAAGTTTACATATCATAATTTACATGAATTTCACAAAGATAGCCTACACAGTTTGGCTATTACAATAACTAAATATTTATAATAATCAAAACTAGTCAGTCCGGCTTTAATTTTTCGAGCAACCTGAGTAAAGGAAAACAAATAAAATGGAATGAGCTATAATAGCCCAGTGAATGTCCAAGTCATGCAATCATATCAAGAACTCATTATTTTTAGTAAATGAAATAATCGAACAATTAAATTAATAAATCAAGATATAAACAATTTAATTTAACATGTAGTCAAAGGAGGATACAGGGCTCAACTACGGATGTGACAGCCCCACCTCACCCATAGGCGCACCAAAGGGCTTAGCGGACTGCCTGCCTAGCTCTCGCCAGGTCTCGATGCACGCACTCACGCGACCATCCAAGAGTACAGACATTAAAATAAACTATCATAGATTAAAATGGAATAAAAGAAAATACACTCTTGTTACTTAACTTAAAGATACAAGTCACATAAAAAGGTCTCATGTCATAATTTACATAATTTCACATTAATAGCCTAACACCGTACGACTATTACAATAACTAAAATACTTATAAGAACCCAAAACCAATCGGTCCCGCTCAGTTTTTCAAGTAACCTGAGTAAGGAAAAACAAATAAAATGGAATGAGCTATAATCGCCCAGTGAATGTCCAATTCATGCAACATATCAAGAACTCATTATTTTGGGTCATTAAAATAATCAATAAATTAAATGAACGATATATAAGCAATTTAATTAACAGGTAGTCAATGGCGGATACAGGGCTCAACTACAGAAGCAAGCTTAACCGTAGAGGAGCAGGCACTGAACATGTAGCCACGATATTTGGACCGAGATAATAGCTCAGGTCTTAATCAAGGAACATATCAGTTTTTATCAAGCACAATGCCCTAACCGCCAATCACCTTATAACCTCCGTACAAGCTACCACATCCGGGGGAGAAAAATCTCAACCCTGGAGGGCCAACACTCAATCAATAAAGTTCGATCCGGAGTTGGCCTCTTAGAGGATTCACAACTCAAAAGGAAAGAACATCATTCCCTACAACACCCAGCACCTTATGTCCTCCCACTTGCAGCCGGGTTGACTATCCGTGAAATAACGGGGAAGTTAGTCACGGTAGTCTCACACACAAATAACATTTTAAATAATAAAAGCATGTAACATATTGTGGAACAGATGCGATAAAGTACACATCTTTCCTCAAGTAACACATGTACTCACATAATAATTGCAAGTTAAGCATAATAGTCAAAAAGTAAAATTATCACATTTCATGCATCATGCACACATAAAGACACTCACCTTGAGAGCCTAAGAAAATATCTCGTGGAATGGTCGGGTTTCACTATCGGGTCCTGCAATTTGGAAGAGATAATCTAATGAAAACCCGATTTAAAACCCTAATTAACCTAGTAAGAAAATGCAAGAAATACCCCATTAAATTCTAGGTTTTTTTTTTTTTTTTCTCTATGGTTTAGGGTTTAGGGTTTAGGGTTTAGGGTTTAGGGTTTAGGGTTTAGGGTTTATATTTTAGGGTTTTCTAGGGTTTTTCTAGGGTTTTCTAACAAAAATTGGGCATTATTTCCCCTAAATTTCAGCACTCCCAATCCTGTTTTTCATCAAGATTTCAATCATTAATCCCACAATTCCACAAGTTCTACAACTTCCTAGTTCAATCCAACCTCAAATTCAATCAAAACCTCACTAAATTTCAAGAATTAAGGTCCAAGAACTTTCACCCAAACAACATGTTCTTCATGAAATTTCAAAGTTCCAAGGCCACATACTAGTCTATTCAATCATAAGAACACTTTATCTAACAAGTATATATCAAGTTCTAACTAATTTCTTCAAGTTTTACTAACAAGAACTTGGAATTAAACTTGAATAAAAACTAATTAAAACATGGAATTAATAAGGCAAGTTCATAGTAAATACCTTAAAGATGCTTAGAACTTTGATTAGAATTGATAGAAATCCACTTCCTATGGTTGATTTGTGTTAACTTGAGAGATGAAAGTCCAAGAAGTTGAGAGCAAAAATGGGGGAAAGAAGAAGAGAAGTTTGGCCGGCCAAGGTGAAGGAAAGAGAGAGAAAAATAGTCTAGGAAAAATGAAAAAGAAATGAAGAAAAGATGGGAAAATGGTGGTCCAATAAAATTCTCACAAGAGTAAAGTAAAAAGTAGTCTTATTAATGCAAGAGTTGCTACTTGGATTAGTTTAATTGGTGAAAATTAATAACTCTTACCACTTAATAAATTCATTAGTTAGACATAAATTATTAAAGCAAAATAGAACAAAAATGAAAAGCAAGAACCGGCCACATGAAGTAAAAGAAAAGAAAAAAAAAAAATTTCGGCCAAAAGAAAAGAAAAGAAAAGAAAGAATTTCGGCTAAGAAAGAAAGAAAAGAAAGAAGAAAAAAAAAATTCCAGCTAGGGGAAAAGGAAAATAAGACAAGAAATTAAGTGAAACTTTTGAATAAAATTGGGCAAAATCCCAAGTAGTCAAAAGACTAGAAAATAGTGAAATGAACTAGTAAAAATTTAAACCCTACTATAAGTTAATTGGTCAAGAAAATTATTCTAACTTTAGTACCTAAGTGTTCTTGCTTAGAATGAAAATCTTAACTAATTAACTTAATTAACTCAAGAAATCTTCCAACTAGTAATTCTATGATTATCACTTAACCCTAAATAATAGTAAAAATGCTTCTTATATGTGCATTTTCTAGGGTGTTACAACGGAAGCAAGCTTAACCGCAGAAAGAGCAAGTACTGATCATGTAGTCACGATATTTGGACCGAGATAATAGCTCAGGTCTTTATCAAAGAACATATCAGTTTTATCAAGCACAAACCCTAACCGCCAAGCACCTTATAACCTCCGTACAAGCTACCACATCCAGGGGAGAAAAATATCAACCCTGAAGGGCCAACAAGCACACAAAAAGTTCAATCCGTAGTTGGCCTCTTTGAGGATTCACAACTCAAAAGGAAAGAACTCACACCCTAAAACACCCAGCACCTTATGACCTCCCACGTGCAGCCGGGTTGACTATCCGTGAAATAACGGGGAAGTTAGTCACGGTAGTCTCACACACAAATAACATTTTAAATAATAAAAGCATGTAACATATTGTGGAACAGATGCGATAAAGTACACATCTTTCCTCAAGTAACACATGTACTCACATAATAATTGCAAGTTAAGCATAATAGTCAAAAAGTAAAATTATCACATTTCATGCATCATGCACACATAAAGACACTCACCTTGAGAGCCTAAGAAAATATCTCGTGGAATGGTCGGGTTTCACTATCGGGTCCTGCAATTTGGAAGAGATAATCTAATGAAAACCCGATTTAAAACCCTAATTAACCTAGTAAGAAAATGCAAGAAATACCCCATTAAATTCTAGGTTTTTTTTTTTTTTTTCTCTATGGTTTAGGGTTTAGGGTTTAGGGTTTAGGGTTTAGGGTTTAGGGTTTAGGGTTTATATTTTAGGGTTTTCTAGGGTTTTTCTAGGGTTTTCTAACAAAAATTGGGCATTATTTCCCCTAAATTTCAGCACTCCCAATCCTGTTTTTCATCAAGATTTCAATCATTAATCCCACAATTCCACAAGTTCTACAACTTCCTAGTTCAATCCAACCTCAAATTCAATCAAAACCTCACTAAATTTCAAGAATTAAGGTCCAAGAACTTTCACCCAAACAACATGTTCTTCATGAAATTTCAAAGTTCCAAGGCCACATACTAGTCTATTCAATCATAAGAACACTTTATCTAACAAGTATATATCAAGTTCTAACTAATTTCTTCAAGTTTTACTAACAAGAACTTGGAATTAAACTTGAATAAAAACTAATTAAAACATGGAATTAATAAGGCAAGTTCATAGTAAATACCTTAAAGATGCTTAGAACTTTGATTAGAATTGATAGAAATCCACTTCCTATGGTTGATTTGTGTTAACTTGAGAGATGAAAGTCCAAGAAGTTGAGAGCAAAAATGGGGGAAAGAAGAAGAGAAGTTTGGCCGGCCAAGGTGAAGGAAAGAGAGAGAAAAATAGTCTAGGAAAAATGAAAAAGAAATGAAGAAAAGATGGGAAAATGGTGGTCCAATAAAATTCTCACAAGAGTAAAGTAAAAAGTAGTCTTATTAATGCAAGAGTTGCTACTTGGATTAGTTTAATTGGTGAAAATTAATAACTCTTACCACTTAATAAATTCATTAGTTAGACATAAATTATTAAAGCAAAATAGAACAAAAATGAAAAGCAAGAACCGGCCACATGAAGTAAAAGAAAAGAAAAAAAAAAAATTTCGGCCAAAAGAAAAGAAAAGAAAAGAAAGAATTTCGGCTAAGAAAGAAAGAAAAGAAAGAAGAAAAAAAAAATTCCAGCTAGGGGAAAAGGAAAATAAGACAAGAAATTAAGTGAAACTTTTGAATAAAATTGGGCAAAATCCCAAGTAGTCAAAAGACTAGAAAATAGTGAAATGAACTAGTAAAAATTTAAACCCTACTATAAGTTAATTGGTCAAGAAAATTATTCTAACTTTAGTACCTAAGTGTTCTTGCTTAGAATGAAAATCTTAACTAATTAACTTAATTAACTCAAGAAATCTTCCAACTAGTAATTCTATGATTATCACTTAACCCTAAATAATAGTAAAAATGCTTCTTATATGTGCATTTTCTAGGGTGTTACAACGGAAGCAAGCTTAACCGCAGAAAGAGCAAGTACTGATCATGTAGTCACGATATTTGGACCGAGATAATAGCTCAGGTCTTTATCAAAGAACATATCAGTTTTATCAAGCACAAACCCTAACCGCCAAGCACCTTATAACCTCCGTACAAGCTACCACATCCAGGGGAGAAAAATATCAACCCTGAAGGGCCAACAAGCACACAAAAAGTTCAATCCGTAGTTGGCCTCTTTGAGGATTCACAACTCAAAAGGAAAGAACTCACACCCTAAAACACCCAGCACCTTATGACCTCCCACGTGCAGCCGGGTTGACTATCCGTGAAATAACGGGGAAGTTAGTCACGGTAGTCTCACACACAATTAACACATTAGTCAATGAAAGCAAGTAACACATTACGGAATAGATGTGATAAAGTACACATCTTTCCTCAAGTAACACATGTACTCACATAGTGATTTAAATCTTAGCATAATATTTACCAAATAAATATCACATTTCATGCATCATACACACATAAGGACACTCACCTTGAAAGCCTAAGAAAATATCTCGTGAAATGGTCGTGCTGTGTTTTCGGACCCTAAAATTTAAAAGAAATAATAACATAAAAACTCAATTAAAATCCTAGTAAATTTAGTAAGAAAAAGGTCAAGAAAATACCCCACTTACTTCTAGGGTTTTGGTTTTAGGGTTTTTAGGGTTTAGGGTTTTTTTTTTTTTTACTTAATCTAAGAAACTTAATCTATCACTAGATCATTTCTAAAATTCCTGCACCTAAATTTCCCTCAATTGAACACATTCTAAGCTTAAAATTTCACTTATCCATTTTTCTTCTTTTAATTCTACCGAAATTTCGACAGTATTTCCCCTTAAATCGGACTAACCAAAATTTTTTTCCCTGCAAGAAAATTCAACATTCCAACCCAATTCAACAAGTTCTACAACTTTTGTATTCAACTCAAGTTCAAATTCAATCAAAATTCTATCAATTTCCAAGAATTTCACTCCAAGTGTCTTCAACTAAACCACATATAAAACATAAATTTTCAAGGTTTAAAGGCCATATACTAGCCTATCAAACCACAAGAACACTTTATATAGCAAGTAATTCTCAAGTTCTAACTAATTTCTCTAAGTAGTATTAACAAGAAACTTAGTCTTAAACTTGCATAAAAACTAATTAAAACACGAAATTAATAAGATAAGTTCATGGTAAATACCTTAGATATGCTTAGAACTTTGCTTAGAAAAGATAGAAGCCCACTTCCTATGGTGGATTTGTTCCAACTTGAGAGATGAAAGTCCAAGAAGTTGAGAGCAAAAATGAGGGAAGAAGAAGAAAGAAGATGGCCAGCCAAGGGGAGAGAAAAAGAGAAAGAAATAGTCTAGGAAAAATGAAAAAGAAATGAAGAAAAGGTGGAAAATTAGTTGGCCAATGAAAGTCCCACATGAGTAAAGCAAAAAGTGAGAATTTAATGCAAGTATGGAGACTTGGTTTAATTTGATTGGTTGAAATTATTAACTCTTATCACTTAATATAAACAATAATAATACATAAATCATTAAAGCAAAAATAGAGTAAATTAGGGAGAGAGAGAACCGGCCACAAGAAGAAAGAAAGAAAAGAATTTCGGCCCAAAAAAAAAAAGAAAAGAAAAGAGAAAGAATTTCGGCCAAGAAAGAAAGAAAAGAGAGAGAAAAATTTCAGCCAAGGGAAAAAGAAAATAAAGTAAGAAAATAAGTGAAACTTTTGAGAAAAATTGAGCAAAATTTTCAAGTAGTCTAAAGACTAGAAAATAGTAAAATGGGCTAATCAAAATTTAAACACTAATATAAATTAAATGGTCAAGAAAAATTATTCCAACTTTAGTACTTAAGTGTTCTTGCTTAAAATGAAAATCTTAACTAATTAACTTAATTAACTCAAGAAATCTCCCAACTAATAATTCTAGGATTAACACTTAACCCTAAATAAGAAAAAAAATGTCTCTTATATGTGCATTTTCTAGGGTGTTACAAGTGTTGCCGAAATTTCGGTAAAACCTAAGAAATAAAGTGATTAGGCTATGATTTAAAGCTTTATAAGCTATAATTTAGTGATTAGAACGTGTAGAGATTTTTGTAGATTAGCTATTAGTGAATTGAACCTTTTCGATCAAAACCCTAAAAGTTAGAAAAACCCTAACTTCAAAAACCCTAAACCCTAGGGTAAAACCCTAAACTCCAAAACCCTAGAAATACTTGAGGTATGTCTAGAATTTTCTTATCGAATTACTTAGATTTTTATCCGATTTTTATACGACTATTTTCTTTTAAATTTTAGGCTTCGGAGTGAAACCCGACCGTATTACGAAATATTTTCTTAAGCACTTAAGGTGAGTGTCTTTATGTGTGCATGATGCATGAAATATTTTGTCATATTTGAGAATGTTATATTATGAAAAATTATGTTATACTTGTAATTGTTATTTGATGACATGTGCTACTTGAGGAAAGATGTGTACTTTATCGCATCTATTCCGCAATGTGTTACACGCTTTCATTATCCAATGTGTTACTTGTGCATGAGACTTCTGTGACTAACTTCACCATTACTTCACGGATAGTCAACCCAGGTAGGCTTGGGAGGATATAAGGTGCTGGGTGTTTTAGGGCGTGTTGTTCTTTCCCTTTTGAGTTGTGAATCCTCAAAGAGGCCAACTCCGGATTGAAATTTCTCGCGTATTGGCCCTCCAAGATCGAGATTACTCCCTAGATGTGGTAGCCTGTACGGAGGTTATAAGGTGAACGGTGGTTAGGGCATGCGTTATAATATTGGCATGTCCTTTGATAAAGACCTGAGTTATTATCTCGGTCCTAACATCATGGTTACATGAACAGTACTTGCTTCTCCTGCGGTTGAGCTTGCTCCCGTAGTTGGGCCCTATATCCGCCATTGACTACTTGTTAATTAAATTATTCATAACCTGTCTATTTACCTTGTTAATTATCTTGTTCCATAAAATAATGAATTCCTAGTATGATTGCATGAGTTGGACACTCACTAGGCTATTATAGCTCATCCCGTTCATTTGTTTTCTTTAACCAGGTTTTCCAAAACACTTGTAGACACCAAATTTTGACGCACCTCTTGTAAATATATGTGTGCGTTACTTCATTTAGGGGGGTTTTTTTTAATTTTTGGTGGTCGATTACAATTTTTGCACGTATTATGTCTAATTCGTCACATCAAGGGCAAAATGGTAATTTCACCATGTAAATATTAGTTTATTTTATTTTATTTTTCTAAATACATAATTTTACTATTTTTATCATTATTTATGATTTTAATGATTTTCGGGAGTCATTTATTATTTATTTAAAATTTTAGTATTTTTAATTCAACGACACGTTTTCCAATGCATTATTTTTACAAGAATTTTCAAGTGAAAAATTTTATATATGCATTTTTTATATTCATAAATTTTTTGCAAAAATCTCATAATTTTTAGAGGTCGTTTAGTATTTATTTATTTATTTTTATTTATTTTTTTGTCCTTTTTGTTTATTAAGGGCACGTTTCCCAAAAATACGTTAATCTTAAAATTTTTGAGTGAAAATTATACTGTTTGTACTTTATGTGATAATATATGTTGTGTAAGATTTTTGCGATGTCATTTATTAATTTTCATAAATTTTATAATTTTGCCATATTTAGGTCACGTTTTCCAATGCACTTTTTTTATTTAAAATTTTTCTTTATGAGAATTATGTGTGTGTGCATTTTATAAATCTTATGTAAAGAAAATTTTCATAATTAATTAATTTATTTATTTTAAAGACCATTTATTATTTATTTTAAATTATATTTTTCTAATCTAGAATTAACTTTGTTTGTTACACTGAATTGTTCTTTTTCCTTCTTATAATATTGTATTTCAGTTTTAATGTGTAATTTAAAAAGAGTTCAAGTAGTTTATTTTTATTTTTTAATTTTTTATTTTTTTTTATTTTTTTATTCTTATTTTTCTGTTTTGCTTTGTTTTCTTCCTAAAAAAAAAGAGAGAATAGCAGCAGCAGCATTGCTGCTGATGTTGTTTCCTGCAAACACCATCCCCAAGCCATGCCTAATCACATCATCATCTTCCTAACCTACACCCAAGTCAGCAGATTTTGAGGAATGGGGGTTTTTGTTTTTCACTCACCATTTTCACTTCACTCTCCCTCTCCTTCCCATTCTCTCTCTCGGCCAAAGCACAACCTCCCCTGATTCTTCTTCGCCTGCAAAAACAACTCACAGTCATCACACCAACTTCACTAAACCACAACACACCTCAGAGGCACACACATAAGCACACACAACACACCTCGCAGGCACACACACCCCTGCAAATCAGCAAAAAAAAAAAAGAGAAACAGCAACAACCACTACTGCCGGAGAACAACCGCCAATCACCAGCCACAACCACCATTCCGCCACCACCGTCGGACCAGCCATGCTTCTTTGGTCTAGGTAAAAAAAAAAAAAAACCTCTCAATCCCTCTTTCATTTTCGTACAATTAATTGATGAATTTAATGCATGATTTGGGGATTTTCGTGTAGAGAGAGAAAGAATTCGAGAGAGAGTGTGAGAGAGAGGAACAAAAAAAAAAAAGAGAAATCTGGACAGAAAGAAATCAGAAAGGGAGCCGGACAGGAAGCCGGTGAAGAAAGAGAGACCGGCGAGAGGGATAGAGAGAGATTCCAGCGAGAGAGAGGGGAGAGAATAGAACCGGGGGGAAGGGAGAACAGAATCGGGGAGAAGGGAAGAAGAAAAGGGGAGAAGAGAGAAAAGAAAGAAAGAAGAAAGGAGAGAAGGAAAAAGAAAAAAAAAGAGAAAAAAAAAGAAAAATCTGGAAAAGTAAAAAAAAAAAAAAAAAAAGAGTTTTAGTGAAACTACGTCATTTTGACATAGTTTTACTCAAAACTACGTCGTTTTGATTAAGTTAGTTTTTGTAATTTATTTCTAACTAATAATAGGTATTTATTTTATAGTCCTTATACTTTCATTAATGTCACTGTGGCCCTGGAATTTTATAATTTGTGCATTTAAGTTTCTGTTTATTGTAGATTTACCCCCATAAATTTATTTTCTTTTTGATTAGGTCCCAATTAATTGCATTTAGGTCCCCTGACTTTTATATAATTATAATTTTGGCCCCTACATTTTTCAATTTTTCATTTTGACCCCTATGTTTTTATAAAATTATATTGTGACCCCTATACTTTTCTAAAATTACATTTTTACCCTTAAATATTTCTGAAATTTTCATTTTACCCCCTATTATTGTTGGATATTACAAATTGGTGTTTGATGTGGCTATAATTTACAAATTGAACCTTGAATATTGCTTAAAATTGCAATTTGGTTTTAAAACTTGTTGGAAATTGTATTTTTCATATTTCAACTTGCTGAAATTTTATTTTTGTCACCCCAACATTGCTGGAAATTCTATCTTTGCCATAAAATGTTGCTGGAATTCTATTTTAGTCTTTAAATGTGGCTGGAATTTGCAATTTGGTCTCTCACATTGCTGGGATTTTGCATTTTTTGCCCCCAAACCTTGCTGGAATTTCATTTTGTCATTATATTTCTGCTGAAAGTACTTTATTGTCCCCTATTGTTGCTGGAATTTATATTTTTGCTCCCCAAGTAGCTAGAACTTAAATTTTTGCTTTTAAATGCTTGCTGTAAATTATGTATTATTTAATGATTTTGCTGAAATTATATTCTTGGCCTTAAATATTGCTGGAAATTTTCATTTTTGGCATTATACTTGCTGGAATTTATGTTTTAACCCTTTAAATTTGTTGCAAATCATGTCACTACCTTAATTAGAGTTTAAAAATTGTAATTTCACCATTTAGTTTGTTATGAATTACATTTTTACTCTAAAAATGTTGCCTAAATGTCCATTTGTAACCCAAAGCCTTAGGATTTTTTGTTATTCTTTAAAAAAAAATTTTTTTAATCATTAAGTTTTCCTTAATTGTTTTTCTTTTCATATTTTATTTTTATTTTAATATTCCAAAATTTAGTCTTTTACCCAATTAATGCTCAAATTAGTTTCTCTATTTCTCTTTTAGTTATTTTGGTAATTTTTATTTGTGTGTTAAAAAAAAGAAAAAAAAACTTAATCATGTATTATTGTATTTTATTTTATTATTTTTTGTTTTCTTATTTATTTATTTATTTATTTAGTTTACTTAAATACTTTTTATTTTTCTTCCTAAATATTTAGTCATTATTTTTCTTTAATTCTTGTTTATTATTGCTATAATTGTTTTGAATTATTGCGACATGTTTATAGTGATTAAGCTCAAAAATTATTTAATTACTTTTTTTATTTTATTTTATTTATTTAAATAGTGGTACCTTGACGTGTTTGTTGATTTTCTTAGCAATTTGTACCGGGTTTACGAATGAGAGGTACCTCTATTATCCTTTTATTTTTCTTTATGTGCTCTTACGTGCTCCAATGTGTTTTTCTATGTGTTTCCATGTATCTTTGTGCTTATAATTTTTATCCATATGTGAGTGTTTATTTATTTATGTCATATTATTTACTCGAATTTAATTTTTGATTATTCAAAGAAATGTAATAGATAGGTAATATTCTATTTAGCAAGAATTTTGTATTTAGATAGTTAATGTAATAGATAGTTTATGTGTTATCTATTTAATAAAAATCTTATGTATTTTAGATAGAAAATGTAATAGATAGGCTAGATAGGTTACCTTTTATTTTATTTTTTAGATTTTAGTTAGGCTTTCCCGGTGTAATAGTTAGGGTTTTGTGTGCTATATGTGTTATGTGCTTATGTGTTTTATTTGCTTTTCTTTAGGACTTTGCATCTAGAATATCATGCTTATGTGTTATGTGCTCCTATGTGCTATTATGTGCTTTTATGTGATTATTGCTTCAATCTATGTTTTATTTATTTACTTACTTTACTATTATATATGTGTATCGTCGCCACACTAGTCCAACGCTAGTTGTGGTTAATTTCGGTTTCTTCGCTAGTCCAACGCTAGCGGAGAATTTTTAGAAAATAGGCTAGTCCAATGCTAGGCTTTTAGGTAATTTTAGTATTAGGATCATTTCTCGCGTGTTCATTCCATGCCATTTCACACACATTTTTTTAGGCCTTTTTCCATTTAGAATGATTTTTATATATATACTCTATCATCTACTATCTATTTTTAAACATATGTTTAGTGCATAATATTTAGATTCCAATACACATAGAATTTTAAGTCATTTGTGTGATTTGACTAGAAATGGTCATCTACTCACATGGGAAGCGATGGCGTACATGTCGTGCCCCCCTCCATGAGTAGGAACAGTTAGTCACGAGTCCATTCGTCTCCCGTACCCATTATCTTGCATTCCCATTTTCTTTGTTCACTTACTATCTATATTACTATTTTTCTTTTCTTTTGCATTCCATTTTGCATCTACACTCGTGACTCCATCGAGGTCTAGACTCGGTTTTCGCAATTAATGCGGTAATTCCGACTAAACCTCAATGGAACATTTTGTCCCTTAACGATATTCATTTTTAGGATTAGATTTGCATTCATATAGTTGCATCCAAATGTGATAAAATCTTAGGGTTATATTAGGAAAATTTGGACTAAACCTCGCAACTAGTTTCGATTAGGTTGAAAGGGTGCCTTAGGCACGAGCCTTTGCCTTCCCTTTCTTCAACTGTGACTCCCGAACCTTTTTTCAAAGACCTGGAGTTGTCTAAAAGGGTTTTTATCGCTTTTCTTACATTTTTCTCAAATCATTTTTCTAAATAAATCATTCTCGATTTTCTTACCCTTTATAAAATATTTTCTAGTGACTTGGTACACCAAAACTCAAAACAAAGTGGCGACTCCCTTTTTAGTAAAAACCCTTTTCAGACTTTATTTTCGGGCCTAAAAACCGTCGCATTTTCAAAGTCCCATTTTAGGCCATTTTCTTTTGTTTTCAAAATAAAGCATTTGTTTGTCACATTTTATCGAATTATATTTTATAAAGTACTTTCTAAAAATTATTTTTACAAAAATTTACACGCTTCTTTTTTTTCAATAAATAACATCACATTTAATTCTTCCTTTTTCTTTTTCCCGACTTCACCCACACCACTTACACTTTATTATTTTCCCTTTTCGAAAAATGGGGCACGACAAGACTAAAGCTGGAAAAGCTACTTTTGGATATAATAAATGTTTTGCTTCATGTATTTTGATAGCCTAAATGTGTAGGCTTTTATTGTAAATATTATTTATATTTTGGGATGTAAACCTCTTGCGATATTTATACTTTCAAGTAAATTTCATGAATGTATTTCTTTATGAATGTATTTTTTTTTTGGGGTACGTACGCTTGGATATTTAAGCGAGTGCATGATTTGAGTCCTGGCGAGAGCTAGGCAGGCAGTTCGCTAAGCCCTTTGGTGTGCCTTTGGGTAAGGTGGGGCTGTCACATAGTGCCCTTTCGGATCATCATCTTCAGAGGAAATAAATGAATGGTAGTATTCAAACTTGAGAGTCTTTCCCTACAAAGATCCCAAAATTCGTGTGTCAATCTGCTCAAATTATTTCTGCCTCAAAATTCTAAATTCGAATGGAAAATACACAAAATGAGTCAAATTCACACTAAAAGGAACAACTCAGAAGTATAATTTTGACATTTGTCAATTCCCCCACATTTGAATCATTGTTTGTTCTCAACTATTTGAAAAATGTGAGCTCAACTAATGATTCAAGTATTGAAATCACACGTGTGCATTCTAAAATGCATTTCTTCAAGACCAAGTAAATAACCACTATGCAATTTATTGTTTTGCCTTTAATACTCATAATATCAAGCAAAGGAGAAGGAATTATATCACAATTGAGCAATTTCAACTTAATTTCTTCACGTTACTGAATTTCACAAGTAAACGAATCATACGATCAATCAGAGAACATCACATGTCTATGATCAATTTCATCATTTTTTTCACTTTAAGGGATATTTGTAATATCAAACTAATCACTCAAGCTACGAGAATGTCTTTTGACACGAAAACCGATATTGGTTATGAAAGTTCCTGATTACTCAACACCTCAATCTCTAAGCAAGTAGAAAAAACTGTATTTGAGAAGTACAATTGCCTTTTTACGCAAGAATCGACATTGGTTAAATGAAGACCCCTAGTTACTCAACAATTTACTTACTCAAATTTACGATGCATTACTCATAATTCAAGTACCTTTTGACGTGAAAGTCGACATTTTTGGATGAAGACTCCTGGTTACTAAGCACGAGAACCATTGGAGTAGAAAAAAGTTATTTCAACTTTTTCTTTCTTTTTTTCTTTTTTTTTCTTTTTCTTTATCTTTTTCTTTTCTTCTTCCCTTTCTTTTTGTTTTTGCAGTATAAAAATCTCTCATAATAAATGTCATATCGCATATTACATGAATGCACTAATTGACCATAATCAATATTTAACGTGTGAAATTGAGTGAAGAAAAGAAACTTTCATCAAACATTCAAAATTTTGGACATAATTTCAACCACTTTACATGATATATTTTCTATAAGAACAAAACTCCAAACCACATAATAATCATTTTAGTAGTTGGAGAAAGCATTTGCCAAAGTACATAAAGTAATTTCAACAAGTAGGGGAATTAGACAAAAATCACGATTGTGAGCAATAATTTACAAGCATGTGACATCACCTTATTTTAATCTTATAACAACTTATACAACACATTCCAAAGTAGACTAAGAAAGTGTGGACATGAAACAATAAATCTTCCCATGTGAATTGGCTGAAGTGGCATCCCTTGCATGTTTGTTCTTTTATTGTGCTTGAATCGTCCAAACATACATCTAAATTGGCTTGACATTTTGCAGATCTTTGGAGTAGAAGTGCATTTTGACTTAACTCCCTGACCAATGTCTTGGTGTCAATGTTCGTGGTTTCTACCTCTTCCAAGTTAAGCTTGGATTTTCCTTTTGTACCATTCGAAATCCTCAACACAAAGTCCAGATTCCTTTTCGGTATCACTCTAGCTCCCCATTAACAGCTTGTGTTATTTTGGAATCCGGAAAGATATCGAAATGGCAATTATCAACTTTAGATAAGATGACATCCGAAGACCATGGGCATTTATATATGACAAAAAAAATTTTTTTTTAACTCATCAAAAAAGAGAAAGCTTTACAATTACACACAACTAACATTAGGCTTGGAGAAAATGTAATTTATTTTGAGGCCTCATTAAAGAATTATTTTCTCAATGTAATTAAAAGATTTGAAGCAAATTATTTTCAAAACTAAATACAAAAAATGAAGGGAAAATCAAATGTCATAAACAAATTTGAGAAAGTAACTTATTTAACACTTCATCTGAGAAAAGAAAAAAATTTTGAACACAAGGCAATCTTAAATTTATAGAAAGAGTGCAATTTATTAGCATCCAAATTATTACTATTCTTATTACATCTAATAATGAACAACCGTCTAGCTACGAAATACAATTTTATTCATTCCACTAGTCATCCTAGTCAAACTTATTTATCTAGCCCCTCAGCACTATCAATTCTAAAACTGGCTTCCCCACGATCCTTTAAATAACTCAAAAAGAGCACTCGTGCTTTTGATGTCCTTATGGGTCTCGAGCATGTGATAGTTTATTTAGAATTGGACCATAATTTAAAAATACTCGAATGTAAGACTAAAAATGTATCAGATATTTTTCTTAGTTTACTGCCTCCATTAGAGGACCTGTAAAAATGAAAAAATCAAAGTTAGTATAAATAAAAACAAAAATCGATGCATGTCCTAGAGAGAGCCCTTATTATGCCAAGAGTAGGCCTAGCATGAAATGCAATCCGTTAAGATGAGACCCCCCTTTTTAATCGTAGATGGGCTAGATCCGCTGGGAAGAGATGCCTCTATTTTGCTCGTATTACCTTACCTAAGGTCTCACCCGTTAGGATTTACCGAAAATATAAACGTGCATGTCATTTTAGGATTATGTACCCAAGACCAAAGGGCGGCTTTCCTATCATGGGATTCCCAACATGGCATTCCCTCTAAGGTTTATGCATGATGCCAGTTTATTAAAGCAAGTTAAAATATGCAAAAATTTCAAATTTAAGAAAATGTCCTAAAGATTTTTTATCTAATAATGATGCAAGACTTCTTCAAGAAAGATGGGCCATAAACTTTACAAAAGAAATTATTGACTCCAAAAATATTTGATTGAAAATCGAACCTCCAAGAGGTTACTAGACACAACATCAGAAGAAATAAAAAATCATGACTTTATATGAGAACATACAAGTTAAAACGTCAACTTATGAAATATGTATTAGGATCATTTTTTGTGTAATGTGGGACGGGAGGGCGGGGGATACGGAAAAAATGACTTATTGATTTTTGAAAAAGGATAAATACAAACTGTGCAAAAAATTTGACGACTCGCATGCATTTATTGACTCTGAGAAAATTTGGTTCAAATAAAACTGACAAATACAACAAGGAGGAATAAACCTTGAAAAGAATCTAAAAACTACAATTTTTATTCAAGAATATTCAGGACAAAAAATCAAATTTTTAGGATTTTTTTTTAATTCACAATGATCGATCCCTTGGGTATTTATAACAAAATGCAATTTGTAAAAAATTCATGAAATTCCGTTTCCATCTTTCTCGAAGAAATTAATTATGAAAACGAAATTTAAACGTGCCAAAAGAGGGTTGGCTTCCTACGAGAGCACCATGCCAGGGCTCTTTATTCTATGGCTGTGAATGCAATCAAAGTAGGAAAGAAATTGTGTTAGTTTATTCCAAAAATAACACATAACACATTCGCAAAAATAAATAATACACATAGATAACAATACATGGCATAACAAGAAAGATAAAGGAGGTTGGTTCCCTCCTCTCGTGCCTGGTGTGCCTGATAGGGTAAGGTTGACTCTACCCTAGGTTATTCTACATGGATGCATTAGGTTGGGCTCACTAATGCATCTAGACTCAATAAGGCTATCGGTTCCCAAACCTTCAGACCTAAGGGTAAGGGTCATCAATCCCAAAGCCCTTGGTCGATGGCTTGAGCGATCCCCTGGACACTACTACGTGCACGTCGGGCCATAGCCACATGTCCAAGCAAATCGATTTTTAAAGCCCAAATCTCTAGACTTGTGGACTCAAGCTGAGAGTTTGGGTGATCTCCTAGACAATGTTCTGTGCACGTCGTGCCACGGTCACATGCCCAAGTGGATCAAGCCTGCGATACAGCTTAAGGCTCCTAAACCTTCAGACTTAGGGACCCAAAAGTAACAAATCCGTCAATTCCAAGGGTCCCGGTCAGTGGTTCGAGTAATCCCCTAGACACTGCTACATGCACGAATGCGATGGCCACATGTCTAGACAGATCGTTCCTAGTCCTGATGGGATGGGTGGGTGGCAACCACCAAAAAGAGAAAAAGGGTAAAAATTATCGAATGCACGTATGGAGTGCTCTTTATGAGAGGAGGGAATGATAAAGCGTGGGCTCTAAGGATGACTGATCCTCTCCCAAATGCAAGTGCGGTTGAATAAAGCAAAAGTAAATAAATCATACATACATCACATAAGTAGCCGAGAGACGGGAAGTGTGTGAGATGCAAAAGAAAAACCTAAAAACCTAAAAAAGAAAAATGCAATCCTAACATCCAAATGCGATGGAATAAAAGGTTTAAGTAGGGAAAAGGTGATTAAGCCTAGTGCTTGGACTCACTAGTGATCCCCAGTGGACTCGCCAAAATACTGTCGCGTCCTAAAAATGGTAAATAAAAGGTACAAGTGGGGTCGTTTGTAGCAGCCCCACCTTACCCAGAGGCGCACCAAAGGGCTTAGCGGACTGCCTGCCTAGCTCTCGCCAGGTCTCGAATCACGCACTCACGCAAATATCCGAGCGTACTTAACTTAAAATAAAGCAAAATAAAATACACTCATATTAAATACATTCATACGATTTACTTGAAAGTATAAATATCACAAAGAGTTTTACATCACAAAATATAAATAATATTTACAATAAAAGCCTACACATTTTGGCTGTCCAGATACATTAAACAAAACATGTACTAGGCCCCAAAATCAGCTTTTCTAGCTTTAGTATTTTGGAAAACCTGGTTAAAGAAAACAAATGAACGGGATGAGCTTATAATAGCCCAGTGAGTGCTCAAGTCATGCGGTATACCAATAACAAATAAACTTTAAGGATTATAATGAACAAATTTAATAAATGATAAACAAGCAATGTGAAGTGTAGTAAAATCAATGGCGGATACAGGCTCACTATGGGAGCAAGCTCAACCGTAGGAGTATCGAACATGATCAAGACAACAAGGATATCGAGACCGAGGTAAAAGCTCAGGTCCGAGATACTTGAAAAATTCAATCCAGAGTTACCCTCTTCGAGGAATGAAACTCATATAGGAAAGAATATCATACACCTATACCCCACAGCACCTTATATCACCCCAAACTCACCAAGTTGACTAACCGTGAAGTAACGGTGAAGTTAGCCACGGAAGTCCAAGGTCAAGCATAAAGTTCAAGCATGAGTTAGCCCTTTTCGGGACTTTACTCAGATATGAAAATTAGCACACACCGAATAACACCCATCACCTTATATCTCTCCCATACTCACCCACGGAAGTCACACGCACAAATAACATGTTGGATAGTGAAAGCATGTAAAACATTGCGGAATAGATGCGATAAAGTACACATCTTTCCTCAAGTTGTACATTATATCACATAACATTTGTAAGTGTAACATAATATTTACAAGTAAAACACAACATTTCATCTCAGACATCAAAATAACAATGTCAAGTATTACATGGCATTTCATGCATCATGCACACATAAGAACACTCACCTTGAAGCCTAAGAAAAGATTTCGTAGTATGATTGCGTCTCACTTCCGGATCCTGAAATTCACGAGGAAATAATCGTATAAAAATCCTGACTAAAATCTAAGAAATTTCATAAGGAAATTCAAGAAATACCCCAAGTCTTTCTAGGATTTAATTTCTAGGGTTTTGGAGCTTAGGGTTTTACCCTAGGGTTTAGGGTTTTCAAAATTAGGGTTTCCTAACCTTCTAGGGTTTTGGCTCGGAAAGGTTTAATTCACTAATAGCTAGTCTACAAAAATTTCTGCACGCTTAAATCACTAAATTACAGCTTATAAAGACTTAAATCATAACCTAATCACTTTTATTTCCTAGGTTTTACCGAAATTTCGGCAGCACTTCCCCTATAATCGGACTAACCAAAAATTTTAAACCTGCAAGAAAAATCAACCATCCAATCCATTCAACATGTACCACAACTTCTATGTTCAATTTAAACTCAAATTCAATCAAGATTCCACTCAAATTCAAAATCCCTACTCCAAGAATCATCACCCAAATCTGCACAGGGTTGGTTTTCAGCCAACTTCGTGCCATTGCTGGGGTCAATCCACTAATTACTAGGGAATTGTGATCACATGGTTTGAAAGTACGTTTATAGGGCTACAACTTTCATGAGATCATCACTTAAAATTCCAACTAGAACAGGTTCAAAATCAGGCCCCAAGTTGGCTCTTCATCAAAACTGTTTACGCAGAACCGAATTTTCAGCCAACTTTACAAGCTTTCTGCGGTTAATACACAATGAACCACCATGCAAGCTTTATACCGTTTGAAAGCCCTATGAATCTAGTTTCTAAAACAACAAGAATCATTCGAATCCAAGCTATCTACACCAAGTTATGAAAGTTTTACTAAAACTGATCCAGCATGACTGTTCAAGTATTTTTTCAGTTCAAGCTTAAATCTTCAAGTACTACTATCAAATTCTTAGTATAAAACTTGAACAAAACTAAATAAAACTTGAAAGTAATAGCAAAAGTTCATAGTACATACCTTAAACAAGCTTAGAACCTTGCTTAGGAAGAAGAAAACCTCACTTTCTATGGTGGAATTTGTCTAAACTTAAGAGAGAAAAGTCCAAGAAGTTGAGAGCAAAAATGAGAGAAGAAGAGAAAAGAGAATGGCCGGCCAAGAGGGAGAAGAAAGAGAAAGAAATAGGCTAGGAAAAATGGAAAAGAAATGAAGAAAAGGTGAGAAAATAATTAACCAATTAAAACCTCACAAGAGTAAAGTAAAAAGGTGATCTTTTAATGCAAGAGTGGTAACTTGGGTTAATTTAATTGGTGGAGCTCATTACTCCCTTATCACTTAACACTAACAATAATAAAACACAAATTATTAAAGCAAAAATAGAGTAAAAATAAAGAGAGAGAAACCGGCCCTAAGGGAAAGAAAAAGAAAAAGAATTTTCGGCCAAAAAGAAAAAGAAAAGAAAGAAGAGAAAATTTTCAGCTAAGGGAAAAGAAAATAAAGCAAGAAAATAAGTGAAATTTTTGAGTAAAATTGAGCTAAAATTCAAGTAGTCAAAAGACTAGAAAATAGTAGAATAAATTAATCAAAATTTAAACACTAATATAAATTAAATGGTCAAGAAAAATTATTCTAAATTTAGTACTTGGGTGTCCTTGCTCAATAATGAAAATCTTAGTTAATTAACCTAATTAACTCAAGAAATCTCCCAACTAATAAATCAAGGATTAACACTTAACCCTAAATAAGAAAAATGTCTTTTGTAAGTGCATTTTTAGGGTGTTACATCGTTGACTGTCGCGTCTTGAAAAGACGATCCGGTCCAAGATCCTTTTGAAAAGATAGAGTTTTGAAAAACGTACATGTGAGAAAAAATCGTGTTTTAGTGAAAAAGTGTTATTTAGTAGAAAATGGTATTTTTAAAGAAAATAAGGCCGGGACTAAAAAATACGACAGTTTTGGCCAACTAATTTTAAAAAAAAGGGTTTTATTTTAAAAATGGAGTCGCCACTTAGTACTGAGTTAGGGTGTACCAAGCCACCCGAAAATTCGTTTAACAAAACAAAAATAAAAATTTTAGAAAAATATTCTAAAAACCCTTTTTCGACTCCGATCTATGAAAACAAGAGAAAAAGGTCCAGGAGTCACATTTGAAGAAAGGGAAGGCAAAGGCTTGCATCTAAGGCACCCTTTCAACCTAGCCGAGGCTAGTTGCGAGGTTTAATCAAAATTTCCTACATTAACCCTAGATTCTATCACATTTTGGATATGTCTAAATGAATGCAAATCCTAAATTTAAATGTGAGTATCGAGATGGTCAAAATGTCCCGTCGAGGCTGGGTCGAGATTATCGCATTAATTGCGAAACCCGAGTTAAGACCTCGAGGGAGTCACGAGTGTCTGTGCAAAATGTAATGCAAAAAGAAAAGAAAAATAGTAATATAGATAATAAGTGGTCAAAGAAAGTGGGTATGCAACATAACGGGTACGAGGGATTAATATCTCGTGACTGAATGTTTCTACTCACGGAGGGGGGAACGGCATGTACGCCACCACTTCCCGCATAAGTAGGCAACTATTTCTAGTTGGATCACACAAATGTCCTAATTTCTAAGTGAGATGCAACCTAGACGTCATGCATTTTAAAAATGTGTCAAAATAATAATATTATTAATAATAATAATAGTAATAATAAAATCATGCCAAATGAAAAGAAAACTAGAAGTGTGTGAAATGTGAAATGCACACAAATGCACCTAATATTAAAATGCCCTAAGGGTCTAGTATCAGACTAGTCCATTTCTAGGGATTCCCACTAGCGTTGGACTAGCGAGGAATACGAGAAGACCACAACTAGTGTTGGACTAGTGTGGTGACGGAGTAATAAAACTGATAAAGCATGTAAATAAATAAAACATGTGAAAGCAAATATACATATAAAGACATATTAAAGCACGTAGTAGCACATAACACATAAACATAATATCTAGATGCAAAAATTCCTAAGGAAAGCGGTAAAAGAAATAAACACGTAAGCACGCAAAAACAAATAAACCCTAACTTATTACATCGGGGCTTAATTTACAATTACGATGGGGAGAAATTAAAAATGCCCTATCTATTATTCTTTCTATCTAATTACATAATTTTTGCTAAAATATGAGAAAAATAATCTAACTATTACATTGACTAGCTAAATACAAAATATTATATGTTTTCAAAATAATAAAAATTCAAAATTAAATAAATTAAATACATAAATACGCAAACAAGTGTGTAAAATAAGAAACAAACAAATAATAATAAAAATAATGCATAAAATCACATTAGGAGCATATTGGAGCACATAAGAGGAAAATAATAACAAGTCGGGATATCTCTTTGGAGACTCGGTACCAACTGCTATCAAAATGAATAAACAAGTCAATGTACCTCGATATAAATAAATAAAGCACAAAATATGTAAGTATTGACAAACTGGAGCAAAAATTTAAATTATATGAAACTAAGGACTTAAAAGCATATTCAAACAAATCTAGAGGGCCAAATACTAAATTCAAGTAGACATGGGGGCATAATTGTGAGTTAACACCAAGTAGGGAGGGCATAAATGAAAATTGCAAGCAAGTCGGGGATAGCAAAATAGTAAACTCAGCGAGTGCAAGAAAACTTGCAAGTTATGTAACTCAATTGAAAGTAAAGTAAAATTTATGGGGTCATAATCACAACATCAAACACCTAAATGCAGATATTGGAAAAAAGAAAAAAAACTCTTAGAGGCATGTTAACATTTAATCAAAACCCAAGGACTCAAATGTATTTATTCCTTCTGTGCTAACTACCAGAAAAAGAAACTGAAATACTCAAAGTAAAATAAAAGTTAAATTAATTCAATTGACCAAATTAGCTACTTAGGTTAGAAATTAAAGTTAAATAAAAAATAAAAAAATTTATCACAATTAGAAGATAAAATTTTTTAAAAAATAATAATAATACACTAAAACCCCATATTTTCAATCGATTCTCCTCTTTGAATTAAAACGAAACACAAAGGAAAAATCAATAAACTAAAAAAAGTCCCCCTTCAAGGCAGTTTCCCTCTCTTTTTTTTTTTTTTTTTTAATACGCCAGATTCAAGCTCCTACCCAAAATTGCTAAATCTTATCTTCCTCTTCCTGTTTTCAATTAGAATTTTTCCCCTTGTTTCTTTATTTCTCCTTCTTTTCTCTGCTTCAGCTTCGGTTCACTCTGGTTCTCCTCTTTTCTATTTTTTTTTTTGTTTCTCTTTCTGATTCTCCTCTTTCTATCCTCTCTTCTCTCTGATTTCTTCTTTCTCTCCATCTCTTCTTCATCTAATTTCAGCTTTCTCTCCGGTTCTGGTGGTGATTCTATGGTTGTTCTGGTGGTGGAACAGATGGAGAGATGAACTGGTGGATAGGGAGGAGGAGACGGTGGAACAGAAGAGGGAAGGAACCTAAAAGCTAGAAAAATAAATAAAACCCAGAATCTAAGAACAACATTTAGAAATCAAAACTACAATCTCAAATAAATTCTTAATCAGATTCACATAGGAAAGAAGGAGGAAGAGAAATGAATTAGAATTAAGAAAAAATTAAATAAGAACTTACCTTTTGAATCCTGGTAGAGAACCTGATGATGAACAGTAGAATTTGGTGTTGAAGATGATGAATAGTAGTCTTGGATGAAGAACAATGAACAGTACTAGCAAGATGAAAAGGGCGGCTTCAAGTGTGTGTTTTTAGTGTGTAGTGTGTGTTTTAGTCTAAAAATCACAAAAGCAAAAGTGTTTGTAGGGTTTTCTGATTTTTTCTCCTTTTCTTTTGCTGATTAAAGGGGTATTTGTAGGCCACTTGTCTTGGTCACCAAGACTGTTATAAAATTACAAAAATGCTACCAGTAATAAAAATACTAATTTTATTTAAAAAATATTTTTTTAACCCTAAAAATTAAAAATGAATACAAAGAATTGACAGCAATCTTTAAAATTTTTAAAAGAATTCAAAGTAGATTTCAAAAATAAAAGATAGAGCTTAAAGCTGATAAAAACGCGTTCGGCGTGTCAAATGACGATTTTGCCCCTGGACAACAAAAATATACGAAAAATGGCTATTAATATAAAAAAATTACCAAAAATTAAAAATAAGCTTAAAACACTAGAAAATGCATTTATGACACAAAATTTGACAAAAATAGATTTAAACTGTAAAATGACGATTTCGCCCTTAAATGCAGTATATACAGAAAAAATAGCAATAGTCTCCTAAAAAAAATAAAGAAAATTCAGAAACATACTTAAAGAATTAGAAACATAAATTTGAGACCTGAAATGAGCTGGTTTTAAATCCTTACAAGATATTTATAATGCATTTTCCTGTAAATTGTGGTGGAATTTCAGGGAGGGAAGATCCCTTTGGGCAGAATACATGAAAGCCAAATATTGTCGCAATTGTCATCCTTGTCAAGTAGAGATCCAAGGGAATTGTTCAGCAACATGGAGGAGGATGGTAAATGCTCGAGGTCTAACTGAACTCAACATTCTTTGGATGCTCAATGAAGGAAATTGTCACTTCTGGTTTGACAATTGGATGGGATCAGGAGCTTTGTATTTGAGGAATCCAGTAGAACCTTCTCTTACTTTTATTGATTTTGTGAAGGAAGGTAAATGGAATGTGGAATTGATGAAACAGTGGCTATCCCCGGATACTATCATAGCGATTTTGAAGATTGCAGTGCCAGATAGGAGTGGTCCAGATGGTATGGTGTGGACTCCTTCTCACACAGGAGGCTTTTCTAAAGCTTCGGCTTTTCAAGAGGTACGAAAGTGTAGCAATGCATCTTTCATACATTTTCAGTTATGGCATCGTCATATTTCTCTTAAAGTCTCTTTCTTTATGTTGAGATTATTAAGGGGCAAATTGCCTTTGGATGAGGTCATTATGTCAAGATTCCAGATTCATCTACCTTCTAAATGTAGATGTTGTGTTAAATCAAATGTAGAGTCTATTGAGCATGTATTCTCTAATGGTGAAATAGCTGAGGCAGTTTGGGGTTATTTTGCTGCTAGTTGTGGAATTTGTTATTCCTCACATCACCTAAGGGGTAGGTTGATGAATTGGTGGTTGATTAAATGTAATAATATTCAGTTGCGATTTATCTTTCATGTGCTCCCTTTGTTTGTTTGTTGGAATCTGTGGAAATTTAGGAATAAGGCTGTATTCGAAGGAGAGATCCCAGGGATCCATGAGGTTTGTGGGGCTATTTTTAAGGATATAAAAAATGCTTTCTACCTGGAGTTTAAAATTTTGCACCAAGCTCAATTTTGGCATAATTTTCTGGATCAGGTAAATAGGTATGAAAAGGTAAGATTATGGAAAATGGTGAAGTGGAAATTTCCACCTTTAGGCATGCTCAAGTTGAATATTGATGGTTGTTCTAAAGATAATCCGGGGCTTATGGGTGGAGGTGGAGTTATTAGAGATTCTAAGGGTGCAATGATGGTTGCATTCTCTGCATCCTTTGGATATGGTACTTCTATCCAAGCAGAAGCAAAGGCCATGTTGTGTGGAGTCAGATTAAGTATGTTGCATGGTTTTTCACATTTTTTGATTGAGTCAGATTCTTTACTTTTAGTTAAGGTGTTGTTGGGGGAATTCAGTTGCCCATGGAATATTTGAAAGGAGGTACAAGGTATTCGTCATCTTCTAAAGGGGAATATTTTCATTACTCATTGCTTGCGTCAAGGGAACCGAGTGGCTGACTGCTTATCTAACAGCGGAGTTCTTCTTCAAAATGAACAGGAAGATATTTACTTGCAAGAATCCAGTCTTCCTACTTTGGCTCGAGGTGAAATGCATATGGATAGATTAGGATGTCCTTCTGTTAGGTTTCTTAATGTAAGGGAATAGTATTCCCCGTTTATGCTTTAAATATCTGTTTTCAAGTAAGGTCTAATGTCCCCATCAATTTTTTTAATCATGTATTTACAGAGGTAAGGTTTATGTCCCCCTCTTACTTTTTATTCAATTTAATAAAATTTGGGAGTAGCGACCTCCCTCGTGAACGAGGTTAGCCAAAAAAAAAAAAAAAGAGCTAAAATGGTGTTCGTGAGCCAAAATTACCATTTTGCCCTTGTGCTAAAAATTATAAAAAGAATACCAATTAAATCCCGAAAAATCATAAGAAATTAACAAATTCACATAAAAGTAAAAATATGAATTTAAAACCCCCAAAAGCTAATAGAAAAATATTTACAGATAAAATTACTATTTTGCCCCTAGATTATTGAAAAATTAAAATTTGTCTCAAAAGGTGCAAACATGCCCTTCTAATGTTTGAAAATAAATGGTGTGTCAAAATTTGGTGTCTACACCTGAGTTTTTTTTTTTATTTCCTACCTTCTCTCTTCATCTCTCCCCTCTTCCGTTTCTAGTTCTCGTTCTCCATCTCTCTATCTCTTAATCTCTTTATTCCATTAATTCTCCCATTCTCTGTCAGCGCCTTACTTCTCCTTCTTCACTTTCTTTTCTTTCCTATTTCTCTAGTCCGTTTCTGTTCTCTCCTTCCCTATCCCTCTCTGTGTTTTCTCTTTGTTTTTTGTTACAGTGAGGCTGTGATTTGGTGATTTCGGGCCCTGAACTAGAAGTTGATGATGGTTGATGGATTGAATTTGCTGGTGGAGGAGCTATTTCAGGTGAGGTTGATTTACAAAAGTTGGGTTGTGTGGTAGTTGTAGACACCAAATTTTGATACATCTTTCGTAAAAATAGGTGTGTTACTTTATTTTATGGGATATTTTTCATTTTTCGGGGGTCGAGTATGATTTTAGCGTATTATGTCTAATTCGTCACGTTAGGGGCAAAATGGTAATTTCACCACGTAAATATTAGTTTATTTTATTTTTATTTCCTAAATACATAATTTTACTATTTTTATCATTATTTATGATTTTAATGATTTTCGGGAATCATTTATTATTTATTTAAAATTTTAGTATTTTTTTAATGGCACGTTTTCCAATGCACCTTTATTTAAGAATTCTTGTGTGTGAAATATTTTATATGTGCATTTAATATTTGCAGATTTTTATAAAATTTTTTTTATAATTTAAAAAAAAACCATTTGGTATTTATTTCAAATTGTATCTTTTGTCTATGACAGGTTTTTCAATGGTGAATTAACTTTAAAATTTTAATTTTTTGTTATTATTGAATTTTCTTTTTCTAGTAATGCTGAATTTTAATTTTAATTTTAGTTTTATTTTATTATTTTATTTTATTTACTTGTTATTCTATTTATTTTTTATTCTAACAAGTCCATAGGATTTTTATTTTGTTCCAATTTTCTTCATTTTCCTACATTTTTTTTCTTTTCTTTTTCTTCTTCTTTTTTCATTACAAATTTCAAAAAAAAAAAAAAAGAAGAAAAGGCTGGAGCAGGCTGCGTTTTGCAGCCTGCTACAACAGCAGCATGGCTGAGCAGCCTTATGGCCATACTTCAAACCATGCCTCCTCATCATCACCTTCCAACCCCCCTGCAATTCAGCAGATTTTTGAAGATTTTTGCTTGCTTTTCACTCACCATTTTCATTCTCTTTTCTCTCAATCCTTTTCCCCTGCAGAAACTCACACCTCACAACATTCAAACATACACTTGCACAACATCACCAATTCACTCTCGCTCTCCTTCGGTCCTCACTTTCTCTCTGCATATTCAATTCACAAGTTCACACACCTGCAATTTTTTTACAGACACACAGAAGCATAGCTTCATCCTCACTTTCATAAACTCAATAGCACATACACACTCTCTCACAGCCCTCACCACACCAGTTCACGCACACACACATCACACACAATCAGTTCACTCACGCACACAGGCACAGCACACAGACACACAATTGCACACAATTTTTCCTAGAACTTTTCTCTGGGCTCCCTTGTAACACCCTAGAAAATGTACATATAAGAGACATTTTTTTTCTTATTTAGGGTTAAGTGTTAATCCTAAATTTATTAGTTGGAAGATTTCTTGAGTTAATTAGGTTAATTAGTTAAGATTTTCATTTTAAGCAAGAACACTTAAGTACTAAAGTTGGAATAATTTTACTTGACCAGTTAATTTATATTAGTGTTTAAATTTTGATTAGCTCATTTTACTATTTTCTAGTCTTTGGACTACTTGAATTTTTGCTCAATTTTTCTCAAAAGTTTCACTTATTTTCTTACTTTATTTTCTTTTTCCCTTGGCTGAAATTTTTCTCTCTCTTTTTTTTCTTTCTTGGCCGAAATTCTCTCTCTTTTCTTTTCTTTTTTTTTTTGGGCCGAAATTCTTTTCTTTCTTTCTTCTTGTGGCCGGTTCTCTCTCTCCCTATTTTACTCTATTTTTGCTTTAATAATTTATGTCTTATTATTGCTTATATTAAGTGATAAGAGTTAATAATTTCAACCAATCAAATTAACCCAAGTTACTACTCTTGCATTAAAAGCTCACTTTTTGCTTTACTCTTGTGAGATTTTAATTGGCCAACCATTTTTCCCACCTTTTCTTCATTTCTTTTCCAATTTTCCTAGACTATTTCTTTCTCCTTTCTTTCTCTCTTGGCCGGCCATCATCTTCTTCTTCTTCTCTCATTTTTGCTCTCAACTTCTTGGACTTTTCTCTCTTAAGTTTGGTTAAATCCACCATAGGAAGTGAGTTTCTTTCCTTTCTAAGCAAAGCTCTAAGCATATCTAAGGTATGTACTATGAACTTTTGCTATTAATTTTAAGGTTTATTTAGTTTTTGTTCAAGTTTTATGCTAAGTAATTGTTAGTAGTACTTGAAGATTTAAGTTTGAACTCAAGAACACTTAAACAGTCATGCTGGACCAGCTTTAGTAAAACTTTCATAACTTGATGTAGATAACTTGGATTCGAGTGATTCTTGTTGTTTTAGAAACTAGATTGATAGGGCTTTCCAACGGTGTAAAGCTTGCACTGTGGTTCATTGTGTATTAATCGCAGAAAGTTTGCAAAGTTGGCTGGAAATTTGATTCTGCGTAAAACAGTTTTGATGATGAGTCAAATTGAGGGCTGATTTTGAACCTGTTCGAGTTGGAATTTTAAGTGATGATCTTCACGAAAGTTGTAGCCCTATAAACGTACTTTCAAACCATGTAATCACAATTCCATGGTTCTTGGTGGAGTGACCCCAACAATGGCACGAAGTTGGCTGAAAATCAACCCTGTGCAGATTTGGGTGATTATTCTTGGAGTAGGAATTTTTAATTTGAGTAGGAATCTTGATTGAATTTGAGTTTAAATTGAACATAGAAGTTGTAGAACATGTTGAAATGGATTGGGTGGTTGATTTTTCATGCAGGGAAAAATTTTGGTTAGTCCGATTTTAAGGGGAAATGCTGCCGAAATTTCGGTAGAATTAAAAGAAGAAAAATGGATAAGTGAAATTTTAAGCTTAGAATGTGTTCAATTGAGGGAAATTTAGGTGCAGGAATTTTTAGAAATGATCTAGTGATAGATTAAGTTTCTTAGAATAAGTAAAAACCCTAAACCCTAGAAACCCTAAAACCAAAACCCTAGAAGTAAGTGGGGTATTTTCTTGACTTATCTTACTAAATTTACTAGGATTTTAATTGAGTTTTTATGTTATTATTTCTTTTAAATTGCAGGGTCCGAAAACACATCACGACCATTTCACGAGATATTTTCTTAGGCTTTCAAGGTGAGTGTCATTATGTGTGCGTGATGCATGAAATGTGATATTTTATTTGATAAATATTATGCTAAGATTGAAATCACTATGTGAGTACATGTGCTACTTGAGGAAAGATGTGTACTTTATCACATCTATTCCGCAATGTGTTACTTGCTTTCATTAACCAATGTGTTAATTGTGTGTGAGACTACCGTGACTAACTTCATCGTTATTTCACGGATAGTCAACCCGGCTGCACGTGGGAGGATATAAGGTGATGGGTGATTTAGGGTGTGATGTTCTTTTCCTTTTGAGTTGTGAATCCTCAAAGAGGCCAACTCCGAATTGAACTTTCTTGATTGCTTGTTGGCTCTCCAGGGTTGAGATTTTCTCCCCTGGATGTGGTAGCTTGTACGGAGGTTATAAGGTGATTGGCGGTTAGGGTTTGTGCTTGATAAAACTGATATGTTCTTTGATAAAGACCTGAGTTATTATCTCGGTCCAAATATCGTGGCTACATGATCAGTACTTGCTTTTCTGCGGTTGAGCTTGCTCCCGTAGTTGAGCCTTGTATCCTCCTTTGACTACATGTTAAATTAAATTGTTCATATCTTGTTTATTTAACTTATTGATTATTTTATTTACTAAAAAAATGAGTTTTGATATGATTGCATGACTTGGACATTCACTGGGCTATTATAGCTCATTCCATTTTATTTGTTTTCCTTTACTCAGGTTGCTCGAAAAATTAAAGTCGGACTGACTAGTTTTGATTATTATAAATATTTAGTTATTGTAATAGCCAAACTATGTTAGGCTATCTTTGTGAAATTCATGTAAATTATGACATGTAAACTTTTGATGTGACTTGTACCCTTTAAGTAAATAATATGAGTGTATTTTATGTTATTCCATTTTATTTTATTTTAGTTTATTTATTTTAAGTTAAGTACGCTCTGACGTTTGCGTGAGTGCGTGAATCGAGACCTGGCGAGAGCTAGGCAGGCAGTTCGCTAAGCCCTTTGGTGCGCCTCTGGGTAAGGTGGGGCTATCACATCCCTCATTGCACACATCACACGTATGCACCAATTCATACACAGTCACTGTGACAGCCCCACCTTACCTAGAGGCGCACCAAAGGGCTTAGCGGACTACCTGCCTAGCTCTCGCCAGGACTCAAACCCGCACTCGTTCAAACCTCCAAGCGTACGTAACCCAAAATAAAATGAATTTGTAAAGAAATACCTTCATAAAATCTACTTGAAAATATAAATACTACAAGAGTTTTTACATCCCAAAATGTAAATAATATTAACAATAAAAGCCTACACATTTAGGCTATCAAAATACATAAACAAAACATGTACAAGGTCCAAAATCAGCTTTTACCCAACTTTAATAATTTGGAAAATCTGGTTAAAGAAAACAAATGAACGGGATGAGCTATAATAGCCCAGTAAGTGCTCAAGACATGCGGCATACCAATAACAAATAAACCTTTAAAATAATAATTAACAATTTCAATAACTAATGAACAAGCAAAGTGAGGTATCATATAATCAATGGCGGATACGGCTCACTACGGGAGCAAGCTCAACCGCAGGAGTATCAATCATGATCAAGATAACAAGGATATCAGGACCAAGGTAAAATCTCAGGTCCGAGATACTTGAAAATTCAATCCAGAGTTATGCTCTTAGAGGAATGAAACTCATATAGGAAAGAAGATCACGCACCTATAACCCCAGCACCTTATATCATCCCCAACACACCAGGTTGACTAACCGAGGAGTAACGGTGAAGTTAGCCCCGGAAGTCCAAGATCAAGCATAAAATTTAATCATGAGTTAGCCTTTTCCAGGACTTTACTCAGATATAAAAATTAACACGCATCGAATAACCGCCCAGCACCTTATATCTCTCTCATACTCACCCAATCTGATTAACCGTGGAAAACAGTAAAGTTAACCACAGAAGCCGCAAGCACAAATAACACATTCAATAGTGAAAGCATGTAACACATTGCAGAATAGATGCGATAAAGTACACATCTTTCCTCAAGTAACACATTTTATTAAATAATAATGTCGAACATAACATATCATTTTATACATCGAAATAATAATATCAAGTATTACATGGAATTTCATGCAACATGCACACATAAGAACCCTCACCTGAAGCCTAAGAAAATATCTCGCGATAATGTTGGGTCTCACTTCCGAATCCTGAAAATTCACGAGAAAAATAATCGTATAAAAACCTAACTAAAATCTAAGAAATTTCATAAGGAAATTCAAGAAATACCCCAAGTCTTTCTAAGGTTAAATTTCTAGGGTTTTGGAGTTTAGGTTTTACCCTAGAGTTTAGGGTTTTCAAAATTAGGGTTTTCTAACTTTCTAGGGTTTTGCTCGGAAAGGTTTAATTCACTAATAACTAATCTACGAAAATTTCTGCACGCTTAAATCACTAAATTAAAGCTTATAAAGTCTTATATCATAGCCTAATCACTTTTATTTCCTAGGTTTTACCGAAATTTCGGCAGCACTTCCCCTATAATCAGACTAACCCAAAAATTTTTAACCTGCAAGAAAACATCCAACAACCCAATCTCAAGTAGTTCTACTAATCTCACATCAAACTCAATTCAATTCCATTCAAATTCATCACAAAAATACATAAACTACTCCAAGTTCTTCAAGCAAATCAAACCTAGATCATGCCATTTCAAGTTTAATTTACTATCTACAAGGCATACAAGTTCACAAGCTTCACATTCATGGAATAAAACTTCATTTTTCATGGCCAAAATCAATCATACTTAACCATAAAAACATAACTTAAGAGCTAAAAACTATGATCTTTCACTTGAAATTAGAAGAGAAATTCATGGGAAATACCTCTAGGTAGACAAGATTGTTGCTTAGGAGGAAGTTCCACTCAATTTCTATGGTTGAAAAATGAGTAAATGGAAGTAAAAGCTCCAAGAAAAATGAAAGAAAATGGAGAGAAAAAGAGAAGAGAGCAGCCGGCCAAGAAGAAAAAGAAAAGAGAGAAAATTGGCTAAGTAAAGAAGAAAAGAAATGGAAAAGAATTGGGAAAAAAAATTGACCAATCAAAACAAGACAAAGGCAAAGTAGTCTTGACTTTCTCTCCATGGAAGACTACACTTGGCAATGGTTAATTAGGAGGGAATTTTATTATTTATCCTACAATTAGTCTTGCAAGATATCCTAAGTACAACTCCTAAGGAAGAAAGTACAACATGCTCATTCTCTTTTTTTTTTTCCACAAATTCAGCCACCTTTTTTTTTTCTAACAAACATAATACAAAATAAATAATTTTGCATGAATTTCTAGGGTGTTACAGTCACACATTTCACCTGCACAAGCACAAAAACACACACAATTGCACACCATTGCATACATAGAGATTCACACACTACACACCTGCACATACACTCACAGCCATCCACATTACACACACCTACATACACAACCGAACACAAACACACCTGCACGTTCACCCACAAAAACACACGCACATTTGCATACATTCCAGCACACACTCACACACATACAACCCAATCGCACACACAACCACACAGACATCACTCACTGTCTCTCACCAGCAAACACACACACAACACACCCGCAGACACCACAAAACACACACGCGCGCCAGTCCATACAACACACCTGCAAAATATATATATATATATATATATATATAAACAACAACACAGCAATAACAACAGCAACAATTAGCAACAGCCAGCACCACCACGCCACCTCAACCACCATCACCGCCAAGGCCCACCGCTGGAAAACACCCACAATGCCACCACTTCATCAAGCCTCCATCTCGAAAACCAGGTGAAGAAAATTCATGATATCTCTCCCTTATCCCCTCTTAATTAGTAAGTATTATTCGATTGGTTTATAATGGGTGATTTAGAATTTGGAAAATTATGGATGGACTTGGGGAATCTGACTTAGTTTAGAGAGTTTGTAGAAAGAAAAACCAATTCGAAGGGGGGGATTGGTGAGAGGGATACAGGTCCGGCAAGACGAGAGAGACGGACTGGGAAAGAGAGAGAGAGAGAGAGAGAGAGAGAGAGAGAGAGAGAGGAGAGAGTGAGACCGAATGGAGAAGAGAGGGGAGAGAACAGAATCGGGTGGGGGGAAAGAAGAAAAGGGGAAAGAGAGAAAGGAAGAAGAAGAAAGAAAAAGGAAAAAAAAGAAAAAGGAAAGAAAAATAAAAAGAGAAATCTGGAAGAGAGAAAAGATAAAGAAGAAAAAGAAGAAAAATGAAAAAGAAATGAAACCGGAAAAAAAAAAAATTTTAGTGAAACTACGTCGTTTTGACGTAGTTTCACTCAAAATTACGTCGTTTTGTTGTTTTAGTTTTTCAATTTGATTTTAATTAATAATAGGTATTTATTTTCTAGTCCTTATACTTTCATTAATGTTACTGTGGCCTTGGATATTTATGATTTGTGCATTTGGATTTCTATTTATTGTAGATTGACCCCTGTAATTTTATTTTCTTTTCAATTAGGTCCCAATTAATTGCATTTAGGTCCCCCGACTTTTATATAATTATAATTTTGGCCCCTGCATTTTTTAAATTTTTATTTTTGACCCCTATATTTTTCGGTAATTACATTTTGACCCCTACATTTTTTTGGAATTGCATTTTGACCCTCTGATATTTATGGAAATTGCAATTTTGCCTCCCAAGCTTGCTGTTATTGTACTTTAGGCTTTGAATCTTGCTGAAAATTGTATCTTTGCCCTTATACATTGCTGGAAATTCTATTTTTGCCCTAGAATATTGCTGGAATTTTGCATTTTCACCCCCCAAGTAGCTAGAACTTGAATTTTAGCCTTGAATGTTTGCTGGAATTGTATTCTTTACTCCCCAAGTTTGCTGAAATTATATTTTTGGCCTTAATGATTGCTTGAAATTTTACTTTTAGCATTGTGCTTGATGAAAATTATGTTTTAACCTTTTAAATTTGTTGTAAACTATGTCATCACCTTAATTAGGGTTTAAAAATTGTAATTTCATCCTTTTGTTTGTTGTAAATTATATTTTCACTCTAGAATGTTGCCTAAATTTCCATTTTTAATCCAAACCTTTATAATATTTTATTTTTGCCAAAAAGAAAAAGTTAAAATTAGTTAAGTCCTCAAAGCTTGTAATTATTTCTTTTCACATTTTCTTTATTTATTTTATCAAATTTATAATTAATGTTCTAAAATTTGGTCTTGTTAGTCTAATTAATGTTCAAGTTAGTTTCTTTATTTTCCTTTTAGTTATTTTAATAATTCTTATTTGGGGTGTTAAAAGTTTAAGTATGTATTATTGTATTTTATCTTCTATTATTATTATTATTAGTATTTCTCGTTGTTTTACTTTATTTATTTATTTACTTATTTATTTTTACTTAAACAATTTTCATTTTCTTCCTAAATATTTAATTATTATTATCATTATTTTCTTTCTTTATTTTGTTTATTATTGTTATAATTGTTTGAATTATCGTAGTATGTTCATAGTGATTGGTATGAAACTATTTAATTAGTGGTTTATTTATTAAATAGTGGTATTTTTGACATGTTTGTTCATTTTTAGTAGCAATTTGTACCGAGTTTACGAACGGGAGGTACTTCGATTACCCTTTTAATTTCTTTTTATGTGCTCCTACGTGCTCCTATGTATTTTTCTATATTTTTTTTTTTTACATATCTCTTTGTGCTTATAATTTTTTATACATGTGTGAACATTTATTATTTCATGTTATTTACTTGAATTTAGATTTTAATTATTTGAAGAAATGTAATAGATAGGTGATATTCTAATTATCAAAAAAATTTTATTTAGATAGTTAATGTAATAGATAGTTTATGTGTTATCTATTTAGCAAAAATCTCATGTATTTTAGATAGAAAATGTAATAGATAGGTTAGATAGGTTATTTTTTTATTTTTATTTTTAGATTATAATTAGGCTTCTCCGGTGTAATAGTTAGGGTTTTGTGTGCTATGTGTGCTATGTGCTTATGTGTTTTATTCGCTTTCTTTAGGACTTTGCATCTAGAATATCATGTTCGTGTGCTATGTGCTCCTACGTGCTATTATTTGCTTTTATGTGATTATTGCTTTGATATGTGCTTTAATTATTTGCTTTATTTATTATTCTATATGTGTATCGTCGCCACACTAGTCCAACGCTAGTTGTGGTTAATTTCGGTTTCTTCGATAGTTCAACGCTAGCGGAGAATTTATAGAAAAATAGGCTAATCCAATACTAGACTTTTAGGTCATTTTAGTGATAGAATCATTTCTTGTGTGCATTTCATGACCATTACACACATATTTTCTCTTTTTAGGCCTTTTCCATTTTTACATAATTTTATATATATATATATATTTTTATCATTTATTATCTATTTTTTAACAAATGTTTAGTGCATAACATTTAGATTCCACTACACATAGAATTCTAGGTCATTTGTGTGATTTGATTAGAAATAGTCATCTACTCACGTGGGAAGCGATGGCGTACATATCGTTCCCCCCTCCGTGAGTAGGAACAGTTAGTCACGAGTCCATTCGTCTCCCGTACCCGTTATGTTGCATCCCTACTTTCTTCGTTCACTTATTATCTATATTACTATTTTCCTTTTCTTTTGCATTCCATTTTTGCATCTATACTCGTGACTCCATCGAGGTCTAGAATCGGGTTTCGCAATTAATGCGAATATCTTGACCAAACCTCAATGGAACATTTTGTCCCTTAACGATATCCCATTTTTAGGACTAGATTTGCATTCATATAGTTGCATCCAAATGTGATAAAATCTTAGGGTTATATTAGGAAAATTTAGACTAATCCTCGCAACTAGTTTCGGCTAGGTTGAAAGGGTGCCTTAGGTGCGAGCCTTTGCCTTCTCTTTCTTCAACTGTGACTCCCGAACCTTTTTCTCTTGTTTTCAAAAGACCTGGAGTTGTCTAAAAGGGTTTTTATTGTTTTCTTACATCATTTTCTCAAAAATCATCTTCTTAAATAAATCATTCTTGATTTTCTCACCTTTTAAAAAAAAAATATATTCTGGTGACTTGGTACACCAAAACTCAATACCAAGTGGCGACTCCGTTTATTTTAAAAAAAACCCTTTTTAGACTCTATTTTCAGGCCCAAAAATCGTCGCATTTTCAAAGTCCCATTTTAGGCCCTTTTCTTTTATTTTCAAATAAAGCATTCGTTTGTCACATTTTTGTCGAACTATCTTTTATAAAGTATCTTTCTAAAAAAATTATTTCTACAAAAATTTACACACTTCTTTTCCAATAAATAAAATCACATTTAATACTTCCTTTTCCTCTTTCCGACTTCCTTACATCTCACCATTTATTTTCCTTTTTCGAAAAATGGGGCGCGACAGCAGTGGTAATTGGTGTTTGCTTTTTGTTATGCAGGTTAGGAACAAGAAGGGAGTGAGATCGAGAAGCTGGCGGTGGAGTGATTTGGCTAATTGAATAGCATTTGACAGTGGTTGTTGAGGAATGTTATGGCTATGATTGGTGTGTGTTTAGTGTGTGAATCTGTGTGTGTATTATGTATGTAAATTGGTGTGTGCTGTGTGTGTTTATGTGTGTTATTTGGTGTTAGTCTGCGTATGAATGTGTGTGTGATGTTCTATGATATCAGGAGAGGTGGAGATGATGATCGGTATTTGGGCTGTGGGTGATTTTGGTTCTGTTTGGTGAAGTTCTGTGGCTGGCAGGGGTTTTGTGGAATTTGGGACCAATCTTGGTTAATTGCTAATAGAGAGGTCTATGAGAGCTGCTCTTGGTTTTGAGTTATGATTTTCCTGAGGTTTTGTATTATGAGATAGGACTGGCTTGGAGGCTGACTAGCATCTGGTGGTTTGTAGTTGTTTGGGAAATCGATTAGAGCACTTTTGGGTGGATGTTGGTTGACTGGTGGTGGTGTGGTTGAGGAGATGGTGGTGAAAACTGGTGGAAATTGAAACTACAGGGGTCTGGGTAGTGGATGATTGGAGCTAGGTAGCAGGTGGTTGAATGTACTGGTTATTTGTCGATGGAATGAGGGTGGTGGTTTATGGGTTGTTTAGATGGGTTTAGGTTGCTATATGGCACTGGTTAATCTGTGGGTAGGCAAGTGATTGTGGAGCGTTGGCAGGGGAGCTATTTGCAGGGCTATGTGATGGAAGGTTGCTTTAGGTGGTTCTTGATTGTTGGTTTGGATAGGGGAATTAACGACTTTTTGGTGGGAATTGGGAGGTGGCAAACTTTGGTGAGGTGGTGGTCTGATGTAGGTAGAGAAGAAGAGGGAGCAGGCGATGGAAGAAATGAAACCTAAAAGAAAAAAACATAAACCAGAAACAGAACATAAACCATAAAGATTACCCAAAAAAAATAGATTTAATCAAAGAGGGAGCAAGCGGTGGAAGAAATGAAACCTAGAAGAAGAAAACTAGAAGCAAAAATAGAAGAAAAGAACCTAGCAAAACTTCATAAATATTCCAAATAATTAATCAGATTCACATAACAATAAAAGAAAAATAAATCAAAACAAAAAGAAAAACCAATTAAGATGTTACTTGTTGAAACTTGAAGATTGATGATGGATGATGAGCAATAGTGGAGATTTTAAAAGAGACGGTGAATAGTAGAATTCAATTATCGATGAAGATGAACAGTGGACAATGAAGGCAAAAAAAAAAATGAATGATGGCTGATATTGTGTTTTTTATAGTGTAAAATGCGTGTGTTTGATCTTTAAGGGATAAAAATAGATGTGTTTTTAAGTTTTTTTTTTTAATGGGGGTATTTATAGAGCTAGTTGTCTTGGTCACCAAGATACTACAAAATAATAAAAATGCCACTGGTAATAAAAATTCTAATTTTATTTTAAAAAATTTTTTTAACCCAAAAAATCAAAAATTAATAAACGAAATGACAGTAAACTCTAAAATTTGCCAAAAAATTCAAAGTAGATTTCAAAATAAATGTTAGAGCTCAAAACTGGTCAAAATACGCTCGGAGTGTGAAATGAAGATTTTGCCCCTAGACAACGAAAATACACAAAAAATAGCTATAGACCTCAAAAATTACCAAAAATTAAAAATAAGTTTAAAACCCTAGGAAATGCATTTATGACTCAAAAATTGGCAAAAAAATGAATTTAAACTATAAAATGATGATTTTGCTCCTGAATTGAGCATTTACAGAAAAAATAGCAATCGTCCTCGAAAAAATAAAATAAAAATTAGAAACATGCTAAAAGAATTAAAAAAATAAATTTGGAACTTGAAATGAGCTAAAATGGCATTCACGAGGTGAAATTACCATTTTGCCCTTGTACTAGCGAAATATAGAAAAATACCAATTAAACTCGAAAAAATCATAAAAATTTAAAAAATACGCATGAAACCGTAGAAAAATATTTATGAAATTTGAATTTAAAAGCCCAAAACTAATAGAAAAATATTTTCAGATTAATTTTACTATTTTGCCCCTGAGATTATTGATTTTGTTCTCCCTTTTTATTGAAAAATTAGAATTTGATCCCAAAAAATATAAACATGCTTCCAATGTTTGAAAAATAAATGCTGTGTCAAAATTTGGTGCCTACAAGGCAAAAGTGGAAACCGTAGAAAAATTGCCACCACCTACTTCAGTTAAGGCAATTAGGAGCTTTCTTGGACATACTGGTTTTTATAGAAGGTTTATCAAAGATTTTTCCAAGATAGCTAGACCTTTAATAAAATTGCTAGAAAAGGATGTTTTCTTTGATTTTGATCATGATTGCCTGAATGCCTTTTGTATCTTAAAAGAGAAATTGACTCACTCCCCAATTATGGTAGCACCTGATTGGTCTTTTCCTTTTGAACTAATGTGCGATGCTAGTGATTTTGCAGTGGGTGTAGTACTTGGATAGAGGAAGGATAGGATTTTCATCCTATCTACTACATGAGTAAAACTTTGACTGATACTCAAGAGAATTATACCACAACAAGAAAGAGCTACTTGTGATAGTTTATGCTTTTGATAAATTTAGATCCTATCTTATTATGTCTAAAGTTATTGTATACACTAATCACTCTGTACTTAGGTATCTTTTGATTAAGAATGATGCTAAGCCTAGACAAATTAGATGGGTGTTATTGCTGCAGGAGTTTGACATTGAGATCAAGGACAAGAAAGGAGCAGAGAATTTGGCAGCAAACCACCTTTCTCGCCTTGGGAATTACCAACTGGAAGATCCACGCAAGGGAGAAATCAATGAGGAATTCCTTGATGAGAGGCTCTATACTTTTTCTTCTTCCTACCCTCATATTTCATGGTTTACTGATATAGCTAATTATTTGGGTTCACAGGTTCTCCTTAAGGAAATGCCTCATCAGAAGAAGAAGAAATTCTTCTCTGATTTGAAACATTACTTATGGGATGACCCTTATTTGTTTAAGATTTGTGCATATCATATCATACGGAGGTGCGTGGACTATCGTGAGGTGAAGGACATTCTAGAGCATTGTCACAAGAGGCCCGCTAGAGGTCATTACCAAGCTAAAAGGATGGCAAGAAAGATCCTTGAGACAGGTTTCTACTGGCCTACATTGTTTAAACATGACAGAAGATATGCTGAGAAATGTGATGAGTGTCAATGATCAGGTAACCTCTCTCGTAGGGATGAAATGCCCCAGTCTATTATTCTTGAATATGAAATATTTGATTTATGGGGGATAGATTTCATGGGGCCTTTTCCAGTATCCTTTGGGAATAAATATGTTTTAGTGGCAGTTTACTACGTCTCTGAGTGGGTGGAGGCTCAAGCTTTACCTACGAATGATGCTAGGGTAGAGGTGAAATTTCTAAGAAAATTGTTCACACGATTTGGCACACCACGAGCAATAATCAGTGATAGGGGCACTCACTTTTGTAACCAACAATTTGAAAAAGTACTCAGTAGGCTTGGTGTGACTCACAAAGTAGCTACCCTGTATCACCCACAGAGTAGTGGTCAAATTGAAGTAACAAATAGAGAATTGAAAAGAATACTGAAAAAAAAGAGTTAAGCACTCTAGGAAGGACTGGTCTATTAAGTTAGATGATGCATTATGGGCCTATAGGACAGCCTACAAGACTCTTATAGGAACTACTCCTTATAGACTGGTTTACGAGAAATCCTGTCACTTACTTGTGGAGTTAGAACATAAGACTTATTGGGCTATTAAGAGCCTTAACTTTGATCTTAATTGTGCAGGTGAGAAGAGGAAGCTTCAGCTGAATGAACTCGATGAGTGGCGTCAAGAAGCTTATGAAAGTGCAAGGATTTATAAGGAAAAGATGAAGGCAATGCATGATCGCCATATCAAGCAGCTGAAGGAGTTCCAGCCCGGAGACCAAGTCCTACTTTTTAACTCTAGACTTCGCCTCTTTCTATGTAAACTTAAGTCTGGATGGTCTGGACCGTTTGTGGTTAACCAAGTTTTCCCTTATGGTATTGTAGAAATCACACACAAGGACAAGGGAACATTCAAAGTCAACAGACATCGACTCAAGTTCTACCTTGGAGGAGACTTTAATGATCAAGTGAGGGAGGTTCACTACCTCTATGACCCCAATTCATGAGCACCTATTGAACGTCGAGCTAATAATGCTAAACAAAGCACTAGTTGGGAGGCAACTCAACATTTTAGTATTATTTCCTTTTGGTAATTGAAAAAAAAATTAATTTATTTGCATTAGTTTAATATAATTTCGTTAATAATGTGTTTTCTTTTAGTCTTTTACAGGTCCAATGAAAAAGGGAAATGCTTTAATTGGTAGATGAGTACATGAAGCACCGCATTCTAGTGATTAGTACTAAATTCCAATGATGCAAACACTTACTAGAACATCAAAGTGTTAGGAAGAAGTTTGGAGATTGAATTGGAATGAAGAAAACACGAATTTTAAGCCTTCTGACCAAGGCCACGAGTAAGGCCGTGCCACGGCCTTCCCCACGGCTAAGGTTAGAGGCCAAACTCTGTTTCACTTTGGTTTTATGCACAATCTGATAAAGGCCACAGGAAAGGCCGCTGCGGCCTTATCCAGATTTTGCGAAAAAAGGGGGTTTTACGCTAAAAATTTCACAAAACTCTGACTTCTTTCTTTCCTTTGGCAAGACCCCGTCTTTTCCACTTTCTAATCCTTCTTCCTACACTTTCATCTACCCTTTAATCCTCAAAAACATCATCTCTCACTCCATTACAATTGATTTATCTATAGATTTGGAGGAGAAGGAGAGGATTTCTCAAAGTCTTCAAGCACTTCACCCACTTAGTAACTTTGGTTAATCTAGCACTTTTTTTCACCTAAATTTTGAAGGTATGATTGATCACTTTCAATTCTTCCTATTTTATTTAGTGTCATTATTAAATTTTATGGCTAAATATATCCAATTTACAAATTTTTCTTGGACTAGGAATAGTTGTACTATTTTAGTCAAATTTGAATGCGAGTGTTTCTAGTCCATATTTTGAGTTAGATAGCTTATTGTGGATGTTAATTATATGCTTTGAGATTGAATAAAGCATGGGTGATATGAATTAGTTGCTAATTGTTGAGATTTGATGATTATACCCTTACATGTCTTTGTGACTTATATGTTCAATATGGGTTCTGATTATTGAATTTCATGATATGAAATAGAGTCTATTAGTGATGAGCGATGAGTGGATGATGAATTTTGGGCAATGTAGTTTCTATTTGATGAGTTTTCAAATTTGTTGCCCTTATTCCTTAGGATGGATAATTTTAGTAGGGATGGAGATTTTTCTTGAATTCTTGATTGAGTAATGGTCTTGGGGTATTAACTAGTCTAATAATGTGCATTTCAAAGGCCACATGGGATATTGAAGCTAGTTTAGCAACAATAACTCTTGTATGCATATTCCTTCTATGAGATTATTAATTTGACTAGTTATTCTTCTGTTACTCAAGGACTACTCAATTTTTATCTCCTATCATATATAAATGGTAATCCCAATGATTTGAGGATTTAATTTGTGTATTGATGTGGTGTTAATGATAAATATGTTTCTCGGGACAGGATGTTATTGTATGAAATGAGTCTCTATTTAGCATACCTGTAGCATCACTGATAAATATTTGTTTTTCTTTATGCAGGATAATGCCGAGAACAAAGATGGCTGATAAGTGCTAAAGTGTACTAGTTTTTAGTAGGTTTTTAAACTAGGTTTTTAAGGTTTCTTATGGATTTTCCTCTAGTTCATAGATATTTCTTCTCAATTGTGATTTTTATGTCAATTTGTATAAATGTGTGACCTACATATGTTTTCGTGCTATTTTGTAGGTTTTTGGATAGCTTTGTCATCGAATGTAATCAATTGAAGTTGCAAAGACGGAGTTTGGATGATTGATTCGATGATGGAGGACAATTAATAGAGTAAAATACGCCAAAATATGGAACAAAGTCCAAGGGTTTTGAGCTACAAAGACATTAGAGTTGCTGGACCACAATTAGAGGCACAATTAGATGCAAAAGAAAAGTTTCTGACCTCGGCCGTGCTCTTATCCGCGCTACAGACTGAGTCGCGGCCGAGATCAGAAGGTCGAGAGCCTCAGCCGCGGGTTGAGCCGCGCCCGCGGCTCACTTAAGTCTACCCACGGCTCACCAGCCGCGAGTCCAGACGCGACCACGGCTCATCCAGCCGTGGGCGCGGCTAGGACAGACGTGGGGGCGACTAACTTACAGGATTTTGCGATTTTTCAGTAGTAGAGTTGGCATGAACGGTAAGACCAAGGGAGAACATTAAAAAGCAAAATAGGGGGTCTTCTCTAGGGAAAGGAGTGACGAGAGAACATATGAGATAGAGAGAAGAGGCAAGAATGACGAGAAGAGAAGGGTTGCAACTACGAGACAATCTCTGCAACAACACAAGCGAAGAATTGGTGGCTTCATGAGAATGAGTTATCCTAATTTGGCTTTGTCGTTTGTTGATATTTTCTTTGTAGTTATGAACTAAATAAATTAGGAACTAGATGGGTTGAACCCTATTTCACTTATTATTGATCTTTTTCCTTGATTAATGAATGGAATTCTTTTTGTTTGGATATATTTGTGAATTTACTGCTTGATTGAATTGGGTGTTTGCGCGTGACCTTTGATTTAATCATTGATTTCACTTAGGTTTATTGAGAAATAACCTAACTGATTAGATCCTTTCACAAATAATGAGATTTGCATGGGTTGCTAGAGATAGAACCACATAAGTCTTCCTGGGTAGATTCATACCTAACCCACACAATAGAATCTCTGTTTTGTAACTTCATCTCTTTGGGGTTTTAATGGTAGAAGAGATTCTTATTAATCAACTAGAGAGATAAGGGTTATGATACTTGAGAGAGATCATGACCTAACATAGGATTCTAGGGTCTGAATACTTGAATTCATTCATTCATTAATCTGGAATTGATACATAATAAGGGAAGAATTAGGGGAATTCCACAACTAGTTCCTACTTTTGATCATTGCTATTTTCTCTGTTCGACTGTTCTTGTTTGCTAAATAGGTCTAAGTAGTTAGTTTATTCTAATTCATTTAGTTCAATCTTTCGACTTTGTAGGATAGATAATAGGGAAAGTGTTAGTACTAGTATTCATATAGTCCTCGTGGGAACGATATCTGGTACTCACTTATCCTGTACTACCAGAACGATAGGTATACTTGCCTAAAGAACCCGTAGTGTAGCGTGGTGAACATCAAGTTTTTGGCGTCATTGTCGAGGAACTTAGATATTAGGAACACATAATTCTTATTAATCTAGCCATTTTTTATTAGCTTGTGTTATTACTATTATTATTAGTTTTTATTTTACTTTATTTTTATCTCTATTTTGATATTATTATTTTGTCATTTTTACACATTTACTTGTGTATTTTGTTTGTTTTCATTGTAGGGAATGACGGTGCATGACTAGAAGCAACGCATCAGAACTATTCCGAGAAGATCCCGATATTGAAAGAACAGCCCTGCGTGCACTTAGAGAAAGATTGAAGTAGAGGGCAGAGGAATTAGAAACGGAGTTTTCATTTGGACAAGTGGAAGAAATTGAGATGGCAGAAGAGAGGCAATTGACCATGTCAGACTATGTTAGACCGTCACTAACTGGCACTAAGTCTAGCATAGTCTGACCACCTGTTACAGCCAACAATTTTGAAATTAAGCCAAATATTTCCAAATGGTGCAGCAACATGTGCAGTTTGATGGGTTAGCTGATGAAAATCCAAATGCCCATATTGCTATCTTCATTGAGATTTGTGATACTTTCAAGATCAATGGGGCAACGGACGATGCCATCTGACTTCGTTTGTTTTCCTTTTCATTGAGGGGCAAAGCAAAGCAGTGGCTGACTTCACTGCCAAGGGGATCTATCACGACATGAGACCAAATGGCAAAGAAGTTTCTATCTAAATATTTCCCGCCCGCCAAGACTACAAAGATGAGGAACGATATTTCCTCGTACTTTCAGATGGAGTCCGAGACCTTGTACGACACTTGGGAAAGATTTAAAGATTTATTGAGAAGGTGTCCACATTATGGCCTACCTACTTGGCTGCAAGTGCAAACCTTTTATAACAAACTCAACCCAGCAACCCGACAAATGATAGATGCTGCAGCTGGGGGAACATTAAATAGCAAGACACCTAAAGCGGCCCAAAAATTAATTGAAGAGATGGCCATGAATAATTATCAGTGGAATTCTACTCGTTCAAGGCCAAATAATGCCGCTGGAGTGTATGATGTTGATGCAATCACTGCACTAGCAATTCAAGTGGAGGCCTTGACCAAAAAAATAGATGGACTCTTTAGTGTACAACAAAAGCATCAAGTTATGCAGTGCGAAATGTGTGGGGGAGGCCATGGAACCAACGAGTGCCAAATTGGGGCACAAGTATCCTATATGGGAAATGCACCTCGTCTCCAACAGAATCCCTACAGCAACACATATAATCCAGGGTGGAGGAGGCATCCGAATTTTTCATGGAGAAACCAAGGGCAAAATCCTCCACCTGGGTATCAACAGCAACCCCCTCAACAAGAGAGCAAGACGAGCTTGGAAGAAACCATGACAAAATATATAAATAGTTCGGAGGCTCGCATGCAAAATATGGAACAGACTCTAAGGAACCAGTAGGCATCTATTCATAATCTGGAGACGCAGATTGGGTAGATTGCGAAGATCGTTTCAGAAAGACCACAAGGAGGATTACCTGCTAACACCAAGCTAAACCCGAGAGAGCATGCAAATGCCATCTTACTGAGGAGTGGGAAGGAGCTCCCCTCTAGTTACAAGGAGAAAACACTTGAGAAGGTTGATAAATCATCTTCTACAGAAAATGGTGTTGCAAGAAATCAAACGGAAAGAGAAGAGGTGTCAAGGGAGGAAGAAATCCCGCAGCAAATGAAGAAACAAGTGGACACCTAAACACCAACCGTGCCCTATCCACAAAGGCTAAAAGGGGCTATTTCCGATTCTGAGTTCTCTAAGTTTATCACAATTTTAAAATCATTGCATATGAACATTCCATTTATTGATGCTATCCTGCAGGTACCATCTTACGCAAGGTTTTTAAAGAAAATCCTTACACGTAAGAGGACGATTGAAGATGTCAAGAAAGTAGCATTATCTGAGGAGTGCAGTGCCTGCATTCAAAATGATTTTCCACCCAAGTTGAAGGACCTAGGGAGTTTCACTGTTCCTTGCACCATAGGTAGTTTCACTTTCCCTAATGCTTTATGTGACCTAGGTGTTAGTGTCTCCTTGATGTCCTTGTCAGTAGCTAAGAAGCTAGGGCTCACCAATTTAAAGAAATCTACCATGACTCTACAGTTGGCGGATAGGTCGGTTAGACATCCTCAGGGAATTATTGAAAATGTATTGGTCAAAATTGACAAGTTTATTGTCCCTGTGGATTTCATAGTACTTGATATGAGTGTCGCGTCCGAAAATCATAAACGTAAAAGTGTGCTAAGTGGGTGTTAGTGGGGTCGTTGACTGTCGCGTCACGAAAGACGGTTCGGGCTCGGTGACCCTTTCGAAAATAAAGGTTTTGGAAAAACCGTGCGTGTGTTAGAAAAATCAAATTTTATTTAAAAAATGTATTTTTAAAAAAAATGGTATTTTAAAAAAGAAAACAAGGCCGGGACTAAAAGCGCGACAGGTTTGGCCAAATAATTTTTTGAAAAAGGGTTTTATTTGAAAAATGGAGTCGCCACTTGGTACTGAGTTAGGGTGTACCAAGTCACCTGAAAAATCGTTTTAATAAAACAAAAATAAAATTTTTAGAAAAAATCATTTAAAACCCTTTTCCGACTCCAGTCTACGAAAAACAAGAGAAAAAGGTCCGGGAGTCACATTTGAAGAAAGGGAAGGCAAAGGCTTGCGCCTAAGGCACCCTTTCAACCTAGCCGAGGCTAGTTGCGAGGTTTAATCAAATTTTCCTAAATTAACCCTAGATTCTATCGCGTTTTGAATGTATCTACATGAATGCAAATCCTAGGTCTAAATGTGAATATCGGGAGGGTCGAAATATTCCGTCGAGGCTTGGTCAAAATTATCGCATTAATTGCGAAACCCGAGTCGAGACCTCGAGGGAGTCACAAGCGTTTATGCAAAATTGCGATGCAAAAAGAAAAGAAAATAATAATACAGATAACAAGTGGCCGAAGAAAGTGGGAATGCAACATGACGAGTACGGGGGACTAGTATCTCGTGACTGAATATTTATACTCACGGAGGGGGGAACGGCCTGTACGCCACCGCTTCCCACGTGAGTAGGCGACTATTTCTAGTCGAATCACACAAATGTCCTAAAGTCTAAGTGAAATGCAACCTATAGGTCATGCATTTTTAAAAATGTGTAAAAATAATAATAATAATAATAATAAATAATAATAATAATAGTAATAATAAAATCACGCCAGATGAAAAGAAAAACTAAAAGTGTGTGAAATGAGATGAGAAATGCACATGAATGCTCTTAACACTAAAATGTCCTAAGGGTCTAGCGTTGGACTAGCCCTTTCTAAAAAATCCCATTAGCATTGGACTAGCGAGAAAAAAAAAAAAAGCCACAATTAGCGTTGGACTAGTGTGGTGACGGAATACCATAAATCACGAATTAAATATTAAAGCATAAATTAAAAGCAAATTAAACATATAAAGACACATAAAGTCACATAGGAGCACATAACACATAAGCATAATATCTAGATGCAAAAATCCTAAGGAAAGCGATAAAAGAAATAAACACGTAAGCACGCAAAAGCAAATAAATCCTAACTATTACACCGGGGTGAGCTTGATTTACAATTAAAAAGGGAAAAATTAAAAAAATGCCCTATCTATTACACTTTCTAGCTAGATACATGATTTTTGCTAAAAATTTGAGAAACATTATCTAACTATTACATTCACTAACTAAATACACAAATATTATATTTTTCTAGAATAATAAAAATTCAAAATTAAATTAAATAGGTAAATACGCAACAAGTATACAAAATAAGAAATAAACAAATAATAATGCATAAAATCACATTAGAGCATATTAGAGCACATAAAGAGGAAAATAACAAGAAGTCGGGATACCTTTTTGGAGATCCGATACCAAAGCTTAAAAACGAACACACAAGTTAAACGGACAACTATTTAATAAAATAAAGCGTAAAACACGGAATGATAACACATTAGAAGAATGTAAATTATAGCAAGTTAGAGGGGGAAAATAAAAGTAGAGTAAATTGGGGCCAAAATGATAAATTTAAACTAATTGGGACAAAATTGAAAATCTACACAAGTCTAGGGGGGAAAAATACAAATTAACACAAATTGAGGCAACAAAACCATAAATTTTAACAAGCAAGGGGCACCAAATGTAGATAATGGGGTCTAATTGAAAAGGAAACAACATTCGAGGGCCAATCTCTAAATATTAGAACGCAAATGCAGAAAAAACAAAATTTACTTAGGGAATCATTAATACTATTCAAAACCTTAAGGGCTGAAGTGCAAAAATCCACTTTTATTGTATATGACAAAAACCGAAAAGAAAGGGAAAAAAATTATTAACTTAAGCTAAACTAAATCAGTTAACCACATCAACCTAATTAATCAAATTAATTAACTAAATTAAAGCTCAATCAAAATTAAAAATAAGAAATTAATCATCCACAGTTAAGCAAATAAATTAGTTGCATTAAATCAAAAATAACTACACACAATATTCCTAATTAGTTTTTCTCTCGCATTTTCCTCTCTCTCCCTTCCAGATTCTCTCTGTTTTTTACTTCTTTTCTTTTCTCTTCCCTTTCCCTGCGTTTCTTCCTCTAGATTTCTAATCACTCTCCTCCTCTCTCCATTTCTTCTCAGATTCTTCTTCATCTAATTCCCTCTCTGATTCTATCCCCCTCTCTCTCGCTCACGCTTTTCTTTTCTCTTCCTGATTCTCTTTCCTATGGCCTCTCTATGCGTCCTCTCTCACTCTGGCCATCTGCTTCTTTTCTCTTCCTGATTCCCCCCTTTTTCTTTCTTCTTCAGATTTTCCCTCTTGCTCTCCTCTAGCATCTTCTCTCTTCTCTCCATCCAATCCTTTCTTTCTGACTTTTCTTTTGTTAGTGTATGCCCTAAAACCAAGATGGTTTAAGGTGTTTTTATATTTACACTTATTTATGTTATATTTATTCATGTGGTATTTTTCTTTATCATCTATACTTGTATTTCCATGTTACTTGTTTAATTGATAAAGTCCTTAGAATATTGATTATGTATTAGAGATTGTAAGGGGTTACAATTATGGGACTCTAATACATAAAGTCATATTCTTAAATATCCCTAGTCATAGTATTAATGAGATTGGACATCATTAATACGGATAGACTAGCACATACTTTGCCTCTACTTATGGTAAGTAGTAGTTGATCTCATTGACTATGGTGTGCGTGACACTTAAGCTGGTATGTGGATGCTTGTTTGAGAACAAGTTCATTGGATTGATCCGCCAAGAGTTTCAACTATAGTGCCAATAGTTGAACTCTTAATGGCAGTGGTGTAAGTGATCCTTTGACTTGAGATTACCATAGTATCTTGAGTGTGGATTGCTATACTTTGACTCTATTCCTCGGTGCCCGTAAAAGGGTAGCTCATAGGTTAGAGATTGGGTATAGTTTGAAGCATGGAAAGATAGTGAGTAATCAATATAGGATTCACCACTCCTTAATAGGAGAGTATATCCCTATATGGCCACTTGTTGGAAATGTTAACTCATAAATCTTCTGCAGAAGTGATAGTATAACTTGGAAGTAGTTTCAAGGTTATACATCATGGAGAGTTATATTTCTGGAACAAGAAAATATAAATTAGTCATTTAAAAGTATGCACTATACTTTTAGACTAATTGGGATATAGTGTGGTGAAAGGATATTAATTACACGATAACATTGTCATTGAAGGGTATGGTCTACCATATGACTTTCCTATTCACTTGGGTGGTCATGATGCATTGCTAGACGCCACTCATGATCTATAAGTATGAATTGATTAATTAGTGAATTAATGATAAATTAAAAGTGTTTAATTTATCTAGCTCAATTAATGAGTTATAATTTATACTTATTGCCAACGTGAATGGAACCTAATGGGTCACACACATAAAGAACAAAATCTTTGGGTTAAAATGTAATAAAGATAAGTATGAGATACTTATGGGGTTAATTTATGAGATAAATTAACTTAAAGGACTTATTTATAAATATTCTAAGTCTTGCAGGAAATTTGTTTCCTAAAAGAAATAAAGTAACTAATTAGTTTCCTTATGGAATAGATTTCCTAAAGGAGAAGGATTAGCTTAAAGTAAGTTACCTAAACCTTCTTGGTTTCTAATTAGCCTTATTTCCTAAAAGACTAGAATACTACCTCTATAAATAGGTTTATGCTTTGACTCTTGAATTATTATTACTACACAAAAGAAAACTAGTGAGAGAAAATAGAAAAAGAATCTACACGCCTCTCTCTCTCTCTTGGCGTCTCTCTCTCTCTCTCCTAAGGGTTAGGGTTTTTCTTCTTCTTGTGTTCTTAATAATTCAAGGGAGCTAGCACTCAAAAGTCAAAGCAAGCAAGCCTACAAGGTTCCCAAAGAAGTTGTTCGTGTGGATATCGTTAGAGGCTCTACGCTTGGAGGGCTTTTCGTGGTAGATCTAACATCTTCTTCGAAGGATCTTTGCCTAGAAGCATAGAAATCTTCTGTGCTTAAGGTAATCTTCATGCAAACCCCCTTGTTAATCATATAGATATGTCAAAGAGATCCATGGTTAAGGTAATAAATTTTTATTTTTCCGCTGCGTTACCTATGCTATTACCTAACAGTGGTATCAGAGCCTTCTTTGATTATATCTATATGTTTTGTGTTTATTTAATTGTCATAAATGTGGATGGTTTGTTCTTGACGATATTTGTCTCAAAATTGTTTTAGAAAAATCAAGAGTTTGATTTTTAAGAAAAGTTCTTGATTGTTTAAAAGTGTTTTAAATAATTAAGATAAGTTCTTAAGGTTGTTTTTATGGTTTCTAAATTGTTTTTGATGTGCTAAAAGGGTTTTAACATGTTATGATTCAAAAGAGTTTTGAAAAACGCTAAAGAATTTCAAAGATCGTATTTTCTGGACACAAACCGCGCGAAAACTCGCGCGCGTTTTGACTCGCGGTCAAAATCCCGTAACTTCTGTCCACAAACCGCGGATGAAACCGCGCACGGTTTGTCGCGCGGGTTACAAACCGCGGATGAACCCGCGCACGTTTTGTCGCGCGGGTTGTAGGCAGAATCCTAGCGGGATTTTTCCTAAATTTTTGGAAAAACGCGAATTTTGATAATTTCTCTGTTAAAACACTTTACAATTTTAATTGTTAAGATTTGGAGAGTTAAAATTTGGAAACCTATACCTTCTATAACTATATTTTTGAGACAAATAAATTTCAAGAGCATTAATCTAATTTATTTAGACCATATGATTTATGACTAGAATTAAATAAATCAATTTATTTAATTGTTAAATAGTATGATGGCATGGTGGATGATTATGGACTAGACCAATGTGATTGAATGGTTATTACTTCTTTTATGGTTGGCTTGTATTGGTTTTATAAATAGGGCCTGCGAGTCCTTCCCTCTCTATTTTCTGATGTAATTCTCTTCTCATCTAAACTCCCCTCGAATGTAACTCGAGGTTTCTTGATCAATACTTGTAATGTACAAAGTATAGGTTAGGAATAGGTTTATTTTAAATTGTTTAGACTAGAATTACATATGTAATGTACAAGAAGATGGAGGTGGCACCAAGGAGCAACCAAGGAGGCGCATCAAGGAGTTGAGACGTCCCCTAGGAATTTTTAACCAAATATTTTCTTCAAGGCTCGAAGAAAATATTATTAGTTAAAGTCCATAATCATCCACGTTTATTATGCTTTTATTTTATATGATTGATATATTTTAATTGCATAATATGTTGAGACATTAATATTTAAACTAAAATCCCTCAATATCAAATATTAAGTCATCTATTTAAGTTGCCTTCCATTATTATAACAAAAACGATGAGTTCCTATTAAGGTTGACACGTTGGCCTCCGTCAAGGTCACCTTACTCGGAATATGTTTTTGTTATGAGATATGATCTCTGAATAATGGGTTTGACTTAACAAAAATTACATAACGAGTTTGGCCTCCGTCAATGTTATGATATTTTTGAGGCAAAGTTGGGTAATACATAAGATGTAATTTTCAAAGAGTTGATACCCAACTATCTAGGAGTCACAAGAGTTGTGATTGATAAAAAGTTATCTACCTAATCGAATTTATCTTTGGGGCATTGGCCTCCGTCAAACCCAAAGCTAATTAGATGGGATCCTAGCCCACTAGAAATCTCCAACGGATTTCCGAATCAATATCGAGGGTTATTGATTTGAAGTAAAATAGTGGGAGCAAACCAAATAAATTTACGAATCCACATTTTTGGTTTGCATATATAACATAAAACAAATACTTATTTTCTGTCTTTACTTTTTGTAGAATGTCTAACGTGAATTTGCGACCGATTCTTGACAACAAACTCAATGAAACCAACTTTGAGGATTGGAATATTAATTTGAGAATTGTTCTCAAACATGAAAAAATTGAGTATGTCCTCGATATACCCATGCCACCTCCTCCACCCGCTACTGCATCACCTGAGGACATAGATGCATATGAGATGCACAAAGCCGACAATGATGCTGCAACATGTATCATGTTAGCTTCTATGACCCCGGCATTGCAAAAGCAACATCTTAAGATGGATGCTCCGTCCATGATTGTGCACTTAAAAGAAATGTTCGACGCACAAGCTAGGACCGAGAGGTATGAGACCTCAAGGGAGCTTTATCAATGCAAGATGGCAGAGGGAACTTCAGTGACTACCCATGTACTGAAGATGATCGGGCTGATTGAAAAGTTAGCTGATCTGGGACACGTCTCTGACAATGAGTTAAGTATTGACTTAATTCTTCAGTCCCTCCCTGAGAGCTATTCACAATTCATTCTGCACTTCAACATGCGAAAAGTTGAGTGCACGTTGACTGAATTGATGAACATGCTCAAGACTGCTGAGCCTAATCTTAAGAAGGAGAAGGGCACCGTTATGCTTGTCTCGGGCTCCAAGAAAAAGAAGCCCAATTCTGGGCTTAAGAAGTCCAAGAAGAAGAGAACTAAGCCTAAGGGTGGGGTCAAGAAGGACAAACCCAAGGGCACATGCTTCCATTGCGGACAAGATGGGCATTGGAAGAGGAATTGCAAGGCCTACCTTGACTCTCTGAAGTCAAAGAAGCTTGGTGAAGCTTCAACCTCTGGTATGTTTATGATTGAGATTAATTTATCTACTAACCAAGACTCATGGGTATTAGATACCGGATCTGGATCTCATATTTGTAATAATATGCAGGGTCTTAAAGATAGTAGAACTCTAGCAAAGGGAGAGGTCAAGCTTGCGCGTGGGGAATGGAGCAAGAGTTGCTGCATTAGCCGTAGGAACCTATGTACTCTCTTTGCCTACTGGGCTTATTTTAGAATTAAGAAACTGTTATTTTGTTCCCGTACTTACAAAGAACATCATTTCTATCTCATTGTTAGATTTGGATGGATTTACCATCATTCAAAGGAATAAAAGTTGTTCTTTTTCACGTGATGGTATTACTTATGGTACTGGTACATTATTTAATGGTTTATATATTCTAGATGAAGAAAAGTCCATTCTCAACATAAACACCAAGAAACAAAAATTAGATATTGTTAACCAAACATACCTTTGGCATTGTAGACTTGGTCATGTAAATGAGAAACGCATATCCAAGTTACATAAAAATGGATACTTGGACTCATTTGATTATGAATCATTTGGGACATGTGAATCTTGTTTACTTGGCAAGATGACCAAGACACCTTTTACTGGAAAGGGTGAACGTGCCAGTGATCTTCTTGGGCTTATACATACTGATGTTTGTGGCCCAATGTCGATCCATGCTAGAGGTGGTTTCTCCTACTTCATCACTTTCACGGATGACCATTCTAGATATGGTTATGTGTTTCTAATGAAGCACAAATCCGAGGCTTTTGAAAAGTTCAAAGTCTTTAAAGCTGAAGTTGAGAAACAACTTGGCAAGAGTATCAAAACACTTAGATCTGATCGAGGTGGAGAATACTTAAGTCAAGAGTTCCAACAATATCTAGAGGAAAATGGGATTATTCCTCAATGGACTCCTCCATACACGCCACAACTAAATGGTGTGTCTGAAAGGAGAAATCGTACTCTATTAGATATGGTACGTTCTATGATGAGCCATGCATCACTTCCTAGTTCGTTTTGGGGATATGCCTTAGATTCCGCCTCCTATATACTCAACCGTGTTCCATCAAAATCTGTTGATACCACACCTTATGAGATTTGGTATGGTAAGAAACCAAATCTTAATCATTTAAAGGTTTGGGGTTGTTCTGCTTATGTGAAGCGGAACATGTCAGACAAGCTAGAGGCTAAGTCTGACAAATGCTTGTTTGTGGGATATCCTAGAGAGAGTCGTGGATATTACTTCTACAATCCCCTTGAACAAAAGGTGTTTGTTTCAAGACATGCTACTTTTCTAGAAAAATTGTTTATTCTTGAAAGAAGTAGTGGGGGTAAAGTAGAACTTGAAGAAATTCAAGAACCACAAAGTAGTCAACAGTTGGAACAAGAGCTTACGCCACATGTTGATGAGGCGCAGTCGGAAGCTCAAGTTACACAAGAACTTCGTAGATCTAGTAGAACACGTTATGCTCCTGAGAGATATGGATTTCTCATAAGTGAGAGCAATGATGTGTTAGTCATAGATGATGACGATCCTACTAGTTACGAAGAAGCTATGTCTAATGTAGACTCTTTGAAGTGGCGCGAAGCCATGAAATCCGAAATGGATTCCATGTACGAGAACAAGGTATGGACCTTGGTCGAGCCACCTGAAGGGATAAAACCTATAGGGTGCAAGTGGGTCTTTAAAAGAAAGACTGACATGGATGGTAACATTGTTACCTATAAAGCAAGGTTAGTGGCAAAAGGTTATAAACAAAGGCAAGGAATTGACTTTGAAGAAACTTTTTCGCCGGTAGCTATGCTTAAATCCATAAGGATTTTGCTTGCGATAGCTGCTTATTATGACTATGAGATTTGGCAAATGGATGTCAAGACTGCATTCCTTAACGGAAATTTGCAAGAGGATGTGTACATGACACAACCTGAGGGTTTTGACTCCATTGATAGTCATAAGGTATGTAAGCTACAAAAGTCCATTTATGGACTCAAGCAAGCTTCGAGGAGTTGGAACATTCGTTTTGATGAGACAATCAAAGAGTTTGGTTTTCTTAAGAACGAAGACGAGCCTTGTGTATACAAGAAGGTGAGTGGGAGCGCTGTCGTTTTCTTAATACTTTATGTGGATGACATACTATTGATGGGAAACGACATACCTTTATTACAAACTATAAAGGTATGGCTGTCCAAAAGTTTCTCCATGAAAGATCTAGGAGAGGCAACCTATATTCTGGGAATTAGGATCTATAGAGATAGATCCAAGAGGTTGCTTGGTCTCAGTCAATCGACATACATAGACAAGATGCTAAAGAGGTTTAGCATGGAGCAATCGAAGAAGGGGTACTTACCTATGAGACATGGGATTACTCTTTCAAGAGACATGTGTCCTAAAACACCTGTCGAGATTGATAGCATGCAAAAGATTCCTTATGCCTCGGCAATAGGATCCATTATGTATGCTATGCTATGTACGAGACCCGACGTCTCCTATGCTCTAAGTGTTACGAGTAGATTCCAAGCTAACCCTGGTGAGGGTCACTGGGTAGCTGTCAAGAGTATTCTTAAGTACTTGAGAAGAACTAAAGAATTATTCTTGGTTTATGGAGGACACACTTTGGAAGTGTGTGGTTTCACTGATGCGAGTTTTCAGTCTGACAAGGATGATAGTAAGTCGCAGTCTGGATTTATATTCACGTTAAATGGTGGTGCTGTGAGCTGGAAGAGTTCGAAGCAAGAAACTACCGCTGATTCTACAACTGAAGCCGAGTACATTGCTGCTTCTGAAGCTGCAAAAGAGGCTGTTTGGATCAAGAAGTTCGTCACCGAGCTAGGAGTGGTTCCTTCCATTGTTGATCCTATACCTTTGTATTGTGACAACAATGGTGCCATCGCCCAAGCAAAGGAACCTAGGTCTCATCAACGATCCAAACATGTACTTAGGCGCTACCATCTTATTAGAGAAATAGTTGGTAGGAATGATGTAAAGATAGAAAAGGTTCCCACTGATGACAATATAGCTGATCATCTCACTAAGGCCTTGTCCCAGAAAAAGCATGATACTCATGTAAATGCTTTTGGCCTAAAACAAATGAGTGATTGGTTTTAGTGCAAGTGGGAGTTTGTTAGTGTATGCCCTAAAACCAAGATGGTTTAAGGTGTTTTTATATTTACACTTATTTATGTTATATTTATTCATGTGGTATTTTTCTTTATCATCTATACTTGTATTTCCATGTTACTTGTTTAATTGATAAAGTCCTTAGAATATTGATTATGTATTAGAGATTGTAAGGGGTTACAATTATGAGACTCTAATACATAAAGTCATATTCTTAAATATCCCTAGTCATAGTATTAATGAGATTGGACATCATTAATACGGATAGACTAGCACATACTTTGCCTCTACTTATGGTAAGTAGTAGTTGATCTCATTGACTATGGTGTGCGTGACACTTAAGCTGGTATGTGGATGCTTGTTTGAGAACAAGTTCATTGGATTGATCCGCCAAGAGTTTCAACTATAGTGCCAATAGGTTGAACTCTTAATGGCAAGTGGTGTAAGTGATCCTTTGACTTGAGATTACCATAGTATCTTGAGTGTGGATTGCTATACTTTGACTCTATTCCTCGGTGCCCGTAAAAGGGTAGCTCATAGGTTAGAGATTGGGTATAGTTTGAAGCATGGAAAGATAGTGAGTAATCAATATAGGATTCACCACTCCTTAATAGGAGAGTATATCCCTATATGGCCACTTGTTGGAAATGTTAACTCATAAATCTTCTGCAGAAGTGATAGTATAACTTGGAAGTAGTTTCAAGGTTATACATCATGGAGAGTTATATTTCTGGAACAAGAAAATATAAATTAGTCATTTAAAAGTATGCACTATACTTTTAGACTAATTGGGATATAGTGTGGTGAAAGGATATTAATTACACGATAACATTGTCATTGAAGGGTATGGTCTACCATATGACTTTCCTATTCACTTGGGTGGTCATGATGCATTGCTAGACGCCACTCATGATCTATAAGTATGAATTGATTAATTAGTGAATTAATGATAAATTAAAAGTGTTTAATTTATCTAGCTCAATTAATGAGTTATAATTTATACTTATTGCCAACGTGAATGGAACCTAATGGGTCACACACATAAAGAACAAAATCTTTGGGTTAAAATGTAATAAAGATAAGTATGAGATACTTATGGGGTTAATTTATGAGATAAATTAACTTAAAGGACTTATTTATAAATATTCTAAGTCTTGCAGGAAATTTGTTTCCTAAAAGAAATAAAGTAACTAATTAGTTTCCTTATGGAATAGATTTCCTAAAGGAGAAGGATTAGCTTAAAGTAAGTTACCTAAACCTTCTTGGTTTCTAATTAGCCTTATTTCCTAAAAGACTAGAATACTACCTCTATAAATAGGTTCATGCTTTGACTCTTGAATTATTATTACTACACAAAAGAAAACTAGTGAGAGAAAATAGAAAAAGAATATGCACGCCTCTCTCTCTCTCTTGGCGTCTCTCTCTCTCTCTCCTAAGGGTTAGGGTTTTTCTTCTTCTTGTGTTCTTAAATAATTCAAGGGAGCTAGCACTCAAAAGTCAAAGCAAGCAAGCCTACAAGGTTCCCAAAGAAGTTGTTCGTGTGGATATCGTTAGAGGCTCTACGCTTGGAGGGCTTTTCGTGGTAGATCTAACATCTTCTTCGAAGGATCTTTGCCTAGAAGCATAGAAATCTTCTGTGCTTAAGGTAATCTTCATGCAAACCCCCTTGTTAATCATATAGATATGTCAAAGAGATCCATGGTTAAGGTAATAAATTTTTATTTTTCCGCTGCGTTACCTATGCTATTACCTTACATCTTTCTCCCCTTGTCTCTCACTCTCGCTGTTTCTCTCTGCAGGGGGAGGGAGATGTGGCGATGGGGCAGCGAATTACGGTTGAGATTCGGCTGGGCAATGGTCGAATTGGAGAGGGAAATGGTTGGAATTGATCGCTTGGTGGCGCGTGGGTGATTGCAGCTTGGCCGCGGTTGCGCTGGTGGAGGGGGTGACGTGGTTGACTAAAGCTTTGGTTTGTTTCTCTTGCAGGTAGTTGATTGTGATGGAGCTTGGTAAAGGTGGTGAGTGATTAGGTCTTGCTGAAATTGAGAGTGCTGGTTGATTGTGTTGGTTGGAAGTGGATTTGGGGCTGCTGCCGTTAGGAGGGCTGAGCAGTGGGGGTAATGACTTGAGATGGCAGGAAATTGGGGCTTTAGGATTGCAATTTGAGGTCTTCCGCGTGTGTATGTGTGTGTTTATGATTAGTCATGTCTGTGTGTATGATTGTGTTTGTATGAATTTGCTGCGTGTGGTGTGTGATTTGTTGATGGTGATTACGAATTTGTTGATGGGAGAATTGAAGCAGAGGAGATTACTAAGTCTTGGGTGGCTATGGGCTACTGTTTAACAATTCTGGACAATTTTGGGCTGTTGTTTTCCTGTGCAGGTTTGTGAATGGTGGTCCGAATTGGGAAGGAGGTATAGCTGGTGAAATTGGGCTGAGAGTTGAGGTGGTTGTGATGTTCGCAGGCGAGGGATGGTGATGATCCTGGGCAGGTTTGGTTGCTGGAAGGACCGGCTGTTGGAGAGTTTATCTGATTTTGGTAGAGTAGATGTGATTGAAACTGTTGCAGGTGGAAAATTGAACTGCTGTTAACTAAATAACGGTGATTTTGAGTATGAATTGTTGGTGGAATCGTGATACTGGAGGTGGTTACTTGTGATTATGTGTCTGTTTGGTGGTGCAGGTAGCTGAAAAGTGATTGAATTACATTTGATGTTTGGGTGGGCTTGTAGTAACTAGTTGCTGGACTTTGTGATTTTTCGATGTAGTTTGGGATGGCAGAGGGTTAGATGGTGGGTCTAGCAGATTGAAGACAGAGATGGCAGGGGAAATGTTGTGTGGAGAATTGGAGTGGTAGTCCGGTTGTTTCTGGTCTTGGAGGGTGGTTCTGATGGTTGTTCTTAGGTAATCGAGTAACAGGTGGAGGAATGGATTAAGATGGTGAAGAGTAAAGTCTAAGAACAAGAAACCAGAAACACGAATAAAACCCCAGAAACCAAAAACCAAAAATACCAGAAAAATAGAACAATTGGAAAATCTAGATGTAAATTCAGAACAAAAAAATGAGAACAAAATGTAAAAGAAAACTCAATTAAAATCTCTAGTGATCAGATTCACCTGGAAGAAGAAAATAAATAAATAAATAAATCAATCAAAATAAAGAGAGAAACTTACCTTGAAACTTGGAGACAATCTGATGGTGAAACCGCAGCTTAATTTTTAGAGAGATGATAAACAGTGACTGAATCTGATGAACAGTAACAAAAATGAATAAACGGCTAGTTGTGTGTGTTGTGTGGTGTGGAGTGTGTGTGTTTTGATCTAAAAAATCACAAAAGAAGAAGTGTTTTAGTGTTTTTCCCTTTCTCTTTTTTTTTCCTAAATCCTCAAGCGGGGTATTTATACTGCACAAGTCTTAACCTCCAAGAAAGGGCTAAAAGACCAAAATGCCCTTGACTACAAAAATTATAGTTTTATCTTTAAAAATCTATTTTCTCTTACAAAAGATAATAATAAAATTAAGAAAAATGTAAATAACAAATTTGTTAATAAAAATTCACCCTAAAAAAGTTAGAAACTTAGTGCTTAAAATCTAAAAACGAATTTGGAACCCAAAAATTGGTAAAAAATGAGTTTGGGATGTGAAATGACAATTTTGCCTTTGGATGACAAAAATTCACAAAAAAATAGCTATTGACGTAAAAAAATTTCCAAAAAATAAGAGTAAGCTTAAAACACTAGAAAATGTATTTACGACTCAAAATTTGACAAAAAATGAATTTAATCTGTAAAATGACGATTTTGCCCTTGGGCAATGAAAATTCGAGGAAAAATAGCTATTGATCTCAAAAAATTACCAAAAATTAAAAATAATCTTAAAACACTGGAAAATGCCTTTTCGACTCAAAATTTGACAAAAATGAATTTAATTTGTAAAATGACGATTTTGCCCTTGAGCAATGAAAATTCATAGAAAAATAATTATTGGCCTCAAAAAATTACCAAAAACTAAAAATAAGCTTAAAAAACTGGAAAATACATTTTTGACTCAAAATTGGTGAAAATTGAATTTAATTTGTAAAATGACGATTTTGCCCTTGGGCAATGAAAATTAGCAGAAAAATAGCTATTGACCTCAAAAAATTAAGAAAATTCAGAAACATGCCTCAAGAATTTGAAAAATGAACTTGGAACTTAAAATGAGCTAAAATGGTATTCGCGAGACCAAATTACCATTTTGCCCTTATGCTGGTAAAAATATAAAAAATACTAATTAAATCTAGAAAAATCATAAGAAATTAATAAATTCATATAAAAGTAAAAATATGAATTTAAAGCCCCCAAAAATTGTTAGAAAAATATTTACAGATAAAATTACTATTTTGTTCCCCAAATTATTGAAAAATTAAAAATTTGTCACAAAAGTGCAAACATGCCCCCCCCCCCCCCGTGTTTGAAAATAAATAGTGTGTCAAAATTTGGTGTCTACAATGAGTGAAGACACTAATGTGCCTCTGATTTTAGATGGACCCTTTTCAGCCACTGCTGGAACCATAATAGATATAAAAAGGGGTAAGCTTATATTCAAAGTAGGAGAAGAAGAGTTTAATTTGCACTCTAATTTTATAAATTCATCTTCTATTAATGATATTTATGCTGTGCAGGCAACTCATACTAAGAACCAAGAAGAGTGTAGTCCTCTTGGGTTTTCCTCTCATGATACAGGCTTTGATAAAAACGAATATGCAAATGAAGAGTTAAAATTGGCTAGGAAGGAAGATATGTCAGAAATGGAGTTTAAAGTAGGGCAGAGAAAAATCCCAAGGCGTCGGAGGAAGAAAAAGAAGTCTTGGCTAAGATCAAGCGAGGTGATCAAAGCGATAAAGCAGGGGCTAATGAAGTGGATTCCCAAATTCAAGATGGTTGGAGACTGTAGTCTTAAAGGAGCCCTCAATCCTTTAGGCAACAGTGTTGAGGTTTGATAAATGCATTGAGGACGTCGAGCTAACGACGCTAAAATTAGCGCTTGTTAGGAGGCAACCCAACCTTTATTTTAGTATTTTGCTACTTTTGGTTGCTTTTAAGTTTAGTAGGAATATTTTAATTAGTGTGTTTCATATGTGTGTGCAGATTTAAAGAAAGAAGATGAAACTCGCAATCACTGTTATAGAAGTCCACATCAGCAATGAGGGAGTTTTCATTTTTCTTTACTTTTCATTGTTTTTCTTACATTATTTTCATGTCAAAATTTTTCTCTTTGCTATGTTTTGAAATGCATGCAATCGTTAGGAGTAATCTTTGGTGTGGTATTTGGAAAAAAAAAAGGTTTTTGTCAGGAGCCGCGGTCAATTTATCCGTGGCTTGAAGCCGGGGCAGAGCAACAGAGAGTTGCCGCGAGCTGAGCCGCGGCTCGTGCTCGCGGCTCGCCCCCCTGACGCGATAAAACCAATCGCGTCAGTGGGCTTTTCCTGCATTCTTTCACCTAGAATTTTTCTTCTTTCTCCCAAACCCTTGCATCCCCTCACTTTAATCCTTCATTCTACCTTAATTTCACACCAAATACACTTCACCCACCTACTTAGCTACCTCATTTAGAGCAAAATACCTGAATTTGGTGGATTAAAACTTCATCTTTTGGTGGGTTTTGCCCTCCATCCGAATTTTGTGTCCAATTTGGGGGTTTGTGCTTTGGCGAATTTTGGGGTTGATTTTTGGACATCATTTGGCTTCTCACTACACTAGTCATTCACTCATTGCATACTTTTTGTGGTAAGATTTCCATATTTTATGGTTATTTTACTTAGTTATGCTTGGATATTACTTCATGAATTATATGGCAATGTAGTGAAATTTTGTTAGGAATTATGAGCTTAATTTATGTTCTTGGAGCTACTTGAAGTATGATTGTGCCATAGGTTTAGTGATTTATGGTCTAATTATACCTATGGAATTTTTAATTGTGCTTAATTTAGTTCTTGGACTTTTGGGATAATTGATGCAATTCATGGAAATGTATGAGTTTAATCTATGTTGTTTGACCCTATGACATAATTTGATGGTTGAATTAGGAGTTTTATGCATACAATTGCTACATTGATTAGTTAAATTCCTAATTTTGATTATTTGAGGATTAAATGTCTAGAGTTTATTATTTGACATTTATTGGGTTGCATAAGTGTACATTGTGATCTTAAAATGTTTATGACGTGTTATAAACTCTACTTTTGCAGAAAAATTAGTTAAATTTGGAGGTGATGACTTCTTTGTTATAAGGGATGACTTACAATTCCAAATATAGCTATGAAGAAGTTTCGGGCATAAATGATTATAGAGTTTATTTTCATATCAATATTCATGTCTTTCTAGCCTAATGATGATCTTCATATGTTGAATGTGGGTGTGGTAATACATGTGGATTTTGTTAAGTGGTATAAGGTGTGAATAATATTTTGCTTTGCTATGGTATACTAGTGAGCTACTTTAGCATTTATTAGTGCATATTAAGTTGCTAGTTGGTTAGTAATTCGCTACTTTTGAGTGAATTTGGTGATACATGTTCGATGCCTTCATTCACTCGTTAATTGGCAAATTGTACTTTTCATTGCTTGAATAGCAACTTATATGCATATTTAGGTACTTCTTTGATTGGTTCACTAGTATTCATTTTGGTATGGAGATTATGTGTGAGAGTAATTTATAGTTTCATTTGCATGTGTGAATTTCTTTTGTGCTTTGATTATCATAAGGAGAAATACCTTTCTTTGTGCCTTGTTTTAATAATTTATTTTCTTTAAGTGTAGGTACAATGGCACGAACTCGAGGAGCAGCGTCTGCAAGGTGCAAAGAAGAGAAGGACTGGAGCTTCATCCTCTAGATCTCAGGCATCATTGGATTATGATGCCACACATTTTACTTCAGAGAGATAATCAAATGTGGTATGAGACGAGTAAGAAGAAAACACTGATAAAAGAGAGAAATTTAGCGCCAGAGGTGGAGGCCTATTTCCCTCTAGCTGAATACTTGCAAAGGCTTGGATGGGCCCCACTCCTTACACTGCCGGAGATTATCTACCCTGAATTGGTTAGGGAGTTCTACGCCAATGTGGTCAATAGGGACCAATTCAGTGGGAATTTTATTGAATCATACGTGCGGGGGAAGCGTCTGGCAGTCTCTAGGAGGATGATTTCTGATACATTGGGATGCCAAAACGATGGACCAAATGTGGAGTTCAGGAAATATTTCGTATGCCCGGCATCATGGAAGTTCAACGATGCTAAAGACAGGTTTGGAGTGGATTGGGAGACATCCCGGGAGACAGGAAAGCGTGTTATATACGCACATACATTTACTCCACTCCAGCACATCCTCTTATTCTTCTTTGGCACGAATGTCATTCCAAGAAAGAGTGGGAAGAATGAGGTTCGGCAGAGCGATATGTATTTTTTAGACTACCATATTTCATGGACCTCCGGACCGACATATTTCACTACCTAGCATCATCATCAGTTACATGGGCATAGTGGCGTCGCTCCCAAGAGAGGAGAGGCATGTTTTGGCTTTCCTCGCCTCCTCACATTGTTATTCCGAGCTGCTGGAGTTGAGCTATCTGATGACGAATCAATTGGATTGTCAGTCAATGATTGGATCACACCTAGGATGCTTCTTTCGATCCAGATGGATGAGACAGTGGTTGATGCGATCAGGGGGCATCCTAGAGCTGAGGAGGATGAACGAGGACTTTGATGCTGCTCATAGTGATTATGAGGGAGATGACGGGAAGGGTGATGAGGAGCCTTCTGCTAGGCCATCTATTTCTGCTAGACCATCTACCTCTGTTAGGCCATCCGTATCTGACTTGCCACCACCTCATACCTCTGCGAGTTCCTCCAGGTCTAGATCACCATGGGATCAGATCTTTCGAAAAATTTGTTGTATGGAGACCAGAGTGATGGCCTAGATGGACCAGATAGAGGCACGAGGTAGAGAGCAGTTCGCCCAGATAGAGCACCTAAGTGGGGACATGAGAGCTCTACGAGAGGAGATTCGATCAGCACGTCCATCTTCGGCTACTCGTGGTGACATAGGAGAGGGTGGAGAGCCTGCCTTATAGATGGCGGATGTTTCGGGCTTTTTCACTGCTTTATGTCATTTTTCTTTATTTTCCTTTATTTCTTTCTTTCTGGGTCTGTACTTATTATTTTTACTTTTTAGATTTTTTTTAAGTCACTTTGGCCTATATCTAATGTAGTTATTTTCCTTATGATGTGGCTGCAGTTGAGTTCGATTCTGGATCTCCTATCTGTAACTGGACCACAGACAGCAACTACTACGGAATAGGGGAGTATTAGTTCCATCTTTAGTTGTTTATCTTCTTATTTCTTTATTTTGTCACACATTGGGGACAATGTGTGGTTTAAGTGTGGGGGGGTGAGAATACTTCATAGTAATTGTTGCTTGTTGAATGATATTTTGAAAAAATTTGTTTGGCTGTTGTCTTGGCTGGCTTTTTTTTTTTTTTGGTGTTAACAGGGGGTTGGCCCTATTTTAGGGGAAACTCTGTCAAATATTTTCAAAAATTGTCCAACTTATTTGAGTTATTAAGTACTACTATATCCAAGTTAGTTTTTCAATTTTTCCTTCCCAAATAGAGTGATTATGTACATTTTTAGGATTGTCTTCTTAATTAACTAGGGTGATGTGATTGTGTGATTTTGAAGTTTATTTTGAAGAAAGTATATTAGATAAAGTGGATTGAATTATGCTGAAATTTTTTTGTGAATTTAGTAAAGTTTTTCTGCTTTATTTGTTTTTCGTCATGATTTAAGTAGTGAATTAGCTTTTTGGTATGACTTATGCCTATTATTGGTAATGTGTTAGAAAAAAGGGACTAAATGAGCTTATCAAAAAGAATATTTGAAAAAAAAAGAGTAATTAAGCTTAGGTTCTACTCCGCTAGTTTTAGTACTGAGTAACCGGGGGTCTTCATCTGGCCAATGCCGACTTTCGCGTCAAAAGGCGCTAGAATTATGAGTATGCATAGCAGGTTAGACAGATAAAGTGCTAAGTAACCGGGGATCTTCATCTGACCAATGTCAATCTTCGCGTAAAAGGCAACTTTATGTTCTAAGTAAAGGCTAAGTTTAAGAAGAAAAAGTCCCTAATTGTGAAATATGAATGGTTTATGGGCATATAGTTGTACTTGTTTGCTATAGGATCTACTTACTTATGAATTTCGAATAAAGTAGAGAAACGGAGCTAAACTTGTTTAATTGACGTATAATTCTTTCTTCTTTGTTTAATATGATGAGTATTTAGAATAAAATGGATGATCACATAATTGTGTTCCATAGTTGTTGGGAAGTTATTCTTAGAGGTGTATGTTTGCTTTTATTTTGGCTAAGTCAATGCTTGAGTTTTGTATGGTTCATTGCTTGAGGACAAGCAATGGCTTAAGTGTGGGGGAGTTGATAAGTGCTAAAGTGTACTAGTTTTTAGTAGGTTTTTAGACTAGGTTTTTAAGGTTTCTTATGGATTTTCCTCTAGTTCGTAGCTATTTCTTCTCAATTGTGATTTTTATGTCAATTTGTGTAAATGTGTGATCTACATATGTTTTTGTGCTATTTTGTACGTTTTTGGATAGCTTCGTTATCGAATGTAATCAATTGAAGTTGCAAAGACGGAGTTTGGATGATTGATTCGATGATGGAGGACAATTAACAGAGTAAAACATGCCAAAATATGGAACAAAGTCCAAGAGTTTTGAGCTACAAAGACATTAGAGTTGCTGGACCATAGTTAGAGGCACAATCAGATGCAAAAGAAAAGTTTCTGACCTCGGCCGTGCTCTTATCCGCGCTACAAACTGAGTCGCGGCCGAGATCAGAAGGGCGAGAGCCTCAGCTGCGGGTTGAGCCGCGCCCGCGGCTCACTTGAGTCTACCCACGGCTCACCAGCCGTGGGTCCAGACGCGGCCACGGCTCATCCAGCCGTGGGCATGGCTGGGACAGACGTGGTGTCGCGTCCAAAATAATTGTGGGGTAAAGGGTGCTAGTGGGGTCGCTAACTGTCGCATCCCGAAAAGACGGTCCGGTCTCGGTGACCCTTTCGAAAATAAAGGTTTTTGGAAAAACCGTGCGTGTGTGAGAAAAATCAAATTTTAATAGAAAAAGTGTATTTTAAGAAAAATAGTATTTTAAAAGAAAACAAGGCCAGAACTAAAAATGTGACAGGTTTGGCCAAATAATTTTTTGAAAAAAGGGTTTTATTTTAGAAAATGGAGTCGCCACTTGGTACTGAGTTAGGGTGTACCAAGTCACCCGAAAAACCGTTTAACAAAATAAAAATAAAAATTTTAAAAAAAATTTTAAAACCCTTTTTCAACTCCGGTCTACGAAAAACAAGAGAAAAAGGTCCGGGAGTCACATTTGAAGAAAGGAAAGGCAAAGGCTCGCGCTTAAGGCACCCTTTCAACCTAGCCGAAGCTAGTTGCGAGGCTTAATCAAAAATTTCCTACATTAACCCTAGATTCTATCGCGTTCGGATGTATCTAAATGAATGCAGATCCTAAATCTAAATGTGCATATCGGGAGGGTCGGCATGTTCCGTCGAGGCTTAGTCGGAATTATCGCATTAATTGCGATACCCGAGTTGAGACCTCGAGGGAGTCACAAGTGTGAATGTAAAATGAAATGCAAAAAGGAAAAGAAAATAATAACATATAGTAAGTGATTGAAGAAAGTGGGAATGCCACATAACGGGTACGGGGGACCAGTATCTCGTGACTAAATGTTTCTACTCACGGAGGGGGGAACGGCTTGTACGCTACCGCTTCCCGCGTGAGTAGGCGACTATTTCTAGTCGAATCACACACAAATGTCTTAATTTCTAAGTGAGGTGCAACCTAGATGTCATGCAAAAAAATGTGTCAAAATAATAATAGTAAATAATAATAGTAATAATAAAATCATGCCAAATGAAAAGAAAACTAAAAGTGTGTGAAATGTGATGTGAAATGCACGCAAATGCACCTAATACTAAATGTCCTAAGGGTCTAGCGTTGGACTAGTCCGTTCTAAATATCCCACTAGTGTTGGACTAGCGGGAAAAGAATGAAACCACAACTAGCGTTGGACTAGTGTGGTGACGAAATATCATAAATCATGAATTAAACATTAAAGCATGAATTAAAAGCAAATTAAACATATAATATCACATAGGAGCACATAACACATAAGCATAATATTCTAGATGCAAAAATCCTAAGAAAAGCGGTAAAAGAAAGAAATAAACATATAAGCACACAAAAGCCAATAAATCCTAACTATTACACCGGGGGGCTTGGTTTACAATTTAAAGGGGGAATTAAAAATGGCCTATCTATTACATTTTCTATCTAATTACACAGTTCTTGCTAAAATATGAGAAAAATAATCTAACTATTACATTGACTAGCTAAATACAAAAATATTATATTTTTCCAAAATAATAAAATTGAACTTAAATAACATAAAATAAATACGTGAAAAGCATGTAAGAATAAGAAATAAATAATAATAATAAAAATAATGCATAAAAATCACATTGGAGCACAAAAAGATGAAATTAATAAGAAATAGATATACCTCTCTGAAGATCCGGTACAAATACTAATCAAAATGAACAAACGAGTCAAGGTATCGCAATATAAACAAACAAAACCTAAAATATATAAGTATTGGCGAATTGAGATAAAAAATAAATTCTAGCAACTAAGGGGGCTAAAATAAATTTCTTTAAAGCTTAAAGGGTAAAATTGAAAATGCACGTAAGTCTATGGGGAGAAATTGAAAATTAAAGCAAAATTGGGACACAATTGTAAATTATATCTAAGACAGGGGGCAAAAATAAAATTCCAGCAAGTGTGGGGGCTCAAAATGTAAATTCCAGCAATGTTAGTGGATAAAAACAAAAATCCTGCCACTTAAAGAGACTAAAGATAACATTACAGCTATATACAAGTACTAAAACACAACTTCCAGTAACAATGGGGATTAAAAAACTAAATTCCAGCAACAATAAGGGCTACAAATGAATTTTCAGCAACTTTAGAAAACCAAAAATGAATTCCTAGCAATTTAAAGGGGCCAAAACTGAATTTCTAGCAATGTTTATGGGGGTAAAATATGAATCACAGCAAGTTTACGGGGCTAAACATAACTTCCAGCAAGCTTAAAATCAAAATACTAATTCTAGCAAAGTCTATTGACGTAGAATGAAATTTCAAGCAACATAGGCTTCAAAAAAAATGAAATTCCAGTAACTAGGACTTAGGACTAAAATTCTAACAAGTTTAGGAACTCAAGAATAGAAATTTCAGCAACCTGGAGCTCAAAAACATAAATTTCCAGCAATAATAATGGTTCAAACATGAAATTCCAGCAATAATAAGTGTCCATAACTGAAATTCCAGCAACTATGAAGACTAGGAATAAATTTTTTAGCAACTTGAAAAGGCCTAGATGAAAATTCCAGCAGCTATATGGACAAATAATGTGAACAAATAGAGTCAAATTTAAAAGGATTAAAGCCTAGGGGGTTAATCTAAAAATAATATGGGCTAAATTGTATAAAAAGTAAAAAAATCTTAGAAAGCATACGGACAATACTAAAATGGGGAGAGTACATGAATCTATACATTATAAAATCAATTAATAAAAATGCTCAAAATTTTTAATTAAGAATAATCTACATAAACAAAGCTAGATTTATAGAATAAAAGCTAAGCTAGAAACAAAATAGAAATGAATTAGAAGGAATCCAGTAAACGACCAAACTAAAAAATGAACAATACTAAAATAATACCCCAAGAAAGAATAATGTAAAACCTTTCAAATTGAACAAAAAAGAATCAGATTTGCGTTCTTCTTTTTACTCTCGAAAACCGAACCCACCATTGCAAAGACATAAATCAAGTCTTTCTCTTCATTGACTCAATTTTTTTTCTCTCCCAAAAGAGACAAACGCCCCAAACAAAATTTTGCTCAAATCAATGTTTCTTCTCCAAATTCTCCAATCGGGTCCTTAAAAAAAAAAAAAAAAACAAAACTCCCCAAACGCAAGTTCATTTCAACCCAACATCCTCCAAATCAACCATTACATCTTCATTTTTATGTTCAAATCATCCGGGTGAGACAAATTTTTCTCCAACTCACTAATGTTTATGCCAAGAAAACAAATTAAACGAAACCCCTATGAAGCTACTAATGGTGGTGAAATTTCAGGTCGGTGATTTTTGTCTTAGTGATGGAGGAATGGCTTGGCAGTGGCGGTGTAACCTTGAGGAGGTGGGGGCTGCGGTGGTGCTGTGGTTGCGATTTTTGCAGGTTCGGGGTTGATTGGCTGCAACTTTTTAGCTTGTTTGGGCTTCAATAGAGCTGTTTTGGTTGGATTTTAGGTAATTAATTGCTGCTATCTATGGGTGTCAATGATGGGGCTGATGGCTGATGGTAAGGGGCTGTTCTTGAGTTGTTTTATGGCTGTAATTTGTGGGTTATTTTTGGTGAATTGTGGCTGACTAAGTGGCTGTATAAGAAAGTTTATGGGATTAATATAGCAGCGAATTAGGTGCGGTTTGGCAATGTTTTTGGGCTGCAATTTGGATGAATTTTTTTAGCAATTGTGGTGCTGTTTTGTAATGTTTTTGGGCTACAATTGGGACTGATTTTGGCTAAATTTGAGGCTGCAATTGGTAGGGTAAATGGAATGGAAATGAAGATGGTCAATTGAATCTATTACAGGTTGTGGGCAAGTATGATTTGGAGCTCCGGTTGTGGCGTTGGTGATGAAATTTCGATGGTTTGTTGTTTGAGTTTAACAGGCGGGTGAAACTGGTGGTTAAATAGAGGTAGACAATGGTGAATGGCTTCAATTGTCCTGTAATTGGTGATAGTTTCAGGTTGTTTGAGTGGTGGAAGTCTGGTTCTGAAGGTCTGTCAATGCTGATTTTATGGCTTGGGATTGCTGTGGAAGAAGGAAACAGGGGATGTGGAAGGTTGAAGAAGGAAACTAAAATCTTTTTTCAGAAAAAGGAAGAAAAGTAAACAGAACAAAATAGACGGTGGAAATAGAACATAAAGAAGGAAACTCAAATCTTTTTCTAGAAAAAGGAAGAAAAGTAAACAAAACAAAACCCTAAAATCTTCAATAAATAATAAAAATTCTGTCCAAAAAATCTTAATAAGAACGAAATTATACCTGGATTAGGGAGGTGTCTTATAGCTTTGACAGATTTCAGCTTGTTGGCATGAACAGTAACACCTTGAGGAAGAGTGTCGCGCCCCATTTTTCAAAAAGGATAATAAATGAGTGTTAGATATTTGGAAAAAAGAAAAGGAATTGTTAAATGTGGTTGTGTTTATTTTATTGGAAAAAGAGAAGCGTGTAAATTTTTGTAAAAATAATTTTTAGAAAAATGCTTTGTAAAAGATAATTCGATAAAATGTGACAAACAAATACTTTATTTTGAAAAACAAAAGAAAAAGGGCCTAAAATGGGACTTTGAAAATGCGACGGTTTTTGGGCCCGAAAAATAGAGTCTAAAAAGGGTTTTTTAGTGAAAAAAGGAGTCGCCACTTGGTATTGAGTTTTGGTGTACCAAGTCACCCGAAAATATTTTATAAAAGGTAAGAAAATTAAGAATGATTTTTTAAGGAAATGATTTTTTGGAAAAAATATAGGAAAAAAAACAAGAAAACCCTTTTAGACGACTCCAGGTCTTTGAAAACAAGAGAAAAAGGTTCGGGAGTCACAGTTGAAGAAAGGGAAGGCAAAGGCTCGCGCCCAAGGCACCCTTTCAACCTAGCCGAAACTAGTTGCGAGGTTTAGTCTAAATTTTCCTAATATAACCCTAAGATTTTATCGCATTTGGATGCAACTATATGAATGCAAATCTAATCCTAAAATGGATATCGATAAGGGACGAAATGTTCCACTGAGGTTTGGTCGGAATTATCGCATTAATTGCGAAACCCGAATATAGACCTCGATGGAGTCACGAGTATAGATGCTGAATGGAGTGCAAAAGAAAAGAAAAATAATAGTATAGATAGTAAGTGAACAAAGAAAATGGGGATGCAACATAACGGGTACGGGGGACTAATAGCCTCGTGACTATCTGTTTCTACTCACGGAGGGGGGAACGACATGTACGCCATCGCTTCCCACGTGAGTAGATGACTATTTCTTAGTCGAAATCACGCAAATGACCTAAAATTCTATGTGTAGTGGAATCTAAATGTTATGCACCAAATAGATGTTAAAATAAGTAATAAGTTATAAAGTATATATAAAAATTCATAGAAAATGGGAAAAAGCCTAAAAAGATAAAATGTGTGTGAAATGTCATGAAATGCACACGAAAATGATCCTAAGGCTAAAATGACCTAAAGGCTTAGCATTGGACTAGCCCATTTTCTATAAGTTCTCCGCTAGCGTTGGACTAGCGAAGAAACCGGAATTAACCACAACTAGCTTTGGACTAGTGTGGCGACGATACACATATATAATTAAAGCAAGTAAATAAATAAAGCATGTATTAAAGCAATAATCACATAAAAGCAAATAATAGCACATAGGAGCACATAACACATAGGCATGATATTCTAGATGCAAAGTCCTAAAGAAAGCAAATAAAACACATAAGCACATAGCACACAAAGCCCTAACTATTACACCGGAGAATAACCTAATTACAATCTAAAAATAGAAAAAGAATAAAAGATATCCTATCTAACCTATCTATTACACTTTCTATCTAAAATACAAAATTTAATTTTTGTTAACTAGATATACACTATCTACTACATTAACTATCTAAATACAGAATTTTTGCTCAATAGAATATTACCTATCTATTACATTTCTTTGAATAATCAAAAATTAATTTCTAATAAATAACATGGCATAACTAAATAAACACTCACATATGTATAAAAATTATAAGCAAAAGGAGATAAAAAAAAACATATAGAAAAACACGTAGCAACACTGTAGGAGCACATAAAGAGAAATAAGAGGGTAATCGAGGTACCTCCCATTCGTAAACCCGGTATAAATTGCTAAGAAAATCAACAAACATGTCAAGGTACCACTATTTAAAGTATAAAATATGAAATACTTAAAAATTGAGCATAAAATGTCGATTTCGAACAAATTAGGGACTTAGAATAAAATTCCAACAAGTATCTAGGGACTTAAAACTAAGATTTCAACAAGTATAGGGACTTAAACTAAAATTCCAGCAAGTATAATGACTTAAATAAAAATTTTCAGTAAGTTTGGGGGACAAAAAATAAAATTTCAGCAAGTATTCTAAGTCAAAATAAAATTCCAGCAATGTTGGGAGGGATAAAAATGAAATTCCAGCAAGTATTGGGGCCAAAAATGCAAAATTCCAGCAATATTCTAAGACAAAATAGAATTTCCAGCAATGTAGGGGTACAAAATAAAATTCCAGCAAGGTTTGGGGTACAAAATAAAATTCCAGCAATATTCTAGGGCAAAAATAAAATTTCCAGCAATGTAGGGGTACAAAAATAAAATTCCAGCAAGGTTTGGGGTACAAGATAAAATTCCAGCAATATTCTAGGGCAAAAATAAAATTTCCAGCAATGTTGGGGTACAAAAATAAAATTCCAGCAAGGTTTGGGAGGTAGAATTGTAATTTCCATAAATATCAGGGGTGAAAATGCAATTCCAGAAAAATTTAGGGGTCAAAATGTAATTACCGAAAAATATAGGGTCAGAAACGAAAATTAAAAAAATGCAGGGGTCAAAATTATAATTATATAAAAGTTGGAGGACCTAAATGCAATTAATTAGGACCTAATTGAAAAGAAAATAAAATTATAGGGGTCAATCTATAATAAACAGAAACTTAAACGCACAAATCAAATATTTCCAAGGCTACAGTAGCATTAATGAAAGTATAAGGACTATAAAATAAATACCTATTATTAATTAAAGATAAATTAAAAAACTAAACTAATCAAAATGACATAGTTTTGAGTGAAACTACGTCAAAACGACGTAGTTTCACTAAAAAATTTTTTTTTTTTTTCGGCTGACTTAGTTTTTTTTTTTTTTTTTTTCCAGACGTTTTCCCCAGATTTCCTTTTTCTTTTTCCTTTTCTTTCTTCCTTTTCTTTCTTTTCTCTCTTTTCTCTCTTTTCTTTCTCTTCCTTCTTTCTTTCTTTCTTTTCTTCTTCTTCTTCTCTTCTTCTCTTCTTCTCCTGGTGCCTTCCCGATCTACTCTCCATTTCCCCCCCCCTTTTTTTTTTTTTTTCTTCTTCCTTTCTTCTTCCTTTCTTTTCTTCTTTTCTTCCTCCTTCTTTCTCTCCTCTCCCCTTTTCTTCTTTCCCCTACCCGATTTGTTCTTTCCCCTTTTTTTTTTTCGGTTCTCTCTTTCTTCCCTCTCTCACCGTCCAACTCGTTTTCCAGCCCTCTCTCACACAGGTCTCTCTCTCTCTCTCTCGGCCGGACGTTTTTCGGTTTTCCTCCTTTTTTTTTTTATAATCTAAACTTCTATTTCAAGGATTAATGATAAAAAATTGAAAGCAATAGGAAGAAATTTACCTGGAATAGAAGCTTTGGTGTATTGCTGTTGCTGTTGTTGTTGTTTGTTGTTTGTTGATTGATTTTTTTTTTTCGAAACTTGCAGGTGTGTGTTGTGCGTGTGTCTTTGTGAATGCAGGTGAGTGTGTGTTGTGCGTGTGTTCTGTGTGTGTGTATTTGTGCGTTTGTGCTGTGGGTGTGTTCTGTGCGTTTGAATGTGGGTGCAGGTGTGTTTGAATGCGTGTGCAGGTGTGTGCGGGTGTGTGTTCGAATGTGTGTTTTGTGTGTGTCGTGGTTGTGTGTTTTTGATGCAGGTTGTGAGTAAATTGCAGTGGAGGGGTGTGTTTTTGTGTGTGAGGTGCGTGTGTGCTTATGTAGGTTGATGAGGTGCAAGTGTGTGTTGTGTGTGTTTGTGTGAAGTGTGTCTGTCTGTGTGTATCTGTGTGTGTAATGTGTATGGTGTGTGGAAAATGCAAGGGAAGGGGAGGTCAGAGTGCGTGCAGGTGAAGTGTGTGTTAGTGTGTGTTGTCTGTGAAGTGCCAGTGAGTGTGTGAGTGAATGTGGGAGCCGAGGTGCAAGTGTGTGTTGTGTGTGTGAAGGTTTGATTGTGTGTGATGAAGAGTGCAGGGGAAGGGGCCGAGAGGGAGAAAATGCAGGTGTGTATGTCTGTGTGTGCAGTGTTGTGTGTGTTTGTCTATGCAGATTGTGTGTAAGTGAATGTGAGTGTGGTGTGTGCTTTTGAGAAAATGCAGGGAGAGGGAGGCCAGAGTGCGTGCAGGTGAAGTGTGTGTTAGTGTGTTCTGTGTTTGTGTATGGCCGAGAGAGTGAGGGAGTGCAGAGATGGTGAGAGTTTTTTTTTTTTTGTTTTTGTGTGCAATTGCAGATGTGTTCTGCAGATGAATGAAAAAAAGGAAAGAAATCCTTCCAAAATCCCTTCAAATCTGGTTTAGGTGGTGATTGATTTTTCTTCTTCTGCTGCAGTTGCGTGCAGCAGCTGCAGTTTACTGCAGTTGCTGTAGCAGCTGCTTCCCTTTTTTTTTTTTTTTTTTTGAAAGAAGAAAACAAAGAAAACCAGAAAAATAAAAATAAAATAAAAATAAAATAAAAACAACTTGAACTCTTTTTAGATTATATATTAAAACTAAAACACAACATTATAAGAAGAAAAAAGAAAAATTCAGTGTAAGAAAATTAATTATAGGTTAGAAAAATACAATTTAAAATAAACAAACAAATGGTATTTAAAAATAAGTAAATAAATAAATTAATTATGAAAATTTTCTTTGCATAAAATTTATAAAATGCACAAACACATAATTCTTATAAAGAAAAATTTTAAATAAAGATAAAAAAGTACATTGGAAAACGTGACTTAACTATGGCAAAATTATAAAAAATTTATGAAATTAATAAATGACGTCACAAAAATTTTACACAACATATATTATCACATAAAGCACGTATAGTATAATTTTCACTCAAAAATTTTAAGATTAACGCATCCTTGGGAAACGTGCCATTAATAGGCAAAAAGACAAAAAATACTAAATGACTCCTAAAAATCATGTAATTTTTACAGAAAATTTATAAATATACAAAATACGTATATGAAATTTTTCACTTAAAAATTCTTGTAAAAAAGAGTGCATTGGAAAACGTGCTGTTGAATTAAAAAATACTAAAATTTTAAATAAATAATGAATGACTCCTAAAAATCATTAAAATCATAAAGAATGATAAAAATAGTAAAATTATATATTTAGAAAAATGAAGTAAAATAAATTAATATTTACATGGTGAAATTACCATTTTGCCCCCTAGTACGACGAATTAGTTATAATACGCGAAAATTGTACTCGACCCCCAAAAAATAAAAAATGTCCCCTAAAATAAAGTAATACACATATTTTACAAAAGGTGTGTCAAAATTTGATGTCTATAAAGAGAACGGCTGAATGTGTGTTTTTGTGGTGTTTTGGTGTGTGTGTGTTTTTTTGTGAATAAGTGTGTGTGTTTGATCTTCTAAAACATAAAGTAAAAGTGTTTCTAGGGTTTTCTCCTTTTTTTTTTTTTCGTTAAGGGGGGTATTTATACTACACAAGTCTTAACCTCCAAGAAATGATTAAAAGACCAAAATACCCTTGACTACAAAAATTACAACTTTATCCTTTAAAAATTTATTCTTTCACAATAATGAAAAAAAATCAAGAAAAATGTAAATAATAAATTCATTAACACTAATTCGCCAATCCGAAAAAAAAAGAAAAAAAAAAGAAAAAAAATTAAAAATTTAGAAACATGCTTAAAATCTAAAAACAAATTTGGGACTAAAAAATTGGTGAAAAATGAGTTTGGGATGTGAAATGACAATTTTGCCCTTATATGACAAAAATTCACAGAAAAATAGTTATTGTCCTCAGAAAATTATCAAAATTACAAATAAGCTTAAAACACTAAAAAAAATGCATTTTTGACTCAAAGTTTGTGAAAATGAATTTAATTTGTAAAATGACGATTTTGCCCTTAGGCAATGAAAATTCACAGAAAAATAGTTATTATTCTCAAAAAATTACCAAAAAATTAAAAATAAGCTTAAAAAATTGGAAAATGCATTTTTGACTCAAAATTGATGAAAAATGAATTTAATTTGTAAAATGACGATTTTGCCCTTGGGCAATGAAAATTTACAGAAAAATAGTTATTGACCTCAAAAAATTACCAAAAATTACAAATAATCTTAAAACACTGGAAAATGCCTTTTCGACTCAAAATTTGACAAAAATGAATTTAATCTGTAGAATGACGATTTTGCCCTTGGGCAATGAAAATTTGTAGAAAAAATAGAAATCGTCTCTGAAAAAATCAAGAAAATTTAGAAACATGCCTCAAGAATTTGAAATTTGAATTTGGAACTTGAAATGAGCTAAAATGGTATTCGCGAGATGAAATTACCATTTTGCCCTTATGCTGGTAAAAATATAAAAAAATACCAATTAAATCTAGAAAAATCATAAGAAATTAATAAATTCATATAAAAGTAAAAATATGAATTTAAACCCCCAAAAGTTGATAGAAAAATATTTACAGATAAAATTACTATTTTGCCCCCCGAGATTATTAAAATTTAAAATTTGTCCTAAAAAGTGCAAACATGCCTCCCAATATTTGAAAATAAATGGTGTGTTAAGATTTGGTGTCTACACGTGGGGGCGGCTAACTTACGGGATTTTGCGATTTTTCAATAGTAGAGTTGGCGTGAATGGTAAGACCAAGGGAGAACATTAAAAAGCAGAACAGGGGGTCTTCTCTAGGGAAAGGAGTGACGAGAGAACATATGAGATAGAGTGAAGAGGCAAGAACGACGAGAAGAGAAGGGTTGCAACTACGGGACAATCTTTGCAACAACACAAGCGAAGAATTGGTGGCTTCATGAGAATGAGTTCTCCTAATTTTGCTTTGTCGTTTGTTGATCTTTTCTTTGTAGTTATGAACTAAATAGATTAGGAACCAGATGGGTTGAACCCTATTTCACTTATTATGGATCTTTTTCCCTGATTAATGAATGGAATTCTTTTTGTTTGGATTTATTTGTGAATTTACTGCTTGATTGAATTAGGTGTTTGCGCTTGACCTTTGATTTAATCATTGATTTCACTTAGGTTTATTGAGAAATAACCTAACTAATTAGATCCTTTCACAAATAATGAGATTTGCATGGGTTGCTAGAGATAGAACCACATAAGTCTTTCCGGGTAGATTCATACCTAACCCACACAATAGAATCTCTGTTTTGTAACTGTAGACACCAAATTTTGATACACCATTTACTTTTCAAACATTGGAGAGGTGTTTTTATTTTTGGGGTTAAATCTTAATTTTTCAATAATCTCGGGGGGCAAAACAATAATTTTTATTTGTAAATATTTTTCATTAGTTTTGGGGGTTTTTAAATTCACATTTTACTTTCATACATATTTTTAATTTTATGTGATTTTTCCAAATTGAATTGGTATTCTTTTTATATTTTTTGGCCCAAGGGCAAAATCGTCATTTTACAGTCTAAATTCATTTCTGTCAAATTTTGAGCTTGTAAATGCATTTTTCTAGTGTTTTAAGCCTATTTTTAATTTTTGGTAATTTTTTGAAATCAATAGCTATTTTTTGTATATTTTCGTTATTCAAGGGCAAAATTGTCATTTCACATTCTAAATTCATTTTTTACTAATTTTGGGTCTCAAATTCATTTTTAGGTTTTTAAGCATGTTTTAAAGTTTTTCTAATTTTTTTTAGGGTGACTTTCTATTAACAAATTTGTTATTTATATTTTTCTTAATTTTTTCATTTTTGTAAGAAAGAATAGATTTTTAAAGATAAAATTGTAATTTTGGTAGTTAAGGGCGTTTTGGTCTTTTAGCCATTTCTTGGAGGTTAAAAGTTGAGCACTATAAATACCCTCACTTGGAGATTTTTAAAAAAAGGGAGAAAATAAAAAGTTTAGGGAGAGTTTTTTAGTTTTTTTTAGTTTTTAGTTTTTCATTTCACCAAGAACACCAAGAACACACACTTCTTTTTACACACATCTTCATGTTTTAACACACCACACCAAGAACACACACCACACATCTTCAAGTTTTCACATATCACACCAAGAACACACACTATTCATTTTCTCTCTCACACACTACACATACTCCACTTTCACATGTTCACTTTCTCTCACACACACTTTTACACTTTCTCTCTCACGGTCATTCACACACTCTCACACACTATATTGTTTTTCTTTCACAATACACACACAAATACGCATACATGTTCACAAATAACACACAGTACATACACACAGTAACTCACACGCAGACACCTGCGTTCCCAAACACACGCTACACACACATTCACTAACATACAAATCTCACGATTTTCACACACATACACACATCTGCACACACAACTTCACATACAAAGTACACACTACACACACTCAGATTATTTCACACACACACCTTCCCCAAAATTACAAATTCACATATTCCACACGCATTATCACACACAGATTCACACATAGTTCATACATACACACACTCTCACATTTACACACACCGTCACTCCATAAATACACACACTTACATATACTTCACACATTTCAGACACTCACAGTCACTTCGTAAATACACGCACTTACATATACTTCACACATTTTCACACTCACAGTCACACACTAATACACATGCCACACACAATCGCAGATTCTTTTTCACATGCACTCCCACACACATTTTCACACACACTTCCATACACATTCACACACAGTTCATTTTTCACACACTCCCATGCACAATCACACAAACAGATTCACAAAAAACACAAACACATGACCAGATACACACACCAAACACTCAAACACACACAGCAAAACATACAACATTCACTCACAAAAATAGACACAGGATCAAACGTACATACGCATAATTCACACACAATCACAGTCCTTTAATTTTCACCACCATCAACACAACTCCACCGTAGTTCTCCTTCTACCACTGAGCTCCAGTCAGCTTCAAACCAGGTCACCCAACCATCCTTCACCATTCTCACCGCTCACTACCAATCACCAAAACCTCCATTTACAGTCATCCCAGGCCACTAAAATCAACTGATATAACCTTCCAAAAATTTGATCACAATAGCACCATCATTCACCTGTGGAACAGATCAGATAAAACATCAGTTTCAACCCCATAATGCCTACCGTTAAGTCATATCCCCTAGACCAACAATCACCAACATCACAAAAACTTGCAATTACCAATAAACTATAAACCCAAACAACCACAACTCCTCCTCCACAGTTTCTAACTCCACCAATCAACCACACTCAACTTCATCACCACCTCCTCCAATCGACTTACAACTAGAGCAATCCAAAATTCCCTCTGATTTTCACTGCTGGTGCCATCACCGCGAGGTCGATTCTCCAAGCCGTGGCCACCACGACCAGCTATCCACTGCCTTTCAACGACACCAGCGTCAAGGCACCCTCTACCATTGTCTCTATCGCCCAACTTCAGGTAAAGCTTCTAGAACCTTGCTCTCCTTTCTTTGCTATTAAAGAATTAATTGGTGAACATTGATGGATGGATTTTGGTATGAACTAGAAGACATACTTATATCTTGATTTGGGGGGTTTTGGGGTTTGAATTTTCGGGAATAAGTCTATGGGAGAATTTTGGAACTTGATGATCCATTGAAGAAGAGCACGGCAGTGGTATTGGGGATGGGAGTGAAGAAAAATAGAGAGCGAAAAGAACGAAAGGAAGAGATTGAATTTTGGGGTGGGTTTTCGGTGAAGAAAAAACCAAAGAGAAGAGTGGGTATAGAGGGAGAGATAAATCCGAGAGAGTGAGAGAGAATAAGAGAAACAGAAAAAAAAAGGAAATCTAGAGTAAGGAGAGAAGAAAGGGACCAGCGAGGGTGAGACTGAGAGAGGGAGAGAGAGAGAAGCTTGAAGGGAGGTTAATTTGGATTCTAGAGAACCTGATTGAAGAAGAAAATATGCTGCAAATAGGAGACAAAGAGCAGAGAGAATCGGTGATAGAGAGGGAGTGGGCAAGAGAAGAGATAAGGGGCAGCAAGCAGAAAACAAGCCAGAAGAAGAGAGAGCTAGAGGGAAAGAAAGAAAAAGAGATCAGAGAGAATAGTGAGCTTCTGGAGAGAAGGAGGTGTTTTGGAGAAAAAGGGGCATTTGATCCTTTTGCCTGAGATAAGATTTTAGGATTTATGTTTATGGGCTCACGATTTTGTGAAAGTTGATTTTGTGTGTAATAAATATTTGCATTTTAGTCCTTAGATTTTTAACCGATCTGCTAAATCCCCTAAGTTTCTTTATATAATTAAGTCCCCATGATTTTCAATTGACCCCCCTAGTTTTAATTTATATCAATTAGGTATTGATTAGTTGTAATAAGGCCCTTTTGAAGTTGCTGGAGTTCCAATTTTGCCCCTTGATTCACTTTAATTTTCAAAATTACTCCATCTACTTTAATTTGCATGGCTACAATTTGAAATTTGTTTGAATTTATGATTTTGCCCCTAGTTTGTGTTAAATTGCGATTCTTCCTCCCAGTTTGTTAAAATTTATGTTCTAATAGTTTACTAGTATTTATGTTTTATGATTATTTTACCTAAATAGTGGTACCCTAACGCATTTGTTCATTTCTAAGCTTTTGTACCGGGTTTTCAAAAAGGTATTTTCGTTATCTTTTAATTGCTTCTTTATGTGCTCCAACATGCTCCAATGTGATTTTATGCATTACTTTTATTATTATTTGTTTGTTTCTTATTTTACATACTTTTTGCGTATTTACGTATTTAATTGATTTAATTTTGAATTTTTATTACTTTGGAAAAATATAACATTTTGTATTTAGCTAGTCAATGTAATAGTTAGATTTTTTTACATATTGTAGCAAAAATTGTGTAATTAGATAGAAAATGTAATAGATAGGGCATTTTTAATTTCCCCCCTTAATTGTAAACCAAGACCCCCGGTGTAATAGTTAAGGTTTATTTGCTTTTGCATGCTTATGTGTTTATTTCTTTTACTGCTTTCCTTAGGATTTTTGCATCTAGATATTATATTTGTGTGTTATGTGCTCCTATGTGGTCTTATATGTTTTTATATGTTTAATTTTCTTTTAATTCATGCTCTAATATTTAATTCGTGATTTATGGTTTTCCGTCACCACACTAGTCCAACGCTAGTTGTGGCTTTTTTCTTTTCCCGCTAGTCCAACACTAGTGGGATTTTTTAGAAAGGGCTAGCCCAACGCTAGACCCTTAGGACATTTTAGTGTTAGGTGCATTCGTGTGCATTTCACATTTCACACATTTCTAGTTTTCTTTCCATTTGGCATGATTTTCTTATTATTATTATTTTGACACATTTTTTAAATGAATAACATCTAGGTTGCATTTCACTTAGACTTTAGGACATTTGCGTGGTTTGACTAGAAATAGTCGTCTACTCACGTGGGAAGCGGTGGCGTACAGGCCGTTCTCCCCTCCGTGAGTAGAAACATTCAGTTACGAGTTATTAGTCCCCCGTACCCATCATGTTGCATACCCACCTTCTTTCTTCACTTACTATATATTATTATTTTCTTTTCTTTTTGCATCACATTTTGTATACAAACTCGTGACTCTCTCGAGGTCTCGACTCGGGTTTCGCAATTAATGCGATAATTCCGACCAAGCTTCGACGGGACATTCCGACCCTCCCGATACCCACATTTAGACTTAGGATTTGCATTCATTTAGATACATTCAAACGCGATAGAATTTAGGGTTAATTTAGAAAAATTTGATTAAACCTCGCAATTAGCCTCGGCTAGGTTGAAAGGGTGCCTTAGGCGCAAGCCTTTGCCTTCCCTTTCTTCAAATGTGACTCCTGAGCTCTTTTCTCTCGTTTTTCGTAGACCGGAGTAAAAAAAGTGTTTTAAAATATTTTTTTAAAATTTTATTTTTAAAATGGCTTTTCGGGTGACTTGGTACACCCTAACTTAGTACCAAGTGGCGACTCCTTTTTTTTTAAATAAAACCCTTTTTCAAAAATTATTTGGCCAAATCTGTCGCACTTTTAGTCCCGGCCTTGTTTTCTTTTAAAATACCATTTTTCTTAAAATACACTTTTTTTACTAAAATTTGATTTTTTCTCACACACGCACAGTTTTTCTAAAAATCTTTATTTTCGAAAAGGTCACTAAGAGCGAACCGTCTTTTTAGACACGACAGTCAAAGACCCCACTAACACCCTTTTACTTTATGATTTTTGGGACGCGACAGTAACTTCATCTCTTTGGGGTTTTAATGCTAGAAGAGACTCTCATTAATCAACTAGACAAATAAGGGTTATGATACTTGAGAGAAATCATGACCTAAGATAGGATTCTAGGTCTGAATATTTGAATTCATTCATTCATTCATTAATCTGGAATTGATACATAATAAGGGAAGAATTAGGGGAATTCCACATCTAGTTCCTACTTTTGATCATTGCTATTTTCTCTATTCGATTGTTCTTGTTTGCTAAATAGGTCTGAGTAGTTAGTTTATTTTAATTCATTTAGTTCAATCTTTCAACTTTGTAGGTTAGATAATAGGGAAAGTGTTAGTACTAGTATTCATATAGTCCTCGTGGGAACGATATCTGGTACTCACTTATCCTGTACTACCGGAACGATAGGTATACTTACCTAAAGAACCCATAGTGTAGCGTGGTGAACATCAATGGCAGGCAGCCCTTCGAGGTTTATATGGCCCAAGAGGCAAAGAGGGGAAGGTTCCTCATCCTAACCACCTCACCAACCACCTTGTGAACCACCACCTGAACCTACATATGACGAATCAAGGTTCACCTCATTGGAGAATCAGCAATGGTATCTAGAGCACGAGCATAAAGAGATTATCATTGAGAAGGATGTAGTCGAGAATGTAGATGCCTACCTCCACATCACGGAGATGTTCGCCAAGTTAGGTTGGGATGGATTGTTGAGGTTGCCAAAGTACTATTATGCTGACCTCGTTAGAGAATTTCATGCTAACATAGAGGACAATGACAAAAATGGAGGTTCTTACTTGGTAATGACAGTGCGAGGTCAGAGAATATTTTTGACACACAGGGACTTGGCTGGAATTTACCAGTGCGAGGTCAGAGAATATTTTTGACACGCAGGGACTTGGCTGGAATATTACATTGCCCCGACAGTGGGACTGAAGTTGTGTACAAGGGAAAGTTCAAATGGCTAACGAAATGGACACCACTCAAAGCTGGCAATAGGTTCAATGTCACGGAGCAGTTTGCCCGAAGAGGAACCAAAAGATTCTTCAAAGCTCACGATTTTGCCGTTCCCTATCATGCTGCAATTTTTTATCTTTGCCCACAATGCTTTGCCCAAGACAAGCAGAAAAAATGGATGTCGATGCAGTGACATCTACTTCTTAGATGAATTGATCCACGACAAACAGATTTGTTAAATGGAAATCGACACCCCGCTTTGTTGTTATATGATTGGCCACATGGAGAATGTAGCCAATCCAAGCAATGTGGAATCCTACTTTGGATTCCTTCGACTCCTGTCCCTTGTTTTTTATGCCTACGGAGTCCCATTGTAGGGTCAAACAAAGATGAGCACTAACCATAGAGACACCGTATCTGTTGTATGCTTGCAGAGTATTGTGCACTCGAAAAAAATGCATGTGGTTGATGCTATTGAGCGTGGTGGTAGTCCTTTGGCAGAGAAAGAAGAGATGCAGCACATGGAGCAAGGATAGCCCTCATAGACGCATGAGGCTCAGTCTGTTCATGACATGTTCCGGTCTATCTTAGGGGAGGTGAGAGGCACTAGACTTGCAATGGAAAGGATAGAGGGTCGTATGGAGCATTTAGGGGGATGGATGACATCAGTAGAAGAAAGGATGACTTCACTTGAAGACGAGTTGAACAGTGGAGACCCTACTGAAATGATCCTTAGATCATGAATAGTGGAGACCCTATTGACATGATCCTTAGATCATGCTCACCTTTTTATTTTATGTTTTCATTTACTTGTTTTTGTTTCTCTTAATTTGGGCCTGTATAAATATTTTCTCCTTAGCTGTCACATTGGTACTAACTAACCTTCATGATTAATGTTATGTTTATTTTTCATTGTGATGTGTTGCAGTTATTCTTTGATTGCATACTACAACTCGTAGCATTTTCACTTTGGAACGAAAAGCAACACGTATACAGAGGGGAGTACTTGTTTTAATTTTCTTCTTTCCTCCATTTAATTTGTTTTCTCACACATTGGGGACAATTTGTGACTTAAGTGTGGGGGGGGGGGGAAGATATCAAGTACTTGTTAATTTGGTCGCTTTGATTATGTTGATTTGGTGATTGGATAGTTGTTTGTTTGGCAGGGAGTTGATACCCTTTAACTACACTACAGATACTTAAGCAAGTGCACTTATCGTTTCCTGTAATACAACATATAGGAGTATCGAGTGTCGATCCCACAAGGACTATGCGAGTACTAGTACTAGCTTTCTTTCTATTATCTAACCATTCAACATGAATAGCAAACTCAATGAAAATGCAAATTAACTAAAATTAGCTATCAAACTAAAAATGATCTAAGAAGTCAATAGAGAGAATGAACATAGTAGAGGTGAATTCTAGATGTAAATCCCCCTAAACTAAACATGTTATGACTCTAACTTGATTAATGATTAAGCCAATTACTTAGACCCTAAAATCCTTTAACTAGGTTATAATCTTTCTCAAGTATTACAACCTCTATCCCCTTGGTTGATTAACTTAGAATCTCTTCTCAATTAAAACCCCAAAAAGATGCATTCATGTTCTATGAATTTTATGGTTTTGGTTAGGTGTAAATCTAACCGAGAAGACCCATGAAGTTCTATCTCTAGCAACCCATGCAAGCCTTATTATTCATGAAGTGATCTAATCATATAAGTGATTTCTCAATCTACCCATATGAAATCAATATTTGAATCAAAGGATGCTAGCAATTCCCAATTCAATAACATTAAAACTCATGAATAAATCTAAGAATAAAGTTGAAATTTTCATTAATCAAAAATAAAATCAATAGCATAATAGTCTAGGATTCATCCGTCTAAATCTTACAACTCAAACCTTAAATACAAGAATAAACCCAACAAAAGACAAGAAAAGATAAAAGACTTGAGTCTTCCTCTGAATCTTGATGAAGTGTCTTCTTGCTTCACACCATTGAAGTCCTTGAGTTGCTCCTCTACTCTTGTTTTCTTCTCTCTACATCCCTCTAGATGTGTGTAAAAAGTGTGTTTTTTTGCCTTAGAACCCAAAGAAATCACTTTTTTCCTTCTCCAAAGAGGTAGGGTTCTTCCCTCAAAATATTCGTCCCAAAGTGCTTAAAAATGCAACTTTCCGCAACTAGGCGGTGGAAAGGCCTTACCCACTGCCTTGTGTCCTCTCTTTCTGACCAAGGCCGCACCCCAAGCTATGGCAAGGCCTTGCCTGCGACCTTGGTCAGAATGTTTTGCTTCTTTCCATGCGATATTTCACCTTGAAAAATGGACAAACTACCTTTTTCTCAAACCATGAAAGTTTTATCCCTTTAAATAATCTTTCCAAAACAACAAGAATCACATCGTTTGAAGGTTTGTAGGCTGAGATATAGCTGAAACACTAAGAACTGGTCGAAACAGTACTGCAGTACAAATGTGCTTCAATAAATTGAAATTTTGACCTTCGAAACGTAAGAACTGGACTTTAATATCTCATATGAATTGTAGAGCATTCTCTTAGCTTCAAAATGCTTCATGAATCACCTTAATCCAATATCTCCATCTCAAGTTATTGCGAAATCACTAAAATATGCCCAGGCTACCAAACCGTTTCTTTTCCAATTCTTCTTCGCCTATTGCTTCTTTGCACTACTTGAGGGTTTATTGACTTTAACTCATCACCAACTTCAAATCATCTCAAAATATCATCCAATTTCTATCCAAATTGATCCAAATTGGTGATGCAATGTACAAACCCTACAAAAATGACACAAAATCACATGTAAATCACACCATTACACAATTTGGCATTCAAATCACAAATGAGAAGAAATAGCTAAGAAATAGAGGAAAACTCATAGAAAAACCCTAAAAACCTACCCTAAAAACTTACTAAAAACTAATGCACTTTAGCACTTATTAATTCCCCCACACTTAAGCCATTGCTTGTCCTTAAGCAATGAACCATACAAAACTCAAAATAACATAATCAAAGTAAAAGCAAAACATATATCTCCAAGAACAACTTCTTAACAACCATGAAACACAATTATGAAACCATCCATCTTATTTTAAATACTCATCATATTAAGCAAAGGAGAAAGAATTATGTGTCAATTAAACAAGTTTAGTTCCATTTCTCTACTGTATTCAAAACTCATAAGTAAGCAGATCGTATGGCTAAAAAGTTCAACTATACGCCCATGATCCATTCATTTTTCACAACTAGGGACTTTTGCTTCTTAAACTTAGCCTTTACCTAGAATATGAAGTTGCCTTTTTACGTGAAGATCGACATTGGTCAGATGAAGATCCCCGGTTACTCAGCACTTCATCTGCCTAAACTGCTATGCATACTCATAATTCTAGCACCTTTTTATGCAAAAGTCGACATTGACCAAATGAAGATCCCCGATTACTCAGTACTAAAACTAGCGGAGTAGAACCTAAGCTTAATTACTCTTTTTTTTTTCTTTTGAACAAAAAAAAATTTTTTAAATTTTTTTTCAAATAAGCTCATTTAGTCCCTTTTCCTTAACACATTACCAATCATAGGCATAAGTTATACCAAAAAGCTAATTCTGTAACACCCTAGAAATTCATATAAGAATTATTTAATTCATGTATGTCCATTAGTAGAAAAAAAAATGAGAAAAGAAAAAGAAAAGGGGAAAAACTAAAAATGCACTTAAAAGAGAAATTCTTTTATTTGGAGTTTAGTATTAATCCTTGATTTATTAGTTGGAAGATTTCTTAAGTTAATTAGGTTAATTAACTAAGATTCTCTCATTATTAAGTGGGACACCTAAGTAGTAAATTTGGATTAATTTCATTGGACCATTAGTTTATAATAGTGTTTAATTTTGACTAACTAACTCTACCATTATTAAGCCTTTTGACTAATTGAGCTTTAGTTCAAAAATTAACTCAAAATTTCACTTAATTTCTTGTCTTTTTCCCCCTCCTCATGGCCGGCCCTCTCTCCCCCTATTTTTCTCTCTTTTTGCTTTAATTTTTGTGCCATAAAGTTTGTTAATTACTAGGAGATAAATGATTAAAATCATCACCAATCAAAATTAACCAAGTTGGTCACTATTTCATTAAAAGCATAACACCTAGCATGACTCTTGTCTTGCTATAATTGGTCATTCTTTTCCCCATTATTTTCTTTATTTCTTTTCTATTTTCTTGGCCTATTTCTTTCTCTTTTCTTCTCTTCTTGGCCGGCCCTCCTATTTCACTTTCTTCTCTCTTTAGTTTTCATCTTCTTGAAGCTTTCTCTCCAAACTTTGGACAACTTCACCATAGAAAGTGAGCTTCTCTTCTTCCTAAGCAAAGTTCTAAGCTTGTTTAAGGTATCTACTATGAACTTTTGCTATTAATTTCAAGTTTTATTTAGCCTTTTGTACTAGTTTAATACTAGATTCTTATTACTACAACTTGAAGATTTAAGTTTGAAATGAAGTTTTACTTGTTAGATTAAGTGTTCTCTTGGTTAGATAGACTAGTAGATAGCATTTAAACCTTGAAATTTCATGTATTATATGTTGCTTGGATGAAGAAACTTGGGCTTGAAATCTTGAATTTGAGTGGAATTTTGAGTGAAATTGAGTTGGAATTAAACATAGAAGTTGTAGAACTTGTTGAAAGTTGGATTGGATGGTTGATTTCTTGCAGGAAAAATTTTGGGTTAGTCCGGTTTTAAGGGGAGGTGCTGCCGAAATTTCGGTAGAATTAAAAGAAGAAAAAATGACAAGTGAGATTTTAAACCTAGAATATGCTAAATTTAGGAAATTTAGTGTGCAGAAATTTTTAGAAAATGATCTAGTAATGAATTATATTTTCCTAGAACAATAAAACCCTAAACCTTAGGGTAAAACCCTAAACTCTAGAAATGAAACCCTAGAAATAATTGGGTTATCTCTTGAATTTTCTTACTAATTTACTTAGGGTTTTAATCAGATTTTCATTAGATTATTTCTTTTAAATTTCAGGACCCGAAAGCGAATCGCGACCATTTTACAAAATATTTTCATAGGCATTCCAGGTGAGTGTCTCTATGTGTGCATGATGCATGAAATGCTTTGTCACACTTGAGAATGTTATATCATGAAATATTATGTTATACTTGTAATTGTTATTTTATGACATGTGTTACTTGAGGAAAGATGTGTACTTTATCACATCTATTCCGCAATGTGTTACATGCTTTCGTGATCAAATGTGTTACTTGTGCTTGAGGCTACCGTGACTAACTTCACCGTTACTTCACGGTTAGTCAACCCGGACGTGCGTGGGAGGATATAAGGTGCTGGGTGTTTTAGGGCGTGTTGTTCTTTCCCCTTGAGTTGTGAATCCTCAAAGAGGCCAACTCCGGATTGAACTTTCTTGCTCGCGTGTTGGCCCTCCAAGGTCGAGATTACTCCTTGGATGTGGTAGCCTGTACGGAGGTTATAAGGTGAACGGTGGTTAGGGTCTTGCTTGTTAATACTGGCATGACCTTTGGCAAGGACCTGAGCTATTATCTCGGTCCTAACGTCATGGTTACATGATCAGTACTTGCTCCTCCTGCGGTTGAGCTTGCTCCCGTAGTTGAGCCTTGTATCCGCCATTGACTACTTGTTAATTAAATTGTTCATACCCTGCTTATTTAATCTTGTCAATTATTTTGTTCCATAAAATAATGAATTCTTGGTATGGTTGCATGACTTGGGCACTCACTGAGCTATTATAGCTCATCCCGTTCATTTTTTTTCTTTAACCAAGTTTCCCAAAATACTAAAGCTGGAAAAGCTGATTTTGGACATAGTAAATGTTTTGTTTCATGTATTTTGATAGCCTAATTGTGTAGGCTTTTATAGTAAATAATACGTATATTTTGGGATGTAAACTTCTTGTGATACTTGTACTTTCGAATGAATTAAATGAATGTATTTCATTATGAATGTATTTTATTTTGGGTTAAGTACGCTTGGATGTTTGAGTGAGTGCGTGATTCGAGTCCTAGCGAGAGCTAGGCAGGCAGTCCGCTAAGCCCTTTGGTGCGCCTCTGGGTAAGGTGGGGCTATCACAAATTCACTACTTAACTCATGATGAAAAACAAATAAAGTAGAAAAACTTCACTAAATGCACAAAAATTTTCAGCATAATTCAATCTACTTTATCTAATGTACTTTCTTCAAAATAAACTTCAAAATCACACAATCACATCACCCTAGTGAATTAAGAAGAAGCTTCTCAAAAATGTACATAATTACTCTACTTGGGAAGGGAAAATTGACAACTAACGAGTTAAATAGATAATTACTTTCACAGAACTCAAAATAAAAACATTAAAGCACCTAAGTTGGAAAATTTCTGGAAAAATTTTGACATGAAAATCAACAACCACATGAGATAATCAATCTCCAACAAATTGACCAACAAGTAGCGCACACACCATGACAACTTAAGTTTTCCCCCACACTTAAATCACACATTGTCCCCAGTGTGTGAAAAAGCAAGGAAAAGAAGGAAAAAGTAAAAGTTAGAACCAATACTCCTCTCGTCGTAGTAGTGGCCACTCTAATTACGATTCAGCTACACTATTTAGCTCATTGGATGCATGCCAAAACGTAATAAAAATCCTAAAAATAACAATAATACCCACAGACCCAGAACGAACAAAATAAAGAAAAAGAAAGGAGAATGACATAAAGCATTTAGAAAGCATCAGGTGCCTATGCATCGTCTCCACTCTTGTCTTAGTACCATTGGATGATTTACTTCGTACTTTTGTCATTGTACCTACCACTCAAAGAAAATAAAATATCAAACCAAGGTGCAATGGAATTCATTTCCTTAACCAATGAAAGTACATAAGAAGCTCACAACACCCATGTAAAGCTTAAAATGCACCCCCACACTTAATTTGTTGTAATCTCATAAACCATATAGTAGCCCACTCAAAAAGGCCACTAAATATACTCGCAAGTTTCTATTGAAACCCTAAAAGCACAATTGCTAATTACCAAGCAAATGAACAACGAAACTCAAACATAATGCACTTCACCTAATAATAACAATTCTCCCTCAAACGGCAACTTAACAAGGATAAATTAAGTTTCATGAATGTTTACTGTGACAACTACTAAAACACGAATTACCACTAACTAAGGAGTACTCAATAAAGCATACAAATAAGAGGTGAGGATGTAAGGGTTAGGGGGAAGAATGATGCTTCAAATACAAAAAATCAACTCCCAAACAACCTAAGCACTTCAAAACTAAGAAAAAGGAAAATTTTTACATGAAAATCACACAAGAAAAGCAATGGAATACAAAAGTCAATAAAAAACTCCCTCTTGCTCAAGTTATTTTCTATTGCTATGGTTGTGAGCTTCACGCATTTTCTTGAGGTCTACAAAACAAACATCAAACAAACTAATTAAAATAATCCTACTAAACTTGAAAACAACTAAAAGTACTAAAATACTAAAGTAAAAGTTGGGTTCCCTTCCAACAAGTGCTTGTTTAACGTCGTTAGCTCGACGCCATCAAGTGGTATCAAGTGAGCCCCTGATGAAAAATTTCTTTGGCCCATTCCTTCTTCCATTTGGGCCGTTGGATCTCAATCATCGGATGTCTATCATATTCAGCCCTTTGCAACTCATCACTTTGCAACTCATCATGGTAATCCGTTTTCCTACACTATGGATAATTTAGGCAAGTGCACCTATCGTTCCTAGTAGTATAGTGTACAAGAGTACCGAGTGTCGATCCCACAGGGACTATGTGAGTACTAGTACTGACCTTCTTTTTATTATCTAACCTCACAAAGAGAATGTCGAATTAATTGAAAACACAATTTAACTAAACTAATTACCTAATTAAACCACAATCTAGAAGTCAATAGAGAGAATGGGCAAAAGTAGAGGCGAATCTAGATGAAGAATATCCTGAATCAAATATGCTATGACTCTATCTTGATTAATGAATAACCCAATCACTTAGACCCTAGAATCCCTTAATTAGGTTCAATCTTTCTCAAGTATTAACCCCCTATCCCCTTGGTTGATTGATTGGAATCTCTTCTCAATCAAAACCCCAAAGAGAAGCATTAAGTTTCTATGGATTCTATGGTTTTGGTTAGGTTTGAATCTAACCGGGGAGACTTATGTAATCCTATCTCTAGCAACCCATGAAAGCCTCTTTATTCAAGAGATGATCTAATCAAATAGGTGATTTCTCAATCCAACTATATGAAATCAATATTGAATCTAAGGATGCATGCAAATCCCAATTCAATAGCCAATAAACTCAAGAATAAATCTAAAACAAAGTGGATCTTTTATTAAACAAGGAATAAAATCATAGACATAAGAATTTAGGGTTCTTTCCATCTAAATCATAAACAATCCAATTCGTAAGTACAAGAATACAATTAACAAAAGACAAGAAAGAAAGAGAAAGCTCATTCTCATGCAGCCCTCTTGAATCCTCCCTTGTATCTTGATAAAACTTTCTTGCTTTGCACCATTGAAGCCCTTGAGTTGTCCCCCTACTCTTGCTTTTTCCTCTCTACATCTCTCTAGATGTGTGCAAAAGTGTGTTTTTGATGTCTTTGGTGCGTATGTAATTGTCTCCCAGGAGGTAGGGTTCTTCCTTTAAAAGATTCCTCCCAAAACAAAGAAAATCGCAGGTTTTCGTGACTGAGCCACGGCGCCATCCGCAGAACGGCCGGGTCCGCGGATGGAATACGTGACTTTCTGGTCCCATCTGCGGCATCATCCGCGCCGCGGGTGACATCGCAGATGGGGACAGAAGCTCGATTTTCACTTCTACATTCAGATTCGACCTCCAAGACGGTGGAATTAGCTTTTCCTCAAAACACAAAAGTTGTAGCCCCTTGAGATAGATTTCCAAATCAATAAAAATAAAGTCATTTGAATCTCTGTAGCTTAAGATATAGTCAAAATACTGGGACCTGGTCAGAACTGTCTCACAGTACAGATGTGCTTTAAGTAACTTGGAAATTTGACCATCAAAACGTGAGAACTGGATTTGGATGTCTTCATATGAATTATAGACCATTGTCTTAGCTTTAAAATGACTCAAGAAACATCTCAGTCCAATATCTCTAGCTAGAGTTATTACCAAAATACTGAAACATGTCCAAGCTGCATACCCATTTCTTTCCCATTCTTGTTCTACCATTGATTCTTCGCACCAATTTGAGGGTTTCTTGACTTCAACTCATCACCAACTTAAAATCATTTTAAAATATCATCCAACTATCATCCAAATTGGTGACGCAATGTGCAAACCCTATGAAAACACAAGAATAATGCAAATAATTATCTTTAACACACGATTTAGCTATTAAACTCAAAAATAAGAAGAAATAGCAAGTAAATAGAGGAAAGCTCATGGAAAACCCTATAAACCTAACCTAAAAGCCTACTAAAAACTAGTATATTTTAGCACTTATCACATCACTTTTCAACTTTGGCGATGGCACCACCATGAGAGGATTACATTCCCCCATTGTGGCCTTGCTCTCATATACCTCTAGTTTTCTCTTACATGTCATAACATCATCAAGAACTCCACAGTAAGAAAGAACCTGCAAAACATTAGTACCACAAAGATGTATATATAGAGGCTTAAAATTATGTACATGAGGTGCTTGCTGTGGAATGCAAATAACAGTTGGAAGTGAGGACTCTCCAACTTCAATCAATTCACCATATGCCTCTCCCTCACCGGCAACTCCTACAACATTCTTTTTTTCTTCTTCAACTACCTCATGTTCTTCCCTTTTAATCATCATCGGAGGTGAACTTAATTTATCACCATAATCATTATGAATCACTTCTACTTGCTCACTAGGATTAAACTCATTGTCACTTGGTAGCTCATATGGATACCTAGTGTTCATAGCTTCAGTGAATTTTCCTATGAGACTCTCAACAGCTTTGCTGATAACAACAAGTTGTTCCCTCGTTTTCTCAATTTCGACCTCTAATTTGTCCTTCCTATCATTCGACGCTTTCATAAAATTCACAATGGCCAATTCAAACTCAAGATTAGACTCTACAGGGGGAGGATGAGATTGAAATCTAAGATCATCTACTCTATCATTGGCTAACTCCCAAGCAAGGTTTTGTGGGTTCCTTTGTTCCTCCCATCCAAAAGACGAATGATCCCACCACCCCGAGTTACAAGTATTGGGATAGGGGTCATAAAGAGGGGGATGGGTGTAAATATTATCATAAGGTACTTGCCTACAATAGAAACACTCATAAGACTCATGATTTCCACCACAACAAGTACAAACAATAACACTACCTTGGGAATAAGAGGAACTACACTTAAACCGCTCATTATTTTTATTGACAATATCATCAATTAGCATCTCAAGAGCACTTAATTTATCCATACCTGTAGACTCCACAGTATTACCTTGTTCATTGGCCCAATTGTAATAGTACTCAACCACCTTCAAGTAAAGTCGCAAAACGAGATCCCCAAAAACGCTAACTACAAAGAAAAATTAAATAAAAATTAAGTAACAAAAATTAAACAAAATAACAAGAATAAGCATAAAGAGAAATAAAATGGTTAGAGTAATAAAAATATAGCTTTCCTAATATCCTAGTCCCCGGCAACAGCGCCAAAAACTTGATACCCTTTAACTACACTTCAGATACTTAGACAAGTGCACCTATCGTTTCTTGTAGTACAACGTATAGGAATATCAAGTGTCGATCCCACAAGGACTATGCGAGTACTAGTTGATAAGCGTATAGTTTGCATATTTATTAGTGTGTCTACATTAGTATTTTATGCTAGTTTTTAGGGTTTAAATAATGAACAATAGTCACTTTCATGTCTATTTCTTCCAATCTTAATTTTGTAGCTAAAATGTGCAAATGTGTGGTTTAATATGCAATTCTTTGTATTTTGTAGGTTTTAGCTATAACGATCATCACTTTGGATCAAATGAAGCATATTGGGATGATATTAAATGTGATTTGAAGTTGATGAGAAGTGGCAAGAGAAGAGGACCAAAGATGTGGCATGATGAAGCAATGATAGAAGAAGAATTGGTGATGAAAGGATTTCACTGCACCGACATGTTTTGGTAGTTTGGTCACAACTGGAGATAGAGAGAGTGAATTGAGATGATTCTTGAAGTAATTTAAAGCTAAGAGAATTATCTACAATTCTTATGAAGACCTCAAAGTCTGATTCTCACGTTTACAATGTCAAATTGCCACATTACTGAAGCATTCTTGTGCAGCGATGCTCTTCCGACCATGTCTTGATGTTTTGGTCATATCTTTGTGTACACAACTCCAAATGACCTGATTTTTGAGCTCTTGGAAAGATAACTCAAAGGGCTATAACTTTCATGTTCAGACTGAAATCTAGTTTGGCCAAATTTCTGACCGAACACGCGGCTGAATCCGCACCGCGGGTACGCACCGCGGGTACGGTCAGAAAGTTATTAATTGAAGCCGCGGCTGTATCCGCGCCGCGGGTTCCAGGCGCGGGTTCGGGGCGCAGACGTACGATTTTGAGGCACTTTGGGGCTATCTTTCAAGGGGGCAATTCATACTCTTGGTGGATGGTGAGAATACATCTAAGGAGGGTTTTAGAGTGCTAGAAACACAAGAGAGAAGCGTAGAATAGCATAGAATAGCAAGGGTCTCTCTTAGAGAGATTTTCTCTCTTTGAGAGAAGCCACCCCTTTAGATTAGTAAATCTCTCTATAGAATAGTGCTATTTGGAGGATTCTCTTGTACACATCAAGATTGGAGGAAGAATAGAAGATTTGAACTTGTTCATCAATCAATAAGTTTTCTTTATTCTATTTTTGTCTCTTTCTTGATTTATATGGATTTGTCTATTAAAGTTTTGATCTTTTATGTGAAATCCACCATGGGCACGTACTAAATTGTTAATCTAGGGTTAGAGGAAACTAATCGCTTCATGCATATGACTTGATTATGATTATTCATGTTATCTTGTGCTTGTTTGTTCTCTATTTTGGTTTGCATGGATTTGTAGTTGCTTGATCACCAACTATGAATTGATAGTTGTTATTATGCAACGAGAGTTGGTAATGATAATGGAAAAGGAATAGCTGAAGTCTAGGTTGCATGTCACACGAGAGTAGTGGTGCTCCTAGGTGGGTCAATTAGGCAATTCATGTGATTAATGAACCAATACTAGTATCTTTACCACGAGAGTAGGAAAGAACTAGTAGGGAGGTAATCGTTAACTTGTCACGAGAGTGAAGGTTAAGTATAATTGGAATTGGATCCTAAACAATACAAGAATCCATGGCATGAATTAATCCATTCAATCTTATGCTTGGTCATTAGTGGAATCTATTCCCTAGTGTCTTAAGATTACGAGTTTCCTCTAGATATTGTTATTTTATAGAGTTGTTAGTTTAGCTGTTTATTTTCTACTTTGATATTCTCATTGTTAATTGGTTGTTTAGATAATAAGGAGAGCAATAAAGCCTTAGTACTTCAATAACCTTTTCCCTGTGGGATCGACCCTGTTGCCCTATACTCAATACGATCTGTGCACTTGCAGTATATAGGGTAATTAGGTTTTATAACTTGATTATTTGTGTGTGATATAATTGGATTATTTGCTATATTTTTAGACCTAATTACACGCCTATCACTAGTACTAGCTTTCTTTCTATTATCTAACCATCCAACATGAATAGCAAACTCAATGAAAATGCAAATTAACTAAAATTAGCTATCAAACTAAAAACAATCTAGAAGTCAGTAGAGAGAATGAACAATAGTAGAGGTGAAATCTAGATGTGAATACCCCTAAACTAAACATGCTATGACTCTAACTTGACTAATGATTAAGCCAATTACTTAGACCCTAAAATCCCTTAATTAGGTTATAATCATTCTCAAGTATTACAACCTCTATCCCCTTGGTTGATTAATTAGAATCTCTTCTCAATTAGAACCCTAAAAAGATGCATTCATGTTCTATGGATTTTATGGTTTTGGTTAGGTTCAAATCTAATCGGGAAGACTCATGTAGTTCTATTGTAGGCACCAAATTTTGACACACCATTTATTTTCAAACATGGGAGGGGCATGTTTGCACTTTTGTGCCAAATTTTAATTTTTCAATAATTTGGAGGGTAAAATAGTAATTTTATCTATAAATATTTTTTCTATTAGCTTTTGGGGGGTTTTAAATTCATATTTTTACTTTTATGTGAATTTGTTAATTTTTTATAATTTTTCTGGATTCAACTAGTATTTTTTATATTTTTACCATCACGAGGGCAAAATGGTAATTTCGCCCCGCAAATACCATGTTAGCTCATTTTTAGTTCCAAATTCATTTTTTATAATTATTTAAGCATTTTTTTAATTTTCTTGATTTTTCAGAGATGATTACTATTTTTTCTGTGAATTTTCATTACCCAAGGGCAAAATCGTCATGTTACAAATTAAATTCATTTTTCACAAAATTTTGAGTCAAAAATGCATTTTCTAGTGTTTTAAGCTTATTTGTAATTTTTGATAATTTTTTTAGAACAATAACTATTTTTCTGTGAATTTTCATTGCCCAAAGGCAAAATCGTCATTTTACAAATTAAATTAATTTTTCACAAATTTTGAGTCAAAAATGCATTTTTTAGTGTTTTAATCTTATTTGTAACTTTTGATAATTTTTTGAGGTCAATAGCTATTTTTCTGTGAATTTTTGTCATCCAAGGGCAAAATTGTCATTTCACATTCCAAACTCATTTTTCACCAATTTTTGGGTCCCAAATTCGTTTTTAGGTTTTAAGCATGTTTCTGAGTTTCTAACTTTTTTCGGAGTGAATTAGTGTTAATGAATTTATTATTTACATTTTTCTTTATTTTTTCATTATTGTGAGAGAATAAATTTTTTAAGAATAAAGTTGTAATTTTTGTAGTCAAGGGCATTTTGGTCTTTTAATCATTTCTTGGATGTTAAGACTTGTGCATTATAAATATCCCACTTGGGGATTTTAAAAGAGGAGGAAAAAAGAAAAACCCTAAAACACTTCTTCTTTTGTGATTTTTAGATTAAAAACACACACACTTCACACTCACTACACACACTAGAGCCACCAGTTTTATTTTCTGCTTACTATTCCTGGTTTTAATTTTCTATTCATCCTTCTTCAAGTTAAAAGGTGAGTTCTTTTTTTTTAATTTAATCCATTTTGTTTCTATTCTTGTATAAACCTGATCAATTGAATGTATTTTCTTGGTGATTTTGGTTGAATATTTTGCATTTTGTTTTGTTGTTGTTTCTTTTTCTTTCGTTCCTTTTCTGGTTTTGTTTTTCATATCTGGGTCTTGTTTTGCATCTTCATCTCCATCGTTCTAGGTTCAATTTTTCTCTCACCGTCTCTCCCTCCTCCTTCTTCCATCACCAATCACCACCATCTCAAGTCCAGAAACAATCTGTCACCACACAAACAGTCAATTCGAACTCCAGTTCATCCAATTCAATCACCACCAACATCATCAGCCTCCTGCAAAGCAAACAAAAATCTGCAAAAGCCATTTTGGCCCCGATGCACAAGACCTCCACCTGCCCAAACCCACCATCAGCCCCCTGCTGCCAACAATCGTAACAAACAACCCATAACCTGCAAATGAAAGTAAAAAAGACACAAAACAATTCTAACCTAGTCATCTGAAGAAACAAAAACCTCAAATCTATGCCAAACAGTCTGACCATTACCCAAATTTCCATTGCAAACTTCTTCTTCCTCCACTATAAGACACTCTCACTACCACCGACAGCTTCACAAGCACCAGCAAATCACAGCCCCATACACCATTGGGCCATCAGTCACCATTTTCGGCCAGAGAGAAAACAAAAATTTCATTTCCTCCATCTCCAATTGCCACCCCTGCCACATGACAATTTCACAACAATGCACACACACCACTCAATTTCAACCATCACACATACAACAACAAATTCAATTACGCCCACACACACTTAATCAATCACACATCTGAACAATCACCTACATATTCAGAAAATTACACAAAGCACCATAACCCCACCATCATCGCGCACCATAACCATAATCAACTGGTGACCCACGCTCCACTGCCATCCCCCCTTCTCAGCCAAAAAGCCCCCAAACTGCTTCCTTTAACCTGCAATTGCAAACCCAAAACCACCAACCAAGAGCCCATCAGAACCTTCCCCAATCTAGGAACCATCCACGTCTCAACTCCCGGTTTCAAAGAGGGAAATCAACCTGGGGAAATTGACTTTGTGTGAGAGAAGAGAAATTAGTGAGTGAGACGAGGGAGAACCGAGAATAAAAAAAAAAGAAATCAGAGAGATTAACAGAGAAAGGAGAGTGATTCGAAAGGGAAAAACGCAAGAGAGAGCGAGAGAGAAGAACGGTGAAAGAGAGAAAAAGAAAATCAGAAAAAAAGAGAAGAGGGGATCGGTGAGAAAACAGAGTAGAAGGAGCAAACAGAGAGTGAGAGAATAGAAAGAACTCAGAGAGGGAAAAGACAGTGAGAGAAAGAGAAGTGAATCAGAGAGGAGGGAGTAGCGTCGGTGAGCAAAACGAAATCAGAGAAAAGAAAAATAAAGAGAGTGGAAGCAGAGGGAAGAAAAGAAAGAAATTTAAAGAAAAAAAAAAGAGAGAAGAAAGAAACAAAGAGAACAGAGAGAATATAAGGAGAGAGCGTGAGATAGAGAGAATGAGAAAAGAACATGAATTTTGGCAATTTTGGGTAATTTGATTTTAGAAAATGTTTTCAAATTTCTGATGGAAAATCCGATTGAGAAATTTGGGTTTGAATTTGTTTTCATGTGTTCAGTTAGGGATGTGGTTTTAGTTTCTTCAATTTGATTAATTTTCTTTTTCTTTCCTTTTGTTTGTTCTGATTAGTTTCCATTAAATCAATCAATTTGGTTAACAATTTAGTTTAGTTCATTAATTTAGATTTTTGCTTAATTGAGTTGGACACTTGAATTTTATGTCCGAGTAATGCATTTGGGTTTTTGCATTTTAGTTCTTAAGTTCTGAATATTATTTGGCATGCCCCCAATATTTTTATTTTATGCAATTAAGTCTAACATTTTTAGATTGACCCTTAGATTTTTGCTTTCCTTCAATTAGGTCCTTCATCTTAGCAATTTGGCCCCATATTTGCTAGAATTACATTATTTGCCCCCCCCCAATTTGCATTAATTTATATTTTCCCCCTCTAGACTTGTGTAGATTTTTTAAATTTTTATCCCAATTAGTTTAAATTTACTATCTGATCCCAATTTGCTCTATTTTTATTTTTTATTTATTATTTTTCCCCTCTAACTTGCTATAATTTACATTCTTCTAATATTTTAGTATTTCATATTTTTACTCATTATTTTATTAAATAGTTGTCCCTTTAACTCGTGTGTTCGTTTTTTAAGCTTTGGTACCGGGTCTCCAAAGAGGTATCTCGACTTCTTGTTATTTTCCTCTTTGTGTGCTCCAATATGCTCCAATGTAATTTTATGCATTGTTTTTTTATTATTTGTTTATTTCTTATTTTACATACTTCTTGCGTATTTACGTATTTAATTTATTTAGTTTTGAATTTTTTTATTATTTTGGAAAAATATAATATTTTGTATTTAGCTAGTCAATGTAATAGTTAGATTATTTTTTTCTCATATTTTAGCAAAAATTGTGTAATTAGATAGAAAGTGTAATAGATAGGGTATTTTTAATTTTCCCCTTTAAATTGTAAATCAAGCCCCCCAGTATAATAGTTAGGATTTATTTGCTTTTGCGTGCTTATGTGTTTATTTCTTTTACCATTTTCCTTAGGATTTTTGCATCTAGAATATTATGCTTGTTTTATGTGCTACTATGCGATCTTATATGTTTTTAAATTTTTAAATTGCTCTTAATTCATGCTTTAATGTTTAAATTCATGATTTATGGTATTCCGTCACCACACTAGTCCAACGCTAGTTGTGGCCTCATTCTTTTCCCGCTAGTCCAACGCTAGTGGAATTTTTAGAATGGGCTAGTCCAACGCTAGACCTTTAGGGCATTTTAGAGTTAGTTGCATTCATGTGCATTTTACATTTCACACACTTTAGTTTTTCTTTCCATTCTGCATGATTATTATTATTATTATTATTATTATTATTATTACTATTATTTATTTACTTATTTTGATGCATCTTCAAATGCATGACATTTAGGTTGCATATCACTTAGAAATTAGGACATTTGCGTGATTCGACTAGAAATAGTCGCCTACTCACGTGGGAAGCGGTGGCGTACATGCCGTTCCCCCCTCCGTGAGTAGAAACAGCCAGTCACGAGATATTAGTTCCCCATACCCGTCATGTTGCATTCCCACTTTCTTCGGCCACTTATTATCTATATTATTATTTTCTTTTCTTTTTGCATTTCATTTTTTGCATTCACACTCGTGACACCCTCGAGGTCTCGACTCGGGTTTTGCAATTAATACGATAATTTCGACCAAGCCTCGACGGAACATTCCGACCCTCTAGATACCCGCATTTAGACTTAGGATTTGCATTCATTTAGACACATCCAAAACGCGATAGAATCTAGGGTTAATTTATAAAAATTTGATTAAACCTCGCAACTAGCCTCGGCTAGGTTGAAAGGGTGCCTTAGGCGCAAGCCTTTGCCTTCCCTTTCTTCAAATGTGACTCCCGGACATTTTTCTCTTGTTTTTTTCGTAGACCGGAGTCGAAAAAGGGTTTTAAAAGATTTTTCTAAAATTTTTATTTTTGTTTTTGTTTTGTTAAATGATTTTTCGGGTGACTTGGTACACCCTAACTCAATACCAAGTAGCAACTCCATTTTCAAATAAAACCCTTTTTCAAAAATTATTTGGTCAAATCTGTCGCACTTTTAGTCCCGACCTTGTTTTCTTTTAAAATACAATTTTTTCTTCAAATACACTTTTTTACTAAAATTTGATTTTTTCTCACACGCACGGTTTTTCTAAAAACTTTTATTTTTTAAAGGGTCACCAAGACCGGACCGTCTTTTCGGATGCGACAGTCAACGACCTCACTAATACCCTTTTCTTTCACGATTTTTTAGGGCGCGACATCTATCTCTAGCAACCCATGCAAGCCTTATTATTCATGAAGTGATCTAATCATATAAGTGATTTCTCAATCTATCCATATGAAATCAATATTTGAATGAAAGGATGCTAGCAATTCCCAATTCAACAACAATGACATTTATTAATAAATCTAAGCATAAAGTGGGTCTTTCATAAATCAAGCAGTAACTAAGCAAAAAATAAATAAATAAATAAATCAAGCAGTAAAATCATAGTAATAAGAATTTAGGATTCATCCCATCTAAATCATAACAACTCAACTCGTATTTACAAGAATAAACTCAACAAAATACAAGAAAAGAATGGGAAAACTCATTCTCATGTAGATTTTCTTTATTCATCTCTTGCACCTTGAAGAAGCCTTCTTACTTTGCATCATGGAAGCCCCTGAGTTACTCCTCTACTCTTGCTTTCTTCTCTCTACATCCCTCTAGATGTGTGTAAAAGTGTGTTTCTTGTGTCCTAGAATCCAAAGAAACCACCTTTTCCCTCCTCCAAAGAGGTAGGGTTCTTCGCTCGAAAGATTCATCCCAAAGTGCTTAAAAACGTAACTTTCCACAACTAGGCCATGGCAAGGCCTTGCCCATGGCCTTGTGTCCTCCCTTTCTGACAAGGCCACACCCCAGGCTGTGGCAAGGCCTTGCCCATGGCCTTGGTCAGAATGTTTTTCTTCTTTTCCATGTGCTATTTCACCTTGAAGACGGCCGAATTAGCTTTTCCTCAAAACATGAAAGTTTTATCTCTTTGAATAATCTTTCCAAAACAACAAGAATCACATCATTTAAAGGTCTGTAGGCTGAGATACTACTGAAACACTAAGAACTGGTCGAAACAGTACTGCAGTACAAATGTGCTTCAATAAATTGAAATTGTGACCTTCAAAACGTAAGAACTGGACTTTGATGTCATCATATGAATTGTAGACCATTCTCTTAGCTTCAAAATGCTTCATGAATCACCTTAATCCAATATCTCTAGCTCAAGTTATTGTGAAATCACTGAAATATGCCCTGGCTGCCAAATTGTTTCTTTTCCAATTCTTCTTTGCCTATTGCTTCTTTGCAGCACTTTGAGGGTTTCCTGACTTTAACTCATCACCAACTTCAAATCATCTCAAAATATCATCCAATTTCTATCCAAATTGATCCAAATTAGTGATGCAATGTACAAACCCTACAAAAATGACACAAAATCACTTGTAAATCACACCATTACACAATTTGGCATTCAAATCACAAATGAGAAGAAATAGCTAAGAAATAGAGGAAAACTCATAGAGAAACCCTAAAAACCTACCCTAAAAACCTACTAAAAACTAATGCACTTTAGCACTTATCAAGAGTCGTCCCTAGTATAAGGTAGACTTTGTCCAAAATTGTCTTTTTAAGTTGATGTGTCCAATCATTCCACTTGTGAAAGTTGTGGTGTCTAAGTAGTTAGTTTCAAATTTCCCTTACCGGAGTGTGAATATAGCATGCATCTTTAAAAATATCTTCAATTGGTTAAATCAATGAAAATTCAAATACGAAATTAGAAATTTTTACCTTGGAGAAAATAGCCTAGGTAAAGCAAGAGAAATTAGGTTGAGATTTTTGTAGTTTTGATAATGTTCGTCCTTTTTTTTCTCTTATTATTTTTTTGTCTTTTTACCCAAAAAAAAGGAAGGAAGACAGTGGAATAATGAATCACTAGCACTCTGCTCCAATTATTCATATGCCTAGTAACCGGGAATCTTCATCTAAAATTGTCGATTTTCGTGTCAAATAGCATTTGAATTATGAGTATGCATATAGCAAGGCTTGATTGAAGATGAGTTGTTCAAAAGGGGCAATGTCATTTCTCAAAGCTAAAGGTTGTAAAAAAAAAAAGAAGAGAAGAAAAGAAAAAGAAAAGAGAATATCAGGGAAGAGCATGTTAAACTGTTTTAATCAAAGGTTAATTCATTTTTCTTTGCTTAGCATGATGAGTATATGAGGTAATTATGAAAATTTTCGTGTTAGTTTTCTTGGGTTGGCAAAGAAGATATTTTAGAGATACTTGCTGTCACGCCCCATTTTTTGAAAGACGGAAAAAGATTAGATATGTTGGAAAAAGAGTGTAGATTTTGTAAAAAATGATTTTTTGAAAAATATATTATTTTGGAAAAAAGAAAAGGTAGGTGGAAAAAGGGTGTGGTTGGACAAAGATGCAATTTTTGAAAAATGCTTTATTAAAAACAAAAACGAAAAGAAAAGGGCCTAAAATGGAACTTTGAAAATGCGACGATTTTGGGCCCGAAAATAGAGTCTAAAAAGGGTTTTTATAAAAAGAAAGGGAGTCACCACTTGGTATTGAGTTTTGGTGTACCAAGTCACCAGAAAATAATTGATTATAAAAAGTAAAAAAATTTAAGAATGATTTCTTTGAGAAATTTTTTTCGAAAAAAAATGTAAGAAAAATGAGAAAACCCTTTTTGACAAATCTTGGTCTTTGAAAACAAGAGAAAAATTAGTTCGAGAGTCACAGTTGAAAAAAGGGAAGGCAAAGGCTCGCACCTAAGGCACCCTTTCAACCTAGTCGAAGCTAGTTGCGAGGTTTAGTCAAAATTTTCTTAATATAACCCTAAAATTTTATCACATTTAGATGTAACTACATGAATGTAAACCTAGACCTAAAAGTGCTGTCAAGAGGGGTGAAATGTCCCTTCGAGATTTAATTGGAATTAACGCATTAATTGCGTAACCCAAAATGAGACCTCGAAGGAGTCACGAGTTATGCAAAAATGAAATGCAAAAAGTGAAAAAAATAAAAAGTATAAATATAGATATAAGTGATCAAAGAAAAGGGAATGCAACATAACAGGTACAGGGAATGAAAACTCATGACAAATGTGTTCCTTCTTACAGAGGGATAAATAACGTAGTAAGGCTACAACAACCATATTCACTGTTCCCATATTCGGAGGGTTGACTCTTTCTAACCTAAGCAAGCAAATGATCTATTTAAGTCCTAAATGAAATGCAATCTAAATGTCATGCATTATATATTTATAGGAAGAGGGATAATATAAGGGAAAATGGCATGTAAAATAGGATAAGATCCTAAAAGTAGAAAAATGATACATGTGAATGACATGAATTTCGTGCAAATGAAACTAATGTTTAAGGAGCCTACGGGTCTAGCTTTGGACTAGCCCATTTTTTATAAATTTCTCATTAGTGTTAGACTAATGAGGAAATGAGAATGAACCACAACTAGCATTAGGCTAGTGTGGCGACGATACACATATATCATAATAAACAAGTAAATAAATAAAAACATAGATTAAAGCAATAATCACATAGAAGTAGATAAAAGCACATAGGAGCACATAGCACATAAGCATGATATTCTAGATACAAAGTCCTAGGGAAAGCGAATAAAACACATACACACATAGCACACAAAAGTCCTAACTATTACGCCAGGAAAAAACCTAACTACAATCTAAAGTGGAAAAAGATAAGAGATGACATATCTAACATATCTATTACACTTTTCTATCTAAAATACAAAAGCTTTTGTTAAATAGATGAAAATATAAACTATCTATTACATTAACTATCTAAATACAAAATTTTTTACTAAATAGAATATCACCTATCTATTAGATTTCTTTGAATAATTAAAATTAAATTCAAATAAATAACATGACATAAATAAATAAATGCTCACACATGAATAAAAATAATAAACACCAAGAGATACATAAAAAAACACATAGAAAAACACATAGGAGCACGTAGGAGCATATAAAGAGAAATTGAAAGGGTATAGAGATACCTCCCATTCGTAAACTCGGTACAAATGCTAACATTATGAACAAACATATTGAGGCACCACTATTTAAATAAATGAACCAGTAATTAAATAATTAAATATTGATCACTATAACCATGCCACAAAGTTCAAAACAATTCTAGCAACAATAAATAAGAATTAAAATAATAATAACAATAATTAAACATTTAGGAAGAAAATGAAGATTGTTTAATTAATTTAAAAAAAAATAATAAATAAAAATAAAAATAAATAAATAAATAAATAAAATACAATAATACGTAATTAAGTTTCTAGCACACAAAATAAAAAATAAAAAAACACCAAAATAACTAAAAGAGAAACAAAGAAACTAATTTGAGCATTAATTAGACAAAAAGACCAAATCTTAGGACATTAATTGAAAACTTAATGAAATAAAATAAAAAATGAAAAGAAATAATTAAAAGTCTTAAGAACTTAATTAAAAATTTTTTTACAAAAAATAAAAATATTTGAAAATTTTTTTTTGGTTAAAAATGAAATTTTCAGCAACATTCTATAGCAAAAATGTAATTTACAACAAACTGAAGGGTAAAATTACAATTTCAAACAATTCTTAAGGTAATAATATAATTTACAACAAGTTTAAAGGCTAACATATAATTTCCAACAAGCATAATGACAAAAATAAAAATTTCGAGCAATACTTAAGAAGGAAAAAATGCAATTTATAATAAACTAGAGGGCAAGAACACAAATTCCAGCAAGGTTTAGGGCTTAAAAAAATACAGCAAGTATTTGGGCTAAATTAAAAAATTTCAGTTAAGTATGGGGGGTAAACATGCAATTTTCAGCAATATTCTAGGGCCAAAACATAATTTCCAGCTAACACAATGACAAAATCATAATTTCAGCAAGCTTAAAGGGACTAAGTAAAAACTCCAGCAACATTTAAGGATAAAATTATAATTCTAGCAAACATTCAAAGGTCAAAATTGCAATTTCAGCAAGCTTAAAGGATGAAAAATAAATTTCAGTAAATATGTGGAGTCAAAAATAAAAATTACTGCAAGTTTTGGGCAAAAATATAATTTCCAGCAAGATTGGAGGGTGATAATGTAATTCCAGCAAAGCATAATGGCAAAAATAAAATTTCAGCAAGGTTGGGGGACAAGAATGCAATTTTCAGCAACATGAGGGACCAAATTTACAATTTCCAGCAACTTTCAAGGGCTAAAAATACAATTCCAGCAAACTTGGAGAGTAAAAATGCAAACTGTACCAAACCTTGGGGGCAAAAATGTAATTTCAGCAAGACTTAAGGGACAAAATTGCAATTTCCAGACATATTAAAACCATATTGCAATTATTTTGGACATAATTGAAAGGAAACACAAATTGTAGGGGTCAACTTAAATAAAAAAGGGTTTAAATGAAAGAAACTAAAAAATTGAAAGGCATAATGACAAACATAAATATCTAATCTGATAAAAAAATAATAAAAAATAAGTAAAAGAAACTAACCAAAACTATGTCGTTTTATGTCAAAACGACGTAGTTTTGGTAACACTCTTTTTTTTTTTCGATTTCATTTCTTTTCTTTTTTTTTTACCGATTTTTTTTTTCCTTTTTTCCTTTCTTTTTCTTCTTCTTTTCTCTCTTTTCTTCCTTTTCTTCTTTCCTTTTCCATATTTCTCTTCTTTTCTCTCTCTCTCTTTCTCTTCTGGTTCATTCTCTCTCTTTCTCTCTCGAATTCTTTTTCTTCCAGCTTCTCCATCCGGCTCTCTCTCTCTCTCTCTCTCTCTCTCCCTCCCTCCCTCCCCGTTTCCCTCTCGATTCTTAGACAAAATGAGCCAATTCCTATTAACCTAATTCTCCCAAATCCTTACCTCTTTTGGTCCAAATCAAGCACCAATTCACCAAAATCACTTCATGGATTAAATAAATAAATAGAGAAACAGAATTTGAGGGAGGCTGAGGGTTTTTACCTAGGCCCAAGGAAGGCGGTGGTTCGACAGTGGTGGTGAGCTAGGGGTGATAGAGGCCCTTGCTGGTGGGCGAGTGGCAGTGCGTGGTGAAGGAACCGGAGATGGAGAAACTGGCGGTGTTGGAGATTGCGGGCGGCGGTTATTGGGCCTTTAGAATTGACTGTGAAATTCGTATGCGAATTGTTGATTATGTGTGTGTGATTGTTTGTGTGTAATTGATTTAGTGTGTGCATGAGTGATGTGTGTCGTCTGTGATGTTGTCGTGTGTATGTTGCTGATGATGGTGTAGGTGGAGTTTGTGAGAAACCGTGGTGGTTGTTGGTGGTTTGGTGGATTGGAAGTGAGTAGTTGGTACTTGGTGGTGGGTTTGAAGGGGCTTTGGGCTACTGAGTTCACAGCTACGGCCTTAGGGTTAGGATGTTGATAATGGATGGCTTTAGTTTGGAGGAAGCTTGGTTGTCTATTTTTGCAGGTTATGGTGATGGTTATTACATTGGTGGTTGCTGATGGAGGGGGAAACTATGGCTGTTTTGGGCTGAGCCAGTAGAGTTGGTGGCTATGTATTTGGTTTGTGACTAATGGTGGTTTGGAGATTTTATTTGGGGCTGAGGTTGGGGTTGCTAGCAGTGGAATTTGCCAGTGGCCGCTGTTCAAATTGGTTGGCAAAGGGAGTATGGTGGTGAAATTAGGCAGCGGTATGGCAGGGGAGGTTGTACGAGTAGAAATGTGGTTGTGAATGGCATGAATTGTGAAGGTGTGTCTGTGTAGTTGTGCGAGATGGTGAGCGTGTTTGTGAAGATGGTGAGTGTGAAGTGGTGGTGGGTAATGTGTGTAGTGTAGTCCGTGTGTGAGTGTTCCAGGTGAGGCTGTCCGACAGGGAGAGAGGGAAGAAAGGTTGAGTGGGGTGAAGTGTCTTTGTGAGGGAATGCTAATGAAAAATGAGGGTGTTTGTGAATTGTTTGTCTGATGGTTGTTTTGTGAGGGAGAGCCGAGAGAGCGTAGGAGTGGTGTCTGCAGATTGCAGGTAGGGTGATGATGATGAAGTGAGAAAGAAATTTGAGCAAAATCCCTTCAAATCCCTCAAAATCTACTGATTGAGTGTAAAATGGGGGGAGAAGGTGGAGTTGGTGATATGGGGTGGCTGGAAAATGATTGTGTTTGGGGTAGACATGGCTGATTAGCAGCTGTTGCAGTGAGCAAACAGCAGCAATCAACGTTGTTGCTGTTTGACTCTTTTTTTTATTTTTTTTATTTTTTTAATAAAAGGGAGAAATTTGTAAGGAAAATAAAGAAAAAACAAATAAAAAAACAAAATAAAAGACACTTGGAGTTCCTAAAATTAATAAGAAAATACTAGAATTTAGCATTATAGGAATAAATAAATGAAATTCACCGTAAAATTCAAAATTAATATAACATTGAAAAATGTGCTATTAATAGAAAAAAGATAAAATATTGAAATAAATACAAAAAAATCTCTAAAAATCATGAAATTTATACAAAAAATTTATGAATATATAAAATGTGCATATAAAATTTTTCACTTGAAAATTCTCTAAAAAAGAGTGCATTGGGAAATTTGCCATTAAGTTAAAAAATACTAAAATTTTAAATAAATACTAAATGACTCTGAAAAATTATTAAAATTGGAAATAATGATAAAATAGTAAAAATTATGTATTTAAAAAAATAAATTAAAATAAAATACTATTTACATGGTGAAATTACTAATTTGCCCCTGATACGACTATTTAGTCACAATATATACAAAAACTGCAATCGACCCTCGAAAAACAAAAATACCCCTAAATGAAGTAACACACACATTTTTACAAAAAGATATGTCAAAATTTGTTGTCTACAACTTGCCCCTCTTTGTTGGAAGCTCGTAGAGGTTCCAAACAAAGACGTAGACGAAACCAAATTTTGACTCATTTACACATGAAGGACAATCATAGTGACCTCTGTAAAGATGAATGTATGAAATGTAGAAGGAATAACCGGGCTCTCTAGAAGTTGCCTACATATCCCAATGAAAGGAATGAAGTCGAACGTAGTTCAAAATGATGAAAAATAACAATATGCAATGTACAAATGAAAAACGGATGAACAATCATATAAAAATGAGCATGGCTATACCTAGTGCTTTAAAATTGAAATGCACTAACCTTTTTCCTCTCTTTTTTTTTCTTCTTTTTTTTTTAAGACAAAGGAATAAACATAAAAGCAAGTAGATATACAAGATAACTAAATCTTAAAATGACAAATACAAAACATAAATGTTGAATTGAAAATTAAACGTGCAAGTGAAAAGATATTTGGTGCCCAACGGATGAGTTGGAATCAAATGAAATAAAAATAAGCAAATTCAAAGCATGACATCCAATGCCTATGGATTGGATTTTGTGCCAAAAAATTGAAATAAATAAAAAAAATCTAAACTTAAAACTCAGTTCCCCATGCTATGGATTGCTACCACCGGAAACTGAAATTGAAATGACTGAATTTAAAATGTGATTTTCAATACTATGAATTGGAACTACCGGAAACTAGAATTGAAATGAATGAATTTAAAAATGCAGCTTCCAATGCTATGTATCGATACTACCAAAAACTGAAATGAAATGACTGAATTTCAAATGCGTTTTCCAATGCTATGGATTGGAACTATCGGAAACTGAAATGAGATGGCTGAATTTAAAATGCAGTTTTCAAAGCTATGGATTGGAACTACTGGAAACTGAAATTTAAATTACTATATTTAAAACGTGACTTCCAATGCTATGGATTGGAACTACCGGAAACTGAAATGAGATGACTGAATTTAAAATGCGGTTTCCAATGCTATGGATTGGAACTATCGGAAACTAAAATTTAAATGACTAAATTTAAAACGCGGCTTCTAATGCTTTGAATTGGAACTACCATAAACTAAAATTTAAATGACTGAATTTAAAATGCGGTTCCCAATGCTATGGATTGGAACTACCGGAAACTAAAATTTAAATGACTGAATTTAAAATGCGACTCCCAATGCTATGGATTGGAACTACCGGAAATTGAAATTTAAATGATTGAATTTAAAACACGGCTTCCAATGCTATGGATTGGAACTACCGAAAACTGAAATTTAAACGACTAAATTTAAAACGCGGCTTCCAATGCTATGAATTGGAACTACCGAAAACTGAAATTTAAATGACTAAATTTAAAACGCGGCTTCCAATGCTATGAATTGGAACTACTGGAAACTCAAATTTAAATGACTAAATTTAAAACACAGTTTCCATTGCTATGGATTGGAACTACCGAAAATTGAAATTTAAATGACTGAATTTAAAATGCGGCTCCCAATGCTATGGATTGGAACAACCAAAAAATGAAATTTAAATGACAAAATTTAAAACGCGGCTTCCAATGCTATAGATTGGAACTACTGGAAACTGAGATTTAAATGACTGAATTTAAAACGCAGTTTCCAATGCTATGGATTGGAACTACCAAAACCTGAAATTTAAATGACTGAATTTAAAATGCGGCTCCCAATGCTATGGATTGGAACTACCGGAAACTGAAATTTAAATGGCAGAATTTAAAACGTGGCTTCCAATGCTATGGATTGGAACTACCAAAAATTGGAATTTAAATGACTGAATTTAAAATGCGACAATTGAGTTGCTGGAGAGATCAAACACGTTGCGATATGCTAAATAAATGCTGGATAAATGTAGGTTAAGATAAGGTAAAAATAAGGATGATGTCCAAATGCATGACTCGAGGCTACTGTGCTTAATGAAAGTGTAAAGTCTATGCTACAAAACTTAAAAGTAAACTGACATGACATGCATGACCCTAGGCTATCAGTGTGCATGAAAATGCATGAGTTTATGTTGCCAGACTTAGAAAAAGTAGAAGAACACATCTAGTTCGCTAGACAAATGCATGATTTTGGTTTGTCGAGATGGATAAAATACGAAGTGATGAAAAGACCTTTAATCAAATATTTCCCTCTTTTCTATTTTTTTTTAAAGAATAAAGCAAAAGGATTTTTTTTTTTGAAAGAAGAAAGCAAAAGGAATTTCCCCCTTTTTTTTTTTGAAAGAAGAAAGCAAAAGAATTTTTTTTTAGAGAAAAATGTAAAAGGAATTCTTTTTCTTGAAAGAAGAAAGAAAAAGAATTTTTTTTCTTTTTTTTTTTTGAAAGGAGAAAGCAAAAGGATTTTTTTTAGAGAACTCTATGGCAGCAAAATTTGAAAAATTAAGTAGTAAAATGAATTGCTACATGATAAACAGTAGGGGGAAAATTTATGTCACCTTCCTCTTGATTAGCAAATTTTGCTAAAAAATTATTACAAAGAGTGGGGCTACCGAAGCATACAATAAATGAATTATTATAAAATAAATAAATAAATAAACGTTGAATATAACATCGAAGTCAATTCAAAATCAATCTTTTTCTTTTTCTTCTACTTTTTTTTTAATTTTTGCCCTAGTGTAACATTCAAATAAATAATACCCCCTTTTTGTGAAAAGAAGAAAGCATGGTACACAAACAATTTTCAAGAGAGGCCAACAAGTGACATACTATTCAACAGGATTTAGAAAAAAATTATACATTGCATCCCTCCCGATTAGCAACTTTTCTTCAAAAGTTATTGCAAAGAATGGGGGTATTGGAATGTGCAATTGAAAATTTTAAAGCAAATACATCATCCAAATTAATTTAAAATCAATCATTTTCTTTTGACAAAATTTGCCCCAATATGCCGCATCAAATCAACTTAAAATCAATCCAATCAAAATTTAGACCAGTATAAACCCTTGACAAATCAATTTGAAATTTATTTTTTTCCAAATTTTTTTTTTGCCCCAGTATATAGTATCAAATCAATTTGAAATTAGTCCTGTTTAGATTTGAATAAAAATGATTGAAAAGCCGATTTGAAACCCATCTTTCCAAGATTCACGCGGGTATAAACATTATCCACCAAGATCTTGCTCTAGTTCTCAATCTTTGATAAAGCATGGAATAATGATAATGTAATTCCACCTACAATAGAAGACAACTGTTGATCAAAACAATGCCACCACTGTGCAGTCCCTTGATTCCGTCAGTTCATATAAACATGAGATTGCTCCCCTGAATCGCTACTATAGCTTCTCACGGTCTGTTCAAATGGCTTCTAGATTCCATGGAATTTGATTCACAATTTAGGACACACCCACCTAAGAATCTTTCCACTTGTTCTGTATGCTTCAACTTCTTTGTAAACTTAGGATTGTCTTAGCTTTTGTTCCAAATTCAATAAAAACAACAATAATCCATTTGAAAATAACAACTTGTTAAGAGGAAGATTTTACATGCACTAATTTAGAAACTTTCTATACAAATATAACAAAAGAAAATGCATAAAAATTGAATTTATAAACCAACAAAACAAATGATCACAATCAAATTAAAAACACACACACTTCTTGTTTTTAAAAAAAAATCACTTTGAAGTGATAGCACTGAAAAATTTGCCTTTTGATCCTTTGGATGTCATTCGTCTTGAATTCTGATATTGCCACAGAATGATCAATGTGGAGAGAAACCCCAGCTATAGTCACTAGCCTCTTCTAATAGAGTTCAACACCGAATCTCAACATACATGACTTCCTCACTTGTGAACCTTCAACTGTAATTCCCAACCATAGCGCCCTTTTGGGTTTTCACTGCGGTTTCCCCCACCCCTTTTTTTTCTCTTTTATTCTCTTTTTTTTGTTTTTATTTTTCTTTCTTTTTTTTTGTTTTTTTTTCTTTCTTTTTTTGAGGCACCCTTTTGGGTTTTCGCCATTGTGGAGTAGGATGAGAGCAAACAACATTCAAGTCCTGAGCAATCATTCTCCTTCTCATTAAAATAGGCTAGTATTCGAAAAACATTTGGCATTAGTAAGATAATCTTCCCTTGATGATTTGGGATAGATATATTAACATCATATGCCCTTTTTGATTTGCAAATTTTCTTTTAAAAATCATCACAAAATACAGACGGAAGTCGGTAACATTTTCAGCTTTTGTAATGAGGTTAGGTAGGGTGCTAGAAATGTTAAAGCTGGAAAGTGAAATTCACTAAAGGGTTTAATTAACTTGAGGTCGTCTTTCCAAAAATTTATCCTGGTTTTGCAAGTTTCTTTTTGGGCTTTCTTACAAAAAATCTATCCCAACTTTTACTACTGGCTTTTGGGGGCTATCTTTTTCATTTTTCTAAAAATATTTTTATTTATTTATATATATTTTTTTTTTTTTGCCCCAAGTTTGTTGCTTCTTTTGGGCATTTATTTTATATGATGAATTTTTTTTTTTTGCTTTTTGCTCTTCTACCCTTTTTTCTTCTTCTTTTTTTTTTTTAAGAAAATCTAACAAAAATTAAATTTGCCCTAGTGTGGAATAAAATTATTGCAAAATTTTCCCAAGGGTGGGATAAATTCATTACAAAAAGTTACCCCAGTGTAGGGTGCAACCTTCAAGTGGGTTGTCAAACGAAAAATGATAAATTTTGAAGGCTCAAAGGGAAAAGCGAGGGGAAGAAGATGTTCTATGGAAAAGAAAGAAGGCCCGCCTTTAATCCGTCATTTTGCAATAATTTTTTGAAAGAAAACTTACTAAATCAAATAAAATTTTTTTTTACAATGTCTAAATTAATGATCTAGGGAAACACTTGACCGTCCATTTCTGTCTAAACAAGACCTCCTCCTGATAGTACTTTTTTCACAATAAATGGACCTTGACAATTTGGGGCAAATTTTCCCTTAGCCTCTTCTTGATTTGAAAGGATTTGTTTCAAAACTTTATCCCCCACCTCAAATAGACGCGACTTGACTTTCTTATTATAAGCACGAGCCATTTGTCATTGGTAACATTGTCCATGACAAACAGCATTTAACCTCCTCTCATCAATGAGTGCCAACTGTTTGTGGCGTTCCCTTAACCACTCGACCTCTTCCAATTGGGCTTCCATTAGAATGCATAAAGAAGGAATTTCTACCTCTGCAGGTAAAACTGCCTCCATTCCATACATGAGAGAATAAGGAGTTGCCTTAGTTGAAGTTCTAATTGCTATTCTATAGGCCAAAAGTGCAAAGGGCAACTTCTCGTGCCAATCTCGATAAGTATCAATCATCTTTCGAATGATTTTCTTCAAATTCTTATTGGCAGCTTAGACAGCGCCATTAGCCTTAGTCCTATAGATAGCAGAGTTTCTATGCTTGATCTTGAATTGTCCACACAATCCATCTACCATGTCATTATTGAGATTCCTTGTATTGTCAGTGATCAAAGTTTCAGGCACACCAAAATGACAAATGATATGGTTCTTAAGAAAATCTGCTACCAACTTTTTGGTCACTTGTTTGTAAGATTTTGCTTCTACCCATTTGGTGAAATACTCAATCGTTACCAGGATGAATTTATGCCCATTTAGAGCAGGAGGATCAACAGCTTCAATAACATCCATTCTCCACATCGAACAAGGCCATGGAGCAGACATACTACGCAACTCTGTTGGAGGCGCATGTATAAGATCTCTATGCATCTGGCACTTGACACATTTACAAACGAAATCAATACAATCACGCTCCATAGTAAGCCAGAAATGTCCTGTCCTCATAATCTTTTTGGCAAGTAAATGTCCATTCATGTGCGAACAGCAAATACCACTGTGCACTTCTCTCGTCAAATATTCAACTTCCTTTTCATCTACACATCTCAAAAGACCCAAGCCAATTGATTTTTTGTATAGTACTTCTCCACTCAAGAAAAACCTTGTAGACATCCTTCGGAGGAAATTCTTATTCACTGTACTACTACATAGGGGATAGAATCCATTCTTTATAAACTCTTTCAAATCGTGAAACCAAGGAAGACCATTAGGCTCTTGTTCGATACATAGATAGTGAGCTAGCTAGTTCTTCTTGAATTTTGATAGAAATGGGTTCTATCATAGCACCGTCATGATGATGAATCATGGAAGACAAAGTGGCCAGGGCATCTGTGAAGACATTTCTAGTACGCGAGATATGTGTGAATTCCAAAATTCTGAATTGTCGTGCCAGAGTGAGTAAGCAACAATGATATGGGATAATTTTAGAATCTCGAGTCATCCATTTTCCCAACATTTGATGGATTAATAGATCAGAATCACTGAAAACTGCTAACTCCCTGATGTCCATATCCAATGCCATTTTTAAACCAGGAATGCAAGCTTTGTACTCGACCATGTTGTTAGTGCAAGTAAACTTTAGTTTAGCAATAGCAGGATAATGCTTTCCTTCAGGTGACACCAAGACTGCACCTATTCCAGCCCCAAAAGAGTTTGAAGCACCATCAAAGAACAATCTCCATCCTGAAAATTCTGTGTTAATATCTTCAGCTATCCCTACGAACAAAATCTTTTCATCGGGAAAATAGGTATGCAAGGGCTCATAATCATCTTCTAGAGGATTCTTTACTAAATGATCTGCTATCGCTTGACCCTTGACTACTTTTTGAGTTGTGAACACAATATCAAACTTGTTGAGAATCATTTGCCACTTGGCCAGGCGTCCAATGGGCATTGGTTTCTCAAGCAAGTATCTCAACGGATTTGATCAAGATATGAGATAGGTGGTATGGTTAAGGAGAAAATGTCTCAGTTTTTGAGCAGCCCAAGCTAATGCACAACAAATCCTTTCTAAAAATGAATAATTCGCCTCACAACTGGTGAATTTTTGCTCAAATAATAAATTGCTTGCTCTTTTTTGCCTAAATCATCATGTTGGCCCAAAACACAACCTATTGATCCATCCAATATGGAGACCTACATGATGAGAGGTCGACTTGGCTTCGATGGCACTAAGATAGGAGGATTTAATAGATAATCTTTGATTTTATCAAAAGCTTGCTGACAATCTTCGTTCCAATTCATTGGAGCATTCTTTTTAATAATTTGAATAAGGGCTCACTTGTGAGAGTTAATTGAGTAATGAATCTGCCGATGAAATTTATCTTACCCAAAAAACTCTTCACATCTTTCAGAGTCTTTGGTATCAGTATTTCTCATATGGCCTTAATTTTTACAGGATCTATCTCAATACCCTTCTTGCTGACAATGAAACCCAGTAATTGCCAGCAGGAGACACAAAGGCACACTTTGCAGGATTCAACTTCAGGTTATACTTTCTCAACCTTTCAAATAGCTTCTTTAAATCAATTAAGTGATCCTCGGACCTTTTGGACTTGACTATGATGTCATCCACATAAACTTCTATCTCTTTGTGAATCATCTCATGAAATAGTGTAGTCATAGTCCTTTGATAGGTGGCTCCAGCATTTTTAATCCGAAAGGCATAACTCTGTAACAGAACGTCCCCCATGGGGTGATGAATGCTGTTTTTTCTCTGCCTTCTTTTGCTACCAAAAGTTGATGGTATCCCGCAAAACAATCAATAAAATAGTACATTTCATGTCCAGCTGTGTTGTCCAAGATTATGTAGATATTTGGTAAAGGAAAATCATTTTTTGAACTTGCTTTATTTAAATCTCGATAATCCACGCAAACTCGGACCTCTCTTGATTTTTTGGGAATCGTAACCATATTAGATAGCCAAATAGGAAATTGAGACACAATGATGATCTTGGCATTAAACTACTTGATTATTTTCTCTTTAATCTTAAGACTCATCTTTGGTTTGAATTTGCTAGGTTTTTGCTTCATCGGAGGATAGTTTGGATCCATAGGCAACCTATGAACCACTATATCCCTTGAAACACCGGGCATATCATCATAAGACCATGCAAATACATCTTGAAACAATATAAGAAATTCAATTATCTCTTTTCCTTGTTTCCGACTCAAGTGTATGCTAATTTTAACCTCCTTAACCTCGATCTTAGTGCCAATATTAACAGTTTCTGCTTCTTCCAAGTTAGCCATGGATTTCTCCTCATATTGTTCAAGATTCTTTAACACAGAACCATATTCTTCTTCGGTATTACTCTCATTTTCGTCAATAGTTTGCATTATTTCAGAACTCAGAGGGATATTGAAGTTACATTCATCAGTTTCAAATAAAGTGACATCCAAACGATCATAGGCATTTATTTTTGGCCATCTGAAAATAAAACAAAATATACAAATATATATATAGATGATATTGATTGTGAGGTTTAGGTACAATCAAAATTATGCAAAATTCACACAAACAAGTAATTAAATTTATAACCTAACACCCCTTTCCGCAAGTGCATGAGTCAATCGTAGTAGGGGAAGTATTAGGGTCGATCCCATGAGGAAACAAGACTTACCAAGTACCAAAGCTACTAACTTACTCTATTATCTAGACAAATTATCAAACATGTGGTGTGCAAGGCTAAGAAAATTCATATACTTGAAGTAAAACAAATGGAAGAAATTCACAAATACAAGTAAAAGGGTTTAAAATCCACTAATTGTCGCTAATATGATTGAATGAACTAACACCTTGCTATGTTAATCTTGTCTTTCTTAGGATTGCAACTCCATATGAAATCAAGACTTGTTTTCACAATGAATTGACTAGAGTTCAATTATGTTCATGATAAACTCTTGTGAAATGCATGAATTGTGGTATTAAACAACCTCAATGCACCTACTTGTACAACTATCTGCATGTTCACAACATAAGTTTCATCTACCATTTTCCAATATTATAAGCATTTCTTATTCTCAAATAACATCTAAATGATTTGCAATAGTTGATCAAGCTACTACAAATGTTAAACCTTGATAGATGAACAAGCAAATTCAAGTTATAGCAAGTATAATAATATTCAAATCATATAATTAGCTTCATCTAACCCTAAGACATGTATTTAGTTAAACATGGAATTCAAAACTTGAAAGTATAAGAATTCATTAAAGTAATTCACAACAAGTAAGGAAATAAAGAGAGAGATAGAAATTCTTATTTCAATGGCTCCAATCCTTCATTTCTTCCTTGAATATGATGTAGTACAAGTAAATTCTCCAAGAGTTTTCTTACAAGTATTGAAATTTCCTATAAAACTACAAAGAAAACTAGTAAACTAACTACTTTGGGAGTGCTCCTACCTTCAAGACCTCTCCTAAATGTCTTGCAAGAGCTCCCTATTTATAGACAAATTCACCCTAATCATCTCACCAACTTGCACAGCAAATTGCATGACAAGTTATCTTTAAATCACAAAAAGATTTCCCTTGAATTTTGCAATGTTTCCTTGGGTGGTGCAGGTGCAAAGAATCTTTAAAAAGTCAACAAAAGGGGCTGGAAGATAAGGTGCAAGTTGAAAGTGTCATTTTCTGGCTGACATGCATGATACGCGGATGGCGATACGCATCTGGTAAGCTGCATATCTTTATCCGTGTCTTGCTCCCAGAAGAAGTCAAAATTAGCTTTTTCTCAAAACACAAAAGTTGTATCCCTTTTAATTAGCTTTTCAAAACCACAAAAATTAGGTCATTTGAAGTTCTGGATGCAAAGATATAGCCAAAATACTGAGACGTGGTTGGGAGAACTTTGCTCTTCAGTAATTTAGATTTTTGGCTATGAATATGCGAGAATTGGATTTTGATGTTTGCATAATAATTGTAGAGTGTCCTCTTAGCTTTAAAATTCAACAAGAATCATCTCAATCCAATATTTTTAGCTCATGTTATTGCCAAAATACTAAAATGTGTCATTGTTACCAATGCCTAGTTTTCTCCAATTCTTCACGTCCATTGCTTCTTTGCACTTCTCTTTTGCTTGTTATGCCTCTTGCTACCTTGAGACCTTGTTGTGATGTTTATCCTTTAATTCTATGGTGAATTTGTTGATGAGAATTTCCCAAATTTGAGCAAAACAATCCTCCAAGTTTGAATGTAAAAGTTGTTCTGTTGAAATTTCAAATCCAATCATCTTTGAATCCACTAAGAATGGGATGACCTTTACTCCAATTGATCCAAATTATGATTGAATATATAAAACCTGAAAGATTATACAAAGATTGTGCATTAATTTGCTCAAAATATAAATTTTGCTTCAAAACCATAAAATCAGGTAAAAACCCTAATTTTTGAGAAATTCTTCAAATGGAAGAAACTTAATCAAATTGAGACAAATTTTGGCTAAAAATACTAAAAACACATTAAAAACACATAATAATACATACACTAAAATAGGTAAAATTATCTCTTGTCAAACTCCCCCACACTTGAATCATTGCTTGCCCTTAAGCAATTGAAAAATCAAGAGATCAAAAACATGATTCAAGCATTGAAATAACAAATGCCACATTGTTTGAATGTAATTCCACAAGATAGAACAAATAGGCATTATGCAATTCCTTATTAAATTTTCAATACTCATCATACCAAGTAAAAGGGAAAATCAAGATTAAGACTTTATTCAACAAAAGTTCAATTCCTTACAAAATTTCACATTCTAAGTATTCAATATGGACAATTATATACAACTTAATTACACACAATACGGACATGCCGAACTTTATAATTTGCAAGTGTGTTTTGATGCGAAAGTTGACATTTTTAGATGAAAACCCCCGGTTACTCAACACTTTAATCCTTTTTACCACATTTTAATCCTTAGTTTGAGAAGTGAAATTGTCTTTTGATGAAAGGATCGACATTTTGTGATGAAGACCCCTTATTACTCAACAATTCACCTTCAAGCAAACTTGCTATGCATACTTTTAATTCAATTGCCGTTTGACGCGAAAATCGACATTTTGTGATGAAGATTCCCGGTTACTAAGCATTTTGAATTATTGGAGTAGTAATAAGTAAACATTGATCATTGAACTTCATAATATTATTGTCCCTTTATTAAAATTAGTATACTTCTTATCCATATCTATCACGTAGGAATGTAAAACTGAGTAAAGAAAAGAAATTTAAAATCAAACATGCCAAATCAAGACATAATTACAACCATTTTACAAGATATACTTTCTTAAAAACAAAACTCCTAATCACATAATAACTATTTCTTCATATATTTGCAGAAAACATTCAATCAAAGTTGCATAAATTACTTCAAAAAGTAAAGGAATTCAACAAGTTAATTGCATACAAGCATGATAATGAGGAAAATTTTGAAAAATTTTGGCCATATTTTATCAAAACAACATTGTATAAGTAGCCTCATTATTAACCAATCATAATCCTTATACGTTCGCCCCACACTTAGAACGTCACATTGTCCTCAATGTGTAAAGGAAAAGATAAGAATGAAAAAATGAAATAAGAATACTCCCTTTGATTGGCTAAAGATCCAAAAAGAATGTTGTTGTTGTCCCTTGAAGTGCATTGGCCTTTGTGAAGTTTCCTCTTGCCAAGCTTCACCATAGTCTTCAAATGTTCCACTCTTGCTCACCATGTTTCAAAGCTTAGAAATCTTCCAATGCTATGTTAAAACATGTTTGGATAACAAATAAGCTCAAAAAGTAACATAACATGCTTTGAAACACTTGATTTCCCCCACACTTAGTTATTGCAATGTAGCTCCAAAGAGGTGAAATTGTGATGCACATATGCTTTGAGCAAATGTAATGTGTTATGATGAAGTGAAATGCAAATGAAAGTACTTAAATGCCTCAAATAAAAAATTCATATTTTGATGCAAAAAGTTAATGTTTAAATCAATGAAATGAAACATGCAATGCAATCCATTTGAATGTGTTAAAATGGTGTTTTCATGGCTCCTAAAGTTGCCAAATAATCACACAAATCATGTCATACCATTTGCCAAACAAAACCACTCACAAGCACCAAAGAAGGGCCAAAATTCCATGGATCCGTGGGTCAAGATACGTGGGTCAAACCCGCAGATCAAGCACCCACGGATCTGCTCAAACTCCCAGAAGTTGCTGCTGCAAATTTTTCTGCACCAGGCTGATTTTTCAGCCATTTTGAGTGCTTATTTCTACCATTTAAACCTCTAATTTTGGGCAAATAACTTCATGATCATGTAACCATGTCAACAAAATTTGAATCCATGCATTAAAATCATCCTGAACATCAACACATATGAAATTAGAATCGAGCAAAGTGGGCTGTCCGAAAATTCTGCAACATTGAATTTCAAGATGAACTTAAAATTCAAAATTTTTCTTTTGGATGTTTTTGATCAATCCAACACTTCAAACATGTTTCTAAGGTGAAAAAAAAGTTTTTAACCTGATTTTTAGGCATTTAAAACATCAAAATTCGAAATTTAAGAACAAAATCACAAAGAATCAAATTTGATGTTAAACAACCAAATGAATAGTTGCTTTTTCACTAAAACGCTCAATTTGATTCTTTGCATGTTTTGGACTTTAAAATCCCTTTGAACAAGTTTCAAATGATAAAACAAAGTTGCTCAAATCTAATTTTTGCATCAAAACTCCATAGATTACAAAATGAGCATCAATGTTCTTAATCAAAGTTAACTCATGAATAGTAACCGATGGAATAGTAACTTGTAATTCAATGCTTCAATTTGGTTTACTTGTTCATATAAACCTCTAAAACCACTTCAAACACATTTCAAATGATAAAACTAAGATGTTTAAACCAAATGTACCTTCAAAACACAAGAGATATGACAATTTGGCATTAAACATCCAAGTTTAAACTTGAAACTTCATGGATCGTATCAAAATGCTTCAAATTCAAATTCAAATTCAAACCAAACTAATCAAACATACTAACTTAAAAACACACATAAAACATAAAACACACCAAAACAACTTAAAATACCAAAAACATTGGGTTGCCTCCCAACAAGCGCTTCATTTAAAGTCTAAAGCTAGACTTTCCTCCAACTTTCTTTCATGTAATTGGAGTGTCCTGCAAAGGATTTAATACACCTTTAGTGCTCAATTGATTGAGTAGGTAAAGGTGCATCCTTTGCCTCAAAACAAGTGCTCCCAAGTCCATGATCCATTTTGCAATTGTTCCTACCATATGGAAACACCTTAAAAGAACTTCATAGCCAAAATTGGCTATGCCTTTCTCTTGTGTTAATATTTTCTCAATACCAATAAAATCAATGTTACAAGTGAAATGAATATCATTAAAATCTTCATTTTATACCTTTGAATTTTCAATTTCTTCATCAAGAACAAGTTCATTATTGAGATTTGTATGTTCAAAAATAGGAGAATCAACTATTTTGTCATTTTCCACATTTTCAATTTACTTTCTCACACACACATGCATTATCCTCATTTACTTGCTCTTGTTCAAGTACAAAGGTAGAATCATCAAGCATTTCTTCATCATTTTCACATTCATTTTCATGAAATTCATGCATGATTTCACAAGTGGGAGGTTCTACATGTTGAGCATTCATATTCCATTTCCACATTTTTAACATTTTCATCACATGCATATTCATGAATTTCGTTTTCATACTCAAAATCATTATTATGCATAGGAGTGTCATCATGAAAATGTAGAGGATTATCATAAGATTCTAAATGTGGTTGAATTAGTCCACAATCATATACCTCATGATTTCCACCACACATGGAATAATTATAAAAAGAATCATAAACCTCATATTGATCCATGTTTTCCAATTCATTCTCACAAGCACCTCTTTGAACTTTAACTTCATTTTCATCAAAAGTAAGATTATTTATGATTTGATCATTGATTTCCTCATTCCTACTTTCAACTACTTGATCTTGAACATGTATTTCAACACATGGTGACTCTAGGTTAGTTTCATTTTCGTCTTTCATTATTTCCTCATTCCTAAGAGTTCAAGGCTTCTTTAATTCTAGCAATATGGCCATCAATATTCCTACTTATTTCATCAAATACATCATCGTTTTCATATCTTTCGCAATTTGAACTAGCCATATTCCTAGTTTCATTAGCAAATTTTTCAATGGCTAAGTCCAAAGAAGATTTTTGCTCCACATAAGTAGGTTGAATTGGTTGATTCCATTGTTCATTCGAATCATAACTAGAATGATTTATCCACTCGTCATTATCATTATAAGGATAATAATCACATTGAGGTGCATAAGTGCAATTGTTTCAATATTGTACTGTAATTATTATAACCACATTCATGATATGAATGATTTCCTCTACAAGTGGTACTAACAAGGAAAATTTTTGCTAGAATCATAACCAAATCTCTTCTTAAGCATGCATTCTAATGTATTTATTTGAGATATTAACACTTGCAACTTATCATTAGAAGACATACCTTCATGAATACGAGAATTGTATTCATTATAAGGCCAATAGTTGCTCCAATAAAAATTGCCTCCCATGTATTCGGTAAAATGATTGAATGAATTCTAACCTTTAAATGCTTCTCTTCACCATAGATTCAATTAGTACCTACAAAAACATAACACAAGAGATATCAAACAAAGAAAAACAAAAATTTCTAGAGTAATAAAGCTTGCATTTGCCTTGATATTGCCGAAGTTTCTTTGTTTCCCCGGCAAAGGCGCCAAAAACTTGATTGTGAGGTTTAGGTATTATCAAAATTATGCAAAATTCACACAAACAAGTAATAAAATTTATAACCTAATACCCCTTTCCGCAAGTGCACGGGTCAATTGTAGTAGGGGAAGTATTAGGGTCGATCCCACGAGGAAACAAGAATTTAGCAAGTACCAAAGCTACTAACTTACTCTATTATCTAGACAATACATCAAATAGGTGGTGTGCAAAATAAGAAAATTCAACTACTTGAAGTAAAACAAATGGAAGAAATTCACAAACACAAGTAATAGGGTTGAGAATCCACTAATTGTCACTTAATATGATTGAATGAATTAACACCTTGCTATATTAATCTTGTCTTGCTTAGGATTGCAATTCCATATGAAATCAAGACTTGTTTTCACAATGAATTGACTAGAGTTCAAATATTTCCATGATGAACCCTTGTGAAATGCATGAATTGTGGTATTAAACAACCTCAATCCACCTACCTATACCACTATTTGCATGTGTGTACAACATAGGCTTCATCTACCATTTTCCAATGTTATAAGCATTTCTTAATGTCAAATAACATCTAAATGATTTGCAATAGTTGATCAAGCTACTACAAATGTTAAACCTTGATAGATGAACAAGCAAATACAAGTTATAGCAAGTATAATAACATTCAAATCATATAATTAGCTTCATCTAACCCTAAGACATGTATTTAGTTAAACATGGAATTCAAAACTTGAAAGTACAAGAATTCATTAAAGTAATTCACAACAAGTAAGGAAATAAAGAGAAAGAGATAGAAATTCTTATTTCAATGGCTCCAATCCTTCATTTCTTCCTTGAATATGATGTAGTACAAGTGAATTCTCCAAGAGTTTTCTTACAGTATTGAAATTTCCTATAAAACTACAAAGAAAACTAGTAAACTAACTACTTTGCGATTGCTCCTGCCTTCAAGACCTCTCCTAAATGTCTTCCAAGAGCTCCCTCTTTATAGACAAATTCACCCTAATCATCTCACCAACTTGCATGACAAATTGCATGACAAGTTGTCTTTAAATCACAAAAATATTTTCCTCAAATTTTGCAATGTTTCCTTGGGTGGTGCAGGTGCAAAAATCTTTAAAAAGTCATCAAAATGGGCTAGAAGATAAGCTGCAAGTTGAAAGTGTCATTTTCTGGCCGACATGCATGATACGCGGATTACGATACGCGTTTGGTTAGCTGTGTGTATTGATCCTCGTATTTCTCCCAGAAGAATTCACAATTAGCTTTTTCTCAAAACACAAAAGTTGTAGCCCTTGTAATTCGCTTTCTAACGTCACAAAAATCAGGTCATTTGGAGCTCCAGATGCAAAGATAGGGCCAAAATACTGAGACGTGGTTGGGAGAGCTTTGTTCTTTAGTAATTTAGATTTTTGGCTATGAATATGTGAGCGCTGGATTTTATTGTCTTCATAATAATTGTAGAGTATCCTCTTAGATTTAAAATACCACAATAATTATCTCAATCTAATATTTGTAGCTCAAGTTATTACCAAAATACTGAAATGTGTCATTGTTACCGACGCCTAGTTTTCTCCAATTCTTCAAGTCCATTGCTTCTTTGCACTTCTCTTTTGCTTGTTATGCCTCTTGTGACCTTGAGACCTTGTTGTGATGTTGATCCTTTAATTCCATGGTGAATTTGTTGATGATAATTTCTCAAAAGTTGAGCAAAACAATCTTCCAGTTTAAATGTAAAAGTTGTTCTATTGAAATTTCAAATCCAATCATCTTTGAATCCACTGAGAACGGGATGACCTTTACTCCAATTGATCCAAATTATGATTGAATGTATAAAACCTAAAAGATTATAAAAAGAGTTTGCATTAATTTGCTCAAAATATAAATTTTGCTTCAAAACCATAAAACTCGGGTAAAAACCCTAATTTTTGAGAAATTCTTCAAATGGAAGAAACTTAATCAAATTGAGCCAAATTTTGGCTAAAAATACTGAAAACACATTAAAAACACATAATAATACATACACTAAAATAGGTAAATTATCTCTTGTTAGATATAGAAAAAGATGACTTCTATTTTTATTGAATGAAAGCTTGCATTCATTAACAAAAGAGGACGTTTACAATCACAAACCAACATTAGCCTTTGAGAAGAAATGAAATTGACAAAAAGTTTCTCAATAAGACAAAAGAAATTGAGAATAGTTTCTTTCAAAAAGCTAATGCAAGCATGCTAGAGCCTAACACCAAAACAATTTTGAGAAAGAAATTCATTTCATGGCTCCGTCTAGAAATGAATTTTGAACAAAAGACAATCCTAAGTTTACCGAAACTCCCTTCGAACAGGGAGATAATTAGATGTCCAATTGTTCAATGATCCTTCCTCGATTGATTCAAAGGTATCAGTATCAGAGATTCCTTATGTGGTAGTTGTCCCAATGAATAAACAGCTTATCCCTTCTTCAATATCAGCTTTACCTTCATGAATTTCAGAGATAACCACCCCAGATGAATGCGGAAAGTTGTGACACAAAAGGGGAACATAGAATGCAAAGTGTTTACCTTCTTTCTCAGCTTTCTTCTTTTCTCTCAATTCCTTTATATCTTTACTGTTTGGGTGAAAACCAAGCCCAAAGGTGTCCTTTTGCTCGATCAATTCCCACAAGATCTACTATGTCATGCAAATTCTTCCCAATTTCTTTTCCCAATCGGTAATATGCTCTTTTCAACTCTTTTACCATCATAATGCTGGCATCAGGCAACATAGGCTCGATACGAGATTTTTCTTCTGGAACCCAACCAACAGATACAATGTCAGAAGTACGAAAACCCGAAGAGCTTGCCGCTTTGTCCTAAGAACCTCCAGACAATGCATGATTCACCATCATAATGCCATCATTCTCAGCGAAAATGGTGATTTGCTTGTCATTCATGATAAATTTTACCATCTGATGAATGGATGATGGTACTGATCCAGAAGAATGAATCCAAGGACGTCCCAACAGCACATTGTATATTCTCAAAAATTTCATGACTTGACACGTGACTTGATACTGAATAGGAACCATCTCAAGCATTGAATCAATTTCTCCTATAGTCTCTCTCCTTGACCCATCAAAACCTCTGACAATAATTGGAGATTGACGAATCTGCGATTGTGAAAATCCAAGTTTTTTCAAAGTATTCCACGGACAAATGTTTAAAGCAGAGCCATCGTCAATCAAAACCTTGGGTAGATGCTTGCCATTGCACCTTACTGATACGTACAAAGCTTTATTATGCTCCATTTCTTTTAGTATCAGCTCATCCTTAGAGAAAGTGATTTGGTTAGATGCCAACATAATTCCTACTATTCCGACCAACTTATCAGTAGGAATATCTTTGGGAACGTGAGACACATTTAGGACTTTCAACAATGCCTCTCGATGTAATTCAAAAGTTAGCAGAAGGTTCAAAATTGAAATTTATGCCAGCATTCGACTCAATTGCTCTACCACTTTGTACTCACTTCTTTTCAAAAATTCTAAGAAAATCTTCCGCTTCCTTTTCACTGACTGGTTGCTTTAGAGGTAAAGTGCTTTCTTTCCTTTTGACTAAAGTAATGATTTCTAGTTCACCAACTATTCTTCCTAACCTCATAATTGCTTTAGAGGTAAAGTGCTTTCTTTCCTTTTGACTAAAGTAATGATTTCTAGTTCACCAACTATTCTTCCTAACCTCATAATTGCAGACACATTACTCTTCAATGCGGGAGTCCCATAATTCCACGGTACCCTCTGTAAATCCTCAACTGGCGGTTGCTCTGGCAGGTCTATAATTTTTGGTCCTGGGACTTCCAACTCGAATGGTTGCACATCAAACACAAAGGGTTGATTAGATAAACTAACAGTAGACAAGACATCCTCCAGGACAAACAGGTCTTTTGACTAGGTCTCAGATGATTTTATCTTTTCTGCTAAGACATCATTCATGTGCTGGCACATAAATTCTCTTCCAGACAACACCATCCTAATTCATTTATGGTTGATTTCGGTGACTCCGACTACCTCTTCAGTTGAGACAATAAGCTCAGTTGGGTCAGTAAACTCTTCATCTATAGCTATCATCCCAATAGTTGGCCCATGCTGGGGCAGAAGATTTTTGTTAACATTCGGAGCCTGCCCTGTTCCCCTTTTCAACACGATGTCTCCGGTATCAATCATATTTTGTATTTTGTGCTTCAATACCCTACAATTGGTTGTAGAATGGCCCCGACTCCCCGAATGGTATGCATAGATAGCTTGTGGATCATAATCATGAGGAAGTCCCCTGGGATACGGTTTTTTCAGCTATTGTGCCAATTTTGTCTGCTGCTCTTAATTGCTCATAAACTTGATCAACTGGACGCCCAAGGGGAGTAAAGACCCGATATTGTCTTTGGGGTTGATTTGGTTGGCCAACAGTAGTTTGTGATTGGGTGGGTGCAACATAAGCATTTGGATGATGGGGTCTTAGGCGGTTTTGCAATGGTGGACGAAGGTTATTTTGAGGTATGAATTGAGGATTTTGGAACATGGGCTGGGGATTTGGAAATAGCGGTTGAGTATTCATTAGTTGGAGTTGGGTATGAAAAAGTGGTTGAAGGTATGATGAATGGATGGGTGTAAGATATGTTGGTTGGGTGTATTGTGGGTAATGGGTCGGATATCTTGGGTTGGCTTGAAATTTGGGTTTGGGGTTTAGGCTTTGGTCCAATACAAAAGCTGACTGCCCTTCCTTCTTCTCCGGTCTCTTTCCAACTACTTTCTTTATATTGTTATCGCTCTGCAATGTCTCTATTTGTAACTTTATAGCAGCCATATCTATGACCTTCCCCTTCTTTACTCCTCTTTCAATTGCCTCTGTCTACTCTATGACTTGTGCAAAAGTTTTTCTAATGGAGCCAACAATGGCCTAATAATACGGCGGATCTTGAGCATTAATGAACAATTTAACCATCTCATTCTCATCTATTGGTGGGTTAACTTTAGCTACCACACTCTGCCAATGCTGCTCGTAAGTTACATAACTTTCTGAAGGTTTCTTTTTTAACTCTATCAGAGAAAATTTATCAGATACCAAATCACAGTTGAACTCATATTGTTTGATAAAAGCTCGGCAAAGGTCAGTCTAGCTTCGAATCTTTGAGAAATCCAATTTCAAATAGCACGCTAATACACCCTTCTCTAAACTCTCCCCAAACAACCTCATTGGCAATTTGTCATCTCTGGCTGGTTTGCCCAACTTGTTGCAGAACATCTTAAGGTGCACTACAAGGTCGTCAGCACTGCTGTATTTGGAAAATTCTAGCACCTTAAACTTTGGAGGCAATTGAGTACCTGGAAACATACAAAAATCATTATAGTCCAGACCGCCGTAACGATCCAATCCTTGGCTTTCTTTGATGAAGTCATCAAACCTATCCAATCTTCGCAATAAGGCTTTTTCTGTTATGCTTGGATTCTCATCTCTATTATAAGGCTCCAGATCCATTCCTACCTAATACCTAGGGTCTAGCATAAATTGATTTGTATTGAGAATCGGTGGTGGTTGAGTGTTCAGAGGAAAATGGTTGGCATGTTGGGGGGTATTGGGGTTGGTTCAAAATATTTTGGGTGTGTCTCGGGCTTGGTGGGACTAGAACGGGTATTTGAGGGTTTTGAGTGTTTGGAGATGGAGGAGGCATTTGGGTGTTTTGGGTATTGAGGAGTGGAGTTTGCACTGGAATTGCTAGGACATTGTTGTTTGCATCTGGGGCAATTCCACTCACATCAGATTGGGATTGCGGAGGTTCCCGAGTGACGGGTGCAGTAGAAGTAGAGCCATTGTTGTTCATGTTACTGATAACGTGGGCAATAATTTGACTATGGGAAGACACTTCATGAGTCATATTATTCATTTTAGTCAATATCTCATCCATTTGAGCCCTTAATGCTGTTAATTTTGAAGATTGATTTTCCACAGGTCCTTCAAATGATTCAGTGGGAGCACTTATGTTTATATGTAGCTGTCTAGTACGAGACCACATATAAATGGGGCTTCGGTGAAAGGAAGCTATGTTTTACAAGTATTTGAAATGTACATTAGAAATAAAGAAGGTTTAGTCGTCCCATCGTCATTGTCATTGTCAATTTTATTATTACAAAGATAAAGAAAAAGATTAAAATTAGCAAGTACATAAATGATTCAGATGCATATCCTAGGAGGTGCCCTTATTATGCCAAAGGTAGGCCCAACATGAAATGCAATCTTTTAGAGTAAGACCCCTTTTTAGCATTAGAGCGAGAAGAATTTCGGCTTGGTAATTTAGTCAACTTTCGTACCATTTGAGCATTAAAAGAAAATATTTCACTACTTTTACTACCAATCAGATATAGTCAAGTAAAATAGTACATCATTCTATTAACTCTCCTACACAATCTAAAACTCTCTTCAGCTGGTCCTCTAGGCGCTGAGCTTTACTGCGGTTCGGCTTCCAAGAGTACCTGTTCGTCTTATGATTGATGTCATCTTTCAGCTCTGAATATTTTCTTTTCTTTTCTCGTAGTTTCTATTTCGCTTCTGTATAAAGTTACTTGACAGATTCATATGTTTCCTTGTTGTTCTCAGAGTTCTGCTTTGCTTGTATTAATTCACGATCTTTCATTTCTAATAGGGCTCTCAACCGAATGATTTTCTCAACGGAGTCAATGACTACTTGTTCCTTTGGATGGCGCTGATTCTCAAGCAACTCTTCATATTGCAGAGTAGTTACAGGGGTACTCTTGTTCTTCATATTGAATGGGAGATTTCAGTCTGTACATTGACTTTCCCATGCTTTCACAAGTTCTGATCTTCTAGGGATATCATTGGGACAAATACCCTTGTCAAAGACGATAAGGAAATCTGCTAGATCAGGTGTCGGTGGTAACCCTTGTATATGCCCCATCTGTTGAAGAAACCTTTTTGGAGTGTAAGATGTGATGCCTTGAGTTCCCAGCAAAGGTATGAAGTCAGCCAGCTTTGTGCGAAGAGTTGGTTTGATACAATCCGTCCAGTCCAAAACCCACCGAATTTTTTGATCTAGTTTCGTCGTCAGAAAATCCAGACATTCTGATGCTGTTCTCATCGGGCTATTTCTATCAACCCTTCTGTGATGCGTGACTATCCAATTATACCTAATCAATGGCAAACTGTTGGAAATAGATGAGTGACTCTTGAAGTGTTCCATTGCCCAATTGTGCAAAATCCTGTCGGATGCATGAAAGAAATTTATTCTCCTCTGGCAATTGGTGTAGGCAGTGAATATATCGGCTAACATAGTTGGCACTATAGAAGTCCTTTGACCTCCGATTCTGGAGAAAAGATCGAACATGAGCTTGGTTATCTTAAAACTGATCTTCTTGTTCTCTCTTGGAAATAGGTAAGTTCCCGCCATGACAAATCCATACACCCATAGTCTCTTATATGCCCATGCTATCTTGGATGCAAGTGTGAAGTCCCCTGAATAGTTGTCAAACCCGTCCTTATCTGCAAACCTATCAAACAAGAATTTCACACTTATACTCTGATCTGAACCTTGTAGTGCAGACTCCTTCAACCCTATGAAACGGTAGAATTCGGCTTTTCCAGAAACAGATGGAAAGATCACGGTCGTCCGTTCCACTGGCAAATTAAGTAGGTTGGCTACTTCTTCAACTGTAATGGTCAATTCCTTGTCTCTAATCCTAAATGCTGAACAATCAGGGTCCCACAGATGAATCAAAGCTTTTACCAAACATCCGTTTGTCTCTATTTCCTTAAAGTCACCAATGGGTCCTAAAAATACTGCTACTTGGTTGATATCACTAGGCAGAGGAGCCTTCGGACTTCGGGTGGAACTATTAGCATTTGCTTGATGCGTCGTGGGCTATTCATTCTGATGCAAATATATGACTTTGTAAGATCACCTTACCTAGGGTCTTACCCACCAAGATTTACTGAAATTTAAACGTGCATGTCTTTTTAGGCTTATGTACCCAAGACAAAAGGACGACTCTCCTATAATGGGATTTTCAAAATGGCATTCCCTCTAGGGTTTATGCATGATGCCAGTTTATTAAAGTAAGTTAGAATAAGCGAAAATGCAAAATTTGAAAAATGATGTAGAACTTCTTTGAAAAAGATGGGCCGTGAACTGTACGAAAGAAATTATTGACTTCAAATTTATTTGATTGAAAAATTGAGTCTCCATGAAGTTACAAGACACAACATTACAAGAAAACAAAACCAAAAAAATAATGACTTTATTTAGGAACCTAAAAGTCAAAATGTCAGTTTAAAGTATGATGAAATATGTTTTCAAACCACTTTTTATGTAAAGGGGATGAGAGGGTGGGGGATACGAAACAAATGACGCATTAATTTCTTTGAAAAAAGGATAAATGTGAATTGTGCAAAAAATTTTCCCACTTGGGTACATTTATTGACTTTGAGAAGAATTGGTTCGGATAAAACTGACAGGTACCACAAGAGCGAATTAAACTTTGAAAAAAAGTCTAAAGTTACAGATCTTATTCGAAAAAGGTACAAGTTAAAAAATCAGATTTTCGGGATTTTACAATGATTGGACCCTTGGGGTGCCTTATTTACAATAGAAATGCTATTTCTAAAATTTTATAAAAATCTCATTTTCATCTTTCTCGAAGAAATTAATGGTAAGACAGAAATTTAAACGTGGTAATAGAAGGTTGGTTTCCTATGAGAGCGTCATGCCAAGCTTCTCTATTCTATTTTTGTGAATGCAATCAAAGAATAAGAGAGAGAGTGTGTTAGTTTATTCAAAAATATCACATAACACATTAATAAAGCAAAAGAAGTAAACATTACAATAGAAAAAATAAAGGGGGGTGGATTCCCTCCTCTCATTCCTGGTGTACCTGATAAGGTAAGGCCGACTCTATCCTAGGTTATTCTACATGGATGCATGAGGTTGGGCTCACTAATGCATCTAGACATGATTAAGGCTTCGGTTCCCAAACCTTTAGATTGAGGGATCTAAAAAGTAACAAGTCCGTCAATTCTAAGGATCCCAGGTTGGTGGTTCGAGTGATCCCCTGGACACTGCTACGTGCACGTCAGGCCATGGCCACGTGTCCAAGCGAATCGATTTTTCAAAGCCCGAATCTCTAGACTTATGGACTTAAGCCAAGAGTTCGGGTGATCTCCTAGACAATGTTATGTGCACGTCGTGCCACGGTCACACATCTAAGTAGATCGATCCTAATTCCCAAAGGGATAGGTGGATAACAATTACAAAAAAAGAAAAAGGTAAGAAGTATCGAATGCACGTATGGAGTGCTCCTTATGAGAGGAGGAAATATAACATTAACAAGCATGGGCTCTAAAGGTGACTGACCCCTTCCCTAAATGTAAGCGCGGTCAAAGCGAATCATCACAAACAAATAAACCATATATCATACACATAGAAGCGAGAAACGAAGGCACATGCAAAATACAAAGAAAAATCCCAAACAAGAAAAAGTGCAATCCTAAACATCCAATTGAGATAAAATGAAAGGGTTAGAGAAGGAAAAAGATGACTAAACCTAGTGTTCGGACTCACTAGTGCTCCCCAGTGGAGTCGCTAGCTGTCACGCCCCATTTTTCGAAAGACGGAAAAAGATTAGATATGCTGGAAAAAGAGTGTAGATTTTGTAAAAAAATGATTTTTTGAAAAATGTTTTATTTTGGAAAAAAGTAAAGGTAGGTGGAAAAAGAGTATGGCTTGACAAAAATGTGATTTTTTGAAAAATGCTTTATTTTGAAAACAAAAGAAAAGAAAATGGCTTAAAAATGGGACTTTTGAAATGCGACGGTTTTGGGCCCAAAATAGAGTCTTAAAAGGATTTTTATAAAAATGGGAGTCGCCACTTGGTATTGAGTTTTGGTGTACCAAGGTCACCAGAAAATGTTTATTACGAAAAGTAACAAAAATCAAGAATGATTTCGTTTGAAAACGTTTTTGAGAAAAATGTAAGAAAACAGGAAAACCTTTTTAGACAACTCCAAGTCTTTGAAAACAAGAGAAAAAAGGTTCGGGAGTCACAGTTGAAGAAAGGGAAGGCAAAGCTCACGCCTAAGGCCCTTTTCAACCTATTTGAAACTAGTTGTGAGATTTAGTTAAAATTTTCCTTAATATAACCCTAAATTTTATGACATTTGATGTAACTATATGAATGCAAATTTAGACCTAAAAGAGATATCGTTAAGGCCAAAATGTCCTTTTGAAGTTAAATGAGAATTATCGCATTAATTGTGAAACCCTCCAAATAAAACCTCAAAGGGGTCACGAGTCATGCAAAACTAAAATGTAAAAATAAAATATAAATATAGATATAAGTGATCAAAGAAAGGACATGCAACATAACTGGTACGGGAACAAAAACTCATGACAAAATATTCCTTCTTACAAAGGGATAAATAGCATACTAAGGCTACGAAAATCATATTCGCTATTTCCCATGTTCAAAGGGTTGACTCTTCCTAACCTAAGCAAGCAAATGATCTATCTAAGTCCTAAAATTCTATATGAAATGCAATCTAAATGCCATGCATTATATTTATAGGAAGAAGGATAATATAAGGGAAAATGACATGTAAAATAGAATAAGATCCTAAAAAATAGAAAAATGATACATGTGAATGACAAGAATTTCATGCAAATGAAACTAATGTTTAAGGAGCCTAAGGGTCTAGCATTGGACTAGCCCCTTTTTTATAAATTCCTCATTAGCATTGGACTAACGAGGAAACGAGAATGAACCACAACTAGCATTGGGCTAGTGTGGCGACGATACACATATGTCATAATAAACAAGTAAATAAATAAAAATATAGATTAAAGCAATAATCACATAGAAGCAGATAAAAGCACATAGGAGCACATAGCACATAAGCATGATATTCTAGATGCAAAGTCCTAGGGAAAGCGAATAAAACACATACGCACATATTACACATAGTACACAAAAGCCCTAACTACTACGCTGGGAAAAAGCCTAACTACAATCTGAAATGGGGAAAGATAAGAAAGATAGCCAATCTAACCTATCTATTACATTTTCTATCTAAAACACAAAATGCTTTTCTTAAATAGATGAAAATATAAACTATCTATTACATTAACTATCTAAATACAAAATTTTTGCTAAATAGAATATCACCTATCTATTACATTTCTTTGAATAATTAAAATTAAATTCAAATAAATACCATGACATAAATAAATAAATGCTCACACATGAATAAAAATAATAAACACAGAGATACATAAAAAAAACACATAGGAAACATATAGGAGCACGTAGGAGCATATAAAGAGACATTGAAAGGGTAATAGAGGTATCTCCCATTCGTAAATTCGGTACAAATGCTAACAACATGAACAAACATATTAAGGTACCATTGTTTAAATAAATAAACCTTTAATTAAGTAATTTAATATTGATCACTATAACCATGCCACAAAGTTCAAAACAATTCTAACAACAATAAATAAGAATTAAAATAATAATAATAATAATTAAATGTTTAGGAAGAAAATGAAGATCGTTTAATTAATTTAAAAATAATAATAATAATAATTAAACATTTAGGAAGAAAATGAAGATTGTTTAATTAATTTAATAATAATAATAATAATAATAAATATAAATAAATAAATAAATAAAATACAATAATACCCAATTAAGTTTCTAGCACACAAAATAAAAAATGAAAAAATACCAAAATAACTAAAAGAGAAACAAAGAAACTAATTTGAGCATTAATTAGACAAAAAGACCAAATCTTAGGACATTAATTGAAAATTTAATGAAATAAAATAAAAATGAAAAGAAATAATTAAAAGTCTTAAGAACTTAATTAAACTTTTTTAACAAAAAATAAAAATATTCCAAAAGTTTTTTTTGGTTAAAAATGAAATTTTCAGCAACATTCTATAGCAAAAATATAATTTACAACAAACTAAAGGGTAAAATTACAATTTCAAACAGTTCTTAAGGTAATAATATAATTTACAACAAGTTTAAAGACTAACATATAATTTTCAGCAAGCATAATGACAAAAATAAAAATTTCTAGCAATACTTAAGAAGGAAAAAATGCAATTTATAATTAACTAGAGGGCAAGAATACAAATTCCAGCAAGGTTTTGGGCTTAAAAAAAATACAGCAAGTATTTGGGCTAAATTAAAAAATTCCAGTTAAGTATGGGGGGTAAAAATGCAATTTTCAGCAATATTCTAGGGCCAAAACATAATTTCTAGCAAACACAATGACAAAATCATAATTTCAGCAAGCTTAAAGGGACTAAGTAAAAACTCCAGCAACATTTAAGGATAAAATTATAATTCTAGCAAACATTCAAAGGTCAAAATTGCAATTTCAGCAAGCTTAAAGGATGAAAAATAAATTTCAGTAACTATGTGGAGTCAAAATTAAAAATTACATTTGGGCAAAAATATAATTTCCAGCAAGATTGGAGGGTGATAATCTAATTCCAGCAAAGCATAATGGCAAAAATAAAATTTCAGCAAGATTGGGGGACAAGAATGCAATTTTCAACAACATGAGGGACCAAATTTACAATTTCCAGCCACTTTCAAGGGCTAAAAATACAATTCCAGCAAACTTGGAGAGTAAAAGTGGAAACTATAGCAAACCTAGGGGGCCAAAATGTAATTTTAGCAGGACTTAAGGGACAAAATTGTAATTTCTGGACATATTAAAACCACATTGCAATTATTTTGGACATAATTAAAAGGAAACACAAATTCTAGGGGTCAACTTAAAACAAGGGCTTAAATAAAAGAAAATAAAAATATTGAAGGGCATAATGACAATAACTAAGAACCTAAGGGGGCAAAACATAAATATCTAATCTGATAAAAAAATAATAAAAAATAAGTAAAAGAAACTAACCAAAACTACGTCATTTTATGTCAAAACGACGTAGTTTTGGTAACACTCTCTCTTTTTTTTTCGATTTCATTTCTTTTATTTTCTTTTTTTTACCAATTTTCTTTCCCTTTTTTTTCTTTTTCTTCTTCTTTTCTCTCTTTTCTTCCTTTTCTTCTTTCCTTTTCTAGATTTCTCTTCTTCTTCTTCTTCTTCTTCTTCTTCTTCTTCTCTCTCTCTCTCTCTCTCTCTCTCTCTCTTTCTCTTCTGTTCATTCTCTCTCTTTCTCACTCGAATTCTTTCTCTTCTAGCTTCTCCATCTGGCTCTCTCTCTCTCTCTCTCTCTCTCTCTCTCTCTCCGGATTAGTTCTCTCTCTTTCTCTCTCGAATTCTTTCTCTTCCATCTTCTCCGTTTGGCTCTCTCTCTCTCTCTCTCTCTCCCCGTTTCCCTCTCGGTTCTTAGACAAAATGAGCCAATTCCTGTAACACCCTAGAAATTCATGAAAAACCCTTCATTTTGTATTATGTTCATTAGGAAAAAAAAAAAGTGATGGCTGAATTTGTGGAAAAAAAAAATGATGAGCATGTTGTACTTAGTGCCTTAAGAGTTGTACCTAGGAAATCTTGCAAGATTAATTATGGGATAACTAATGAAAATCACTTCTAATTACCTAGTGCCAAGTGGAGTCTTCCATGGTTAAAAAGTCAAGACTTACTTTGGTTTTGTCTTGTTTTGATTGGCCACTACTTTTTCCAATTTATCTCCAATTCTTTTCATTTTTACTTAGCTTAGTTTTCTTCCTTTTTCTTCATTGCTGGCCGGCTGCTTCTTTCCCTCTTTTCTCTCCATTTTCTTTCAATTTTCTTGGATCTTTTACTTCCATTTACTCATATTTCAACCATAGAAATTGAGTGAAACTTCCTCCTAAGCAACTATCTTGTCTACCTAGAGGTATTTCCCATGAATTTCTCTTTTAATTTCAAGTGTAAGATTATAGTTTTTAGCCTTAAGTTATGTTTTTTTATGGGTTGTATATGATTGATTTTGGCCATGAATATGAAGTTTTATTCCATGAATATGAGGTTTATGGACTTGTGTGGCTTGTAGATAGTGATTTAGACTTGAAATGACATGATTTAAGTTTGATTTGGTTGAAAATTTAAGCTTGAACTTAAGAACACTTAAACAGTCATGCTGGACCAGTTTTAGTAAAACTTTCATAACTTGGTGTAGATAACTTGGATTTGAATGATTCTTGTTGTTTTAGAAACTAGATTCATAGGGCTTTAAAACGGTATAAAGCTTGCATGGTGGTTCATTGTGTATTAATCGCAGAAAGCTTGCAAAGTTAGCTGAAAATTCGGTTCTGCGTAAACAGTTTTGATGAAGAGCCAACTTGGGGGCTGATTTTGAACCTGTTCTAGTTGGAATTTTAAGTGATGATCTTCATGAAAGTTGTAGCCCTATAAACGTACTTTCAAACCATGTAATCACAATTCCCTAGTTCTTAGTGGATTGACCCCAGCAATGGCACGAATTTGGCTGAAAACCAACCCTGTGTAAATTTGGGTAATGATTCTTGGAGTAGGGATTTTGAATTTGAGTGGAATCTTGATTGAATTTGGGTTTAAATTGAACATATAAGTTGTAATACATGTTGAATGGATTGGATGGTTGATTTTTCTTGCAGGTTTAAAATTTTTGGGTTAGTCCGGTTATAGGGGAAGTGCTGCCGAAATTTCGGTAAAACCTAGGAAATAAAAATAATTAGGCTATGATTTAAGGCTTTATAAGCTGTAATTTAGTGATTTAAGTGTGCAGAAATTTTCGTAGATTAGTTATTAGTGAATTAAACCTTTCCGAGCAAAACCCTAGAAATTAAACCCTAGAAAGACTTGGGGTATTTCTTGAATTTCCTTATGAAATTTCTTAGATTTTAGTCAGGATTTTTATACGATTATTTCTCATGAATTTCAGGATCCGGTAGTGAGACGCGACCTTACCACGAAATCTTTTCATAGACAATTCAGGTGAGTGTTCTTATGTGTGCATGATGCATGAAATGCCATGTTCTACTTGATATTATTATTTGATAAAATGTGTTACTTGAGAAAAGATGTGTACTTTATCGCATCTATTTCACAACGTGTTACATGCTTTCATTATTAAATGTGTTAATTGTGTGTGAGACTACCGTGACTAACTTCACCGTTACTTCACGGTTAGTCAACCTCTGACGTGACTTGGGAGGATATAAGGTGCTGGGTGTTTTAGGGCGTGACGTTCTTTCCTTAAATGAGTTGAATTCCTCTAAGAGGCCAACTCCGGATAGAACTTTCTTGCTTGTTGGCCCTTCCAAGGTTGAGATTACTCCCTGGAGGTGGTAGCTTGTTTGGAGGTTATAAGGTGAACGGTGGTTAGGGTACTTGCTTGTTTGTACTGGTATGTTCCTTGATGAGGACCTGAGCTATTATCTCGGTCCGAATGTCTTGGTTACATATTCAGTGCCTGCTACTTCTACGGTTGAGCTTGCTCCCGTAGTTGAGCCCCGTATCCGCCCGTGACTACTTGTTAAATTAAATTGTTCACAAATTGTTTATTTACTCGTTAAATATTTTATTGAACAAAAATCACATTTTACTGGTATGGTTGTATGACTTGAGCACTCACTGGGCTATTTTAGCTCATCCCATTTATTTGTTTTCTTTAACCAGGTTTCCAAAATTACTAAGGCTGGAAAAGCTGATTTGGACCTAGTGGATATTTTGTTTATTGTGTTTTGATAGCCTAAATGTGTAGGCTTTTATTGTAAATATTGTCATATTTTGGGATGTAAAACTCTAGTAATATTTACACTTTTAAGTAAATATTATGAATTATTTATTTATGAGTGCATTTTATTTTAAGTTAAGTATGGTTGGATGTTTAAGCGAGTGCGTGTTTGAGTCCTGGCGAGAGCTAGGCAGACAGTCCGCTAAGCCCTTTGGTGCGCCTTTGGGTAAGGTGGGGCTGTCACAGGTGGTATCAGAGCCTAGGATTGAATCTTGTCTCTAGTGCTAGATTTGCTTGGGTGTCGGGTAGGAAATTTGGGTCGAGTCAGGTTACTCTTGGGCCTGATCACCCTGAGTGTGAGAGATAAGATCCGAATTTCCGCACCCAGACGCTATTATGGAGATGCTTGAGCATGGGTTTAGGTTACTTTTAAGCTTGATATTTGAGTGTACTATTTAAGTAATTATTATTATTAAGTACTTTTGGGATAGACCTAATTGATTAATTATTTAAATATGTAGGTATGACGGACGAGGGCCGAGGTGAGGCGTCCGAGCTTCGAGACTTGACGGTGATACCCTCGAGGTATCAGGGACCGAGATGTAGACCCTTAGCACGCTATCGCCCTCAGCCGGGACATCCTTACTTGTGCTTTTCACCTGCCCGCCGGATTCGACCGCGTTGTGGATGCTGGAGGTTGTACTCCTATCCCGATTATGTGGTAGTCCCACTGATCGAGGAGAGTAGGAGTTTCGCTCGCACGTCAGCTGCTGCTCAGGCGAGCGTCCGCAGTTTGAGCGACGAGGTGGGCCGCCAGGCTCACCAGATTGGAGAGCTGGAGGAGGAGCTTATGAGAGAGAGACAGAGGACTTTAGCATTGACTCAGCAGCTCCGGAGATCTCGTGAGCGATTGACTCGTGTAGCTGGGCATGTCCGAGATGGTTTAGGTCAGGTCCTTCATGAGTGCGCGCATACCCTTGAGCGCGTGGCGGGAGAGGCACGAGGTGAGGAGGAGATTCCCGCTGGACCTGGACCGGTAGTGCCTGCATCCCCGGAGATCGGGGAGGGTCCTGAGGAGGATTCATCAGAGGATTCTGCTAGTTCCGTAGGGAACTAGATTAGGGTTTTAGTTTTTGGCTAGGAGCTCATTGATATGAGCCCTATTGGGTCCGTACAGTTAGCATAGATCCTTAGATAGGAGTATGTACGGAGTTTGTATTTATTTTGTTATATTTGCAGTTGTGATATATTTAGCATGTAAAACTTTTGGATCTGTGTATATCATGCTATGTTCTCTACGTGAGACTTTTGACATGTATAAATTGAATGACATGTATATATATGTGACTTTATTTGACATGATAATTGCTTTCTTTGTTTTATTTATTAAGTGGTGCATTTTATACGCTTCGTTGATTATTACATGGATCTCGAAATAACTAGTTAATATTATTTAGAATATTAAGTGATGGCAACTAGAGGAAGAGGTCGACCCCGTCGACAAGATCCCGAGGAGGGCAACACATCGGGCGAAAACCCAAATCCTGGGGCTGACCCAATGATCGCCGTGTTAAACCGTATGACCGATGTTTTGACCCAGTTGGGGAATCGGCAAAACCTTGGAGCAGAAGTTGGCAACCCGCATAGAAATCCAATAATTGGAGAAGATGTTGCCTTAGAGAGATTCCAAAAATTTAATCCCCCTAAGTTTAATGGCAGTCCAAACCCGGAGATCGCCGAGAAATGGTTGGAAGACATCGAGAAGATTTTCGCCGCCTTAAGATACACCGATGAAAGGCAAGTGACTTTTGCTATATTTCAACTAGAAGGGGCTGCCACACCCTGGTGGAATTTGATAAATACTAAGTGGGAACGTTACCGGACCCCAAGAACTTGGGTCAATTTCACCCGGGAGTTCAAAGAAAAATATATTCCTGCCCGAGTACAAGAGAAGCGGGAGGATGAATTTTTGAGATTGAGACAAGGATTGATGAGTGTGGCGGAATATGAAGCCCAATTTACCAAATTGTCACGATACGCACCTGAACTAGTAGCCACGGACAGACGGAGGAGAAGACGGTTCATCCAAGGGTTAAATTTGGAGATTCAAGAGGCCCTTGCCGCTGCTACTATGGAAACTTATGAGGCTGCGGTCGAGAAAGCTCAGCAAGTGGAGGAAACTAAATCATTGGTTAGAACTTTTCAAGCCAAGAAACGTGGAAACGCCAGTGATTCTCGTCCATCACCCAGAAGTGCCCCAGCCCCTAAAGCAGGAAGAGGAGCTGGCGGGGCAAGAATGTGGCAGGGCACTCAACCTGGCAAGGCAAGAGGAGCTCCAATGGGAAGAACACCACAGAGAAATGAACGAAAGGAGGATGCACAGAAGGGAACTCAATCATCAGCTGCTCCGGTGGTTTGCGGGTATTGTGGTAAGGGTGGTCATGTCGAAGAAGCTTGTTGGAGGAAAAATCGAAAATGTTTACTTTGCGGTAGTGGTGAGCATCAAATCAGTCACTGTCCGAAGCAAGCGACTGGTGGACCAGGCGTAGCTCAACCTAGGCACCCTAGTCAAGCTAGGGAAAGCGGGAATAAGAGAAAGGTGCCGGCTCGAGTCTATGCTTTAGACAAGCGCGATGCACAGGAGTCGTCGGCCGTTATTGAAGGTACGATTCTTGTTTTCAACTATCTCGCTAAATTGTTAGTGGATCCTGGCTCTACTCATTCGTTTGTTAATCCCCAATTTATGACTCTTATTAAAGTACAACCTGCTAGATTACCTTATGAATTTGAAGTGAGGACACCTACTGGGGATCATTGTTTGACTACCAACCTTATTTATACAAATTGTGAACTCTGGGTAGGAAAGAGAAAAATTTTAGCGGACCTCATAGCGTTGCCTATTCGGGGTTATGACATAATATTAGGCATGGATTGTTTAACCCGGTATAGTGCTCAATTAAATTGTGGAACGAAAGTAGTGGATTTTAATATACCGGGAGAGCCTATTTTAAGGTTGGATGTACAGAAAACCCTAGCTTCTTCAAACCTTCTTTCTGCCATGCAAGCTAGGAAATTGATGTTTAGAGGGGCAGTGGGATACCTAGCATACTTAATTAACACCCCTGGGGATAAAGTTAGGCTTGAAGATGTACCCGTGGTGCGAGAGTTTTCTGATGTTTTTCCAGAGGAATTAAGCTCTCTACCCCCTGAACGAGAAGTGGAATTTGGCATAGAATTGGTGCCAGGAGTTTCGCCAATTTCCAAAACTCCGTATCGCATGGCTCCTGCAGAACTCGGAGAGCTTAAGGTTCAACTTCAAGATTTGTTGGAGAGGGGATTTATTAGGCCCAGTATTTCACCATGGGGAGCTCCAGTGCTCTTTGTAAAGAAGAAAGATGGTACCCTTAGGCTTTGTATTGACTATCGAGGATTAAATAATGTCACCATCAAGAATAAGTACCCTTTACCTCACATCGATGAATTGTTTGATCAATTGGAGGGAGCAGTAGTATTTTCTAAAATAGACCCTAGGCAAGGATACTACCTGGTAGGCGTGTAATTAGGTCTAAAAATATAGTAAATTATCCAATTCTATCACACACAAAATAATCAAGTTATAAAACCTAATTACCCTATATACTGCAAGTGCACAGATCGTATCGAGTATAGGGCAACAGGGTCGATCCCACAGGGAAAAGGTTATTGAAGTACTAAGGTTTTATTGCTCACTTTATTATCTAAACAACCAATTAACAATGTGAAGCACAAAGTATAAAATAAGCAACTAAACTAACAACTCCATAGAATAACAATATCTAGAGGAAACTCGTAATCTTAAGACACTAGGGAATAGATTCCACTAATGACCAAGCATAAGATTGAATGGATTAATTCATGCCATGGATTCTTGTATTGTTTAGGGTCCAATTCCAATTGTACTTAACCTTCACTCTCGTGATAAGTTAATGATTACCTCCCTACTAGTTCTTTCCTACTCTCGTGGTAAAGACACTAGTATTGGTTCATTAGCTACATGAATTGCCTAATTGACCCACCTAGGAGCACCACTACTCTCGTGTGACATGCAACCTAGACTTCAGCTATTCCTTTTCCATTATCATTACCAACTCTCGTTGCATAATAACAACTATCAATTCATAGTTGGTGATCAAGCAACTACAAATCCATGCAAACCAAAATAGAGAACAAACAAGCACAAGATAACATGAATAATCATAATCAAGTCATATGCATGAAGCGATTTGTTTCCTCTAACCCTAGATTAACAATTTAGCACGTGCCCATGGTGGATTTCACATAAAAGATCAAAACTTTAATAGACAAATCCATATAAATCAAGAAAGAGACAAAAATAGAATAAAGAAAACTTATTGATTGATGAATAAGTTCAAATCTTCTATTCTTCCTCCAATCTTGATGTGTACAAGAGAATCCTCCAAATAGCACTATTCTATAGAGAGATTTACTAATCTAAAGGGGTGGCTCTCTCAAAGAGAGAAAATCTCTCTAAGAGAGACCCTTGCTATTCTATGCTATTCTCTCTCTATGCTATGCTACGCTTCTCTCTTGTGTTTCTAGCACTCTAAAACCCTCCTTAGATGTAGTCTCACCATCCACCAAGAGTATGAATTGCCCCCTTGAAAGATAGCCCCAAAGTGCCTCAAAATCGTACGTCTATGCCCCGAACCCGCGCCTGGAACACGCTGCGCGGATACAGCCGCGGCTTCAATTAATAACTTTTTGACCGTACCCGCGGTGTGTACCCGCGGCGCGGATTCAGCCGCGTGTTCGGTCAGAAAGTTGGTCAAAATAGCTTTTAGTCTAAACATGAAAGTTATAGCCCTTTGAGTTAGCTTTCCAAGAGCACAAAAATCAGGTCATTTGGAGTTGTGTACACAACGATATGGCTAAAATATCGAGACATGGTTGGAAGAGCATCGCTGCACAAGAATGCTTCAGTAATATGGCAATTTGACATTGCAAACGTGAGAATCAGACTTTGAGGCTACCAATTAAAAATTAAGGAAGAAGACGTGCCCAAAACTGCTTTTAATTCTCGATATGGTCACTATGAATTTGTGGTGATGCCGTTTGGATTGACTAATGCCCCGGCGGCCTTTATGGATTTGATGCATAGGGTTTTTAGGCCATACTTGGATCAATTTGTAGTAATATTTATTGATGATATTTTAATATTTTCCAAGTCTCACAAAGGGCATGAGCAACATTTGAAGATTGTACTACAAGTTTTAAGAGACAACAGGTTGTATGCCAAATTTAGCAAATGTGAATTTTGGAAAGACCGAGTAGCCTTTTTAGGCCATGTCATTTCTGGGGAAGGAATAGCAGTAGATCCCTCAAAAGTGGAAGCTGTGGTTAGTTGGAAACGACCTGAGAATCCAACTGAAGTCCGTAGTTTCTTGGGTTTAGCTGGATATTATCGGCGATTTATTCAGGATTTTTCAAAGATAGCCACACCACTCACTGCTTTGACTCAGAAAAATGCTAAGTTTCATTGGGATGGACGGTGTGAGCAAAGTTTTACTGAGCTTAAGAAGCGATTAACCTCCGCTCCGGTGTTAGCATTGCCGAGGGGAAAAGAGAACTTTTAGTGTGTACACAGATGCTTCACGGGAAGGTCTGGGATGTGTGTTAATGCAAGGGAAACAAGTAATTGCCTACGCTTCCCGTAAGTTAAAACCTCACGAAAAGAATTATCCCACACATGACTTGGAGTTAGCAGCCGTGGTATTTGCTCTCAAGAAATGGAGGCATTATTTGTATGGAGTCACTTTTGAGGTGTATACAGATCATAAGAGCCTAAAATATTTATTTTCTCAAAAGGAGCTAAATTTGCGGCAGCGTAGATGGGTGGAGTTATTAGAAGATTATGACTGTACTATTAATTATCATCCGGGTAAAGCCAATGTTGTCGCAGACGCTCTAAGTAGAAAAGTGCAAGTGGCTAGTTTGGCCATCCGTGAGTGGAAATTGTTAGAACAAGTTAGTGAGAACAACCCACGGATAGTTGGCTCAAAGGTGATTTGTGGAAATATAAGTATTAAATCTGAATTGTTGAGGCAAATTAAAGAAGCTCAAGGTAGAGATCCTACGTTACAAAAGCGGATAGAGAAAGCCAGAGCAGGGAATCTTACCTGAATATAATGTTGGACCGGAAGGATTGTTGAGGTTCCGAAGCCGAATCTTTATACCAAGAAATGAAGAGTTGAAAAGAATGATTTTGGATGAAGCTCACCGTTCCAGATACACGGTGCACCCAGGCAGTACAAAGATGTATCAAGACCTAAAGAAACTCTATTGTTGGGATAATATGAAGAGAGAGATAGCACAGTATATTCAAACTTGTCCTACGTGTCAGCAAGTAAAAGCCGAACACCAGAGACCGTCTGGACTGTTACAACCCTTGGAAATCCCAGAGTGGAAGTGGGAACTTATTACTATGGACTTTGTTTCCGGTCTGCCAAGAACCCAAAGAGGGCATGATGCGATTTGGGTGATTGTTGATCGACTAACCAAATCTGCCCATTTTCTGCCTATGAATATGACTTATCCTTTGGAGAAACTTGCTCGCATGTTTATTGATGAAGTGGTAAGGCTCCATGGAATTCCCGTGAGTATTGTTTCAGACCGAGATCCTCGGTTTACTTCCCGACTATGGAAACAAATGCACGAAGCCTTGGGAACAAAGTTGCACTTCAGCACGGCTTATCATCCCCAAACTGACGGACAGTCTGAACGAGTGATCCAGATTTTGGAAGATATGCTACGGGCAAGTGTGATGGATTTTGGTAGTGGTTGGGATCAACACGTGACTTTGATAGAGTTCGCCTACAATAACAGCTATCAAGCCTCTATCCAGATGGCTCCGTTCGAGGCGTTGTATGGAAGGAGATGCAGAACACCTGGCTACTGGGATGAAGTGGGTGAACGAAGAGTGTTAGGTCCGGAAAAGGTACCGTGGATAGAAGAAGCCTATGAGAAGGTCAAGCTAATTCAGCAACGAATCCAAACTGCACAAGACCGCCAGAAGAGTTATGCTGACCATCGAAGGAAAGAGTTGGAATTTGAAGTGGGAGATAGAGTGTTTCTCAAAATCTCTCCATTTAAAGGAGGAATTAAATTTGGAAAAAGGAAGAAGCTTCAACCAAGATACGTGGGACCATTTAAAATCGTTAAGCGTGTCGGTAATGTTGCCTACCAGTTGGAATTACCGTCACAATTGGCCAAATTGCACGATGTCTTCCATGTATCTGTCTTGAAAAAATACCACCCGGACCCACAACATGTACTTCAACCAGATGAAATTGAATTTGACGAGACTTTAGCCTATGAAGAGCAACCAGTTCGCATCTTAGATCGAAAGGTGAAGGAGCTAAGAAATAAACAAATCCCACTTGTCAAAATTCTCTGGAGGCACCACGAACTCGAAGAAGCCACTTGGGAAACAGAGGAAGAGATGCGGCGAAGTTATCCCCGACTCTTCGAAAATCCAGGTAGAATTTCGAGGACGAAATTCTTTTAAGGGGGGGAGGATGTAACACCCTAGAAATTCATGAAAAACCCTTCATTTTGTATTATGTTCATTAGGAAAAAAAAAAAAGTGATGGCTGAATTTGTGGAAAAAAAAAAAATGATGAGCATGTTGTACTTAGTGCCTTAAGAGTTGTACCTAGGAAATCTTGCAAGATTAATTATGGGATAACTAATGAAAATCACTTCTAATTACCTAGTGCCAAGTGGAGTCTTCCATGGTTAAAAAGTCAAGACTTACTTTGGTTTTGTCTTGTTTTGATTGGCCACTACTTTTTCCAATTTATCTCCAATTCTTTTCATTTTTACTTAGCTTAGTTTTCTTCCTTTTTCTTCTTGCTGGCCGGCTGCTTCTTTCCCTCTTTTCTCTCCATTTTCTTTCAATTTTCTTGGATCTTTTACTTCCATTTACTCATATTTCAACCATAGAAATTGAGTGAAACTTCCTCCTAAGCAACTATCTTGTCTACCTAGAGGTATTTCCCATGAATTTCTCTTTTAATTTCAAGTGTAAGATTATAGTTTTTAGCCTTAAGTTATGTTTTTTTATGGGTTGTATATGATTGATTTTGGCCATGAATATGAAGTTTTATTCCATGAATATGAGGTTTATGGACTTGTGTGGCTTGTAGATAGTGATTTAGACTTGAAATGACATGATTTAAGTTTGATTTGGTTGAAAATTTAAGCTTGAACTTAAGAACACTTAAACAGTCATGCTGGACCAGTTTTAGTAAAACTTTCATAACTTGGTGTAGATAACTTGGATTTGAATGATTCTTGTTGTTTTAGAAACTAGATTCATAGGGCTTTAAAACGGTATAAAGCTTGCATGGTGGTTCATTGTGTATTAATCGCAGAAAGCTTGCAAAGTTAGCTGAAAATTCGGTTCTGCGTAAACAGTTTTGATGAAGAGCCAACTTGGGGGCTGATTTTGAACCTGTTCTAGTTGGAATTTTAAGTGATGATCTTCATGAAAGTTGTAGCCCTATAAACGTACTTTCAAACCATGTAATCACAATTCCCTAGTTCTTAGTGGATTGACCCCAGCAATGGCACGAATTTGGCTGAAAACCAACCCTGTGTAAATTTGGGTAATGATTCTTGGAGTAGGGATTTTGAATTTGAGTGGAATCTTGATTGAATTTGGGTTTAAATTGAACATATAAGTTGTAATACATGTTGAATGGATTGGATGGTTGATTTTTCTTGCAGGTTTAAAATTTTTGGGTTAGTCCGGTTATAGGGGAAGTGCTGCCGAAATTTCGGTAAAACCTAGGAAATAAAAATAATTAGGCTATGATTTAAGGCTTTATAAGCTGTAATTTAGTGATTTAAGTGTGCAGAAATTTTCGTAGATTAGTTATTAGTGAATTAAACCTTTCCGAGCAAAACCCTAGAAATTAAACCCTAGAAAGACTTGGGGTATTTCTTGAATTTCCTTATGAAATTTCTTAGATTTTAGTAAGGATTTTTATACGATTATTTCTCATGAATTTCAGGATCCGGTAGTGAGACGCGACCTTACCACGAAATCTTTTCATAGACAATTCAGGTGAGTGTTCTTATGTGTGCATGATGCATGAAATGCCATGTTCTACTTGATATTATTATTTGATAAAATGTGTTACTTGAGAAAAGATGTGTACTTTATCGCATCTATTTCACAACGTGTTACATGCTTTCATTATTAAATGTGTTAATTGTGTGTGAGACTACCGTGACTAACTTCACCGTTACTTCACGGTTAGTCAACTCTGACGTGACTTGGGAGGATATAAGGTGCTGGGTGTTTTAGGGCGTGACGTTCTTTCCTTAAATGAGTTGAATTCCTCTAAGAGGCCAACTCCGGATAGAACTTTCTTGCTTGTTGGCCCTTCCAAGGTTGAGATTACTCCCTGGAGGTGGTAGCTTGTTTGGAGGTTATAAGGTGAACGGTGGTTAGGGTACTTGCTTGTTTGTACTGGTATGTTCCTTGATGAGGACCTGAGCTATTATCTCGGTCCGAATGTCTTGGTTACATATTCAGTGCCTGCTACTTCTACGGTTGAGCTTGCTCCCGTAGTTGAGCCCCGTATCCGCCCGTGACTACTTGTTAAATTAAATTGTTCACAAATTGTTTATTTACTCGTTAAATATTTTATTGAACAAAAATCACATTTTACTGGTATGGTTGTATGACTTGAGCACTCACTGGGCTATTTTAGCTCATCCCATTTATTTGTTTTCTTTAACCAGGTTTCCAAAATTACTAAGGCTGGAAAAGCTGATTTGGACCTAGTGGATATTTTGTTTATTGTGTTTTGATAGCCTAAATGTGTAGGCTTTTATTGTAAATATTGTCATATTTTGGGATGTAAAACTCTAGTAATATTTACACTTTTAAGTAAATATTATGAATTATTTATTTATGAGTGCATTTTATTTTAAGTTAAGTATGGTTGGATGTTTAAGCGAGTGCGTGTTTGAGTCCTGGCGAGAGCTAGGCAGACAGTCCGCTAAGCCCTTTGGTGCGCCTTTGGGTAAGGTGGGGCTGTCACAATTCCTATGAACCTAATTCTCCCAAATTCCTACCTCTTTTGGTCCAAATCAAGCACAAATTCACCAAAATCACTTCATGGATTAAATAAATAAATAAACAAACAGAATTTGAGGGAGGCTGAGAGTTTTTACCAGGGCCAAGGGAAGGGGGTGGTCCGACGGTGGTGGCAAGCTAGGGGTGATGGAGGCACTTGCTCGTGGGCGAGTGGCAGTGCGTGGTGAAGGAATTGGAGATGGAGAAACTGGTGGTGCTGGAGATTGCGGGCGGCAGTTATTGGGCCTTTGAAATTGATTGTGAAATTTTTATGCGAATTGCTGATTATGTGTGTGTGATTGTTTGTGTGTGACTGATTTAGTGTGTGCGTGAGTGATATGTGTCGTCTGTGATGTTGTCGTGTGTATGTTGCTAATGATGATGCAGGTGGAGTTTGTGAGAAATCATGATGGTTGTTGGTGGTTTGGTGGATTGGCAGTGAGAGTTGGTACTCGGTGGTGGGTTTGAAGGGGCTTTGGGCTACTGAGTTCGCAACTGTGGCCTTAGGGTTGGGATGTTGATAATGGATGGCTTTGGTTTGGAGGAAGCTTGGTTGTCTATTTTTGCAGGTTATGGTGATGGTTGTTGCATTGGTGGTTGCTGATAGGGGGGAAACTATGGTTGTTTTGGGCTGAGCCAGTAAAGTTGGTGGCTATGAATTTGGTTTGTGACTAATGGTGGTTTGGAGGTTTGATTTGGGGCTGAGGTTGGGGTTGCTAGCCGTGGAATTTGCTGGTGGCTGCGGTTCGAATTGGTTGGCAAAATGAGTATGGTGGTGAAATTAGGCAGTGGTATGGCAGGGGAGGTTGTAGGAGCAGAAATGTGGCTGTGAATGGCATGAATTGTGAATGTGTATCTGTGTAGTTGTGCGAGATGGTGAGCGTGTTTGTGAAGATGGTAAGTGTGAAGTGGTGGTGGGTATTGTGTGTAGTGTAGTCCATGTGTGAGTGTTCCAGGTGACGCTGTCCGACAGGGGGAGAGGGAAGAAAGGTTGAGTAGAGTGAAGTCTCTCTGTGAGGGAATGCTAATGAAAAATGAGGGTGTCTGTGAATTGTTTGTCAGATGGTTGTTTTGTGAGGGAGAGCCAAGAGAGTAGGAGTGGTGTCTGTAGATTGCAAGTAGGGTGATGATGATGAAGTGAGAAAGAAATTTGAGCAAAATCCCTTCAAATCTCTCAAAATCTGCTGATTGAGTGTAAAATGGGGGGAGAAGGTGGAGTTGGTGATATGGGATGGCTGGAAAATGATTGTGTTTGGGGTAGACATGGCTGATTAGCAGCCGTTGTAGTGAGCAAACAGCAGCAATCAACGTTGCTGCTGTTTGGCTATTTTTTTATTTTTTTTATTTTTTAATAAAAGGGAGAAATTTGTAAGGAAAAAAAAGAAAAAATAAATGAAATAAAAATAAAATAAAAAACACTTGGACTTCCTAAAATTAATAAGAAAATACTAGAATTTAGCATTATCAGAATAAATAAATGAAATTCACCGTAAAGTTCAAAATTAATATAACATTGAAAAACATGCTATTAATAAAAAAAAGATAAAATATTGAAATAAATACCAAGCAATCTCTAAAAATCATGAAATTTGTACAAAAAATTTATGAATATATAAAATGTGTATATAAAATTTTTCACTTGAAAATTCTGATAAAAAGAGTGCATTGGGAAATGTGCCATTAAGTTAAAAAATACTAAAATTTTAAATAAATACTAAATGACTCCGAAAAATTATTAAAATTGGAAATAATAATAAAATAGTAATAATTATGTATTTAAAAAATAAATTAAAATAAAATAATATTTACATGGTGAAATTACTATTTTGCCCTGATATGACTATTTAGTCACAATATATACAAAAATTGCAATCGACCCCCGAAAAACAAAAATACCCCTAAATGAAGTAACACACACATTTTTATAAAAAAGTGTGTCAAAATTTGGTGTCTACACGTGCATATGCTCCCTTATGGCCGAGTCATTGTTTGAGTGCATTAGAGTTCATTGCTTGAGGGCAAGCAATGGCTTAAGTGTGGGGGCGGGGGTTTGATATGTGCCACGGTGACACAGTTTTTTCTTAATGTTTAGGTGTAGGTTTGTAAAGACTTTGAGTTATTTTATTACTTATTTGTTAAGTTTTCTCTACTTAGAGTCCATGAATTCGATTATTATTGATTCAGTTGTTTTTGGTGTGTTTGACAGGATTTTCACCTGTATTTGTGCTAATTAAGGTAAACTGGTGATCACTGCCCTGAATGTACCACCAAATTCAAAGTTGATACCTTGAGTAGAGTGTTGAACATGCCAAGTGAAGTTTTTAAGGAAGAAATATAGCTTCTGACCAAGGCTGCGGGTAAGGCTGCGCCATGGCCTTCCCCACGGCCAAGGTCAGAATGACACCATAAACAAGCAAAAGAGGAGTCAAGCTTCTAACTGGGGCTGCAAGCAAGGCCACGCCATGACCTTCCCCCGCAGTCTAGGTCAAAGAGCTTGACAAAAGTGAAGACAAGTGTGCAAGTGCTTTTGATGGCGCCGCGGCCTTACTCGCGGCCTACTTACTATAGTTACGAACTGACGCGTTTTTGACAAGATTTGGAGATTTTAAAAGGGGGATTCAGTTTGTAACAAGGGGGACAGAGAGAATAGGCTTCTAGACTTCAAAGGAGAGAACGAGTAAAAGAAAAACCAAGCAAGAAGCATGGGTTTCAAGGCTCCGGCCTCCAACGAATCAAGAAGGACACTTGCAAGGATTCTAAGTAAGAGTATTGCAGTAATAAAGGAAGAAGGAACTCAACAACAACACTTGAAGACTCAAATTCACCATGAGAATGGGTTTTATTGTTCTTCCTTTGTTGATTTTTGATTTTTCTTCCATTATGAACTAATTTGTTATGAACCTAGATGGGTTGAACCCTAGTTTATTTGTTGTGTTTTGATTCAATTTGGTCAATGAAAGTTACTCTTTTTATCCAGATTTATTTGTGAAATAATTTGTTTGATTGAATTGAGTTGTGCATGCTCTTTTCTAATCCATGATTTCAACGTAAGTTAATTGAGAAATTACTTGGTTGAATTGAATCACTTCACAAATAAAAAGGCCTGCAAGAAGTCACTAGAGATAGGATGGCTTAGGTCTTCCCAAGTTAGATTCAAACCTAACTCATTTTGTGAAATCCACATTTCTGAATCATTCTTTTAGGGTTTTAGTGAAGAAGAGATTCTCACTAATCAACTAAGAGGATAGGGAGTATAATCCTTGAAAAAGGTTATACGCCATAAAAGGGATTTTTGGGTCTAGGAAATTTGATAACTTAATTGACCAAGAATTGAAATACTACGAGGACTGACTAGGGGGATTCCCAATCTAGGTTCTCTCTTGATTAATTGTTGAATTCAAGTTACTTAGTGTCCTTAGTGTTATCCTACTTTGGTCAAATTAGATTAGTGTTTAGTTAATTTTGCAACAATTGAATTAATTCTCATTCACTTTTTTCAAGGTTAAATAATAGAACAAGAGTTAGTACTAGTAGTCATATTCATTGTGGGAAACAGATACCTGATATTCACCTACACTATACTATAGAACGATAGGTATACTTGCCTAACGATCCGTAGTATATCTCGGTAGACATCAAAGTTGTTGCTTTAATTTCTAAGTTCTAGAATCATCCATGTAACCCTGTAAATAGAGGGTATTATTAATATGAATTTCATAAGTTTTGATGATTACTAATATTGTGAGTTCTCAAATTGAGTGCTTCTTTAGTTCTTTGTTGATTAAGAACAACCCCCGAACTTGTAGAGTGATTCTAAGTTCAAAACCCTAGCTTAGAGTTGCCTTATTGGTTTGATCAAGCTTTCTAGGTGCTGATTCCTTGAGCCCTTGTTCATCCCATAAGGAGGTTCAAAGCTCCCTTGAATTTTCGAGTTGTTCATCTTGTGTAACACCCTAGAAATGCACTTACAAGAGACATTTTTCTTATTTAGGGTTAAGTGTTAATCCTTGATTTATTAGTTGGAAGATTTCTTGAGTTAACTAGGTTAATTAGCTAAGATTTTCATTTTTAAGTAAGGACACCTAAGTACTAAAGTTAGAATAACTTTACTTAACCATTTAATTTATATTAGTGTTCAAATTTTGATTAGCTCATTTTACTATTTTCTAGTCTTTTGACTCCTTGAACTTTAGCTCAATTTTACTCAAAAATTTCACTTATTTTCTTGCTTTATTTTCTTTTCCCTTGGCTGAAAATTTTCTCTTTCTTTTCTTTTTCTCTTGGCCGAAAATTCTTCTCTCTTCCCTTTTCTTTTTGGCCAAAATTCTTTTTCTTTTTTTTTCTCCTTATGGCCGGAGTTCTCTCTCCCTATTTTACTCTCTTTTTGCTTTAATAATTTGTGTCTTAATATTGCTAGTATTAGGTGATAAGAGGTTAATGAGTTCCACCAATCAAATTGATCCAAGTTAGCTACTCTTGAATTAAAAGACTACCTCTTCACTTTATTCTTGTTAGGTTTTAATTGGTTAATCTTTTTCCCACCTTTTCTTTATTTCTTTTCTATTTTTCCTAGCCTATTTGTTTCTCTTCTTCTCTCATTTTGCTCTCAACTTCTTGAAGTTTTCTCTCTAATGTTTGGGCAAATCCACCATAGGAAGTGAGCTTCTTTCCTTTCTAAGCAAAGTTCTAAGCATATCTAAGGTATTTACTATGAACTTTTCCTATTAATTTCAAGTTTTAATTAGTTTTTATGCAAGCTTAAACCAAGATTCTTGTTGGTACTACTTGGAGAACTTAGTTAGAATTGGAGATTTATTTGCTAGATAAAGTGTTCTTGTGGTTAGATAGACTAGTATATGGCCTTTAAACCTTGAAATTTCATGTGTTATATGTTGTTTGGTTGAAGATTCTTGGAGTAGAATTCTTGGAATTTAGTGGAATTTTGATTGAATTTGAACTTGAGTTGAACATAAAAGTTGTAGAACTTGTTGAATTGGGTTGGATTGTTGATTTTTCTTGCAGGAAAAAATTTGGGTTAGTTCGATTTTAAGGGGAAATGCTGCCGAAATTTTGGTAGAATTAAAAGAAGAAAAATTGACAAGTGAGATTTTAAGCTTAGAATATGTTCAATTGAAGGAAATTGGAGTGTAGAAATTTTAGAAATGATCTAGTGATAGATTAAATTTTCTTAGAATAAGTAAACCCTAAACCCTAGAAACCCTAAAACCAAAACCCTAGAAATAAGTGGGGTATTTTCTTGAATTTTTCTTACTAAATTTACTAGGGTTTTAATTGAGTTTTCATTATATTATTTCTTTTAAATTTCAGGGTCCGAAAACGCATCACGACCATTTTACGAGATATTTTCTTAGGCATTCTAGGTGAGTGTCTCTATGTGTGCATGATGCATGAAATATTATGTTTCACTTGTAAATATTATGTTACCCTTGCAAATATTATGTGATAAAATATGCTAATTGAGGAAAGATGTGTACTTTATCGCATCTATTCCGTAATGTGTTATATGCTTTCACTATTCAACGTGTTACTTGTGCGTGAGACTTCCGTGACTAACTTTACCGTTACTTCACGGATAGTCAACTCGGACAGGCTTGGGAGGTTATAAGGTGCTAGGTGTTTTAGGGCGTGACGTTCTTTCCCTTTTGAGTTGTGAATCCTCAAAGAGGCCAACTCCGGATTGAACCTTCTTGCGTGTTGGCCCTCCAAGGTTGAGATCACTCGCTGGATGTGGTAGCTTGTACGGAGGTTATAAGGTGATTGGTGGTTAGGGCTTGCGTGATAAAACTGGCATGTCCTTTGATAAAGACCTGAGCTATTATCTCAGTCAAAATGTCACGGTTACATGATCAGTACTTGCTTCACCTGCGGTTGAGCCTGCTCCCGTAGTTGAGCCCTGTATCCGCCCTTGACTACTTGATAATTAAATTGTTCATATCTTGTTTATTTAATTTGTCGATTATTTTATTTAATAAAATAATGAGTTCTTGATATGGTTGCATGACTTGGACATTCACTGGGCTATTATAGCTCATTCCTTTTATTTGTTTTCCTTTACTCAGGTTTCCTGAAAAATTAAAGCAAGATCGACTGGTTTTGAATATTATAGATGTTTTAGTTATTGTAATAGCCAAACTGTGTTAGGCTATCTTTGTGAAAATTATGTATATCATGACATGTAAACTTTTGATGTGACTTGTACCTTTAAGTAAATAATACGAGTGTGTGATTCAAGTCCTGGCGAGAGCTAGGCAGGCAGTCCGCTAAGCCCTTTGGTGCGCCTCTGGGTAAGGTGGGGCTGTCACATCTTGCATGTTCAAGGTTTTGGTGCTGATTCTAGAGGCTAATTCATCTAAGGGGAAAGGTTTGAAGTTCATACCTAGTCCTTCAACAATTTCACGTACATCTGCGCGTATCAATTGGTATCAGAGCTAGCCTTGAAATTCCAATTTTCTTTTAGAAAATTTGGACATATCCCTTTATTTTTGTTCTTTAAGTCATTTTGTAGTTGTTTTTCTAAGTGTTTCATGCCTAGCTAAATAACTCGTGTCTTTCTTTGTGTCTTCTTGTGTCATGTTAAAAAAAAATATCTGTGCTTTGCTTTCTTGTGTTCTTGTGCTATCTTGAGTTTCTTTAAGGTCTTAGAGTCGTTCTTGGTTGTCTTCAATCAAGAATTCTAGGTATTGTGTGTTTTCTTGAAAATCTTGAATGTTTTTATTGTTTTATTGAAATTCTTTTGTTAAAAACTTGCAAGAAAAGAGATTCTTCAACTTTCCTTCACTAATCAATTTTTTCTTGAAAGTTTGAGTTGTTTTTGTGGTAGTTTGAAGTTAAAAAAAAAAAAAAGTGTGATAAAAAAAAGGCAGAAATTTGTGCAAAAAAAAAAAAGAAAAAAAGTTAAAATGCACAAAAGAAAAAGAAAGAAAACAAAGAATAAAACCATGCACAAAGTCTTATTCAAGTTTCTTGAACTTTCTTGGTGTTCTTGGTACAATTCTTGAAGATCTTGGACTTACTTGTTAGGTTCTTGAATTCTTGCACCAAGCTGTCTAGTATTCTTGAATTTTCTTGGAGTCTTGTGTTGTTTCTTGAGGATCTTGCTGAGTTCTTGGACTATCTTAACCAATAATTTCTTGGACTTCTTAGTTTCTTCAACTTGCACAAAGTTGTTCTTGATTTTCTTGAGGTATAGTTGCTGGAAATTTTTCTGGTTATGTGCTGTAAGAATTTTCTTATTTTCCAGCAGTTTGGACAGTTGAAAAGCTCGGAAAAGGAAGTTTTTTTGGTATTTAAAAAGAGTTCTAATTGTTGCCTAATCAGATTTGTAAAGAAAAATCAAAGACCAATAGGATTTGTAGGGGCGAATCCTATAGGCGCTTGGACTTTCCTTTTCTGTCCAGCAGCGCACTTTCATCTTTTCTTCAGCCTAGTCTGTGTTTTTTTGAAGCCTCATTCTGGTTAGTTTTGGATACTAAAAACGTGTGTCTTCATCCTTGATTGATTTGTGCTTAATCTATATTGATAATTGTTCAAGAATCCTTCAAGGAAAAGGACTTCAATCCTACTCCTACAAGGATTGCTTTGAGTTTTTGTTTTTTTGCATAAGAATATTCATATTTTTCAAGAGAACTTTAAAAATTAAGGTTTTTCACACAAGGATACCACACTTCAGGGTGCTATTTCCTTGTCTAATTTTGTGTTTTCTTGACCTCTCTTGATCAAATAATTACTCTAAGCTTATTTTTCTTTGACCTCTACACTTATTCTTGTGGATTTGACTTCTTGGAGCTTTACAAGGAAGGTTGAGCTAGTTCTTTTCATCAAAGGACATACAAAGGAGCTATTCAAGAGTGGTAAAAAGCTTAGGGGTGAGCTCATTCGAGGGTAAAAGCCAATCTACTCTAGGGAAGTGAGTCCCAAAGACTAAGTGAGTGGTTCACATATTCTTGTTTATTTTCATTTTTTATTATTAACGATTTTTCTTGTGGGTTTATTCATCATGTATAACGAAAGTGTATAACAAACTTTAACATGAAGTCCATGTGGCAAGCCATGCAAGTGCAATTAGTTCAAATGAATGCTAGAATGGAAGGCATGGAGTCTACTGTTAAAGCCCAACCTAGGGTTTTCAAGAAACCTATTTATGAAGAGGATATTTATGAGCATAAGGAGTATGATTCTGACTATGAGAAAGTAATCTCACACAAAGGAAGGAGGGTGAGAAACCAACCACTTCATGATGGCAATCTAGGGAGCATAAAGATGAAGATTCCATCTTTCCAAGGGGGACTAAATCTTGATGCTTACTTGGAATGGGAAAGAAAGGTGGAGCATATTTTTGCATGCCATAGCTACACTAAGGAGAACAAGGTATGTCTTGCTGTTGTTGAGTTTATTGATTGTGCAAGCGTTTGGTGGGATCAACTTAGCAAAAATCGCATCAAATATGGAGAAGAACCCATGGCTACTTGGTCTGAAATGAAGAAGATCATGAGGAGGAGATATGTACCGAATTACTACACACGTGATCTCCATTGGAAGTTGCAAACATTGAGCAAGGTACCATGTCTGTGGATGAGTACCCTAAAAAATTGGAGAAATTGATGATTCAAGCCAACATAGACGAAAAGGGAGAAGCTTTGATAGCTAGATTCATAGGAGGTCTAAACCCTAAAATTAGGTCTCGTGTGAAGTTGCATCACTATTTGGAGATGAATGACTTGATGGACATGGCCATCAATGTTGAAAGGTAGCTCAAAGCCATGAAACCACACAACCTTAGCTCATCAAACCACGCAACCTTACCTCAATAGGAGAATCGTGCCTTTGAAAAGAGGGAAACTCGTGGAACTTCTACTCAATTTGTGAGGGACAAGCAAGAAACGCCTTCATCAAAGCCTCAAGCAAGGAGTAAGAATGAGCCTACCTTAAAGCTTAGTGAAGTACGTTGTTTTAGATGCCAAGGTTATGGACACTATGCTACAAATTGTCCAAACAAAAGGGCTATGATGATCTTAGATAATGGGGATGTCAAGAGTGTTACTTCTAGTGATGGTGAAGAGGAGATGCCACATCTTGAAGGAGGTTCTAATACTGAAGAAACAAATTCCTTTGGTGGTGATCGTGGAGAATTATTGGTTACTAGAAGAGCTTTGAATGTGCAACCTAAGGAGGATGAGGAGACACTACAAAGAGAGCACATCTTTCATACACATTGTACTGTGCTCAATAAGGTATATAGCATGATCATTGATAGTGATTCTTGTACTAAGGTTGCTAGTACCTTGTTTGTAGATAAGTTGCACTTAGAGACTGTGGAGCATCCCAAGCCCTACAAAATCATTGGCTTGATAATCAAAATTGAATCAAAGTGGCTGGGTGTGTGCTTATTACTTTCTCAATTAGCAAGTACAAAGATGAAGTTTGGTGTGAGTTGCCCCAATGCAAGCATGCCATATTCTTTTAGGGCGTCCTTGGCAATATGATAAAAGTGTTTCTTATGATAGATATAAGAATAACTACTCTTTTAAGTGGAATGAACAAAAAATTTTTCTTAATCCAATCTTGCCATCCGAAGCGCATTCTGATCAAGTGAAGATTGCAAGAGATTTTCAATTGCAAGCTAAGGAGAAGAATGAGGAAAAGAGTGAGAGGGAAGTCGTGCAATATAAAAAGAGTGAGGAGAGTGTTTCTTCTACAAGAGCAAAGAAAAGAGAAAACAAGAGTGTTTTGTTAGCTAGATCAATAACTCTTGTATCCATGTACTTTAAAGAAGAAGTGTACTTTGCTAACTCACTTTATAACTCTTTCCCTAGTCTTTTTGTGGTGACTTTGTAGGTTGGTATACATGGAGAAATGCCACATTCTTGCTGCTTAGTAGTAAACGGTCATTCAAGAAGTGTTGGAATTGACAAAATCGTGAAGGAGTTGAAATCAAGTTCAAACGCCACATTGAGCTTGACAACTATGATGGATTCAACTGATTTGTGGCCTAAGTTTTCTTGTTTTAATTGTTTTAATTTGCAACTTAGTTCATTCTTGCATATTTGTTTTGTTAGTTTAGATGATTATGTTTTGCATTTAGCATGTTTAAATTTACCTAGTATAATTTGTCCAAAAGACTTTCTTGTGATTTCTCATCCATTTTTGGACAATTTCAATTCATTTTATGTGATATATCGTGCAATGTTGTGTGTTTTAGGAATTGCATGTTAGTGCATATTTTTTGTCCAAGGCATATTGATAACTCTTGTGTTTGTCATTGTGTTTTGTGTTATTTTAAGTCACGTACACGATTTTTAGGGAGTCAAACTAACGATTTAAGTCATTCTTTTAAAGTTTTGTTTTCTAAAACTTGTTTTATGTTGCATCGTTTGAACTACTCTTATGAACTGGTTGATGATGTTTTTTACATTCTAGGGTTTATTATGCATATTTCACATTATTCATATTTTCTTAGTACACGTGATGTTAGTGGTGTTTACTTAGAATCTATTCGTGAACCATGAATTTGATCTCGTTAGTAATTGTTATTTTGAGTCCATTTATGGTAACATAGATTCTGCCAATCGTGTTATTTTTATCCTTCATCCATATATGTTTATTCTTTTTGCATGTGTTTAGGGTTGGTTTTCATCTTAGCGAGTTTCTTTCACATAGGTATCAATCTATCTATACATTATCTATGTGTGAATTTGAGTTTATTTTGTTTCACCCTTCAAGGACAATACGTTTTTGGATACTTGTGTTTCTTCTTGCATTAAGCCATCCGATTCTCATGCGTTTGCTGATTTCAATGGTTATGTTTGCTTAACTATCCATCCTTTAGGTACTTATGTTTTCTTATTTGACCTCGCAGATTCAAAGACAAATCTTTTCGAGGGAGGAGGGATTGATATGACCAAAGGTCAACCACAATTTTGCTGCCAGTACGTGCTCTCCATAAGCTTGGATGCCCACTTGTGGAGCAAGGAAAGCAAGCTCGTTTTGGCCTTGATGAAATTATCTCATGGTTGATCATGAAAGGGATGTTCAAGCTTCATTGCTGTCTTGTTGATTCATGTACACTTGGGCCTTTCTTTGGACTCATTGTTCAAGTTGTTTTAATGTATAAGATGGGCCAAGATTTGAAGCTTTGGTTGTGAATCAAATTCAACTACAAAGAAGTGCTTAGAAGAGGATCAACTTGGGCCAAGTCCAACTTATTACCAAGCCTTACCACTTATATTTGGGCTGCTTAAGTGTCCATATGGAGCATGAGTAATCAGCCATCCAGCCTTTTTCTTGGTGGATCAAGGGATGAAGCCCAATAGACTTGGACAGGTGTTGAAGATTGTGGGCTTGAAGGCCTAGGACTTCCAGCCCAAATACCCCATTCTATGGCATTTTTTGGTGTTTTAAAACTTAGCTAATTCTATTTGTTAAGACTTTCAAATTAGTTACAAGTTGTTTTAAGTTAAGTATTTCAATTAGTTAACGTTTAGGGTTAAGTAGTTGCTTTAATTTCTAAGTTCTAGAATCATCCATGTAACCTGATAAATAGAGGGTACTATGTAGACACCAAATTTTGACACACCATTTATTTTCAAACATTGGGGGGGCATGTATACACTTTTGGGACAAATTTTTTAATTTTTCCATAATTTGGGGGGCAAAATAGTAATTTTATCTGTAAATATTTTTCTATCAATTTTTGGGGGTTTTAAATTACATATTTTTACTTTTATATAAATTTTTTAATTTCTTATGATTTTTCTGGATTTAATTGGTATTTTTTATTTTTTGTACTAGTTGAGGGCAAAATCGTCATTTTACAATTTAAATTCATTTTTCACCAATTTTGAGTCAAAAATGCATTTTTCAGTGTTTTAAACTTATTTTAGTTTTTTGGTAATTTTTGAGGTCGATAATTATTTTTCCGAGAATTTTCATTGCCCGAGGGCAAAATCGTCATTTTTACAAATTAAATTCATTTTTCACCAATTTTGAGTCAAAAATGTATTTTTCAGTGTTTTAAAATTATTTGTAATTTTTGATAATTTTCTGAGAACAATAACTATTTTTTTTGTGAATTTTCATTGCCCAAGGGCAAAATCGTCATTTTACAATCTAAGTTCATTTTTTGTCAAATTTTGAGTCGCAAATGCTTTTTCTAGTGTTTTAAACTTATTTGTAATTTTTGATAATTTTCTGAGAACAATAACTATTTTTCTGTGAATTTTCATTGCCCAAGGGCAAAATCGTCATTTTACAATCTAAGTTCATTTTTTGTCAAATTTTGAGTCGTAAATGCCTTTTCTAGTGTTTTAACCTTATTTGTAATTTTTGATGATTTTTTGGGGTCAATAGCTATTTTTCTACAAATTTTCATTGTTCAGGGGCAAAACCGTCATTTTACACCCCGAGCGCGTTTTTATCAGTTTTGAACTCTAGTTTTTATTTCTTACATCTAATATGATTTCTTTTTGAAAATTTAGAGATTTTTGTCAGATTCTTTGTATTAATTTTAATTTTGAGGTTAAAAAAAATATTTTTTTAATAAAATTAGCATTTTTAATACCGGTGGCATTTCTGTTATTTTACAGTATTCTTGGCCAACAAGACAAGTGCAGTATAAATACCCCACTTAGGGGGAGAAAAAAAAACCCAAAAACACTTTTGCTTTTGGTAATTTGTGGATTAAAACACACACACTCTACACCACACAACACACACAAGCAGCTGTTTCTTTCAAAAAGTACTGCTCATCGTTCTTCATCTTTATTGATTTACTGTTCATCTAGCAAGCTTCAAATTCACCAGTTATCTCCAGTCCATCTTGCAGGATCAAAAGGTGAGTTCTTAATCAATTGTTCATTTATTTGATTCATTTTTATTTCATTTTATTTCATTTTCTTCATGAAAATATGAATTTTTTTTAGTTGTTTGAAATGTTTGTTTTAGTTCACCGGATCTGCTTCTGGGTTCATTTTCTGGGTTTATGTTTTCTTCATCTGGGTTCTCTATCTCTCTCACCGTCTCCCTCCTCCCTTCTCCGCCACCTCACCACCAATCTTTCTTCAACCTCCCTCCCACCGTTCAATCATCATCCTTTTCTCTCTTCACTTCTCTTCCAAACCAAATCTCAAAACCCCTCCCCTGTTTCCTTCTTCCACAGCAATCCCAAGCCACAAAATCATCATTGACAGACCTCCATAGCTGCCGGATTCTTCACCATACTGGCCTACCCACCAAAACAACCAGATAACAGTCATCTCCTCTGCAAAGAAAAGCAACCTAATTGTTCAAATCAGTCCCACCATCATCTCCCAACATCACCAACAAACCAGTTAAAACGCATTTCATTCACCACAGCAGCCCTCTTTCTTCAACCACCTACCACTACCGTGAATACCTCAGCACCAATCAGCCCCAATTTTGGAAATTCAACCCAAAAATCACCTGCAAAAACAAAACAAAACCACAACAGATCACAACCAAACAATTACCTCCACAACCCTTTCAATTACCAACGCCCACTGACAGCCATGGAATTACAACCCAAATTACAGCTAAATCAAGTCACAATTAGCTCTAAAAACACCGTTAACAATCCATCTCCATTGCCCTCAGTTAAACGGACTCCACAAGCCTCCTTCTCTGCCTCTCATCATCACCTAGAACCAAACCCAAATCACCACAGCCCTGCACAACCATCAGCCCCACGGACATCTCCAATTAGCGCCTCCTCCATAAAGCCCTTCACCTGCACGAGAAAAAACCTGCAAACAAATAGCCTCCATCGCCTAAATCTCACTGCACCACCCCTCAAAATCACCAATAACATCTCCCCTGCAATCAATACCAGCAACCCAAATAAACTCACATTCAATCCCCTACCATTAGAACACACACGGCCACACAGATACAAGCACAATCAGTTGCACAAACATATACATAGGTTCTGCACACACAAACACACACAACACAATAGCCCAATGATAGTCATAAACGCAGATATCACCAAGCCATTAGCTCACACACAATCACAGCCATGGCTTCAAAACCACCCAAACTCACTAGTCAGTCACCAATCACACCTCATTGTCGCTAATTGGCCCTATTCTAAACTGTCAGCTCCACCCCATCAGCCCTATCGTTTTCTAATTTGCTCCCCACCATATCTGCCACTTCCCTTGTTTCGGAAGAGGGACCAATTGAGGAAAATAAACTAAGAGGAGATAAAAACGAAGGAAGGGGAGAGACAGGAGCTGGAGATGCAAAACAGGATTGAGAGAAAAAGAGAATAAAAAAGAGAGAAACCAGAAAGGAGAGAAGGAGAGCTGGAGCATAGGGCTGATTTCGGTAGGAAGACACAAAGAGAAAAATCTGGAAGAAAAAGGAAAGAGAAGAATCGATAGAGAAATCGAAAACCGGAGAAGACGAAAATAGGAAAGATGAAACAGAGAGAGAGGGAGAAAGAGGAAGAAATAGAGAACACAAGAGGGAGATGGAGCAATCTGGAGAAGTGCGTGAGAAAAACAGAGAGGAGAACAGAGGCGGGAGAGAAAAGAAAAAAAGAGAGAGAAGAATGTGGACCTGGCTTTGAGGGGAAACCGGGTCGGGTTTTGGGGAATTTGGGTATCATTTTTTTAATTTTTTTTTATTTTATTCATTTATTTGTTCCATTTTTGGTTACTTGATTAATTGATGCTAGTTTATTTTTAATTTGGTTTAAATTTTATCTTTATTTGCTTTAATTTGGTTTAATTTAGTAGTTAAATTTTGCTAATTAATTGAATGAGTTAATTGATCCAGTTTTAATTGAGTTATTCATTTTAATTTATATAGTTATTTTGTTCTATAAAATATAATTTAATACTTTAACCCCTTTAAATTAGTTACATATTCATGTTTTACCCTACTCGATAGGATTTACCGCTTTGTTCCCTCCAGTTTACTTTGATTCGTATCACTACCCCCTTAGACTTGTGTAAATTCTTAATTTTGTCCCTTGATTAGTCAAATTTCTAATTTTACCCTCCAGCCCCCTAAGTTTGCTTGAATTTTTAATTTTGTTTTTAAGTCATTTAGTTTAATAGAATGTACGTTTTTACCATCAATTGGGTAATTTTTATATTTTATGCTTTATTTCATTAAAATAGTGGTACCTTGACATGTGTGTTCATTTTTTAAGCTTTGGTACCGAGTCTTCAAAAAGGTATTTTCGTTACCTTTTAATTGCTTCTTTATGTGTTCCAACGTACTCTAATGTGATATTTTATGCAATTTTTTATGCGTTTCTTATTTTATGCACTTTTTGCGTATTTATTTATTTTGTGTTATTTAATTTTAAATTTTATTATTTTGACGAAAAATGTAATATTTTGTATTTAGTTAGTCAATGTAATAGTTAGATTATTTTTCTCATATTTTAGTAAATTTTTGTGTCTAGATAGAAAATGTAATAGATAGGGCATTTTTTTAATTTTCCCCCCCTTAAATTGTAAATTAAGCCCCGGTGTAATAGTTAGGATTTATTTGCTTTTGCATGCTTATGTGTTTATTTCTTTTACCGCTTTCCTTAGGATTTTTGCATTTAGAATATTATGCTTATGTGATATGTGCTCCTATGTGACCTTATATGTTTTATATGTTTCATTTGCTTTTAATTCATGCTTTAATATTTAATTCATGATTTATGATATTCCGTCACCACACTAGTCTAACGCTAGTTGTGGCTTCATTCTTTTCCCGCTAGTCCAACGCTAGTGGAATTTTTAGAACGGGCTAGTCCAACGCTAGACCCTTAGGGCATTTTAGTGTTAGGATCATCCGTGTGCATTTCACATTTCACACATTTTTAGTTTTCTTTCCATTTGGCATGATTTTTACTATTATTTATTATTATTATTATTATTATTATTATTATTATTATTATTATTATCATTTTTAACACATTTTTAAAATACATGACATATAGGTTGCATCTCATTCAGAAATTAGGACATTTGTGTAATTCGACTAGAAATAGTCGTCTACTTGCGTGGGAAGCGGTGGCGTACATGCCGTTCCCCCCCTCCGTGAGTAGAAACATTTATTCACGAGTTACTAGTTTCCCGTACCCATCATGTTGCATCCCCACTTTCTTCAATCACTTATTATATATATTATTATTTTCTTTTCTTTTTGCATCCATTTTGCATAAAAACTCGTGACTCCCTCGAGGTCTCGACTCGGGTTTCGCAATTAAGGTGATAATTCCGACCAAGCCTCGACGGAACATTTCGACCCTCTCGATACTCACATTTAGATTTCTAGATTTGCATTCATTTAGATACGTCAAAACGCGATAGAATCCAGGGTTAATTTAGGAAATTTCGATTAAACCTCGCAACTAGCCTCGGTTAGGTTGAAAGGGTGCCTTAGGCGCAAGCCTTTGCCTTCCCTTTCTTCAAATGTGACTCCCGAACCTTTTTCTCTCATTTTTTCGTAGACCGGAGTCGAAAAAGGGTTTTAAAATGTTTTTCTAAAATTTTTATTTTATTTTTATTAAACGGTTTTTCGGGTGACTTGGTACACCCTAACTCAATACCAAGTGGCGACTCCATTTTTTAAAAATAAAATAAAACCCTTTTTCAAAATTAGTTGGCCAAACCTGTCACACTTTTAGTCCCGGCCTTGTTTTCTTTTAAAATGCCATTTTTCTTAAAATACACTTTTTCAATAAAAACCCGATTTTTCACACACGCGCACGATTTTTCCCAAAAACTTGCTTTTTCAAAAGGGTCATTAGACTAGACCGTCTTTTCGGGATGCAACAGTCACGACTCCACTAACACCCTTTTACACCCTTTTCACCCTTTACCTTCACGATTTTTTTGGATGCGACATACTATTCATACAAATTTCATAAGTTTTGATGATTAATAATATTGTGAGTTCTCAAATTGAGTGCTTCTTTAGTTCTTTGCTGATTAAGAACAACCCCCAAACTTGTAGAGTGATTCCAAGTTCAAAACCCTAGCTTAGAGTTGCCTTATTGGTTTGATCAAGCTTTCTAGGTGCTGATTCCTTGAGTCCTTGTTCATCTCATAAGGAGGTTCAAAGCTTCCTTGAATTTTTGAGTTGTTCATCTTGCGTGTTCAAGGCTTTGGTGCTAATTCTAAAGTCTAGTCTATCCAAGGGGAAAGGTTCGAAGTTCATACCTTGTCTTTCAACAATTCCACGTACATCCGTGCGTATCAAAAACTATCAAGTAAAGAAGATTCTTGAACTTAAGACATTCACAAATCAACTTTCTTGAAGTTTTGAGCTGTTCTTTTGTTGTTCTTTAAGTTAAAAAAAAAACGGCAGAAAAATCATTAAAAAAAAAGAGAGACAGATTGTGTGCTTAAAAAGAAAAAGCCAAAAGCACAAAGAAAAAGAGGATAAAAAGGAGTGCACAACAAAGTAAACAATGTGCACAACAATTTATTCAAAGTTTCTTGAAGTATCTTGGTGTTCTTGATACAAATCTTGAAGTTCTTGAACTTACTTGTTTAGTTTCTTGAACTTGCACCAAGCTGTCTTTGTGTTTCTTGTGAGATCTGAGTTTCTAGCATTTTTTTTGCCTCGTTTCTTGAGGTTCTTGATTGATTTCTTGAACTTTCTTGATCAATTCTTGAAGTCCTTGAAGCCTTCTTGAAGCGCTTTGAGTCAAGTCTCCCAATTCCTAGGGTTTTAGTTATTGTTCTTGCAAAAGTGTGTTGCTGGAAATTTGCTGCTTGTGCTGTACGAATTTTGTTTGTTTTTCCAGATTTTAAGTCATCCAAATTGACTCAAATTAAGTTAGTTTGGTGCTTATATTGGTGAAATTCATTGTCTAAATTGGATTTGGATAGAATCATAAGCCTTAAGGAAAAGGACTTATCTTTGCATGCACATAGGAAACCAATTTGGAAACTAGCACAAATCCTTGTTTTCTTTTTATTTTTGTACGTGTTTCTAAGTGCTTTTGGACTGATTTTAGTTGTTTCCCACATTTTCCCTTGTTTCCTAATTGGTTTGTATTTGTTTTTTGTTGTTATTTGTTCAAGAATCCTTCTAGGAAAAGGTTTCCAATCCTACTCCAACAAGGACTAATCGAGTTTTTACTTTTTGCACAAAAATATTATTTTCTTTTAAGAGAACATTAAAAATCAAGATTTTTCACACAATTATACCACACAATTATTTTCACACAATTATTTTCTTTTCGTTCTTCTTGATTATTCTATTTGTCATCCATATTCTAAGCTTAATTTTTCTTGACCTCCACATTTGCTCTTGTGTTTGGGTTGACATTGGACCTTGGTAAGATTAATTGAGTTTGTTCTTCATCAAAGGGCCAACAAGAAGATTTTCAAGAGTGGAAAAAGGTTTAGTGGTGAGCTCATTTGAGGGCAAAAGCCATTAGATTGGTGTGATACAGGAGAGTTTGAGTGTAAACACTAAGGGAGTGATAAGGATTGTTCTCTTTATTTTTATTCTCTTTTGGTTTCTAGCGTTTTTGTGCAGGTCATAAACATGTCTAAAGAAGATTCCACTCCTCTGAAGTGGCCCCTATGGACTTAAAGATGCTTAGGGAAGCATTAGCTAGTGACTTTGAAAGGAGGATGCGCATAATGAAGGACGAAATTTTTTATGAATTAGATAGGCGTGCAAGCACTTCTCAACCACAAAAATTAGCCTCAAAGAATCCTTTGGAGAGTCACAAAGTGAGGATTCTGATTATGAAGATGTAGTGCAAAGTCGAGAAAGGAGTGTACACAACAATCAAGACAACAATCTTGGTAGCATTAAGATGAAGATACCTCCATTCCAAGGAAGACTTGACCTCGATGCATACCTAGAGTGGGAACGCAAGGTAGAACATGTGTTCAATTGCCATAACTACTCTGAGGGAAAGAAGGTACAATTGGTCACCGTTGAATTCACCAACTATGCAAGTGTTTGGTGGGATAAGCTTGTGAAGGAAAGAAAGAGATGTGAGGAGGATCCCGTACGCACTTGGTGTGAGATAAAGGCCATTATGAGAAAGAGATTTGTACCCTAGCTACTATGCTTGTGACCTCCATAGAAGGCTACAAACATTGAAGCAAAACTCCATGAGTGTAGATGAGTACTTCAAAGAAATGGAGATGCTTCTTATTCATGCTAACATTAAAAAAGATGGGAAAGTTGTAATGGCAAGATTTGCAGCTGGTTTTAACAATGAAATTGCTGAAAAGCTAGTGCTTCAACACTACCTAGACATTCATGACTTGGTGGACATGGCCATCAAGATTGAAAGGCAATTCAAAGCAAGTTATTCTAGGGGTTATTGAACAAGTCAAGATCGTCTATCTTGGAGAAGAGAAAAGCCTAGAAGAGAGCAACAAGAGGAGATGTGACCAAGGGAAAATTTAGCAAGGGGTAACGATTCTAAGGCTACCAATTCAATACTTAAACCATCTTCTAGGGAGAAAGATGTAGTGAAGCCAAGGCAAAGAGACATTAGATGCTCTAAGTGTCATGGTTTTGGACATATAGCTTCTAATTGTCCTAACAAAAGGGCAATACTGATGTATGATGATGGAGAAGTTGTGAGTGTGGATTCAAGTGAAGAAGACTATGAAGGAATGCCACCTTTGGAAGGAGATTTTGATAGTGAAAGGGAAGTTGCGACCTATGGTGATCGTGGGGATGCGCTGCTAGCAATGAGATCTCTATATATCAAACCTAAATAGGAGGAAGAGAGTGTCCAAAGGGAGAACATCTTTCACACTCGTTGCACTATAAGCAACAATGTATTTAGTTTAATTATTGATGTAGGAAGTTGTACTAATGTTGCTTCTACCTTGTTTGTTGACAAATTGAACTTGGAGACAATGTGGCATCCAAAGCCATACAAGTTGCAATGGCTTGGTGATTCTAGAAATTTGAGGATCACAAGGAGAGTTCTAGTATCTTTTGCCATTGTAAAGTTCAAAGATGAGTTATGGTGTGATATAGCTCCCATGCAAGCTTGTCATCTACTTTTGGGGAGACCATAGCAATATGATAGAAGGGTGCTTTATGATGGCTTTGACAACAAATACACTTTCACTTGGGGAAAAAGAAATGTCACTTTACATGCTTTGAAGCCAAGTGAGGTGCACGAGGATCAAGTGCGAATTGTTGAAGATTTCAAGCAGAGAGCTAAAGAAAGAAAGCACTTGAGTGGAAAAATGACGGAAAAGTTGTGCAAAACACAAGTGAGACTAGTAAAAGTGAAGAAATCGTGATTGATGAAAAAGAAAAGTCAGAAAAGAGCAAGAGTGTTATTCTAGTTAGACCTTTAACTCTAGTATCCATGTACTCCAAAGTTTTAGTGTATGCCTTAAAACCAAGATGGTTTAAGGTGTTTTGTATTTACACTTATTTATGTTATATTTATCCATGTGGTATTTTTCTTTATGATCTATACTTGTATTTCCATGTTACTTGTTTGATTGATAAAGTCCTTAGAAGTATATCCATGGAAAGATAGTGAGTAATCGATATAAGATTTACCACTCCTTAATAAGAGAGTATATCCCTTTATGGCCACTTATTGGAAATATTAACTCATAAATCTTTTGCAGAAGTGATAGTATAACTTTGAAGTAGTTTCAAGGTTATACATCATGGAGAGTTGTATTTCTGGAACAAGAAAATATAAATTAGTCATTTTAATAGTATGCACTATACTTTTAGACTAATTGGGATATAGTGTGGTGAAAGGATATTAATTACACGGTAGCATTGTCATTGAAGGATGGTCTACCATATGACTTTCTTATTCACTTGGGTGGTCATGATGCATTGCTAGATGCCACTCATGATCTATAATTATGAATTGATTAATTAGTGAATTAATGATAAATTAAAGTGTTTACTTTATCTAGCTCAATTAATGAGTTATAATTTATACTTAATTCCAACGTGATTGGAACCTAATGGGTCACACACATAAAGAACAAAATCTTGGGGTTAAAATATAATTAAGATAAGTATGAGAGACTTATGGGGTTAATTTATGAGATAAATTAACTTAAAAGACTTATTTATAAATATTCTAAGTTTTGTAGGAAATTAGTTTCACAAAAGAAATAAAGTAACTGATGCGCGCGTGATTGTGAATGGCCAAGATCGCTTGATGATTCCAAGTAGAAAAGCCTCGAATACTCTTCAACGAAGAACGAAGAACCTAGGGTTCTAATTTAGACCAACTTGAGCGGGTTCAATTTGCCTAAATTATTACGCTAAGAACTTGATCAAACGCGAAAGAATTACTCTAAGCGGGTAATTGGGTCGCCACAAGCGTAGGCTTGATAAGACCAAGATGGTTCCAATCCAAGAACCAAGAAAGCACTATTGAATAGCTCTCAAAAACTAACATTTTAATGATAAATGATCTTAATCTCCACTACTCAATGTGTTCTGCCTTTAAATAGGCATACGACATGTACTACAAAATAATGAAATAACAATAGAATAGAAAAACCCTAAACTAACGCGACGTTGCACGTTCTGGGGAAGGCCGTGGGCCGGCCTTAGGCGCGGACTTGATCAGAACGTCTACTGCTCTCCCTTAACCATTCTGATGAAGGCCGTTTGGAAGGCCGCGGCGTGGACTGGGGCGCGACCTTGGTCAGAATGTTCACCAGCCTCATCATCTCAATCTGATGGAAGTTGTGGGCAAGGCCGCGGCGCGGACTGGTGCGCGGCCTTGGTCAGAAGCTTTGTTTCTTCAATTTTTGACCCGAATTGCACACTTTGTCCATTCCCTAGTCTTGGCATTGCCTCTCCATATGCCCCATCTTCATGATCAACACCATCTCTACTCCATATTAGCGTAACAAGTCTGGACGATGCAGAATTGTCCTTGGAAGCTTCTTTCTCTAACATTTCCACGATCAACACATGCATGGCTTCCTTTATTCTCCTTGTCCTCGCTCGTGTCATTGGACCACCTATTCCTTGCAAAGGATCCTGGACGCTTGAACTATGCTTGGACATGCCTTGATCCCTGTCAGTAACTAATTGGTTTCCTTATGGAATAGATATCCTAAAGGAGAAGGTTTAGTTTAAAGTAAGTTATCTAAAACTTCTTGGTTTCCAATTAACTTTATTTCCTAAAAGACTAGAATACTTCCTCTATAAATAGGTTCATGCTTTGACTCTTGAATTATTATTGCAACACAAAGAAAACTAATGAGAGAAAAATTGAAGAAAGAAAAAGCATGCCACTTTCTCTCTCTAGGCGTCTCTCTCTCTCTCTCTCTCTCTCTCTCTCTCTCCCCTAATAGTTAGGTTTTTCTTCTTCTTGTGTTCTTAAATAATTCAAGGGAGCTAGCACTCAAAAGTGAAAGAAAGCAAGCCTACAAGGTTCACAAAGAAGTTGTTCGTGTGGATATCGTTAGAGGCTCTCCACTTGGAGGGCTTTTTGTGGTAGATCTAACTTCTTTTTCGAAAGATCTTTGCCTAGTAGCATAGAAATCTTCTGTGCTTGAGGTAATCTTCATGCAAACCCCCTTGTTAATCATATAGATATGTCAAAGAGATCCATCATTAAGGTAATAAATTTTTATTTTTCTACTACATTACCTATGTTATTACCTTACAGTGGTATCAGAGCCTTCTTTGATTGTGTCTATATGATTTGTGTTTATTTAATTGTCATAAATATGGATGGTTTGTTCTTGATGAAATTTGTCTCAAAATTGTGTTAGAAAAATCAAGAGTTTGATTTTTAAGAAAAGTTTTTGATTGTTTAAAAGTGTTTTAAATAATTAAGATAAATTCTTAAGGTTTTTTTTATGGTTTCTAAATTTTTTTTACGTGCAAAAAGGGTTTTAATATGTTTTGATTCAGAAGAGTTTTGAAAAACACCTAAGAATTTCAAAAATCATATTTTCTGGGCACAAACAGGGCAAAAACCCGCGTGCAGTTTGACCTACGGTTAAAATCTGGCACCTTCTGTCCACAAACTGTGAATGAAACTGTGCACAGTTTGTCCCACGGTTTACAAACTGTGGATGAAACCGCGCATGTTTTGTCCCACGGTTTGTAAGCAGAATCTTAGTGGGATTTTTCCTAAATTTTTGGAAAACACGAATTTTGGTAATTTTTCTATTAAAACACTTTCAAATTTTAATTGTTAATATTTGGAAAGTTAAAATTTGGAAACCTATACCTTCTATAACTATATTTTTTAGACAAATAAATTTCAAGAGTATTAATCTAATTTATTTAGACCATGTGATTTATGACTAGAATTAAATAGATTAATTTATTTAATTGTTAAATAATATAATGGCATGGTGGATGATTATGGACTAGATGATACGTTTAGACTAATATGATTGAATGGTTATTACTTCTTTTACGGTTGTCTTGTATTGGTTTTATAAATAGGGCCTGTGTGTCCTTCCCTCTTTATTTTTCTAATGTAATTCTCTTCTCTCCTAAATTCCCCTCGAATGTAACTCGAGGTTTCTTGATCAATACTTGTAATGTACATATGTTTATTTTCTAAATTGTTTAGACTAGAATTACATATGTAATGTACAAGAAGATGGAGATGGCACCAAGGAGCAACCAAGGAGGCGCATCAAGGAGTTGACACGTCCCATACGAATTTTAACCAAATATTTTCTTCAAGGCTCGAAGAAAATATTATTAGTTAAAGTCCATAATCATCCACGTTTACTATGCTTTTATCATATATGTTGATATATTTTAATTGCATGACATGATGAGACATTAATATTTAAACTAAAATCCCTCAAGCTAAATATTAAGTCAAAAAAACAAGTTGCCTTCCATTATTATAACAAAAACGATGAGTTCCTATTAAGGTTGACACGTTGGCCTCCGTCAAGGTCACCTTAATTGGAATATGTTTTTGTTATGAGATATGATCTCTGAATAATGGGTTTGACTTAACAAAAAATACATAACGACTTTGGCCTCCGTCAATGTTATGATGTTTTTTTTTCTGAGGCAATTTTGGGTAATACATAAGATGTAAATTTCAAAGAGTTGATATCCAACTATCTAAGGGTCACAAGAGTTGTGATTGATAAATAGTTATCTACTTAATCGAATTTATCTTTGGGGCATTGGCTTCTGTCAAACCCAAAGGTAATTAGATGAAATCCTAACCCGCTAGAAATCTCCAATGGATTTTCAAATCAATATTGAGGGTTATTCATTTGAAGTAAAATAGTGAAAGCAAACCAAATAAATTTACGAATCCACATTTTTTGTTTGCATATATAACATAAAACAAATACTTATTTTCTGTCTTTACTTTTTGTAGAATGTCTAACATGAATTTGCGATCGATTCTTGACAACAAACTCAATGAAACCAACTTTGAGGACTGGAATATCAATTTGAGAATTGTTCTCAAACATTAAAAAATTGAGTATGTCCTCGATAGACCATTGCCCTCTCCTCCTCCTACTACTGCATCACCTGAGGACATAAATGCATATGAGGTGCACAAAGCTGACAATGATACTGTAACATGTATCGTGTTAGCTACTATGTCCCCGGCATTATAAAAGCAACATTTTAAGATGGATGCTTCATCCATGATTGTGCATTTAAAGGAAATGTTCGATGCACAAGCTAGGATTGAGAGGTATGAGACCTCAAGGGAGCTTTATCAATGCAAGATGGCAGAGGGATCTTCAGTGACTGCCCATGTACTGAAGATGATCGGGCTAATTGAAAAATTAGCTAATCTGGGACACGTCTCTGACAATGAGTCAAGTATTGACTTAATTCTTTAGTTCCTCCCTGAAATCTATTCACAATTCATCCTGCACTTCAACATGCGAAAAGTTGAGTGCACGTTGACTGAATTGATGAACATGCTCAAGACTGCTGAGCCCAATCTTAAGAAGGAGAAGGGCACTGTTATGCTTGTCTTGGGCTCCAAGAAAAAGAAGTCCAATTCTGGACTTAAGAAGTCCAAGAAAAGGGAAGCAAGCCTAAGGGTGGGGTTAAAAAAGACAAACTTAAGGGCACATGCTTCCATTGCGGAAAAGATGGGCATTGGAAGAGAAACTGCAAGGCCCACCTTAACTCTCTGAAGTCAAAGAAGCTTGGTGAAGCTTCAACCTCTAGTATGTTTATGATGAGATTAATTTATCTACTAACCAAGACTTATGGGTATTAGATACCGCATCTGGATCTCATATTTATAAAAATATGCAGGGTCTTAAAGATAGTAGATCCCTGACAAGGGGAGAGGTTGAGCTACGTGTGGAAAATGGAGCAAGAGTTGCTACATTAGCTGTAGGAACCTATGTACTCTCTTTGCCCACCGGGCTTATTTTAGAATTGAGAAACTGTTATTTCGTTCCCGTACTTACAAAGAACATCATTTCTATCTCATTGTTAGATTTAAATGGTTTTACCATTATTCAAAGAAATAAAAGTTGTTCTTTTTCACGTGATAATATTACTTATGGTACTGGTACATTAATTAATGGTTTATACATTCTAGATGAACAAAAGTCCATTCTCAACATAAACACCAAGAAACAAAAATTAGATATTGTAAACCAAACATACCTTTGGCATTGTAGACTTGGTCATGTAAATGAGAAATGCATATCCAAGTTACATAAAAATAGATACTTGGACTCATTTGATTATGAATCATTTGGGACATGCGAATCTTTTTTACTTGGCAAAATGACCAAGACACCATTTATCGAAAAGGGTGAACGTGTTAGTGATCTTCTTAGGCTTATACATACTGATGTTTGTGGCCCAATGTCGATCCATGCTAGAGGTGGTTTCTCTTACTTCATCACTTTCACGGATGACCATTCTAGATATGGTTATGTGTTTCTAATGAAGCACAAATTCGAGGCCTTTGAAAAGTTCAAAGTCTTTAGAGCTAAAGTTGAGAAACAACTTGGCAAGAGTATCAAAACACTTGGATCTGATCAAGGTGGAGAATACTTAAGTTAAGAGTTCCAACAATATCTAGAGAAAAATGGGATTATTCCTCAATGGACTCCTCTATACATGCCACAACTAAATGGTGTGTTTGAAAGGTGAAATCGTACTTTATTAGATATGGTGCGTTCCATGATGGGCCATGCATCACTTCCTATTTCGTTTTGGGGTTATGCCTTAGATTTCGCCTTCTACATAGTCAAGCGTGTTTCATCAAAATCTGTTGATACCACACCTCATGAGATTTGGTATGGTAAGAAACCGAATCTTAATCATTTGAAGATTTTAGGTTGTTCTGCTTATGTGAAGCGGAACATGTCAGACAAGCTAGAGGCTAAATATGACAAATGCTTGTTTGTGGGGTATCCTAGAGAGAGTCGTGGATACTACTTCTACAATCCCCTTGAGAAAAAGGTGTTTGTTTCAAGACATGCTACTTTTCTAGAAAAATTATTTATTCTTGAAAGAAGTAGTGGGAGTAAAGTAGAATTTGAAGAAATTTAAAAACCACAAAGTAGTCAACAGTTAGAACAAGAGCTTACGCCACATGTTGATGAGGCGTAACTGGAAGCTCAAGTTACACAAGAACTTCTAAGATCTAATAGAACACGTTGTGCACTTGAGAGATATGGATTTCTCATTAGTGAGAGCAATGATATGTTAGTCATAGATGATGACAATCCTACTAGCTACGAAGAAACTATGTCTAATGTAGACTCTTTGAAGTGGCGCAAAGCCATGAAATCTGAAATGGATTCCATGTATGAGAACCAGGTATGGACCTTGGTCAAGCCACCTGAAGGGATAAAATCCATAGGGTGCAAGTGGGTCTTTAAAAGAAAAACTAACATGGATGGTAACATTGTTACCTATAAAGGTTAGTGGCAAAAGGTTATAAACAAAGGCAAGGAATTGACTTTGAAGAAACCTTTTCGCCAGTAGCTATGCTTAAATCCATTAGGATTTTTCTTGCCATAACTGCTTATTATGACTATGAGATTTGGCAAATGGATGTCAAGACTGCATTCCTTAATGGGATTTTGCAAGAGAATGTGTACATGAAACAACCTGAGGGTTTTGACTCCATTGATATTCATAAGGTATGCAAGCTACAAAAGTCCATTTATGGATTCAAGCAAGCTTCAAGGAGTTGGAACATTCATTTTGATGGGATAATCAAAGAGTTTGGTTTTCTTAAGAATGAAGACGAGCCTTGTGTATACAAGAAGGTGAGTAGGAGCGCTATCGTTTTTTTAATACTTTATGTGGATGACATATTGTTGATGGGAAACGACATACCTTTACTACAAACTGTAAAGGTATGGCTGTCCAAAAGTTTCTCCATGAAGGATCTAGGAGAGGCAACCTATATTCTGGGAATTAGGATCTATAGAGATAGATCCAAGAGGTTGCTTGGCCTCAGTCAATCGACATACATAGACAAGATGCTTAAGAGGTTTAGCATGGAGCAATCGAAGAAGGGGTATTTACCTATAAGACATAGAATTACTCTTTCGAGAGACATGTGTTCTAAGGCGCCTATTGAGATTAATAGCATGCAAAAGGTTCCTTATGCCTCGGCGATAGGATCCATTATGTATGCTATGCTATGAACGAGACCCGACATCTCCTATGCTCTAATTGCTACAAGTAGATTCCAAGCTAACCCTAGTGAGGGTCACTGGGTAGCTATCAAGAGTATTCTTAAGTACTTAAGAAAAACTAAAGAATTATTCTTGGTTTATGGAGGACATACTTTAGAAGTGTGTGGTTTCACTGATGTGAGTTTTCAGTCTGACAAGAACGAAGCAAGAAACTACCGTTGATTCTACAACTGAAACCGAGCACATTGTTGCTTTTGAAGCTGCAAAAGAGGTTGTTTGGATCAAGAAGTTCGTTACCGAACTAGGAGTGGTTCCTTCCATTATTGATCCTATACCTTTGTATTGTGACAATAATGGTGCCATCCCCAAGCAAAGAAACCTAGGTCTCATCAACAATCTAAACACGTACTTAGGCGCTACCATCTTATTAAGAAAATAGTTGGTAGGAATGATGTAAAGATAGGAAAGGTTCCTACTGATGACAATATAGATAATCACCTCACTAAGACCTTGTCCCAAAAATAGCATGATGCTCATGTAAATGCTTTTGGCCTAAAACAAATGAGTGATTGGTTTTAGTGCAAGTGGGAGTTGGTTAGTGTATGCTCTAAAATTGTCACGGCCCGAAATGACACATGATGGGGTCGTTGACTGTTGCATTTCGAAAAGACGGTCCGGTCCGAGACCCTTTTGAAGAGAAAGTATTTTTTTTTTTGAAAAAACTGTGCGTGTGTGTGAAAAATTGAGTTTTTATTGAAAAAGTGTTATTTTAGGAAAAATGGTATTTTGGAAAACAAAAGAAGATCGGGACTAAAACAATGTGACAGTTTGGCCAACTGATTTGAAAAAGGGTTTTATTTAGAAAAATGGTGTCGCCACTTGGTATTGAGTTAGGGTGTACCAAGTCACCCGAAAAATCATTTTAACAAAACAAAAATAAAATTTTTAAAAAATCACTTAAAAACCTTTTCCGACTCCGGTCTACGAAAAAACGAGAGAAAAGGGTCCGGAAGTCACGTTCGAAGAAAGGGAAGGCAAAGATTTGTACCTAAGGCACCCTTTCCACCTAACTGAGGCTAATTGCGAGGTTTAATCAAAATTTCCTAAATTAACCCTAAATTCTATCGCGTTTGGATGTGTCTATATGAATGCAAATCCTAAGTCTAAATGTAAGTGTCGAGAGGGTCGAAATGTTTCGTTGAGGCTTGGTTGGGATTATCACATTTATTGCGAAACCCGAATCGAGACCTCGAGGGAGTCACGAGTGTAGATACGAAAATAGAATGCAAGAAAAAAAGAAAAATAGTAATATAGATAATAAGTGGTCAAAGAAAGTGGGGAAATAGCATAACGGGTACGAGGACTAATATCTCGTGACTGAATATTTCTACTCACCGAGGGGAGGACGGCTGTCAATCCACCGCTTCCCACATAAATAGGCGACTATTTCTAGTCGAAGCACATAGAATGACCTAAATTCTAAGTGAAATGCAACCTAGATGTCATACATTTGAAGATATGTCAAAATAAATAAATAATAATAGTAATAAAAATCATGCAAAATGGAAAGCCAACTAAAAGTGTATGAAGTGGGATGTAAAATGCACACGAGTGTACCTAACACTAAAATTCCCTAAGGGTCTAGTATTGGACTAGCCCTTTCTAGGAATTCCCCACTAGCGTTGGACTAGCGGAAAACGAGAAGGCCACAACTAGCGTTGGACTAATGTAGTGACGGAATAACATAAAACATGAATTAAATAGTAAATATGAATTAAGAGCAAATTAAACATATAAAGGCATGTAAGGTCAAGTAGGAGCACTTAACATGTAAGCATGATATCTAGATGCAAAATCCTAAAGAAAGCGGTAAAACATATAAGCACATGAGCACATAAAAACAAATAAGCCTTAACTATTATACCGGGGGGTTTAATTACAATTTTTAGGGGTGAAAAAGTAAAACTACCTATCTATTACATTTATCTATCTAAATACACAATTTTGCTAAAATATAAGAAATCTAGCCTAACTATTATATTAACTAGCTAAATATAAAAACTATTACACTTTTTGCCAAAATAATAATAAAGAAATAATAAAATTTAAAATTAAATAGCATAAAAGAAATAACTACACGAAAAACATGCAAGATAGGAGATATATGAATAAAAATGCATAAAAATCACGTAAGGCACATTGGAGCACATAAGAGAAAAATTAACGAAGAGTAGGGATACCTCTTGAAGACCCGGTACAAATACTTAAGAAAATGAACACACATGTCAATGTATCACAATATAAATAAATAAAGCCTAAAAATGTGTAACTATTGACAAATTGGAGTAAAATGTAAAGTCTAGCAATTAAAGGACTAAAATAAAATTCTATAAAACTTAGAGGGTAGAAATTGGAAATACACATAAGTCTAAGGGGGTAGGAATGCAAAATTAAAGTAAATTTGGGGACAAAATGGTAAATTCCAACAATTGGGCCAAGTTATGAATTTCAGCAAAAATACGAGGTAAAAAACTAAAATTTCATCAAATTGAGGGGTTAAATTATAAATTACAGCAATCCTTGGCAAAATTGCAAATCAATTAGGACGCAATTGAAAGAAAATAAGACCCAAAGGGTTTAAGTGCACAATTTCTTTTTTTTTTCTAAAAATAAAATACCAGAAAATGAAATGCTAGATTAAACAAAAACTACTAAATTAATTGGAGTAACTCAATTAAAAAACTAACTAACTAAACTAAAACTAAATTAAACCAGTAGATTAACTAAAGATAAAATCAAAACATAAAAATTAAATAAAATAATAAAAAAGAAAAACCCCAATATCCTAATTCCCCTTTTTAGTTAATCAGAAATCAAAACAAAAACAAACACCAAATAAACAAAACCCATGCCCCAACTACCCAACGGATCTTAATCAGATTCTCAAACTCCCCACCCGAATTGTTTCATCTCTCCTTCATTCTTTCTTTTCTTTGTTTTCTTTTTCTTCTTTTCTCTATTTTCTTTCTTTTTTCTCTTCTCTCTTCCACTCCGTCTCTGTTTTCTCTCATTCTCTCATTCCCTCTTATCTCTCTCTCTTATTCTCTCTCTGCCGACTTCCTGGTCTCTCTCCTCTCTCTCACCGCCTGTTCTCTTTGCTCTCTTTTTCTGCTCTCACATCTTCTTTCTCTCGCTCTCCTATTCACTGTTGCCCCTCTCTTTCTTTGCTTCTTACTCTGTTTCATCTTCCTAATTTTCTCTCTACCTTTCTTTCTCTTATTCACTCTTCTCTATTCTCTTCTCACTACTCGCCTTCTCTTTCTCTCTCCGAATCCTTCTCTCTTTAGTTCTTCTTCTCGTCTCCCTCTCCCTTCCTGTTTCTTCCTATTTCTTCCTGTTTTCACTCTTTCTCAGTTTCTCTAGCTCTCTCATTCATCTTTTTCTCTTTGTCTCCAGATTCTCTTGCTACTCTCATCTCTCTTTATCGGCCCTCACTCTCTCTAATCTTCCTGTAGTTCTCTTTGTGTTATTTCTCTTTCATGCGGTCTTCTTCTTCCAGCTCTCTTTCTGCTCTTTCTCTTTCAAATTCGCTCTCTCTTTATTTCTCCAATTTCTTCTCTTTGCTCCTGCTTTTCTCTCTTTCTTTTCTGGTCTTTGGGCTCTCTCAGTTTCTCCTCATTTTTACTGTCTTCCCTCTCTTCTCTACATCTCACTCACTACCCAGAAGTTGACGAAAACAACACCCCAAGTTAACTCCTCTATCGAAACGGGAAGATGGAGGTGCTGATGATGGTGGACAGATAGTGGATGGGCAATTGGGCTGGGGTTTTGTTGTAGAGGAAATTGGGATTGGGGCTGCAATGTTTTGTTGTTATTTTCTACAGGTGATGGGTCATGCTGATTATTGTGATTGAGGTGGTGTTTTGTGATGGTTTAGACTAACCATGAGAATTTGGTTGCTAAGAATTGGGGAAATGATTGATAGTGGCCGTTTGCTTTGGGACTGTTCAGATTGATTACTTGTTGTTGTGGTGTTTGGACTGCGAGTGTGTGGTGCTTTTTGGGTTGCTTGGTCGTGGGTGTGTGCTTATGATTGAAGATGGAGTTGTGATGCTTGGAGCTATGATGACTGACGATGTTGATGGAGGTTTTGATGTGTGGTTGATGAAGGAGAGATGGTAGCAATGGTATACTATTGGTTCGGATTGGCTGTTTCTTAATTGTGTGTGTGATTGATTGTGATGGTGATTCTTGAGGCAATGGGTCTAATGGGGGTGGATTTTGGTCAGGGGTGATTTCGGTGAAATTGGTGGTAGGGGCGGAAGTTGAATTGGTTGCTGTGAGATTGGAAGGCTGCTGGAGCTCAATGGAGCATAATGGCTCATGATTGTGATGTTTGGGTTGACAAGGGAGGCGTGAGGGGAGGCAATTGGGGGCTGTGATTTGATTTTGCTGTTTCTTGCAGGTGGAAATTCAGGGACTAGTGGTTTACTTGCTTCGGTGGAACCAGTATGGGGTGGCTATGGTGAATTCAAAGTTGTTTTGGTTATTTGCTATGGGTCTACCTATGGCGATTGGATTTTAGACAGTTTCAATGGGCCTAGGGTTTGGATTTGGGATTAGTTGTGAAATTTGTTGTATTGTGGCCTAACTTTGTTCTTACAAGTTGGACTAGGGCGTTGATTGTGCAAGGGAAGGAGGTTGTTGACTGTGTTTCCTAGTGGTGAGATTGGGTAGTTATCTGGTTGTGATGGAAGTTGTGGGTTGCATTGCTGGTTTTTCCTCTTTTTAAGGTATGGAAAATGGTGGAAGTGAATGGAGAAGAAACTACCGGTGGAGGTTCTAGTGATAGTGGCAGGGCTGGTGGTGAAAAAGATCTACTGGTGGTGGTGAGAAGAGGCAGCAAGTGATAATGGTGGAGAGAGAGAAAGAGACAGAGAGGAGAGATGGTGGTTGAGGGAGAAGGAAGAAGCAGCATAAATCCAGAAACAATAACACAAACCCAGAACAAAAGCACAAATCCAGAAACAGCGATTAAAGAAAAATCCAAGCAAAAGAGGAAACTTAACTAAAATTCTAAGCAATTAAAAGAAAACATAATTAGATTTTTGCATAAAAGAATGAAGGAAACATGGGTAAAAAATCTTACCTTTTTAAGCTTGAAGATAGACGTGATGAACAGTAACAATTCTTGAAGCAAGATGACGATGAACAGTTCCTAAAAAATGGAAAAATGAATTGTGTGTTTTTAGGTGAAGAACTATGTGTGTTTTGATCTAAAAATGGAGGAACATGTATGAGTTTTTAAGGATTGCTTTTTTCTCTTTTGGTTTTTTTTTCTGATTAAAGGGGGTATTTATAGGGTCAATTGTCTTAGTCACCAAGAATACTACAAAATAATAAAAATACCACCAGTAATAAAAATTCTAATTTTATTTAAAAAAATATTTTTAACCCCAAAAATTAAAAATTATTACAAAGAAATGACAGCAATCTCTAAAATTTTAAAAAAAAAATTCAAAGTAGGTTTCAAAAATAAAAGTTAGAGCTTAAATCTGATAAAAAACGTGCTCGGAGTGTGAAATGGTGATTTTGCCCTGGGCAACGAAAATACACAAAAAATGGCTATTGGCCTCAAAAAATTACTAAAAATTAAAAATAAGTTTAAAACCCTAGAAAATGCCTTTACGACTCAAAAATTGACAAAAAATGAATTTAAACTATAAAATAACGATTTTGCCCTTGGACAATGAAAATTCACAGAAAATAGCTATTGACCTCGAAAAATTACCAAAAATTAAAAATAAGCATAAAACCTTGGGAAATGCATTTATGGCTCAAAATTGGCAAAAAATGAATTCAAACTATAAAATGACGATTTTGCCCCTGGATAATGAAAATTAACAGAAAAATAGCTATTGACCTCGAAAAATTACCAAAAATTAAAAATAAGCTTAAAACCCTAGGAAATGCATTTATGACTTAAAAATTGACAAAAAATGAATTTAAACTGTAAAATGACGATTTTACCATTGAATGTAGTATTTATAGAAGAAATAGCAATCGTCTTTGAAAAAATCAAGAAAATTTAGAAACATGCTTAAAGAATTAAGAAACAAATTTGGAACCTCAAATGAGCTAAAATGGTGTTCACGAGGCGAAATTATCATTTTGCCCTTGTACTAGTAAAAATATCAAAAAAATATCAATTAAATCCAAAAAAATCATAAAAAATTAACAAATTCATAGTCAAGTAAAAATATGAACTTAAAATCCCCAAAGCTAATGGAAAAAAATATTTACAGAGAAAAACTAATATTTTACCCCCGAGATTTATTGAAAAATTAGAATTTGACCCAAAAAATATAAACATACCCCCCAATGTTTGAAAAATAAATAGTGTGTCGAAATTTGGTGTTTACAGTTTACCCCTCTTTGTCGGGAATCTCGTAGAGATTTCAGACAAAGACGTAGACAACACCAAATTTTGACTCACCCAAATGTGAAAACAAATACTGCTGTAAACAAAACATCTAATCATGCATAGTGCATAAATGTGATGAGATATAAACTAATGACCAAAGAACATAGAAAAAATGTGACCGAGCTCCCTAAGAGCTACCTACGTATCCAAGTGAAAAGAATCAGGTCAAATGTAGTTCAGAGCAAGTGAACTGTGGATGCGAAACATAACTGTAAAAAGGTAACACAAGAATTCAAACTTTTCAAAACTTGTGACCAAAACAGAAAAAGAAATGCAATATTTGAATTGCTAAACTAAAACAACCTAAAGCGAGTTCAGGATGCTGGACCAAATAAATGCAACTATCATGGGCTAGCAGGATAAAATGCAGAGTCTGGGCTGTCAGACTAAAATGAACAAAAAGCGAGTCTAAGCTGTTGGACAAAATAAATTCATAAACTAAATGCAAAGTCTAGGCTGCCGGACTAAAATGGACAAAAAGTAGGTCCAGACTGCTGGACAAAATAAATGCAACGATCCTGAGCTGTCAGGATAAAATAAAATGCAGAGTTTGGGCTGCCAAACTAAAATTGACAGAAAGCGGGTCCAGGTTGCTGGACAAAATAAAATCATAATCTAAATGCAGAGTTTGTGCTGTCAAACTAAAATGGACAGAAAACGGGTGCAGGTTGCTGGACAAAATAAATTCATAAACTGAATATAGAGTCTGGGCTGCCAGACTAAAATGGACAAAAAGCGGGTCCAAGCTGCTGGACAAAATAAATGCAACGATCTTGAGCTGCCAGGATAAAATAAAATGCGAAATCTGGGCTGCTAGATTAAAATGGACAGAAAACGAGTCCAGGCTGTTAGACAAAATAAATTCATAAACTAAATGCAAAGTCTGGGCTGTCAGTCTAAAATGGATAGAAAGTGGGTTCAGGCTCCTGGACAAAATAAATGCAACGATCCTGGGCTGCCAAGATAAAATAAAATGCAGAGTCTGGGCTGTCAGACTAAAATGAACAGAAAGCGAGTCCAGGCTGCTGGACAAAATAAATTCATAAACTAAATGCAGAGTCTAGGCTGCCAGACTAAAATGGACAGAAAGCGAGTCCAGGCTGCTGGACAAAATAAATGCAACGATCTTGGGCTATCAGGATAAAATAAAATGTAGAGTCTGGGCTACCACACTAAAATGAACAGAAAACAAGTCCAGGGTGTTGGACAAAATAAATTCATTAACTAAATGCAGAGTCTGGGCTGCCAAACTAAAATAAACAAAAAGCGAGTCCAGATTGTTGGACAAAATAAATGCAATGATCTTGCTACCAGGATAAAATAAAATGCAGAGTCTGGGCTGCCAGACTAAAATGAACGGAAAGCAAGTCCAGCCTGCTGGACAACTAAATTTTAAAAAACTAAATGCAGAAAGCAGTGCCTAGGCTGCTGGACAAAATAAATTCATATGGAAATTTAAGATTCAGAGAAACTCAAACAAAAGCATTCAATTTAATTTCAAAAAAAAAATTGATTGATTTTTTTTCTTCTCTCTCTTTTTTTTTATTTTTTTATGTTTTTAATTTTTTTAAACCAACAGTCAATCAAAAAATAAAATTTGCCCCAGTATCAATTTCTCACTTATTTGAAAATCACCCATTTCAACAATTTGACTCTGTGTGAAAGCATCAAAATCTATTTTAAATCAATCTTTTGAAAGGAGAAGCTTTGCCCTGTATAAACTAAGTGAAATCATTTTGAAACCTGCTTTTCAAATTTGCCTCAGTATAAATCAGTTTTTCACAACATTTTGCCCTAATCCCACAACATAAAAATTAATCTAAAAAGAATCAAATTTTTTTAAAAAAAAAATTTTCCCCAATGTTAATTTGAATGCAATCTTTAAATTGACCTATGCCACTGAACAAACCATCAGTAACTAAAGAGAATTATCCCAGTTTTCATCCTTGATGAAGGCCTCAAGCGATAGTAGCGCACTCCTACCTGCAAAAGAAAACAAGCGGCTACATTGCAATATATTGCCACCACATGGCAATCCGTTACTCCGCCAGCATGTATAAACATGAGAATTGTCATCTCTAAAAGCTGATACCATCTCGTGCTTCACTTTCTGCAAATTTTTTATTTTAACTGATTCTGGTTCATGGTTCCAATCATATATCGATATTGTCTTTCCTGCATGTGTACTTCGGACTTTCGATAAATTTAGGATTGCCGTTGCTTTTATTCCAAGTTCAAACAAATCAAGCAACAAATTTTCAACCATAAATCAGTGAGGAAATACTTTACATGCAGTATGGTATAGGAAATTCAACACCGTAAATATTATTTCAAATGAAATGTGTGAAGCTTTCGATTTTAATCACAAAATAAAAAATAAATTGTTATGCTTTATTGAAAAATGAATTTTTGGGCAACAGCTTTGAAACATCTGCTATTTTGATCCTTTGGATGTCATTCCACTTGAACTTCCATGATTGCCACAAGATGATCAATATAGAAGAAAAACCTCAAGTAACCATAGTCACCAGCTTCCATGAAGAACTCCACATTCCATGCACAGATATCTTATTCCTCACTTGTGAGCCTTTATCCGTAGTCACCCTACTTCAGCGCCCTTTCAAGTTTTCACCAAGGTTTCCCCCTCTCATTTTATTTCTCTTTTTTTTCTTTCTTTTTTTTCTTTTTTTTTAGGCACCTTTTCGGGTTTTCACCTTTTTTTTAGGCGCCTTTACGGGTTTTCACTTTTTTTTTAGGCGCCCTTTCGGGTTTTCGCCTTTGTAGAGGAAAAAGAAAACAAGCAACATTTAGGTCTTGATCAGTTGTCTCCCTTTTCATGAAATCAGATTGGCATTAAAATATTTGGCATCAGTAAGACAATCCTCCTTTGATTGACTAGGGATGGATATATTAACATCATATGCCCTATTGACTTGCAAATTTTCATTTCAAAATTATCACAAAATAAAGACGGAGGTCGGTAACATTCTCGACTTTTGTAACAGGTCCGGTAAGGTGATCGAAAGGTTAAGGTTAAAAAGAAAAATTTAGGAAAGGGTTGATCATCTTGAGGTCGTATTTTTAGAATGACTTATCCCAAATTTATTCCTTACCTTTTTGGGATTCTCTTTCTTCTTTCTCCTTTCTTTTTCTTCTTCTTCTTCTTTTTTTTATCTCTCTTTTTATTTATTTATTTAAATTTGCCCCAATTTATCACTTTCTCGTAGGGTTTTCTTTTTATATCATTTTTACTCTTTTCTCTTTTTTTTCTTTTTTTTAACCAACTGTCAACAAAAAATAAAATTTGCCCCAGTATGGGGTGCGACCATCAAGTGGGTTATGAAATGAAATTTATAGATTCTGAAGGCTCAAAAAGGAAAAACTAGGGGAAGAAAATGTTTAAAGAAAAAAAAGAAGACCCGCCTTTGACTTGTCCCCTTTTGTAATAATTTTTAAAAGAAAACTTGCTAATCAAATGTAAAATTTTTTTACCATGTTTGAATTAATGATCTAGGGAAACACTTGTCCATCCATTTCTGTCAGAATAAGGCCTCCTCCTGATAGTACCTTTTTCACAATAAATGGACCTAGCCAATTCGGGGCAAACTTGCCCTTAGCCTCTTCTTGATTTGGAAAGATTTATTTCAAGACTTTATCCTCCACCTCAAATAAATGTGACCTGACATTCTTATTATAAGTACGAGCCATTCGTCGTTGGTAACATTGTCCATGACAAACAACATTCAACCTCTTCTCATCAATGAGTTGTAAGGTAATAAGGGGAGTAACGCAGCGGAAAATTTAAAAATTTATTACCTTAGCCATGGATCTCTTTGATATAATCTATACGATTAAAGGGTGTTTAGCACAAATACCTCAAGCATAGAAGGTTTCTATGCTTCAAAGGGCAAGATCCTATTTGATGAAGGTGTTGATCTACCATGAAAAGCCCTCCAAATGTCGAGCCTCCAACGGTATCCACACGAACATGATCTTTAGGAACCTTTGGGCTTGCTTGCCTTGTCTTTTGAGTGCTAGCTCCCTTGAATATCATGAAGAACACAAGAACAAGAAGAGGAGGAAGACAAAACCCTAACCCTTAGGGAGAAGAGGGTGTGGCATTTTTCTTGGGAGAAAACACGCCTCTCTCAATTTTTCTCTCTCTAAATTTTATCTTGTGTTTCATGAATCAATCAAGAGTCAAGGCATGGACTTATTTATAGATGTAGTATCCTAGTCTTTAAGCAAACAAGAGCAATTGGAAACCAAGAAGGTTTAGGAAGCTTACCTTAAGCTAATCCTATTCCTTTAGGAAACCAATTCCAAAAGGAAACCAAATAGCTTCTTAATTCCTTTTAGGAAACTAATTTCCATCAAGACTTAGAATATTTATAATTAAGTCCTTTAAGTTAATTTATCACATAAATTAACCCCATAAGTATCATATACTTATCTTAATAACAATTTAACCCAAAGACCATGTTCTTATTGTGTGTGACCCATTAGGTTCCATTCACGTTGGCAATAAGTACAAATTATAACTCATTAATTAATTAATTAAGAGCCAGATAAATTAACACTTTAATTTATCATTAATTCACTAATTAATTAATTTGCACTTATAGATCATGAGTGGCGTCTAGCAATGCATCATGACCACCCAAGTGAATAGGAAAGTCATATGGTAGACTACACCTATCAATGACAATGTTACCGTGTAATTAATATCCTTTCACCACACTATATCCCAATTAGTCTAAGAGTGTAGTGCGCACTCTTTAAATGACTAATTAATGATTTCTTGTTCCCGAAATATAACTTTCCATAAAAGTATAACCTTGAAACTCTTTCAAGTCATACTTTCACTTTTGCGCAAAAGATTCTTTAAGTCATATTTCAACAAGTGGCCAATCCGGGATATACTCTCCTATAATAAGGAGTGGTGAATCCTATATCGATTACTCACTATCCTTCCATGCTTCATACTATGCCCAATCTCTACCGTATGGGCTACTCTTTTACGAGCACCGAGCAATAGAGTCAAAGCATAGCAATCCACACTCAAGATACTATGGTAATCTCAAGTCTAAGGATCACTTACACCATTGCCATTAAGAGTATAATTCAATAGCACTATGAATAGTAACTCTTGGCGGATCAATCCAACTGAACTTGTTCTCTAACAAGCATCCACATACCAGCTTAGGTGTCACACGCCATAATTGACGAGATCAACTACTACTTACCATAAGTAGAGGCAAAGTATGTGCTAGTCTTCACATATTAATGATGTCCAATCTCATTAATACTACGACTAGGGATATTTAAGAATATAACTTAATGTGTAATAAGAGTCTCATCATTGTAACTCTTACAATCTCTTATACACAGTTAATATTCTATGGACTTTATCAAATAAACAAGTAATATTAATAACAAGTATTAAATGACAAAGAAAATGCCAGATATATAAGTATAACACAAAATAAGCGTAATAAAAATCCCAAAAACTAACTTTCTTTTAGGGCATACACTAACAAACTCCCACTTGCACTAAAACCAATCACCTATAGGTTTTAGGCCATAAGCATGACTATCATGCCTACTTTGGGACAAGGCCATGGTGAAAGGATTAGTGACACTTATATTGTGGGAACTTCGTTTATCTTTTCATCATTTGTACCAAACTATTTCCACAAATAGATGGCGGCACAAACCTACACTTTAGGATCATGGATGAGACTTTAGTTCCTTGATTAAGCGATGGCACAATTGTTTTCATAAAACAATAGAAAGAACTATTCTTTGTCCAACAAAGAATCCCTTGATCCATAGTAACTTCTAAAGCTACCATGTACTCGCCTTTGTTGTAGAATATGTTATAGTGTCTTATCATAAAACGCTTTTATCCACTACAATTCAACGTGAACACCAATTCATCTCATGATTTTCTTATCATCCCTATTAGATTAAAAGCTTGTATCTTTAAATCCCACACTTCTTAAGTGTAATCTCCATAGTCAAGAATAGTCTTTTAGTGCTTCTAGAGTACTTAAGAATATTCTTTGATAACCATCTAGTGACACTCACCAGAAATACTCGTAACACTTAAAGTCAGAAGACATCGGGTCTCGTACATAGGATAGCAAACAAAATAGAACCCATTGTAAAAGCATATGGGATTTATTAATGCTTTCAATCTTGACAAGTGTCAAAGGCACATGTCTCTCAAAAGAGTAATATCCTATCACATAGGTAAAACCCCTTCTTCGATTGCACTATGATAAACCCTTTAGCATCTTTTGCCTATGTACTTGGATCTAGTGAGACCAAGCAACCTCTTGGATCTATATAGATCTTAATTCCCAGATTAGAGATCGCCTCTCCTTTATTAAGAAATTCTTGGACAACCATATCTTTACCTTTAAAGTATGTTGTTTCCATCAACGATATGTCATCCACATATAGTATCAAGAAAATGACAATGCTCCCACTCAACTTTACATTTACACAAAGCGTGTCTTTGTTTTCAAGAAAATCTAAACTCTTTGATTATCTTATCAAAACAAATGCTCCAACACCTTGACACTTGCAAGAATCCACAAATGGACCCTTGGAGCTTGTGTACCCAATGACTATCAATGGAAGTAAAGGCCCAAGGGATGTATCATATACATGCCTTTTAATTCCCGTTAAGGGATGAAGTCTTTATATCCATTTGTCATAGCCATAAAAGCAGCTATTGCAAGTAAAATCTTAAATGGATTTAAGCATGGCTATTGGTAAAATGGTTTCTTTCAAAGTCAAGCCTTTGAATTGAATCCTTTTCCATTAACCTTGCTTTATAGGTAACTACATTACCATCTGTAGACACCAAATTTTGACACACATTTTATAAAAATATGCGTATTACTTTATTTAGGGGTTATTGTGATTTTCAGAGGCTAATTATAATTTTTGTGTATATTACGTCTAATTTGTCGTGTCAGGGGCAAAATGGTAATTTCACTATGTAAATATTAGTTTATTTTATTTTATTTCCTAAATACATGATTTTACTATTTTTATCATTATTTATAATTTTAATAATTTTTAGGAGTCATCTAATATTTATTTAAAATTTTAGCATTTTAAGTCTATTGGCACGTTTTCCAATGTACTATTTTTATGAGAATTTTCAAGTGAAAAATTTTTATATATGCATTTTGAATACTCATAAATTTTCTGTAAAAATCTCATAATTTTTAGAGGTCGTTTAGTATTTATTTAATTTTTATCTTTTTGTTTATTAATGGCACGTTTCCCAATGCATTCCTTTTATGAGAATTTTTTCAAGTGAATTTATTTATGCATAGCTCATATATTCATGAATTTCCCGTATAAATTTCATGATTTTTAGAAATTTTTAATATTTATTTTAATACTTTGTTATTATTATTTGTTATTTTTATTTTTTATTTTTCTATTAATCGCACATTTTAATGATATGTTAATTTTTAAATTTTTGTAGTAAATTTTATTTATCCGTTTTATAACTATAAATTCCAGTATCTTTCTTGGTAATTTTAGAGACTCTAATATTTTTAATTTTATTTTTATTCTATTTCATTTTTTGTTTTCCTTCATTTTCCTCCTCAAAAAAAAAAAAAAAAAAAAAAAAAAAAAGAGAGAGCAGGCTGCGTTTGCAGCCTGCTGCTACTGTAGCAGCATGGGGGCTGCCATCAGAGCAGCCCCATAGCCATCATCACAATTCTCTCCAACTCCCCTGCATTTCAGCAGATTTGAGGGGATTTGGAGAGATTGATTTTCTTCCCAATTCCTACACCTGCATTTCTTTCCCCTCCCTCTCCCTGCAATCAGACAGACACACAACACTCACACACACCTGCATTTCTTTCCTCTCCCTCTCCCTGCAATCACAAGAAACACACACAACACACACTTGCACATACACACCATAAACATTCACAGAGAATTCACACACACAGCTGCACAAGCCTGCACACAACACAGACATCACAAACGCACACCTCACTTTCACTCTCTGCCTCCCTTCCCCCTCTCACGCCTCACATACAGACACACAACACTCACACACACCTGCATTTCTTTCCTCTCCCTCTCCCTGCAATCACAAGAAACACACACAACACACACTTGCACATACACACCATAAACATTCACAGAGAACTCACACACACAGCTGCACAAGCCTGCACACAACACAGACATCACAAACGCACACCTCACTTTCACTCTCTGCCTCCCTTCCCCCTCTCACGCCTCACATACAGGCACATAAACACTCACACACACCTGCATTTCTTTCCCCTCCCTCTCCCTGCAATCACCAGAAACACACACAACACACACTTGCACATACACACCATAAACATTCACAGAGAATTCACACACACAGCTGCACAAGCCTGCACACAACACAGACATCACAAACGCACACCTCACTTTCACTCTCTGCCTCCCTTCCCCCTCTCACGCCTCACATACAGGCACATAAACACTACACACACCTGCAATTCACTCCCCTGCAGACAAGCACACACAAAACACACAGAACACACACACAGAACACACGCACAGGCATACTCACCTGCATTCACAAAAACACACACTCACACACCCCTGCACCCAAACACACACTCACAGACACACAAACATTCAAGCACACCTGCACAGAACACACGCACAACACATACACTTCATCAGTTCAAACACACACCCACACACAGAACTCACACACACAGAATTCACACACCTGCACACAACATACAATTCACAAACGCACACACACACACCTGCAAGAAGAGGGAACCGAAAAAATCAATCAAGCAACAAACAACAACAACAGCAACAACAATAGCATCACTACCAGGTAAATCTCCTACTTTTACTTTCAAATTTCAGTATTTCGTTGTTTTTGTTTTCTGTTTTTTTGTTTTGTATATAAAAAAAAAAAAAAAAAAAAAAAGAGAAAACTGAAAAACGTCCGGCCGAGAGAGAGAGAGAGAGAGAGAGAGAGAGAGACCTGTGAGAGAGAGAAACGACAGCGAGGAAAGAAAAAAAAAAAAAAAAGAAAAGAAAAAGGGGGAGAGCAGATCGGGGGGAGGGAAAAAGAAAAGGGAAGAAGAGAAGAAAGGAAGAAGAGAAGAAAGGAGGAAGAAGAAGAGAAGAAGAAGAGAAGATCAGAAGGGAATCGGGGGGGGAAGCAGAAGGGGATCGGGGAAGAAGAAGAGAGAAAAAGAAAAGAGGGAAAAGAAAGAAAAGGAAAGAAGAAAAGAGAGAAAAGAAAAAGAGAGAAAAGAAAAAAGAGAGAGAAAAAGGAAAAAAAAAATAAAAAAAAATAATAAAAGGAAATCTGAAAAAAAAAAAAAAAAAAAAAACCGGAAGTCAGCTGAAAAAAAAAAAAAAAAAAAAATATTTTGGTGAAACTACGTCGTTTTGACGTAGTTTCACTCAAAACTACGTCGTTTTGATTAGTTTAGTTTTTTAATTTATTTTTAATTAATAATAGTTATTTATTTTATAGTCCTTGTACTTTCATTAATGCTACTGTGGCCCCGATAATTTTTGATTTGTGCATTTAAATTTCTGTTTATTGTAGATTGGCCCCCATAATTTAATTTTCTTTGCAATTAGGTCCCGATTAATTGCATTTAGGTCCCTCAACTTTTAGATAATTATAATTTAGCCCCCTACGTTTTTTAATTTTTCATTTTGACCCCTATATTTGTCGGTAATTACATTTTGACCCCTATAATTTTTCTGGAATTGCAATTTTACCCTCTGATATTTATGGAAATTGCAATTTTGCCTCCCAAACTTTCTTTTATTATATTTTAGGCTTTAAATGTTACTAAAAATTACATTTTGGCCCTTATACATTGCTGGAAATTCCATTTTTGTCATAAAATGTTGCTGGAATTCTATTATAGTCTTTGAATATGGCTGGAATTTGCAATTTGGTCCATCATGTTGCTGGAATTTTGCATTTTTGCCCCTAAACCTTGCTGGAATTTCATTTTGCCATTATATTTTTGTTGGAATTACTCTATTGTCCTCCAATGTTGCTGGAATTTATATTTTTGCTCTCCAAATAGCTAAAACTTGAAATTTTGCCTTTAAATGTTTGCTGAAAATTGTGTGTTATCTAATAAGCTTGCTGAAATTGTGTTCTTGGCTTTAAATATTGCTGGAATTTTTTGTTTTTGGGCATTATACTTGTTGAAAATTACATTTTAGCTTTTAAATTTGTTGTAAACTATGTCATTATCTTAATTAGGGTTTGAAATTATAATTTTACCTTTTTGTTCCTCATAAATTACATTTTTCACTTTAGAATATTGCTTAAATTTTCACTTTTAATCCAAATCTTATAATATTTTATTTTTGTAAAAAAAAAAAGGTATTAATTAAGATTAGTTAAGTCTTCAAAGCTTTAAATTACTTCTTTTTACATTTTCTTTATTTATTTTTATCAAACTTATAATTAATGTTCTAGAATGGGGTCTTGTTAGTCTAATTAATGTTCAAATTAGTCTCTCTATTTCCCTTTTAGTTATTTTAATAATTCTTATTTGAGGTGTTAAAATTTCAATGTATGTATTATTGTATTTTATCCTCTATTATTATTATTAGTATTATTATTAGTTTTATTTTATTTTATCTTTGTTGTTTTGCTTTATTTATTTATTTATTTACTAATTTATTTTTACTTAAACAATTTTCATTTTTCTCCTAAATGATTAATTATTGTTATCATTATTTTTCTTTCTCTTATTTTGTTTATTATTGCTATAATTGTTTGAATTATCATAGCATGTTCATAGTGATCGGTAGAAAATTATTCAATTAGTGATTGATTTATTAAATAGTGATAATTTTGACATGTTTGTTCATTTTAGTAGCCATTTATACCGGGTTTACGAATGAGAGGTACCTCGATTACCCTTCCAATATTTCTTTTTATGTGCTCCTACGTGCTCCTATGTGTTTTTCTACGTGTTTTTGTGCTTATAATTTTTATCCATGTGAGAGTTTTTATTTATTTATGTCATATTATTTATTCGAATTTAATTTTTGATTATTCAAAGAAATGTAATAGATAGGTAATATTCTATTTAGCAAAATTTTGTATTTAGATAGAAAATGTAATAGATAGGCTAGATAGGTTACCTTTTTATTTTTAGATTGTAATTAGGCTTCTTCGGTGTAATAGTTAGGGCTTTTGTGTGCTATGTGTGCTATGTGCTTTATGTGTTTTATTCGCTTTTCCTTAGGAACTTGCATCTAGAATACCATGCTTATGTGTCTATGTGCCTCTTATGTGCTATTACTGTGCTTTTTATGTGATTATTATTTCAATACTATGCTTTATTTATTTACTTTGCTTTATCATTATATATGTGTATCGTCGCCACACTAGTCCAACGCTAGTTGTGGTTAATCCCGGTTTCTTCGCTAGTCCAACGCTAGCGGAGAATTTTTAGAAAATAGGCTAGTCCAATGCTAGGCCTTTAGATCATTTTAGTATTAGGATCATTTCTCGCGTGTTCATGATATTTCACACACATTTTTATCTTTTAGGCCTTTTTCATTTTTGTATAATTTTTATATACTTTATCATTTATTATCTATTTTTAACATCTACCTAGTGCATAACATTTAGATTCCACTACACATAGAATTTTAGGTCATTTGTGTGATTTGACTAGAAATAGTCAATCTACTCACGTGGGAAGCGATGGCGTACATGTCGTTCCCCCCTCCGTGAGTAGAAACAGTTAGTCACGAGTTTATTAGTCCCCCGTACCCGTTATGTTGCATTCCCTACTCTCTTTGATCACTTTACTATCTATACTACTATTTTCCTTTCCTTTTGCATTTCATTTTGCATCTATACTCGTGACTCCATCGGGGTCTAGACTCGGGTTTCGCAATTAATGCGATAATCCCGACCAAACCTCAATGGAATATTTCGTCCCTTATCGATATCCATTTTTAGGATTAGATTTGCATTCATATAGTTGCATCCAAATGTGATAAAATCTTAGGGTTATATTAGGAAAATTTAGACTAAACCTCGCAACTAGTTTCGGCTAGGTTGAAAGGGTGCCTTAGGCACGAGCCTTTGCCTTCCCTTTCTTCAACTGTGACTCCCGAACCTTTTTCTCTTGTTTTCAAAGACCTGGAGTCGTCTAAAAGGGTTTTTCTTGTTTTTCCTATATTTTGCCAAAATCATTTCTTTAAATGAATCATTCTTAATTTTCTTACCTTTTATAAAATATTTTCGGGTGACTTGGTACACCAAAACTCAATACCAAGTGGCGACTCCTTTTTCACTAAAAAACCCTTTTTAGACTCTATTTTCGGGCCCAAAAATCGTCGCATTTCAAAAGTCCCATTTTAGGCCCTTTTTCTTTTATTTTTTAAAGTAAAGCATTTGTTTTGTCACATTTTTATCGAATCATCTTTTACAAAGCATTTTCAAAAAATTAGTTTTTTACAAAAAAATTTATACACGTTTTTTTTATAACCACAACATTACATTTAATACTTCCTTTTCCCTTTTCCCGACATCTTCTTTACATCTCTTTCTATTTATTTTTCGAAAAATGGGGCGCGACAGCTGGCGACTCCACTGGGGATCACTAGTGAGTCCGAGCACTAGGTTTAGTCATTTTATTCTTTTTCTAACCCTTTCATTTTATTGCATTTGGATGCTTAGGATTGCATTTCTATTTTTCTAGGTTTTTAGGTTTTTCTTTTGCATCTTGCACTTCCCGTCTCTCGGTTACTTATGTGATGTATGTATGATTTATTCACTTGTTACTGCTTTACTCGACCGCGCTTGCATTTGGGGAAGGGGTCAATCACCCTTAGAGCCCACGCGTGTTATTGTTACATTCCTTCCTCTCATAAGGAGCACTTCATACGTGCATTCGATGTTTTTACCCTTTTTATCTTTTTGGTGGTTGTCACCCACCCATCCCAGTTAGGAATAGGATTGATCTACTTAGGCATGTGCGCGGGGCACGATGTGCACGTAATCATGTTTGGGAGATCACCCGAACTCTCGGCTTGAGTCCACAAGTCTAGGGATTTGGGCTTTAAAACAGATCCACTTGGACACGTGGCCGGGGCACGATGTGCACGTAGCAGTGTCCGGGGGATCGCTCGAGCCACCGACCAAGGGTTTTGGGATTGATGACCCTTACCTTTAGGTCTGAAGGCTTGGGAACCGACAGCCTAATCGAGTCTAGATGCATTAGTAAGCCCAACCTCATGCATCCATGTAGAATAACCTAGAATAGAGTCAACCTTACCCTATCAGGTACACTAGGCACGAGAGGAGGGAATCCACCCCTCTTTATTTATCTTTTTCTGTTATACTGTTTATTGCTATTTGCTTTATCAATGTGTTATGTGATATTGTTGAAAACTAACGCATTTTCTCTCGTTTCGATTGCATTCATAAACCGTAGAATAAAGAGCCCTGGCATGGTGCTCTTATAAGAAATTAACCCGTTTTTGGCATGTTCATATTTCTCATCTTACAAGTTCGTATTCTTTCGAAAAATAAATATATAGTATCTCCTAGTTTCTCACAAAAGTTTATTTTGTAAACCCAAAATACCCAAGAATTCAATAATGATAATTTTTAACTTAAAAAAAAAAAAAAAAAGAAAAAAAAAAAATCTGATTTTTTTGACTTATATACACCATGTTTAAGTTTGCAAACCCGAAATTCTTTTTTAAAGACATTATTTTTCTATACATACTTATTTTGTAGCAAATACATAAATTTGAAATCAGTAATCTTTTGTACAGTTTGTGACCCTTTTAAAAAAAAAAAAAAAAAATCAATCAAAAATCATCATGCATAATTGTAGATAGGATTCTTTAATAATATCGTTTCGAGAGATTCGTCTATTTTTGTTCTGCTTTAATAAACTGGCATCATGCATTAACCCTAGAAGGGGATGCCGCCTAGGGAACCCCATTTGTTAGAAATAAGCCAACCTTGTTTCCCGCGGGTATATAACCCTTTTATGGGAATTTCACGTTTAAATTTTTTGTAAAAACTCGAGAAGTAGGGCCTGTAGGTAAGGTATCTGATATGAGTGACATGCTTCAGATGGAAAGTCCGCGGCGTATCTACCAGATGTTGGCAGTCCCACCCGAAGTCCAGAAATGGCCAACCCTCATGTCCTCTAGTGAAATCAAGCAAGTAGCAGTGTTCTTAGGACTAATTGGCGATTTTAAGGATATAGAGGCAGATGGACGTTTGGTGGAAGCTCTGGTTCACCTATGGGATCCCAGTTGCTCAGCATTCAGGATCGGGGATCGAGAGATGACTGTCACTATTGAAGAGGTGTCTGGTTTGCTAAATTTGACAACGAAACATACGTCAATAGTGTTTCCTACTGCTTCAGGGAAGGCCGAATTTTGTCATTTTACTGGTTTAAAGGAATTTGTAATGCAAGGGTCGGATCAGAGTGTGGATGTAAAATTTCTGTTCGATCGGTTCGCAGCAAGAGATGGGTTCGACCGACACATGGAGGACTTCACATTCGCATCCAAAACGATATGGGAGCATAAGAGACCAATGGTGTACGGGTTCGTAATGGCCGGCATCTACCTTTTTCCCAGGAGAGACAAGAGGATAGGCTTCAAGACCACCAAGTTCATGACCGATCTATTCTTTGGTATTGGAGGCCAAAGAGTTTCTATAGTACCAACGGTATTGGCAGACATATTCATTTCATGCACGAATTGTCAAAAAGGGGAAAATTTCTTTCACGGGTCAAACCGGATTCTGCATATATGGGCCATGGAACATTTCAAGAGGCGCTCACCTGTCCGTGATAGTTTGCCATTGGTCGGATATAACTGGATTGTCACTCACCATAAGAGGGTTGATAAGAACGACAGATCGATGAATTCATCCGAGTACTTGGATTTCTTGAAGACATTGCCAGATCAAAGAGTCAGATGGGTATTAGATTGGACCGATTGCCTCAAGCCAGCTTTACGTACAAAGTCATCGGACTTTATACCGTTGCTGGGGACTCAGGGCGTTGCTGCTTACACACCGAAAAGGTTCCTCAGACAGCTTGGACGTGTTCAGAGCCTGCCACCCATGCCCGAACTAGCCAATTTCACCATCATTTTTGATAAAGGAATTTGTCCGAACCCTGTTCCAATAAAGACCCAAATCACTTCTGCTTGGGGCACATTATCCAATGATGACAACATTGCCTATGATCCGCAATCTAAGCAAATGGGTTTGGTCACTCCTCAATACAAAGATTGGTTTCAGAATCTCGAAGGGAATAGACCGCAAGCGGCACCGTCCGAGGAAGTGAGAAGATTGATGGCCATCATTGAAGCAAAAGATAAAGAGAACCTGCAATTGAAACAATCTGTGGAGCTGAACAAGCAAATGGCAGAACGAAACAAAGAGTTGTACGAGCAGTCAAGAGAGAAGCATCAAGAGTTAAAGAGGAAATGCAGTGAATTGTATGATGAAGCAGAACGCATGAAAAATCCCTACCTTAGAGAATCAAAAGATGTTGTGATAGATAGGTTAAAGAGATTTAATGATCTTGTACACAGTCGTCTTCGAGATATGATGTAATCAAGTGCATTTTAAATTTTAGATCTATAAATGAAGATGGTCTTCTTTTTCTGATTCAAAAGTACAGGTTTGGTAAACAGGCCCTACTTCGACGGTGTTGCATCATGTTAGGCCTACCCTTGGCATAATAAGGGCACCCCCCCTAAGACATGCATCCGAATCATTTATATACTTACTAATTTTGATCTCTTTCTTTTTCTTTGTGATAATAAAATTGACAGAGATAATGACGATGGAGCGACTAAACATTCCTTCTTTTGATGTATATTCCAGGTACTTGTAAAACATAGCTTCTTTTCACCGAAGCCCCATTCGTACACGGTCCCGTACTAGACAGCTATATATAAACATGAGTGCTCCCACTGAATCATTCGAGGGACCTGCCGGGAATCAGTCTTCAGAGTTAACGGCGTTGAGGGCTCAGATGGATGAAATGTTGGCCAAGATGAATAATATGACTCATGAAGTGTCTTCCCATAGTCAGATCATTGCCCACTTCATCAGTAACATGAACAACAACGGCTCTACTTCTGCTGCACCGGTCATTCGAGAACCTCCACAATCCCAATCTGATGTGAGCGGAAATGCCCCGGATGCGAATAACAATGTCTCAGCTATTCCAGTACAAACCCCACTCCTCAATACCCAAAATACTCAGATGGCTCCTCCACCCCCAAACACTCAAAACCCTCAAATGACTATTCCAATCCCACCCAGTCCTAGACACACCCAAAACACTCTGAACCAACCACAATATGCACAACAAGCCAACCATTTCCCTCTGAACACTCAACCACTACCGAACCTCAACACACATCAATTTGTGCTAGACCCGGGGTATCAAGTAGGAGTGGATGTGGAGCCGTATAACAGGGATGAGAATCCAGGCATGACAGAAAAGGCCCTGTTGCGAAGATTGGAGAGATTCGATGATTTCATCAGAGAGAGCCAGGGATTGGATCGGTACGGCGGTTTGAATTACGATGATTTCTGTATGTTCCCTGATACTCAACTGCCTCCAAAGTTTAAGGTGCCAGAATTTTCTAAATACAACGGTGCTGGCGACCCTGTTGTGCACCTTAAGATGTTCTGCAACAAGTTGGGCAAGCCGACCGGGGATGAGAAATTGCCGATGAGGCTATTTGGAGAGAGTTTGGAGAAGGATGCATTAGAATGGTATTTGAAGTTGGATTTTTCAAAGATCCGAAACTGGACCGACCTCTCCCGAGCATTTATCAAACAGTATGAGTTCAACTGTGATTTGGTGCCGGATAGATTCTCACTGGTAGAATTGAAGAAAAAGCCCTCAGAAAGTTATGTAGCTTATGGGCAGCGTTGGCGGAGTGTGGCAGCTAAAGTAAATCCGCCAATTGATGAGAACGAAATGGTAAAATTATTTATCGATGCCCAAGACCCACCTTACTACCAGGCCATCGTAGGCTCAATTGGAAAGACCTTCGCCCAGGTTATTGAGCAAGCAGAAGCTATTGAGAGAGGGGTGAAGAAGGGAAAGGTAGTAGACATGGCTGCTGTGAAATTGCAAGTTGAATCGTTGCAAAATGGCAATAATCTGAAGAAAGCAGTTGGGAAAAAGCCTGAGAAAAGAGAAGAAGAAATATCTTTTGTGATAAATCAAGGCCCAAATTTCAACCCCAGGTTCCAAAACAAGCCAAATTACCATTCTCAATACCCGCGATTCCCTCAGTTGGCACATCCCTCACCTACTTATCCCCAGTACCCTCAACCTGTTTTCAATACCCAAGCCCTACCAGTAAATGCCCAACCATTTTATCCAAACACTCAACCCATGTTTCAGAACCCTCGACCCACACAAAATAACTTTCGCCCACCCATGCAAAACCGCCCGAGACCTATTTACCCTAACAACTATACTACACCCAATCAGCCCCCAAATACAACCGGTCCAGCCAACCCCCCGCAAAGACGGCCTAGGGCTTTCACTCCCCTTGGTCGTCCTCTAGACCAGATATATGACCAACTGAGAGCAGCGGGCAAAGTTGGCACCATACCTCAGAAAACTTTTCCTAACGGGTTACCCCACGACTATGATCACCAAGCCGTCTGTGCTTACCATTCGGGAGGTCGTGGGCACCCCACAGCTAACTGTTGGGCTTTGAAGCACAAAATTCAGGATATGATTGACGATGGAGAGATAGTATTGAGAAGAGGGAGAGGGCAGGCCCCAAATGTGGATAACAATCCTTTGCCTCAGCACGGGTCTACTGTTGGAATGATTACTTCAGATGAAATGCTTGGTGACCCTTCTGAAATGATAGTTACAATTGAAGAGACAGTGGGTGTTACTGATAGAGATGACAGGCGAGCTAGAATGACGATGTCAGGAAAAGACTTCATGAGTCATTATATGGATGACATTTTGGCAGGAAAGTTGGCATCACCTGTAACCCAACCAAAAGAACCAGTTATGTTAAAAGAAACCTTGTCTGCCGCCAACTCATCAGCCCAGCCATTTGTCCTAGATGTTGTGCCGTTTGAGTTAGAGATTCCAGAACCAGAAATCATTGATGTGCCTGAACAAATGCTCGTTAAGGATTTGCAGAGGGTTCCATGGAATTACGAAGATTCTGAATTGAATAATGATGTCTCCGCAATTCTAAGATCAGGAAGAGTGATGGCCGAACCAGAGATTATTATTCCAGCAAAAGGAAAAGAGAGCACACTACCCCCTAAACAGCCAGTTGATGAGAAGGAAGCGGAAGAATTCTTGAAGATTTTGAAAAAAAGTGAGTACAAGGTGGTGGAACAGTTGAGCCGCATGCCAGCACAAATTTCAATTCTAAATCTTTTGTTGACATCTGAGCTGCATCGAGAGGCTCTTTTAAAAGTTTTGAATGAGTCTCATGTTCCCACGGACATTCCCACTGAGAAGCTAGCCGGGATAGTAGGGAATGTTTTGGCATCTAATCAGATCGCCTTTTCTGAAGATGAATTGACTCCTGAAGGGAAGGGGCATAACAAGGCTTTATACATTTCTGTGAGGTGCAATGGAAGATACTTGCCTAGGGTTTTGATTGACAACGGATCTGCACTGAACATCTGCCCATGGAACACTCTACAAAAGCTAGGATATTCACGGTCACAAGTTCGCCAATCACTGACCGTTGTTAGAGGGTTCGATGGCTCGAGGAAGGAGACTATAGGAGAGATTGATTTAGTGCTCGAGATGGGTCCAGCTCAATATCAGGTTACCTGCCAGGTCATGGATTTTTCCGGCATATACAATGTTTTGTTAGGGCGGCCGTGGATTCATTCTTCTGGATCAGTACCGTCATCTCTGCATCAAATGGTAAAATTCATTATGGATGATAGACTGATCACTATTTTTGCGGAAGATGATTGCACTATGATGGTGAATCGGGGGCATGCTGAAGAGGCGAAGGATAAGCTATCACTTGATCGGGGATTTCGTGCTTCAGATATTGTATCTGTCAATTGGATTCCGGAAGGAAAGCCACCTGTGGAGCCCTTATTGCCTAATGCGAGTATCATGATAGCTAAGGAACTGATCAGGGCAGACTACCGGCCAGGAAAGGGTATTGGAAAGATGCTGCAGGGAATTACGGAACCTATTCAACTAATGGAACAGAAAAATACCTTTGGGCTTGGTTTTCACCCAACAGGTAAGGATTTGAAGGAGATGAAGGAGAGAAAAGGGCTGAAAAGGAAGGAAGGCAGGTCTCACTCTATGTTCCTCCATTGTATCACAGTTTTTCAAGGGCATCCAAGGTTGTTATTTCTGAAATATGCAATGAGGATTATGATGTTGAAGAAGGGATGAGCCGTCTTTTCATTGGAATGACTGGTACAGAAGAATCGTCTGATGCTACTGACTTTGAGGAAATCGAGAAAGAGTCATTGAACAATTGGACATCTGATTATCTCCCTGTTCGGAGGGAGTTTCGGTAAATTTGGGATTGTCTTTTGTTCAAAATTCATTTCTAGATGGAGCCCTGAAATGAATTACTTTCTCAAAGTTTGTTTTAGTGTTAGGCTCTGACTTTATCGCATTAGCTTTTGAAAGAAACTATTCTCAATTTCTTTTGTTATATCGAGAAAGTTTTTTTGTCTAAAATATTGAAATGCTATTCTATCTTTGCTCAAAGGCTAATGCTAGCTTATGATTGTAAACATCTTCTTTTGAAAATGCAAGTTTTCATTCAAAAGTTGTCTATTTGTGTTTATTTATTTATGTTTGCATATTTTGTTTCATTTTCAGATGGCCGAAAATAACTGTCTATGATCCTTTGGATGTCACTTTGTTTGAAACTGACAAGTTCAACTTCGATATCTCTCTAAATTCTGAAATAATGCAAACCGTTAATGAGAGTGAGAGCGATATCGAAGAAGATTATGACTCTGTATCTTAAGAATCTGGAACAATACGAAGAAAAACCCAAGCCTAACTTGGAAGAAACAGAAACTATCAATATTGGCACTGAGACAGAAGTTAAAGAAGTTAAAATCAGTGTTCATTTGAACAAGAGCCAAAGAAAAGAGATGATTGAATTTTTGACACTGTTCCAGGATGTGTTCGCATGGTCCTATGATGATATGCCTGGAGTCTCCACAGACATAGTAGTTCATAGATTGCCCACAGATCCAAACTTTCCTCCAGTGAAACAGAAACCTCGCAAATTCAAACCTGAAATGAGCCTCAAAATCAAAGAGCAGATAGTCAAAGCAATTCAATGCCCAAATCATCATTGTGTCTCACTATCCCATTTGGCTATCAAATATGGTTCCGGTTCCCAAAAAGTCTGGTGAAGTGCGAGTATGTGTAGATTATCGAGATTTAAACAAAGCCAGTCCAAAGGATGACTTTCCTTTGCCTAACATTCACATCCTGTTGGACAATACTGCTGGGCATGAAATGGATTCATTTATTGATTGTTTCGCTGGATATCATCAACTTTTGGTCGCAGAGGAAGATCGAGAAAAGACGGCATTCATGACTCCGTGGGGAATATTTTGTTACAGAGTTATGCCCTTTGGATTGAAAAATGCTGGGGCCACCTATCAAAGGACTATGACTACACTGTTTCATGACATGATACACAAGGAGATAGAAGTTTACGTGGATGACATTATAGTCAAGTCCAAAAGAGCAGAGGACCATTTGGGAGATTTGAGAAAGCTGTTTGAAAGATTAAGAAGGTATAATCTGAAACTGAATCCTGCAAAATGTGCTTTCGGGTCTCCTGCTGGCAAGTTACTAGGTTTCATTGTTAGTAAGAAGGGTATTGAAGTAGATCCTGCCAAGATAAAGGCCATACGAGAAATGCCAGTACCAAAGACGCAGAAAGATGTGAAGAGTTTTTTGGGGAAGCTTAATTTCATTGGCAGATTTATTGCTCAGTTGACTCTTACTTGTGAACCTTTGTTCAAGTTGTTAAGAAAAAATACCCCAATGAAGTGGAATGGAGATTGTCA